>JADLSH010000350.1:3707817-4943756 GCA_016169945.1 Trachythela sp. YZ-2020
TGATCGCGACGGGTATTTTTAATAATTTTGCCCTGACACTTGCGGGCTTCCGTATTTCGGTATTTGTAACAAAACCGCTAAAAAGAACACCTGTCTATAAATATAATTTCCCGCCAAAATAATAAATCTGATTCGAAACATTGCAGGTGAGCCAAGTCCGTCTCTCCCTCCATTCTTGCACCTCGCGCGCTGCTTCGCGGCGCGCTCGATCTCATCGCTTCGCGACTCGGACTCTATAGAGACGGACTTGATCCAAGTCTACATTCAATATTGTGTTCTGTTCTTTTCCCATTCTTCATTCACTTGCGAGGATATTTTCGCTTTTGATGCATTTGGCATTTGTCGACAATTCTTTTACCTGTTTGTTCCAGAACTTCAAATATTCTGAACGCATTCCCCTTGCCTTTCTAATTTCGTCAATTCCCATGGTGATTGATATCTGGAAGCAGCTTTCCATTTTTCCTCAACTGCATTCGCGAACTGGGCGTTTTTTCTGTTTTTCCACATTCGTTTTCCTCAGTTTTGCACTTTTGATCAGTCTTTACCTGTATTTTGACGACTTTTCTACTACTACTTTCACCATGCTCATCTTCAACTGTCGTTTCTTTTCCTCTTGATTGGCAACGGCAATAAAAGCAAATTTCCCTTCTAGCAACTCGTCTTCCTCAAGTTCTTCTAAATTATTTGTAAGTTCAAACGCTGGGATAACTGCAACAACAGAGCCATCCTTTTGGATCATTATACACACAGACATTATCAATCAAATATGTAACAGTGGCAAACCTTATATTCTCTTAGAGTGACTAATTGCTGGAGTTTGGAGAGCATAAGGACCAGAGCTCGTTTTTAAACTTGCAAACAGGAAATGCTAACTAGGTTGTCCAACATTGCCAAAATTCTTTGTTGTAGGATTACATCAGGGAGTGTGTTCATTTAAACATTGAGGAAATGAGGTAGCTTAATCTGCAAGTGGGTGATAATTGTTTTTGAAGGCAGTGGCGATATCCGAGTTTGATTAGTTTAATTACAACCACACTTTGTTTTTAGATAAATCAATGGTGAGGGTTGAACATCAAGGTCAATAATAAAATCTCGGGGGTCTATATTTTATGCATTTTTCATGTTAGAAAGTTCTTGTAACAATGTATTGGTGTCCTGATCATTAATATGCTATTGTTGCTGTAAATTTAGATCATTTACGACCAAATAATGACAAGTATACTCACTTTAAGTGCATGTGGAAGAAAGCGCATTCTAAAAATGTTGACTAATAATTGTTTAACCGTTTCAAATCCCGTACACTTTTTTAAAGTGAATGCCCATCTCTTCTTCCTGACTATATATTTTATGTTTTGAAAGGCCTATATATTAAACATGACAAAATTATCGGCGTCTCTTTAAAATTTAAAAATGTGAGTCGACTTGTAGAAAGTGTGAATTATTTATTTACATGAGTTTTGCTTTTGGTTGCTTCACACATAATCGGTAAATTTTCTATACCATAGAAGTAAAACCCTCATCTGTGCATTTGAAAGGAAACAACCTTAGTCCAGAGTGCACATGCTTGGACAATTATTCAGGCTGTGGTGTATCTAAACAACTTTCCACATAACACAGTAGAGCACTGGTCATCTAACTGAAGTCAAATTAGATGCAGTTTGATCACAAATATTTGAACATTGTTTATATGTGGGCAGTAAGGAATTCAAAAAAGTATTTAATTAATGATAAGCCAAACACTGCAATCCAGTTCCGGAACTTAAGAAACGAGCTGTAGTTGAATTTTATCAGAGCACTTGCTGTGAGACAATGAGCAGCATATATAGTCTAACCAGTAATGAACACTCTTTCTTTTTGAAAACCAATTGTGGCAAGATATTTGCAGAAATCAAGAATGTACGCCATACTGATAGTTTGTCAGTTCCGAACATGTCGATATCACACTAAGATTATTTTTTTACTGTTTGGGACTCCATTGCAACTTAAACAAGAGTCTAAAACCCTTGATTGCATGGTCGTTAAAAAATGGAATGGAGACGAAGAAATAACAATCAAAATAAACAACATGCCAGGTCAAGTTGAAGATACAAAACAAGTTCATCCCCCTAAATTAGGTTTCTCGCAGGAATGACACTATTTTTGAAAAGTAAACCCTATCCCCTCCCCCTTGTCCGATTCTCACCAAATTTGGTACAGGCACCCAGTGGGCCAAGGGGGACTCAGGCGTAAAGTTTGAGAGTTACACCTCACAACCGAAAAACCTGATTTTACTTGCAGGAATTACGCTTTGCTGGCTTCAGACTGGGATCCAGAGGGTTCTCGATGATTTTGAACCCTTATTCCAGTATTTCCGGGGTACTTTCTATTCATATGTACCTACCCAGGGCTGGCCAGAAAATGGGGTAAGTGTACACTTTTAACATATGATACTTTTGTCGTTCTCAACAAGCCTATACCACTCAGAATTTTCGATACATATTTGAATATTTATCCCTTTTCCATTGTAGCTATTGACTTGAAACTTGGCACACTAGGCCTATATTGAATGCCCTTTCCGATTCCGTCGTTTGTTTTCTGAAAAAATGTAAACTTCCACATTTTTGATAATGTTTGCGCATGCACACATAGTTTGTCGGTTTTACCATATTACCATATAAACACTTCATCCTGCCAGCTCAGGATGAAAAATTCTCCATACAAGAGAAAGCGGGATAACCTTTCACTGACCTTTGCCTTCAGAGCATGCATAATATGACATCAAGCACTTAACTGGCTTCATCCCGACAATGTCTTTGTCCATATAAACCAGTATAAACATGCTGTCCCATCTAGGCGAGTTTCACAGCTAGACGGGATGAAAAACAGGCCCTTATTCTGGTTATCTTTTCATGTCACATCACGCAGTCACGAAATAAATTATTCCTTAACCCTAACCTCCTAACCATTTCTATTCTGTGACTGTGTGACATGAAAAGGTAACCCTTACTCTTCGCTTGCACATGACATCACTACTTGTCATTGGATGCCATCTTGGTTGATTTAAAATTTTACTTAAGTTAAGCTGTACAGTGAAGTAGTTGAGTTAATTTCATATTTTCTAGTTTGTTTTGGAAACAACTTACTGTATTATGGATAGTTTACAGTCTTTGGCTCGATATGACTAGGAATTAGTTCACGGTTGTCACTTCATGACAAGGAATTAGTTTCAGGTTGAAACTAGGAATTAGTTTATGGTTGAGCCCTTCATAGACTTAAGCGAGTGCTAGGTAGGCATGCAATGTTATTTACAACAGCTAGTGCAACCCTAAGCCGGCTTAGCCTAAAAGAGAGTTGATTTTTCATGTGAAAACAAAGCAAAACCCAACGCTACTGCTAAAGTTGTATGTATATATTCAAGGGGCAGTGAGCACTTTCTTGCACGTTGGCATCAAGTAAACATAAAAACTTACCCCACTCACTGTGGCAAGAAGTGGATATTCTTGCAGTATTTCTTTAACTGGCATTGGGTTTGTCAATATCTCAGATCTTCTATGCCCAAGGGTGGAAGTCATTAATTGTTTCATTTTTCCAACATCTCGGCGCTGAGGAGGACGGGAGCATTCTTTTTGAAGTTCAGCAATGTGTTCTCCAATTACGCATTAATTTTCTATTGAAACAACAGGGATTTTATTCCAGAAATCAGATCATTTAATTATTTTCACTTTGCAGGTATACGTGTCATTTTTGACATGAATAACCTTGGCAATGACAAAATTTGAACAAAGTCTCATTCAACATAGTCATGGTAACCAAAATCTTCTGTAAGCATGCTTATCAGATGCATTGTGGAAATTGCACAGATGACAGGTATATTTTATTATAATATTACAAAGTGTAGTCCTAGAAATATGATATAATCCCAACCTCTGGGTGATCGGACCTGGCACACTCAGACACTTCTCAAATATTTTGGTAATCAACTCCAGAAGGTACAGTATGTGTATTCTTTTGGTTGTAATTACACCACAGAGGTCTCCACAGTCCACACCTTCATTTGTGTGCTATACTGAAAATTCATTTATAGTACATGTCGATTTAGTACAAAATAGAACACCTAAGCTACAGTGTACGTGATTTAACCCAGGTGATCGAAGTATAGTATTAACCCTGCTGGAAAGTTATGTTTTTGTTTACACAATCCATGTCTACTTGCTACTATTCATATCAGTAGAGTGACTCTACTTCACATAAAACACTTGATACTTTTGAAGGCCTTAGTAGGGTAAGCCTACTACCAGGACAACCTTTTTTCATGTATAAATGGGCCCATAAAATTGTATAACCTAATTGTACCTAAACTCAGAACAAGGACATCACTCTGTATTTCTGTTTACTGTGTTTTGATTTTATACGAGCGTGATATCAAGATATATTTATATCACAAGTGTCAAATAGATAAACTATTCATATATTAAAACTTACTTGGAGGAACAGCATGTGTTGTTGAAGGAAACAAACACAGATATTGATGTGATCGAATTTCCCCTTGTGATGCCTCTGGGCACTCAAGGTTTGTTTACCTCTGAGGGCCCTCACAAGTATGCGCAGAACAGACTTGACCGTCTCTTTAAGTTCTTAAATTCTATGACGTAAATGTAACTTACCAAGCCACTTCCAATTGGATCCTTTAGATGTGGGTACGTACTATTGCAGCTGCCACTTGGTTCCTCTCAAATTTAATGAGAAAATACACTCCATTTGACGCTATATTCGAGCAGATGTCCCTAATGAATTCATTTAGTCAACAAATGGTTTTCTAAAGCATGCATCACACTTGGAGAAAACTATAAGAAAGAATGTAGTGTTAATGATGTGACTAACCAAAAGTTTGAATATATATAAGCGTGGAGAGACCGGCAATACTGTATCACAAATTTTTTAAATATTTTGTTTCCGAGAAGAATAATGAACAAAGCTACTAATTTATACCAACAGCAAGAAGAAAAAAATCTATTATTTACTCATTTGAAATCACAAAAAAGTATCCTGTTTTTTCTTTCCTCAAATACAAAAGGACTTTTTAGGACGCTGATAGGCGTTTGTTCAGAGGATGACCCAGCCTCTGCATTGTCACTGCCATCATGCCCATTCTTTTCTTGTTCATCTTCTGCACCAATAACATTAAGAACTGCAGTTTCTGATTGATAAGCCTAAAAACAATATTGCAAAATTTGCCCTTCAGGGAACCATTATCGCCCTTCGAGTTTAAAGGGTGGGGAATAGGCTAAGTCAGCACCAGTGAACTATAATAAGACTGGAATGCTAACTCCTATGATTAAGCCCTATGATTGGGTGAAGCCAAATTTGAAGCAAAATGTGCAAAAAAAATGCAATTTCAAAAGGACTAAGGAGTGAGAACTTCAGTAAAAATTTTGTTTTTGGCTAAAACGAGCACAAAAAAATGGCTTTTTTATCCAAAGACTTCACTTTTAAAGACCCAAATTCGATTTATTGGATAGTTTGAACATTTTGCATTTAATAATTGAAAAAATTTGAAGAGTATCATTTTTGTTTTCTTTATATTTCTGGCACTGCATTAGATTTTAATCTGCATGCATCGTTTTCAGAAGATGGAGGGGGCTAATATAGTCCCTTGTATGAAAGTGGTTGCTACAGATGTAACTAAATTTGGTTGCTTTCCAGTCTTTGCAACACTCCTCACCTCCTCCCACTTTTCCAGTGGTGATGGATTTTTTAATGGAAACCTAAATATGTCAATTTTAAATGCAAATATCATGCGTTTGTTATTGTGCAAATTTTTAATAGACCTGTAATACATGTATATGTAAATGTCTGAAACAGCCTTGTTATATTCAAGTACATTTTTGAAAATACATGCATGGTGTGTTTGTATGCATTTAGTTTGCTATATTGCTAATATGTAAATATTCAATTGTAGTACCATTAAAATGACTTATTTTGTCTGAACTCCTTGCCATAGCAGTATAGGACTTACCTGTGAAATGCAACTTTTGTTTTTTTTAGTTTTTGTTTTTTTTCGAACCACTCTTGCCAACCCTTTTTCTTGCTGGTGCAACCAGATATCGTTATATTTGCACATTTATTATAAATCATTGGATGTTTTTCATTTTGTAATTTGTGCACTAGTGAACTATAATAAGACTGGAATGCTAACTCCTATGATTAAGCCCTATGATTGGGTGAAGCCAAATTTGAAGCAAAATGTGCAAAAAAAATGCAATTTCAAAAGGACTAAGGAGTGAGAACTTCAGTAAAAATTTTGTTTTTGGCTAAAACGAGCACAAAAAAATGGCTTTTTTATCCAAAGACTTCACTTTTAAAGACCCAAATTCGATTTATTGGATAGTTTGAACATTTTGCATTTTATAATTGAAAAAATTTGAAGAGTATCATTTTTGTTTTCGTAAAAACGACAGAAGTTGAAGTTTCCAAAGCAAACTTTGCTCTTCAACTATAAAAAGAATACTTTAAAACATACATCGACAGTCCTATACTTGTTTCGTATTTTGAGATTTTTTGACACCCTAAAACAATATTAAATAGATATTTTCCATAGAAAATCCCCTGTGTTTTGTTGGAGCAAAATTTGGCGCCCGCCGGAAGTATCACACTCTGTGAGTGGTTGGGAGAGAGTCAAAGCGAGTCTATGATCTTTCAAGAATTAGATTGCAAATGGCATGTCATTGGTCACAGCTTTTGAAACTCATTTTGAGTGAAACTTATGGCCGATAAGAGTGAAATATCATTAACTAAATCGTTAAAATAAAGTTCACAAAAGCAATGCAATACGAATTGACATGAGGATAGCTTGAGAGCGGCAAAAAATTGTGCATCATGCATTACTGCATGACAATGTTGGAACATTTATACTGTGACCGTTTGTTGATGAAAACAACTTCTGTCTTCAGGAATTTTGAAAGGAAAGGTAACACATGCTTTAGATAATTAGATAATTAAAATAGGAGGCCAATATATCGAAATGTAGTATTATTTACTCACAATTTCACTGGTTTCTGAACAAGATCAACTTGGTAAGATGATGTATGTCGCTTGGTTTCCCTTGAGGACAACCGTCTTGTTGTACCGTTTACTGTAGGTGAATAGTCTCAAAGTAGAGTACTTGTCTGCCGTTAATTTTATTAGTAATGTACGATGATCATCTTCAAACACATTCTCGTTCGCTCCTTCTGGTGATCGTTAAACAAATGTTTCCAATCCATCACAAAATGTTGACATACCTCCATAATCATTCTCTGCTTTAATTTCTTCTCTCTCGTAATGCTTTGACCTTCTTTACATACAAATGCTTTAAATACCTTTTCAGCAAACTCAACAACTTGGTAAACTGACTGTGATGGGATCTGCAGACCACCGTTATTGATGAACAATGTGAAAGCAGCAGCTGCACTTACTTCATTATACTTCATTGAACAGTAGTCATGTTCGGGAGTTGGTGGGGAAAAACAGGACAGAAGACAGGTTTTGCAAGATGGACATTCAATATTGTGAACAAGTTTTGACACAATAAAACCTCCAATGTAAAAGAGGACATTGGCCAGAAACTCTGATGTTGTTGCTGTGTTAAAGTGCTCAAGCATCATAATTTCTTCTGACATATTCGTGTGTGGTGCACTGGGCTTTGTGGTATTCTCTTTTGGTGCACGGGGCTCTGTGGTATTCTCTTCTGTTTCGATTGGATTATTTAGAGGTGCTTTGTGCTTCCTTGTATGGAAAAAGGGTATTATATTGTAGGATGCGACACCTGGAAAATTTTGGCAATTGGCATTTTTGGTAGCTGTTATAGCATTCCTGAGCAGCATCTACCGCATAGCATATTTGAACTGCATGCAATTTGGGTTTTGTTCCAACCACCTCTTGCTCGAATGCATGAAAACAATAATTCGATATGGTCTTGTGAGTATTTATGTCAGTAAATACTTGAATGGATTGATGGCTGGGAACATTTCATTTGCCAGTTCAATGGTTGATTTAATTGAGGCAACAAAACCGATTACAAATGTTTTGAGTGGATGTGTTGACATAGGTTGCTTGACATCAGTATTGGTCTTCAGACTGAGCAAGTATGTTGATGTTGACAGGATTTCTTCCCAGGTATCTTTGGATGATGGACGAAGAGGTTGTTTATATCCTTTGCCCAAAGGATTTCACAAATTCAACATGTCAATCAATCTGTCAGTCATTCTGATAAACCTGACTGTACCATCTGAATTTTGGAATTGGTTAAGTTTCATTGACTCATTTAAAAACTTAATGGCATCTGCAATGGAAGAACTCTGTGTCTGTGCTGCCAGACGCACATTCATTTTGTGTTTCTGAAATTGAATATGCTGTGTTGATAATTTGTTACCAAGTCTGAATCCTTTGCTTTCTTGGATTTTGTGTAAAGCTTGGAATTTAATTAAATTCCCCTTGTCGTCAACCAAAGATTTGAGTTTACCTAAAGCGTTCCTGGCAAGCTTCAGCATATGACAAGGGTTGAGTATTACGTAAACATCCTAATCTTCTGATGGGTGCTTGAATTTGGTTACCATAGAATTATAAGATGTTGTGAAGATACACCCCAATTCGCAAAATGTACTAAGGTTTACTGCTGTACCATCTGTCGTAATGGACCAAACACGAAGCCCTGCTTCTGCAGCCATTTGTAGGGCTATTCGTACCAGTTGGGCCTGGCTTTTGGACAACATTTTGTCTGCGTGAAAATATCCTACTCAACATTTCCGATGGCTTCGTGCTCCGACAAGTAAAAATACTACAGCTTCTGAAGCAAGAGTATCGGGTTTTTCAGATGCAATTGATCCATAGTCTGAATCCTATACATTGGGATCCCATAAGGATTGCTTTCTGGTTTACATTGCATCAATAACTAAGAAACAATCCTTTCTTTCTGGCTACTGGATGCTTCCTTTCCAAGTGATTCAAAGGCTTCTTTAACAAATCCTTGGTCGCACTCTAATACACTTGACCACTTACGATGGGTTTGGTAATGGGAGAATGGATCGTACATATTTATACGCTTTAGGTGAGTAATAATGCAAGGTTGTTGCAAATTCTTTAACAGGGTCGGAATATCTCCTTCCACATGGGCCGCAACGAACATTGTTTTTTGTGTCTCTGAAAATTGACAATTGAATCCCATCAAATTTTGAATGCATTACTTCCGCGTCATCTTGTCCAATTATTTGTTTTTGTTGAAGTTCATGAATTACATCAGCCATAGTTTGTTGTTTTGCCTTTTTACGTCTTAGTTGCTGTTGTAGGCTTCTTATTTTTCGTTTAAATTTTTGTTCCAGTGCTGGTTGGTCAGTGTCCTTGTTCTCGCCCTCCTGAAATGCTGTTCCTGATTTGCTGCAGTAGGAATGGTCATGCAATACCTTTGCCTCTGGGGAAATAGGATTGTCTGGCTGGTGTTCTCCTGTGAGTCGTCTGCGCCATGCTTTGGTCAAGCCAAAATTAGGAGGAGGGCTTGAAAATATTTCTGGCACTGCATTAGATTTTAATCTGCATGCATCGTTTTCAGAAGATGGAGGGGGCTAATATAGTCCCTTGTATGAAAGTGGTTGCTACAGATGTAACTAAATTTGGTTGCTTTCCAGTCTTTGCAACACTCCTCACCTCCTCCCACTTTTCCAGTGGTGATGGATTTTTTAATGGAAACCTAAATATGTCAATTTTAAATGCAAATATCATGCGTTTGTTATTGTGCAAATTTTTAATAGACCTGTAATACATGTATATGTAAATGTCTGAAACAGCCTTGTTATATTCAAGTACATTTTTGAAAATACATGCATGGTGTGTTTGTATGCATTTAGTTTGCTATATTGCTAATATGTAAATATTCAATTGTAGTACCATTAAAATGACTTATTTTGTCTGAACTCCTTGCCATAGCAGTATAGGACTTACCTGTGAAATGCAACTTTTGTTTTTTTTAGTTTTTGTTTTTTTTCGAACCACTCTTGCCAACCCTTTTTCTTGCTGGTGCAACCAGATATCGTTATATTTGCACATTTATTATAAATCATTGGATGTTTTTCATTTTGTAATTTGTGCATTATTATTCTAATACTTTTCTTAATGTAATACAGGTTGAAAATCCACACAAAAGCACTGATGGTTTTATTAGAGATTATTGTGATGCAAAACAATTCCAAAGCCACACACTGTTTTCGGTTGATCCAACAGCTTTGCAAATTATGCTGTACTATGACGACCTGGAAACCTGTAACCCGGCTTGGATCAAGGGTTTCAAAACATAAGCTTGGTAAGGCTGTTGTCTTTCAAAGAGATTATATAAAAATGTACCGGGTGGGGCAAAAAAAGTAAGACTGTTGCATTCAGCGATGTCTAATTTACATTTTGATATGTGCCATGTGCATTTTCATGCAATATTAATCGAGATAGCTGTGTTTAAACTCGAGTAAACATTTTTGGAAGTGTCGAGAATTAGCTAAAAATGGCCTATTAAATAATTTGATAACCATTAGCATTTTACGCAAGTATTTGTTTCAATGAAGTGAAGTAGAAGGCCAAATGTTAGAATAAAAGAGCATAATCTATTCAAGAAACATTTCTAACTTCAACTTCACTTCATTTAAATAATACTTACGATAACATGGTAACGGTTATAAAATTATGCACCTATCAATGTTTTCCCCCTGAGGGGGGGGGTTGACAACGTTAGCCATCCCCGGGGAGGGAAATTTGACTTGTGAACCAATCACGGGGTCGGGAAATTTTGACCATCGCCATCTTGGATGTTCGAGAGCTCTTGGCGGTAGGGGTCCTGGTAACGAGTATTGTATAAGCCTGCGAACAGGAAAAGCTCGAGCTGTCATCATGACGGAACAACAAATAAATGTTTTATCTAAAAAGGTATTTTAATCCATATTATTATCGCCTTAAATTAAACCATCAAAGTTTTTTATTCCTGTCATGTTTGTATTTTGTATTTATCTTTTCGATTATATATTTTGTTGAGTATTAATAAATAATTTTTTGTGATCTTTATAATAAATAAATATCTTTATAATACTTTTATTTAATAGGCCAGGTCAGTCATGCGATGAGTTTATTTACATATTCTCATTCAGTATACCGAAAATCGTAAAGTGATTTACGCCGAAAACTTTAGTGATATCCTAGAGAAAGCTAAGGGAATGTTTTGAAATAGAAGGAAACGTGATTGTGCAGAAATATGATGAAGAATGGCTTGAGTACATAGACTGTGACAATTTTGTTGAGATAAATAGTGGTGATAAATTGAAGATCATATTAAACCAAACCAAAAGATCAGTTGAAGATAGGAAAACCAGAATTCTTAAGATTACGGACGAACTGCAGGTAATAAATAACCAAATCATGGTTAAAGAAAAGCGCAGATTAAAAGCCGGGTGTGTGAAAGATTATCAATTGTGTGATAGATTGTTAGATTGAGAAGAGAGTTTTAGAATCTGAGATGAAATTGTTACAACGTAAAGAGCAGAAATCTGCTTGGTATCTTTCTAAGAAGAAGGTCAATACTACAACTGATCATAGGAAACCAAATAATAAGAATAGTGGTCAAAAATCTCTGCATTCCTATTGCACAGCTTCAATGTCAAACGAACATGTATCTATGAGCCTCCAACAACAAAGTGCATTTGTTAATCTAGATAACTACCCTGAGCCAAACCCACCCTTAAATGAAAACAGAAGCCAATCGGTTCAGGCTGATCAGCTCACAAGCGTCTCTGACCCACACAAATGTTCATCTATAAAAGACAGCAGTCATCCTCAGAATTTATCTGTCAATGCAGTTAGTTGCCCACACTCAAGCCCATTAGAAGAAAGTCCACCTGCCAATGTAATCAGTCAACCGCAGAGGCAAAGTATACCTATCACTGTTGACAATTGCTTGCAGCGAAATCCAGCTGCCCATATCAGTCACCCTCAAGAACAAAGTATATCTGTCATTGCCGACAATTGCTCACAACAAAATTCGTCTCTAACTATTAATATTCACCCACAGCAAGGTCTGCCTGCCCCACAGATAACTACATACAGCAAAATGTGTCTTTTAATGACGAAGAGTGCCAGGGCATTAATGATGAAAGTAAACTTATAGGAGAAAAGAACAAGGATTTTTAAATGTGCCCCTTAATTCCAAGGACAATCTTGTGTGAGTAGTATCTACAAGAGAGAAAAGCTTAAAAAACTGTCTGAATATATAAATATTCCAGAGGGATCAACATCAGTGTTTGAAGGGTTATCATTAGTTGATTATATTACCACAAGAGAGATGATATGCAATGTGGAACATAGCCGTCAACCTTGTGAAGAGTGTCTTGGTTTGCTGAATGTTGCAAAGGTAATTGTAAGTGAAGGACACTGGAAAAGGAAAGATGCATTTAGATGTTTAGCTGAACATGTACAACCTTGTGCTGTGTGTCCAGAGAATGTTAGACATAATATGAATAAAACCACTAACAAGCTCATAAAGCGTTCGGACCCCATAACCATGGCAAACTATTCATCACAACATGCAAAGAGGAAGTTCCTTCAGATACCACTTGCTGCTATTAATGTGGAAACTGGAAGTAAAGAATCAGAAGTGTTTCTTGTTGACAAGTATTCAAACCTAACATTGCTATGTAGTCTTCTCCACAAGGTGTTTGAAAAACGAACACAACAGATAAGAAGCACCCCAATATTAACCACGAAAACAGATTATCAAGCAAGCTATCCCAACAAGCTACAAACGACATCTTACAACTTCACCGGTACTGATAACACTGGAGAACTGTGTCGGGGAATTGTCAAAGCCATCCCCGTGCATTACAAGAATCCTGCTCAACACATTGCTGATCTCGAAATGCTGGAGAAAGAAGCACATTTCCATCCAGCATTTATTTCGCGCGAAGGACAGGCGAAACAAATTGAGTGTATACGAACAGTTAGTGGTTCTGATGAAGCACCTTGCTATGATGAAGTCCAGTTTTGGTGGACTAGGCGACACATGGAAAAGCCGACTGTTGTGGAACTTGTTACAAGTCGGCAGAGTGGCGGAAGTAACCTCAACCGCGTGGAGTTGCAGAATGGTTGCGAGGCCAAAGCAAGATGTGGTTTGTTTATCCCATCCATGTTGAATGGTTCCAACTTAAATCAAGATGGAAAGATAGACAATAACAAACTCTGCCAAAACTTGTCAGATTATATTGATGTTTACATTTCTAGAGTTAATGGTGCATCTTGTGGCGATGCAAAGATTTTTCATTACAAAGGAGCTGATAGTTCAAGTTATCAAAGTCTTAGAGAGAAGTTACTAGTATTTATACATGGCACTAAGGCAGAAAAGTCAGAACTTGAAAGAACTCGCCCAGATGATTACAAATACGTTTCAAATGCATTTGAAGTGCGAAAGCGGCACTTAGATAAGAATGTTCGGCTGAGATACGTATTTCACCTAGTATGCTGTTATAAAAAGGATTGTCCACACCCAATTTGCAGAGCTGAGGACCCACCAATGAGTATTTTATGCTGGTATGAAGGTGGTCCACCGGTAACATATATTCCATGGCCAGCTTCTGATCCAAAACGACCATATGGATCTCAGTTGTGCTCAAACTGTAAATATGAATGTGCTGGTCATTATCTTCCTCCAAAGGATCTTGTTGAAACCTACATGAAGCTCAGTTCGAAAAATATGGAATTGTGGATGATTCTTATGTGCTAGAACTGTCTAAGAAATGTATGCTGCCACCTTCTGGGGTAAGTCAAGAGTAATTTTGTATGTTATTTGGAAATCACGTTTGATCTGTTTCAAATGTTTATTGTATCTGCTGTTCGTTTCATTGTAGGTTAGAATATGGCTTGGTCATCTTCAGGGAGTTAAAGACCACAGGGTTGCTGGTGCAAAGAAAGCGGCTACAACAAGGAAGAAAAACAAAGAAAACAAACCAGGAATAAACCACGTGTGGTAATGAAAAGGTAGTACTCAGATTGTTTGAACTGGAGCACCAATTTGTTGAAACATGCATGTGCATTTCGTATTTTCTATGCATGTAGTAACAAAAGATTACTTAATAGTTGTTGCTTTAATATTTTTGTGTTTAAAATTTTTAGGTTGCGTAGAGTGCTGCCTGCCCAAGCCTCCTGGTTGTGGTCTGCCGTAGTTCACTGGATAGGTTGTGACAGATGTCTGTGCTGGTGTAGATGGTGATCCAATGCAGTGGCTTTGTTTAAATTAACTACCATGCAACATTTTATTATTAATTAGTTATGTTGATAGTTCTCTTCCAATTTGACTGTGATTTCGCAATTCATCTGCGTGCATCATTGATTCCAAAAAGGATATAATTATATTGTTTATTAAAAATGCTAGATGCGCGACCAGGATTCATAATAAAGTTTTTGAGATGTTCTCTGATCATAAAATTTATATTTTAAAATGAGCTTGGAGTCCTGGCATACCGCAACCACATTTACAACAATGCGCAACATTTACCAGGACAATATAGATTTTTATTTAAAAAGAACAGATCCTAGTTTTATATTTATAAGAACACTAACTTGTTTTTCTAGAGTTTACGTAGGCGAAACAACTTATTGTTATTGCATGTTATTGTAATTGTAATTATAAACCACTGTCCTAGTAGCTATATCCGTAGATTAGTTTTATATTTAGTATTACTTTACCTGTCGAAGACTGCAGACTGGCAGTCGAAAGCTCGTTTTAAAATATAAATGTTATGATCAGAGAACGTCTAAAATATATTGTTTATGTTAAGTAAGCTTAATTAAGGGCTGCTGTTGAATCTCGTGAAATAGATTTACACCTCGATTCGTTTTTGGTTTTTCAAAATAATTTAGCCTTGAATTAAAACCACATAATTGCATTAAAAAACCTGTATGTGCCTTGTTATTTCACTCCTAGAGTGGGGTATTTTGACCATTATGCTTTGCCCAACGGTGGGGATTTTGACTACAAATTTTTAAAAATGTCACAATCCCCCTGGGTTGCCCGCACCCCCCCCCCCTCAGGAGGAAAACATTGATAGGTGCATTAGTTTAATAGGCCGTTTTTAGCTAATTCTCGACAGTTCCAAAAGTGTTTAGTCACGTTTAAACGCAGCTATCTCAGTCAATATTGTATGAAAATGCACATGGCATATATCAAAATTTAAGTTAGACATCGCTGAATGCAACGAAACTTGTTTAAGTGTAATAGCTCTTTTAGTTTCTAAGTTATACTAAATCAAACAGTCGTACCTTTTTTTGTACAATACTGTATATGTACATACCATACCAAATTTAAACCCACTCAATGGGCGACTTGCGTTAAAGCAAAGCATCACGGTATTTTAGTTACACAGCAGAATTTTTCAACATGGCGATTGCATGTTTCGGTCTTATGTTGGTCGTGAATAAATGATAAATACACGGGTATTATTTTCGTTTACTTTGGAGTAAAAGGCTTTTATAAATTCCTTGAGGCTTATTTCGGGCCTGTGTCGTCTCATGGAATTTGTACAAGCCATAGATTTTGAGATATTTAACACGGCGGACACGGCGTGCAAACTGAAACATGGCTTCCATCGGACATGAAGGAGCAGAAATTTGTGCTTTTCGCACACTTAGAAGGTGAGTACATCGATAAAATTTACTTTAAATAAGAGGCACACATTTGCTCGTCACTTGCAAGAAATATTTCCGCGATCGAGGTGTTTTTAACGGCTCGAGAGGATAAAATGTTCGTACACGAAGCGGGCTTAAAACAACACATGCTTTGATCAAGTGTTCCATTTGCAAACCAAAACATTGAATTTGTTTGGCGGGAAAAATATAAGTTGAATTTGTCAGACATTTCGTTTTTGAAAATTTACACTGTTGACACTGTTTAAAAAAGTACTTTTAAGTACTATTGGCTGCTCTTTTACTGTTTTTGGAGAATTGGAAAATAAATTTTATCGTACGTGTGCTTGAAATACTCGAACGTTGCTGTCGCTAGTCACTTGGTTTGTTTTTTTACGAATTTCCGACGTGTTTCGGTGCTTCTGTGTGGCAAAATATGGAGCAAACAGAAGAAGTAGTTTTGAAAAGTAGAGGAGGGACAACATGTTGTGTACCACTTTGTACAAGCAACAGCATGAAGAACAAAAATGTGTCTTTTTACCAATTTCCTCTGGAGTCAAATACAAAAGAAAAATGGCTAAACTTGTTAGCCATACAAAAACAACCTTTGAAAAGCCACAAAGTTTGTTCACTACATTTTCCTGGTGGTAAGAAAGTGTTAGGTGCATTACCAACCGCTCCTATGTCATCATATAGACAAACAAAAAACAGCAGTGAAGGTCGAGGCAGCAGTAACACTGATTGTCCTAATGTAACCAATGTTCCTACCCTTGTTGAACATTAGTCAACTGAGGATAGGTCTCAACAACAATATAAAAAGCTTAAAACTGAACATGCTGAATTGAAAACCAAACATGCTGAATTGAAAACCAAACATGAGGAGTTATCAAACAAATACAACCAGTGTGTACTACGCTTAGAACATGTCATTGCAAGTGATGCAAATTTCAAATTTTATACGAGTTTTCCAAATTATGCAACATTTAAAGCATTCTTTGACTACTTGCAACCAGCTTGTAATTTTCTAATGTATGCTGGTTCATGTAACACAGAGCATGTAGAGGCAACACAACAGAAGCACGGACGACCACAGTCACTATCCCCAGAACAAGAACTTTTCATGGTATTAGTTCGGTTGAGATGTGGGTTGTTGGGACTTGACATTGCTAACAGGTTTGGCATTTCACACACCCATTTCTCACGTATTGAAACTACTTGGTTGGGATTTCTTTACCACCGGATGAGGGCTCTCCCCATTTGGGCATCACATGAACATGTTCAGGAAACAATGCCACAAGCTTTCAAAGATACCTATCCAAATACCCGTGTTATTATCGATTGTACGGAAATTTATATTGAAATGCCCACATCATTTCAAAGCCAGTCTGCAACTTATTCATCGTATAAAAATCACAACACGGCTAAAGGGCTTGTTGGGATATCGCCTGCTGGATATCCAACATTTATATCCGAGCTTTATACTGGGAGGTCCAGTGATAAACAGATCACAAAAGATTGTGGCATTTTCAATTTGCTTGAGCCGGGAGATGATGTCATGGCTGATCGAGGGTTTGATATTGAGAATGATATACCTAGTGGAGTCAGGTTGAATATCCCACCTTTTCTAAATGGAGCTAATCAACTGTCAGTGACCGATGAAAGTGAAGCAGCAGTTAGAGTGCATGTAGAAAGGGCAATCCAACGTATTAAATGTTTCAGGATTATAAAAAACGTATTCCCTTTGAGTATGGCATCAGAACTGAACAAAATTTGGGTAATTTGTTCATATCTAACACTTTTCCAGCCACCCTTAATAAATGAAAAGTCTGCTGCTGAATAAAACTTTGTACACAAAAAACAATTACTAACAGTACATATATAATTTTGTAATTTGATAGTTTAATCTTTATTAAGTTCAGCATAAATGTAACTAAAGTAGAACAACGTAGGTTTTGGCAGCATAGTTTTGTTCCACAATTCACTGTCAAAGTAAATCCTTTCACAATGAACTTCCTTTGTTGTATATACTAAAAAATCAGCCCATTCTACATTGCAGGAAGCCATAATGCCTTGCACCTGGAAATAGTATGTATGATTTCTTTTCAACATTGGCTTAGGGTCATTCTCATTTGCCACCTGTAGGTAAAATGAAGAATCCATGCAGGCTTCTTCGATTGTCATGTCCTTTTTAGAGAATGGACACTTCACCTCCCCAATACCATATGGTTTCTCCTCACTAGGATCATACAGTAAACAATCTGGACTTGCACCTAGCCATGGAGCTTGTACATTGACCACCAACCCACACTCAACACATGCTTTGATTTGCTTTCCATCATAAAAACAATTTTCTAAATGTGTCACAATTGCATTTTGTTCATTGCTATGTCCCCATTGACATGATTGTGGTAATTTTGTTTTGCTACCAGCAGATGAAAACTGCTTAGAAAGTATTGACTTAGAAAATGTTTTCCCGACGTTTCAAAACTAAGCCAAAATTTGAGGCGGTTAAACGAAGTCGCCTTTCTTCAAACCAGAGGTCATTGTCCGATTGCCCTCTTGTGTTGCATTCAATATCATGCAATTGTTCTTTTGTTTTAAAAAGTTTTTCCTGAACAAAAGGTGTATGCTGTGGACATGGCAAGTTCTTACATACTTCAGCAAAGCTAGGGATGGTTATCTGGTTCAATATCGAATCTCTTATTTCCACATTATACAAGAGACTGGCACTCTGTTCAGCCTCAGTAAACCTCTTTTTTGAAGGCAAAGCTTCTCGAAACTCATAGTCAATTCCAGAAGGCGAAACTCATAGTCGATTCCAGAAGGCGTTCAAAATAATTGCATGTGTTTGCAGCTGTCAACCCATCCTTCAGTTTTTTAATGTCATTTTCATTAACATTTATAGCGAAAGCAGGTGCTGGGTTATTCTCGGTTGACTGAGTAGTTGTGTATGATTTTTTTCTTGAAGTGGCTTTGGTAAATTTTACATGATCAAAAAGTACAGCAGATTTTGTATATTCACTTGCTGGTACATGCCACTGTTGTAGTAATTGCGTACAAGTTAAGTCGTCTGGCACTTCAGTTACCTCAAGCTGAATGAAGTCCAGAATTTGAAACAATAAGGCAGCTACGTGCTTGCAGCAACCAAGTGACTAGCGACAGCAACGTTCGAGTATTTCAAGCACACGTACGATAAAATTTATTTTCCAATTCTCCAAAAACAGTAAAAGAGCAGCCAATAGTACTTAAAAGTACTTTTTTAAACAGTGTCAACAGTGTAAATTTTCAAAAACGAAATGTCTGACAAATTCAACTTATATTTTTCCCGCCAAACAAATTCAATGTTTTGGTTTGCAAATGGAACACTTGATCAAAGCATGTGTTGTTTTAAGCCGGCTTCGTGTACGAACATTTTATCCTCTCGAGCCGTTAAAAACAGCTCGATCGCGGAAATATTTCTTGCAAGTGACGAGCAAATGTGTGCCTCTTATTTAAAGTAAATTTTATCGATGTACTCACCTTCTAAGTGTGCGAAAAGGACAAATTTCTGCTCCTTCATGTCCGATGGAAGCCATGTTTCAGTTTGCACGCCGTGTCAGCTGTGTTAAATATCTCAAAATCTATGGCTTGTACAAATTCCATGAGACGACACAGGCCCAAAATAAGCCTCAAGGAATTGAAAAATTCTGCCGTATAACTAAAATACCGTGATGCTTTGCTTTAACACAAGTCGCCCATTGAAACGTTAAAACACTTGGAAATATCAAAGCTATGTATCGGTCATCAACAAAAGCAATACAACTTCTGTGTTTATGTAAAACCACAAATATCAAGAAGTATGGTATAGATGTAGTTCTTGAACCATTCATTGCAGACTTAAACAAGTTAGAACAGGTAGTCTGTACCTTACAATATATATTAAAATTGCAACATTTTCTACCATATGTAAGTAAGTAAGTAAGGGGGTGTGCTTATTATCCTTACTTGCAGCTGAGAGCTAAGCTGAATTGTGAAGGACACAGCTCAACGTGACCAAGTCGAAGGCTTTCTAGGCGCGCATATGGCAGCCACCTTTTTCTCGCCATCACAGAGCACAGCTACGGTGGAAAGGCCAGTTAGGGGTTAAACCCAACCCACCCTGTCAACATTGCATGTGGGAGGAAACCGGAGTACCCAGAGAAAACCCACAACTTTCGGCAGAGCGTCGACTAACTCTTTTCACATGTATTGCCAATTGAAAGTTTAAATGTTCAGGAGCAAGATTCTGTATATGAAGGTGCAATATTTTCTTTAAGTTAAGATAAGTTATTTATTAATAATATACTTTTTTATTAGGATGAAGGCCACCCATTCCTGATCAATGACCGAGTAAGACAATTTCGTGGTTCAATAGCTTTTGCATCTGGAGATAATCATAGTATCCAATTATTAGGAGGCTTCAAAGAAGGTTGTCAGACACACCGTAAGTGCCGCCACAGTATTGGAATTGATGAGCAGATCAAATCTATGGTAAAAATCATGATTCCGTTAACGTTTTCTTCCCTTTTCAAAAAATCGTAAACTGAAATAATTATTGTACAGTAGTTTCAGAACTTAGTGGAACTCAATTTTCTGCTGGTTAGTCTACCTGGATGCTTTTCACACTTTTGGTCAGAGATTAATCAACACAAATTTTATAACCCAGCATTGCTATAAAACAATTATTCCAGTCCCACCAAGCACGCCTGGCATTTTTGCACGCGAAAACGGTCATTTAAAGTGAGACATTTATTATCGCTGGCGCGCGAAACTTTTCGGAGATTGGTAGCAAATTTAACGATTGCAAAATTCCCTAAATTCCGCGTGGAAATTCCTTTGCGCGTTTCCTTTGAGGGTTATTTGAGATATATAGGGAAATAGAGGGACTTGTAAGGATCAAAATGATATTAGTATTTCCATGGTAACCAGCAATGTTTTCCCACTGGCGCGCTTCTTGTTCGAGGCATACGAGCGAAATGGCGACTTTTGGTTAAAGTCGTAAAAGTGTATCAACTTCGGCTTGTATAGGCTCCTTTGTCTCAACTTATTTTTGTTTAACTTTTTGTTTACCGGAAAGAAAAAAGTCCTATTAAAGTTCGTATGTTTTTAGTTTTTTGTAAAATGTAATAGGACAGTTAATAAATGCCTCATACAAAGGCCAAATATTACAATCGCTTCAATGTCGGAGAATATATGCGCCAAAAAAGGCTAGGCTGGCTCGCTGTTGCGGAGAAGAATAAAGAGGTAAAGAATGCTACACAAACGCTGAAGCGATTAGATACGAAGGTAAGCAACACTTTATACTTTTCTTATTATTTGGAATCGAGTTTCTCATTGACGATTGTGTGAATTCTGCTGGTTCAGTATGTCCTTGTATTTCGTACTACAATCTATACATCCTACGTTTTAACGATCGTGTCTTCTCTGCATGGTCTTCAACTATCGCGCACATTTAACCGCTATGCGGGCCAGTCATAATTCAATGCACTTTGTTCATTTTGTTGTTATTTTAATCCAAGTTTAATAGGAATATTGTTGCCTTACACATATTTGTCTGTACATATGGACAGTGGCTGGCTCGTTTTCAGCTGACATGTTAACCTATTGTGCTGCAATGCACCTAATATATAAACAAGGTTAAACATTACAAGTACTAAATAGAAGTAGGGCGCACTGAGGTTCATTGCGGCTAAATGGGTTATAAGACTTTTGAACATTAACATATGCAGGTGCAGAAATTAGTGAATGAAGCTGAGGAGCTATGTGACATCAGGGAAGGATTGGTAGAGGAGGAAGGTAGACAGCAGGTAGCGTTTAGGATTAGCAATGCAGGAGTAGAAAAGCGGAGAAGGAAACCAACAGGAGAAGGAAGTTGTAGTGAGTCGACAGGAAAAAGGCGTAGGAAGGAAACAGTGGCAGCAGTGACTGCGATACATGGTGGTCAGAATAGCTTAAAGCCAGGGACGATTGGGATGTTGGAGACATTGGAAAGGAGGTGTAAAGAGGAGGATCTTGTTGATGATGTGAAGAGATGTCCGAAGTTAAGGGACAAGGTTCTACCGAAGGTGTACAAAGAAGATTTAAAGAGATATGAGAGCTCATTAGACAATATGTTAAGATCTATTGCTGTGTATTATAGAAAGGGTGTAATGGGTAAAGATAAATATAGGTTAGTGTATAAAGATAGTTCGTATAGGCAGGTACCAGCAATCCTGGACATAACTTGTTAATAAAATTCCAAGGTGCATCTGTCAGAGTATAAATTGTACTATAATTTCTGTATTTGACCTTTGATATCCCCCCTTCCCCCTAGACAATGTTGTTATGTTGCGTTTTAAGTCTGGGGATAATAATAGCAACATTGGTAGGGGGAGAGGGGGGCGAAAGGCTAATGAAGTTAGTCGAATGTGTGTTCCGGAAAATTTAAGCAATTTTATCAACTGTTATGTCCACGATTGTCTGTGATACATTGCAGTTTTCGAAGTGACACGCAATCAGTTACCGATAATCGTAAAGGCCCATTTTGCACATTTGTTTAAGGACAGACCACTAAGCTTTCAAATGATGCTAACTTTTAAGTTTTTTGAACCATTTTTAATGTTTAAGCAAAGGCAATGCTGATAAAGACTATATATGTGAATTGGACAAAATATTGCTCACGAGCGTCTTTAGTGCAAGTACATGCGTATGCAGTACATAAACCTAAAGGTTTAAAATACTTTGTAAGAAATGTATCAGGAGAATTTAATATCTGTGTTTTGCCGTTAATTGGGATCCTTTGTAAATATAAAGTGGACATAAATCGCATTTTGGGGCGAATAAGACCTACTGGTATCCAGTGGCGCCGAACGGTTAACCACGGTTAACCATAAGCAATAATGAGAAATTTGGACTTTGTGGCGATAAATGTGGCTGCATTTTAGCATATTGTGCTGTTTCTAAACATAGTGTTAACCATCGAAAAGAATCAAGTGTTCACAACAATGAATTGTTCAAAACTACGACGGTTAACCACGGTTAACCACTCTAGTTTAAATATACTAAAGACTCAATTATATATACAAAATAGTGGTTAACCGTGGTTAACCGTTGGAATACGCCAATGGTAACAGCTGTTAAAGCTGCCGGAACTGACGTCACTGAAGGCAATGCAAATGATTTTTCTTTTTTTCTTGCTCCAAAAATGACTTCAATGACGTCAGTTCCGACAACTTTAACAGCCAGAAAGACCATGAAGATGAAGTTTTTCTCTAATAAAATATATTGCATTTCATCTCAAAATGTGCTGAATATCACAAATATGTCAAATCCACAATGACTGCATGTGCACTTTAAGTCAAATATCATAGATTACGCTTAGCTGGCACTGGATCAGTGTAGTACCAATATATACAAACACTGAAAAATTTGGACGAGTTGTTTCAGAGTGCATTAGAGGATCTTTGATATTAGAAGAACTAATGAACTTAAATAAAACAAATTAAACAATGCCATTGAAAAGGGAAACAATAGAGTAAACCAATTGCATGCCATTGTTTGCTATCTCAACTCCTTGTCCAATTTCTAAGAGGAGAATTTTGTATGGTGTTTAGCACGCGCAAGTTGTTCATATTGCAATACATTTTAGCTAACTTAACCCAGGGTTGACTTGAAATTCAGAGCAAGT
Source organism: Trachythela sp. YZ-2020 (assembly GCA_016169945.1). Lineage (NCBI taxonomy): Eukaryota > Metazoa > Cnidaria > Anthozoa > Malacalcyonacea > Clavulariidae > Trachythela > Trachythela sp. YZ-2020. The sequence goes on from JADLSH010000350.1 coordinate 3,731,159, forward strand.
TTCCCAACAGTTTGTTTATTAGTTTGGAAAGATTTCTTCGGAAATCTTGTCGGCATCAATAGCAATAGCAGTTTTCTTTCCTGAAGTTTTGAGATAAACAGACATGCAGAAATACATAAACTAAAACCGCGGATTTTAATCAGTGTTAGCGTACTGGCCCCTGATTTGGTGTTAGGACATACAAGCTAATTTGCTGATCTGAAATATGTTGTACGGCCTAAATCCGGTTAGCCGGCCATCGTACAACTATAGATTTAAACATACACTACTTCTGCTGGTCCGGTGTTAGGAGATACAGGTAAGTTGTTGGTCTGTGGCATGGTGTACGGCCTTTCTCCGGTTAGCCGGCCATCGTACAACCAGCCTCGGCCATTATTGGTTGCTCGTATTGTGTTGAGTTGTTCGTCTTGTGTCGTGTCAGGATGTCACCTTGTCTAAGGTAAGTATGGTGTGTAGTCAGGTAAGTATGTGCAGTCAGGTAAGTATGTGCATGAACCAGTATATATCGATTTTATATAATGCTTTAAACAACCTGTGGTAGGGGGGAATGAATAGGAAGTTGACCATACTCAATTTAATACCGACAGTTTTTCAAAAGAATATATTTGTTCTAAGAATTCAATATACAAATATATACAATGTACAACAGTTAAGTATCTTAGGAAAGTTGGTGACCTTCGGTACCTAGCCTGTATTCAGGTGATCTGACTCACTGAACAATATCACATAGTTATAACTGTTATGTAGTTCAGTGATCTGACTAGGAGCAAAAGGACTGGGACTAGCAACAGATTAGAAAACCCATTTCGCACTTTTAATTACTTGTCACATATTGATAATTTAATTTTGTCAAACTGTTTAAAACTTTCTGTCCTTGTTTGTAAGGGTAAACGAATCCCTGGGCCAAATTGCGATATAAATTTGTTATAGTTATGAGATATTGGGTCTGATATCACCTATCACCTGGATAACAACCTGGATGTTAACTGTATAGATAATTTCCAGACCTAGTTCAAATCTGCTTCTTGCTTATCTCACAATAATCCTGCTGATCATTACATTTTGTTGGCAAATATAACTGGACATATTGCCCTGTCAAAGGGCTCCTATTAATAACAGTTTTTCATGTAAACTGATTAGATTATCCTATTTAAAGTGTGATAATTATCATACTCTAATGATATATTTACTATTGCATGCTACTATTATAATTGTGTGAAACACACCTAGTTATTGCATGCATACATAAATATTTAGAATTTCAGTTTTCTGATAAACTGTATCAACATGATTATCTAATACAACTAATAGATATAGTGTTAATACTATACAACTACCAGTTAGTATCAAATTATTTTGTCTGTATTACAAGGATTATGATAAATGCACAAGACCATTGTATGTATGTTCATATCCTTGGCTAACTTGTATATTACTGTATAGTATTTTCTAAAAAATTATATCGCATAACTTATGCAATTTCATTGCATTTACATTTACTGATAGATCAATACCATAGACTATAATTAAGACAGAACTTGTATTGTATGTGTGTAAATCAATTTTTTATAATCAGGTTGATTGCCATAATAAAAAACAACCTGAATGTGTAAATATTTTTCCTGATCAAACATATAGCTTATGTTTTATGTGATTAACTCAACAACAAATGTGAGTGGGTATGATCAGCTTTTCATCCTTGCATATAGCCAAGACTTAGCTGAATTCATGGTTAAAGGTTTCCCAAGCTGATTATTGCTGTCACTTTATGACACATGTATGGTGACACAGCACAGCCTGAATAAAATGCCAGGATTGGTTACAGCTAGGTGATACAAACCCACCATGCCAGGTTTTCTTCAAATACTCCGGTTGCTCTCACATCAGAGATTTGGAACTCAGTCCACTAATGCAATGCCTGCGTGCAGCGTGTCTTGAGAAAAGTCAGTCTGCGAATTAGGGAACATATTGTGTTCGCGGTATCTTTTGAATTGCATGGATTTCTGTATTCAAACTAGGTTCTTGTTCACATGCTTAACACACTCTAGGATTAGCTAATTAAGCATGTAAGCAATAACCAATCATGTTTGAATGCAGAAATCCATGCAATTCAAACATGGTGCGAACACGATATTGTTTCCTTAATTTGCAGATTAACGTTTCTCAGGTCAGGCTGCATGCAGGCTACTAATGCAACACCAATATTGCAAAGGAAGCTCCAGAATATCATTATATAATTTGAATTAAGGGGTGGCACATTTTAGATTTGCTTTGCTTATTTAAAGTGACTAATTGAGTTGTTTGCTTTGCTATCTGGGTATGGTATTTTTACTTATAATTGCTTTTGCTATCTGGGTATTTTAATTTGCTTTTGCTATCTGGAAAACTAGCCATCAGAGAAACATGTTGGGCAATGAAATGGCAACTAATTGGAAATTCCTATTGCCTGCTGTACATTGCTACAGTACATACAGCAATTGTTCCACATACGGTATATGTTGATGTTAGAGATAGTGGTACAAATATGCATGATTCTGGTAGCAATGTCCAGTGTTGGGTAATTAGAAATTGCCAAGTAGCATACTTATAAATATTCTATTTTGTAACAGCTGTAAAGAGTTATTGCATATAAAGTATATGACAGTCAATGACACAGTGCAATATATCTTCACAACTGTTACAATAAGCCCATTGAGCTGTAATGCGCCCCAAAGCACCCTACTTATTTTTTTACTTGTCTAACGTGAGACGACCTTACTTGTCAATGGGGACGCTTTGCAGCTTAATGGGTAAAAAGTAAAAACGACATTACTAACAGGCATGTTGAGGGAATCCGTTTACATTCCACTCTCCATAGTTAAATCCGATGACTAGCTTTCCAGATCGTTTCTTGAAGATTAAAGCAAAATCTTTCACCTCATTGACGATGACGGCTGCAGTGTATCCCTTTCGCGCTCCTGAAAAACCTCGCTTGAAGTAGCTAGCCACAACATCTTTTGAGAACCCAGATAGCAAACCAAACAACTCATGAACCAGGCGCATTGAAGTAAACGAAAGAACAATCGCTTTGTTGTTCTCACGGTGAAAATGGAAAGGCTCCACAAAGCCGTCCAACCCCCTTATAATCCTTACAATAACAGAAAAAATCTCCAATGGAGTGTCACGAATTATCTCCACATAAAAAGGGTTTCTGATACTCCTTCTTCCCCCAATTCGGCGACGTATTCCTGCCAACCACAGTCGAGCTCCCCTTTGCAATATTGGTGCAGGATTAATTGGCTTATTTAAAACGCTTAGTGGCGCATTTTCGTCTGAACTGCCATAATTCTGCAGCTCTTCTTGAACTTGCTTCGTGCAAGCGTCGACAAAAAAAGCTACGTTATCGCAGCCTTTCACCTGACCTATGCAAACCAGTGCCTCCTTTAGTTTTTCAAAACAATCTGGCGGCTGTTGGCTGGGTGTAGTTGACCCATCATTAAAAATATCATGAGTCAAAACCTCTGCGAGACTATATAAATTCCCACTTCGGACAACCGCCATCTTGTCTAATTAACTATGCTAATGCGGTATGCCGCTGGCTGTGTATAACGCCGACGCTACATTTTAGAAGATTACCGCAGGTCAAAATGAATGGCGAACTGACCGTTTTCGCGTGCAAAAATGCCAGGCGTGAAGGTGTCTATAGGGGCAAATAAGCCTAGACTAATCTGATGTTCTTTTGTTCAGTGATATTACAGACATATCCAATGAAAAAGATCACAGTTTGAAATAAATTTATTTAATTTTTAGTTCCATGAGAAATACTTTTTGCTGCATACACAAGATAGCTACAACAAACACACTGCGCATGCGCGAGAACAAAATAAAATGGCGGGAAGTTTAAATGCCAAATTCAAAACAAAAACATGGCCATTTAATAATTCAAGGTAAGTGAAATAAACAAAATAATTCAGTAGACGGGTAGACTAGACATTAATTAAATGTCTCATCGCGTTTAAAGTGTGAAAAAAATTGAATTTCAATAAAAAAAATGTTTTTGCCGGGAGGAGTGCGAACATTTCACAAAATATTATTAAATATCGAAGTTCAAACAAAAAAGTTAAGCAAACTCTCAAGAAGTTAAGAATCTTAACCCACTCAAGCTATAAAAATTATTGAGGCTTAGCGACTAACTTTTTATTTATGAAAACTCTTGACAAACTCCCGACACTGTATAACGTATATGTATTGCGATACACACCAAACAGACTACAATACAAAGTCCAGTTATTTTAGCAGCAATTATTCCAGAATAAATTTTCTTTACATTAAAACTTATCATAGGTGAAACATGCCACTGAACGAGACCTGTATTTTTGCGAAGAGTCTGTCAGAAAAGAAAAAATGCAGCCTTGAAAACCCAATTAAATACCATCGACTTATGGAAGGTCAACTTCGGGTAGCTGGGATACCACAAAGCGGTGTAAATTCATATGCATGTTCTAACTGAAACATGAAATTTTCTTCTTGTCCTATAACATGGGACCACAGTAAAAATTGGTTGAAATGTCCAATACGGTTTTATGAAGTGTTTGATGTAGAAGGAAAAACCCTAGAAAGTTATAAACCTGGAACAATTATTTGCAAGAAATGTATGAACAATGATTTGCAAGAAATGTATGAACACTGCTGATGATCACTTTGAATCTCATCCAGCATACATTGGTTCATCAAAAAGGCAAAGGGTAAATATACTGCACAGTACACAACTAAAGTTTATTCAATCCAGTTAGCTCTTTGACATGGGAGTGTCACTACTCATAGAGGCAAGGGTCAAGACTCTAGATTTTCATATATCCCTAGATTTGAATTCATCAACTGTTATTCTTCATAGACTTCTGTCAAGTGCGGCAAAGAAAATACATCTCCCAATGTCAACAATGGCTTGGTGGAAGAAAGCTCTCCGATTGGTCCAGTTCTAGTGAATGAATGTAAAGAAATAAAATTAAATGAAGAAATGAGAAAAAATACTGGACAAAATCAAAGGTCCAGATAGACTTCATAAGATTCTGTCACTTATAACAATTGACAGACAGAGTAAAATAAAAAGCATAAATGAGCTCAACCATATCATATAAATTGCAATATCTGACTGATCTGGAATGGGACAAACCTGAATTACACTCCACAAAGAAAGTCAAAAACTTCTCTTTATTTTATACAGATGATGACTTCCCAGACTTGATTGCCCAATTTCAGATGGCTTTGTACAGATACCACAATGGGACTGAATCCAACTCCAACCTGTGATCCTTCTTCAATGAAATTGTTTGCTGACAGACATGCTCCAGTCCTTTTTAACAAAATCCTTCGGTGCATGGAAAGCAATCAAGACAGGTAATTTTTTATTACAGAACAAACAATTAATGGTGCACTTGCTTGATGATTTTCACAATATTCAAACTATAAAACTCCCAACTAGTCTCAAATTAAGTGCTGCTTCCCGCATGGCTTCAAACCTACTAGACATCCACAATATACCAGCAATTCCGGTAACCGAAAAGTCAAGACGACAGGCACAGCATAGTCCTGGTTCAGAAGGAGGACAATACCCTTTTTTGCAAAGGCGGAATTAAAATTGAAATAGCACAGGAAGTCATGACAAAAGCTTTAGAAAACTACTCTCTTACTTACCTGGAATCTCTACCATCATCCCATCATCATATCAATACTGAAATGATAAACAAACAAATCAGCGAATTCAGGTGAATTTTGATGATCTATGCAATCTATGCACAAGAATTAACCTACAGTATGATGCTGCAATGCACCCTACTTTTCTTGCCAAGGTGAGAGCCTTGCACATTAACGGTTAACCATTAACACCCAACACTTTACCCTTGACAAGTAAATTATCTGAAAATAGACCGATTGAAATAATATAATAGTGTTAGGTAGAGCGAAATACCAAAGTATAAGGGGTGCATTGCTACCTAATGGGTAAATGAACAACTACTGCAAGCTAGAACTGCACCAAATCATTTATGAAATACAAGTCATCTTTCTCTCTTTGTTTAGAGTCTACAATTAATTGAATGACCGGGCTCTAAGTAAACTCAACTCATGTGTTCTTGTATCAGAGTCGGAACAAGATCTTAAATCTGCTGGTGACTACAAAGCTGTCCTTGACCTAGAGTTTAAATGTTGCCCTAACCTTACTCAGTATCTAGAGAAGTTTGTCATTCCTTCTCCTGGCGATTGGCCAGGAGAAGGCATGGAGATTTAAACGAAGAACTCACCGTATGTTTTGACAGAGAAGATCATGCTGACCACGAATCTAGTTACTTTGAATCCAGCGACAACTCTGCTGCCCTCGCTATCATCAATGGGAAGACCATCACTTTTCTCAAGCAAGAGAACGCCATAATCCTCTTGGACACCCATGCCGACTTCCAGCAGAACAATGGGGCAACGATTTCGATGGCACCGGAGGAGACTTTAGAGGATCTTCTTGTTTGGATAAAGGATCGAATCAGCCCGACAATCAATTTGTGTACCGTCACCTTGGTGAAGTATCTCCCATGAAAGTGATGAATGAATCTGTCGAACACAAAATATGTAAATATATGTAAATATGTACAGCCAAATATTGTAGACAATCGTTATAAATTTCAATTCTAAAAGGTTTAAATTACAAACCTACCTTTTCAGAAACAAAGTAAACCTTTTTTGTCTTCCGATCGCAAATATTTGCTCTTAAACTTCCCCAAAAATACGCACAAACCGAGTAAAACCTGAGTAAAACTTCCCAACCGCCATTTTCAAGATTGAAACTTTGGCAGCATTTGTGCCAGCGGAGACACAGCAAACGTTTGTCAAACGTATATAATATATATACTATATAATATATGTTTTTATATTAATTAAAATTGAAAAATGTGGTCATTGTTTTGCTATAATTTGTAGGTCAAAACTAGCATGGCATATATGGCTATACTTGGATATATCCAATGTCCAAATATATTATTTTCAAACATTATAGGCACTCTAGCTGTTGTGTGAATAGGAGGCAACCTCGTACTCTGTCTCGGTTTTTGGTGGGACAGAGAAAAGAATCTGGGTATGATGTTAAATAGGGGGTAGCCAGGCTATACTAAAGAAACTGCATGATATAAGTCCTGGCAAAATACAGATTATTGGGCTCATTTTGTTTAATTTGGTAAAGTACAGCCAAATACAGTATATCTTGCATCAATCTTTATCATATTTTATTGGAAAATGTTACAGTCATGGCAATGTAAGTGTTCCTAAAATTGGCGAACCAATTTCTAATTGTATATAATTATCATATTAACTAAGATTAATATGATATGCTGTACTAAATCATGCACCTATCAATGACCATTGTTAACCCATTTACTGGCAGTACCATACACTGACAAGTAAAATTATCTGGCATTAGACAGAGTCAAATGACTAAAGTAGGGTGCATCTGGGCATATTGCCAGCTAATGGATTAACAAGCAACATTGGCAGAGAGTTTTGTTAACTTATTTACTGCTAGTACCCTACCACTGACGAGTAAAATCGTCTGGCGTTAGACAGAGTAAAATCGTCTGGCGTTAGACAGAGTAAAATCGTCTGGCATTAGACAGAGTAAAATACCAAAGTAGGGCACATCTGGTCACATTATCAGGTAATGGGTTAAGCTAACAATAAACGCTACGATTATACTCTACGTATAATCCATGTAAAACTCTATATGATGACCAGTGGCTGCATACCTAGATGGCAATGCATATGGCAATACTTATGTAATGGTCATTCAGTGTCTTAGTTGTTACAATGGCTTAGAAACTTGTACTGTTCCTTGATCCAATAGTTGAAGTTTCAAGAAATGCTCAAGATTATAGTTGAAACAAATCAACATTTGAAGGAAAAATATCGAATTATATTTCAGAAACGTCGCCTCGATATAACAATGTAAACCACTTTATTTCGCTCAAAAACAGCGTTACAAAGAAAAAACGTTAACTATTAAACAATATAAACCATCTAACACCATCCCAAAGTTCCTTGCGCTCCCACAAGTCGTCGCCATTTTATTTCGCTCGCAAAGAAGCATGGCGGAAGGAAATCGTTTGCATGAGAATCCTGCATCTTTGGATAACATCACGGCGGTTCCAGATGAGGAAGTATCGAAGTCAGGTAACTCAAAGGCTAAAGCTTTAGTTCAGTCCATTTTTGCGGATCCAGGAGCTCTAAAAATGCTTCAATCCGCTCTCAATATTACGCCAAATACAGGAGCGACCAAGGCTCGTTGTATTGACCCTGAGATACAAATTATTGATGCCGGGGCGTCCAAGGCCCATTTATTGGCACGGACAGATGATCAAACAGTGTCCGGAAAGACTTTTGAGGCGAATGAACCTCCACAAAAACGACCTCGCATTGACTTTGAGGCGAGTGATTCGCAACATGAAATTTGCTTGGAAGATATTGAGGATGAGTCAACTTCGCCAGCCTCACGTTGGCAGGCAAGTAATGAACTCTCGGGCTTTATTGAGTCCTTTTCGAAAACCTCTACAGTCATTTGATCGCAAGGCTATATGTCGTAAATTTCCCCGACCTGATGTGGAGGCTGCATATACTCCAGTGATAGACAATTATTTGACAGGTCTGATTCCAGGTCTAAAACAAGCAGATAAGGAATTTCGGTTTATGCAAGACCGAGTGCTGGATACCTTGGGACCTTTGGCCCTTGTGTATGAACACCTTAAACAATTGGTAACTCCGTTACAGAAAGATGACAATATTGTTTTATCTCAAGCCCAAGCACAATGTTTCTTGGGTGCTATTTCTGACGGTATGAGGTTGGTTGGCAATACTTCGGCACTGCTATCTAAAGAACGACGTACTGTAATTTTAAAAAAGATTAATAATAAAGGAACTCTGACCTCACTAGCTTCAGAAGAGTTCCCGGATGCTAAGAAGAACCTGTTTGGAGAAGGGTTTGAGGAGCGTCTGAAGCAACGATCAGATACTGCTAGAACCCTAATTCAGGCTTCAAATGTTGGGTGACAGCCTGGGTTTTTTCGTGGCCGCACCACTTCCTTCCGGAGCAGAGGTTTCCCCCGAAGTGGTGCAAATTACCGGGGGTCTCCAAGACGATTCAACAGAGGTTTCCAGCGTCACCGGGGCTCTTGGGGCCGGGGTGTGCAACCTCAACAACAACAACAGTAACCAAGGTAAGTATCAGTCCAGTTCTTTTAGACATAGATTTATTGCAAAAGTTGTCTCTCACTCATCTTCCCCTTGCAGGGAGACTAAAACATTGTCTAAGCAATTGGGGAATAATATGCGAAGATCCTTGGGTTCTTCAGGCTATCAAAGGTTATCAACTAGATTTTATAAATCCCCCATTTCAGGATTACATACCTCGAGGGACTTCTCAGACAGAGGAATCGACCAAATTAATCGACAAGGAAGTTCAGGACCTAGTACAAAAAGGTGCAGTCCATCTCACTACTCAACCTCTCAGTCAGGAGGGGTTTATCAGCAACCTCTTCCTTGTTCCCAAGAAGGGGGGTGGTCAAAGACCAGTGATAAACCTAAAAAATCTCAATCTATTTTTGAGATACGAACATTTCAAAATGGAAAACATTCAAATGATCCGGGATCTTTTAAAAAAGGACGATTTTATGGTAAAAATAGATCTCAAGGATGCGTATTTTACAGTCCCAATTTGGATAGAACATCAAAAATACCTCAGATTTGTGTGGAAAGACAACATGTATGAGTTTGCATGCCTTCCTTTCGGGTTGGCATCAGCCCCCCGAGTTTTCACCAAAATCATGAAACCGGTTGTGGGTCTTCTGAGGCAGCTAGGAATTCGAATCATCATTTATCTAGACGACATGTTAATAATGGCAGAATCTGCAGACTTAGCAGCAAATCATGCACAGGTAACAGTAAACATTCTGGAGTGTTTGGGATTTACAGTAAACTTCCAGAAATCAGTTCTCGAGCCATCAACAACAATCGAGTTTCTAGGTTTCCTCATAAATTCCAAAACAATGTCGTTGTCCTTACCGAGGGACAAGGTGCGCAAAGCAAGGAAAGAATGCCAGAATGTACTAGACAATCCCCAGCCGTCAATTCAACAAATTTCCAAGCTGTTAGGATATCTAAGCTTGACTATCCAAGCAGTGTTTCCTGCCCCAATACATTTCCGGCATTTACAAATCGACAAGAACAAAGCATTCCTAATCTCCCAGGATTATTCAGCCACCTTCCAACTCAGCCCAGAAGCGAAGGACGAGTTGGTTTGGTGGAGGGACAACCTGGATGCATGGAACGGGAAGGCTCTTGTATCAGGGGAGCCAGACCTAGAAACCGATGCATCCCTGCAAGGTTGGGGTGCCTCCTGCATGGGGGTGACAACAGGGGGAAGATGGACATCTCAGGAGAAATCTCTCCACATCAATTGCTTGGAACTACTAGCCGGGGCATTTGCTCTCAAAGCATTGACAAAGAACAAATCAGAAATAAGGGTCCGTCTGTAAATGGACAATACAACGGCAACATATTATATCAACAGAATGGGAGGAACCCATTCCCCAGTTTTAGCCACTCTAGCAATAAATATCTGGGAGTGGTGCCTTTCTCGGGGAATAGTGATAGAGGCTCAACACATTCCGGGGGTGCTAAATGTGGCAGCAGACAGAGAATCCAGGGTTTTTGCCGACCACAACGACTGGCAACTATCCCCTTTGGTGTTCAAACAAATAAACAACCTATGGGGCCCTCTCGAAATCGATTTATTTGCCTCCCGATTGACAAAACAAGCAGATACATGTACGCTTAGCGTACCTATTTTTGTATCTGCGTAGCAGATATAATGCTATCGACTTGTGATGTTAATGTAATGTTAGTGTTAGCTTTTAGCCATTGAGCGACGAGCTTATATAAAATAGGCAACGTTAGCCAATCAGCACTTGGCTTACAACCAACAATGACGTAATGTTTCACGAGAATCGCACTTCATTCATTTTGCCTGTTCGCACGCTAGATCTTAAATTGAACATGGCGCATATGTTTCGAAATGTCAAAATGTATTGACAAATCGTCGTTAATTCATATAAAAACTTGGAAATACGAAGATTTTCAATACGAGAGTATCGACTACAACGAATGCTTTAAAATATGTGGCCAATTTCAAATGTAGTTGTTCTATTTCTGAAGGAGAACCTAAGCAGTTAAACAGTCAAACTGTCGAAGATATTTAAGCCATTAAGGTATATGAGAAAGGTATATAAGAAATACTACAACATATTAAAAATAAAACATTGTGTAATTGTAAATAGCATCTTGTTTGTATACATAAGTTTTCAATAATAAAGTCAACTTGACTACAATGAATACTAGCTAATATTTTAAACTTTGTTGCCAATTCCACATAACCACATTTAGCTAGTGGTTATATTTGTTTACTTATTTGATTAGCTACTGAAAGGCAAGCATCAATTCCACATTTAGTGGTTATATTTATTTACTTATTTTGATTATTGAAGAGCGAGCATTGTTTGTAAACATGAGAAAGTTTGAATTTTACGATGAACACTATGCATCAAATCAACAGCATCTTTATGCTCTATACTATTTTGAACATAGCAAACTTGACCTGACCTGCTGAATATCAATAACGTTTGAGTCAGGAGGCAAGGTAAGAACTAGAAGGTAGCATATTGTCCTAAAACCTATAGAGTTTAAATTTTGTTACTCATAACTATCCTATATATATAAATATATATTTGTCACTCATTTGAATGGGTCTGCCAACGTTTGACCAATACGTGCGCCGTGCGCGCGATTAAATGTCTTGCGTATGCCATTGTTGTCGTGAGGAATGCGTCGCGCTGAATATTTATGTCGAGTCTGGTCAAGCGTTTGGGTCAAATCGAAATATAATAATTAGGAGCTGTAGGATCATCTTAAAATATTGCAAGACGTGGGGAGAACTAAGCTCTTCGGTTTTCCTGTAAAAACTTGACCCGTTTACAGTGTAATAATTATCAAGAATATGTGACAGCTGACCCTTGAACTCTAATAAATAGAGCTCGTTATTGCGCGTTTATGTCTGAATTATATTCAACACTGATTTCTAGTTTCTCTTTAGCTTCCCACAAATACAAATAAATACCCATGTGCGGTTCGCTCAAACTAATGTAGATTATAGATGTTTTAGAGTGATGCGCTTTACGATCGTCAAGTCTTGAAAGCGCAATGTTTGTTGTTGGAAATATAATACCCTCATATATAGACTGAAGTATGTAGAATATTTTAGATAATGCGTGACGAATATGAGCATGATTTGTACGTTTCTCGTTCGTATCGTTCCCTTGATGCGTTATTGATCTGGTTAAAACACAAGTACGTAATTCAAAATGCGCAAGTATTCTAAGATGCACACAAGAAAATTGGATGCGTTTTGTACGGATGACTCGGGGTGACTTGGGTAACCGTGGAAGTGCAAGTTTGTGACACCCACGACGACGAAGACGAAGAAAACAGACAGGGGCATATTAAACCTACGGCTTTACTCTGCCAGCTGCAGTAACTATATACAACTCGTCCCAATGGGAATACGTGTCCCTAGAGTCATGCTATTGTTGCTTTATTGTGTTTGCTCCCTTTGCAAAATGGCGCCCGTAATTACGAAATTGTTGAATACAGTCGAACCTGTATTAAGCGGCACCGTATTAAGCGGTCACCCTTTGTTAAGCGAGGGTGACCGCTTAATACAGGTTCGACTGTATTACTCCTTCATGGGCAACTGTTGCAACACCATGAGCAGATACATGTACGCTTAGCGTACCTATTTTTGTATCTGCGTAGCAGATATAATGCTATCGTGTTGTAAATGTTAATGTTAAGTTAGCTTGTAGCCATTCAGCGACACGCTTATATCAGCCAATCAGCTATTAGCTTACAAATCGACAATTGATGTAGATTATTTCAAGATGGCGAACTACTGAAGGGCGAAAATTGTAAACATGAGTAAAATGTTTAATTTGACGGTGAAAATTATGCATCAAACCAACGATCATTTTAATTTTGTATATTGTTTTGAACATGGCAAGAGTCAAGGGACTATTGGAAGTGGTTGATCGTATTTTACGCTGTGAAAATGATTCGCCAATTTACACAAAGTATTTACTTTACTTGACCTTCTATATATCAATATCATTTGAACCAGGAAACAAGGTAAGCCTTTTTAAATATTGTACGACTATCCTGCATTATTGGAGTTTCTATTTCGACAAAGTTCACTCATAAAAGTGTTAAAATAATGCCATATTTATTCTCAACACCATTTGGGTCAAATCGACAATAGTTTATGGTCATTGTTTCTCATTTCAATAGTCAACATCACATTTCAACAAAGTTCACTCACAAAAGTGTTAAAATAAAGCCATATTTATTTTCAACACTATTTGGGTCAAATCGACAATAGTTCATGGTCATTGTTTGTCATTTCAATCGTCAACATCATCTTATATTAAATTTACTTTTGATATTTGATTGGTATAAAGATATAAGCACAGTTTGGCATTTCTTTCCCAAACTGTTGTGACTAGGGGACTAAATGAGTTGATGGTATGTAATATTTATATGTGGTGTGTCAATAGTGCTGCTAACATAACCTTTATTCTCAAGTATAAAAGACTAAAATCCTAAGGTTTCACAATTGTTTAAAAAATTGCTCCCGTGGGCTATAGGCCTTCGTCCCTTCATGCACAGTTTTTTAAAAGCGACATAAACGTTCATCCACTCATTGAGTGATATTGACCTCGTGCATTGACGTCTATGCAAATACACATGCGCAGATACATGTACGCTTTGCGTACCTATTTTTTAAGTGGCCGGAATGAATTCCCCAGGGTACAATACCCTATATAAGATCTTTTTGTCGGGACTGAAGCGCGTGGGCAAACCATATATAGTCAAACTACGACAAGCGCGTGCATGTTGGAAAATTCCCGATAAATAAAAAAAATTCAAAATAAATATTTCTAAAAGCCGTATCGAAGGCACGTTTTACAGCCGAAAGAAACAGATAAAAAGCTAAATTTCGATCATTAGAAGTCTTTCAAGATATTAAAGATATTAAAGATTGTTTGAGTTGAACTGAAGTATGACTGGAGGTATGTTTGGGATTAACCTTTTAGTATTTTTGATTCTGTAATGTTTAGTCGGCAAAATAGCCCACTGTTAAAAAGCTTATTTTGTAAGGATTCCAATGATGTTAATTTCATTGCCAGGGGGTAAATATTTTGCAAAGGAGATCGTACTCAAAGTGCTCTTGCGACAACTTGCGACAACATAATTAAAATGCGACCGACCAGAAAGAGTTAAGAAGCTGGAAGAGTTAAGCAGAGCAGGAATGAGAAAGGAAATGAACAATCACATCAAAAACGACATTTGCAACGGCTACTAGCACAAACTTTGTAGCCAAACTTTCAAATGTAAAGAACAAAAATGAGTTAAGAGGGAAATTTACTTCAATAGCAAGATATAGAAACAACATCCAGAACAGTATGAAATGACATGACCAATGAGCAGCAACGCCGTTTGCACAAGCGCGTTATCGCTTTGAGAAAAAGTAAAGAGTTTTGTAATAAGTATGAAGGAAGTTTTGTAATAAGTATGTTGGAGGAAGCAGAATAATCGCCAAATGATCACATGATCAATTTCAGATATGCGAAAGCCATAGTATGCTGAGATATACAGCCTTCAATACACCCATATCCTTTGAAGATCACACTTTTGACCAAAGCAGGGCAAATCCTGTTGTTCCAATGACCCATTTATTCTTGGATTTAGATAGTGCTGGTGAACTCTCGCATTCGAGTCAAGATAAAAAAGTGAAACCTTGTAACTAAAAAAAACACCTAACAAAACATGTAAAGATTACGGTGAGAGCAAAGGCTTATTTATAAGGCGTTTGGAAGGAAAGAATAACAAATCTTGGTTCGAACCTCAGGAAGACCATGTGGAATTTGCACAATGTTACACATGTTCAAGAGGATCGGTTACACTGCAGTACAACCACCAATATCAGAGACAAATTGTCAAGTTGTGAACAATATAAGTTTATTCCCTACACCACAACGGCTGGCATACCTTTCATATTCAGACCAGGTCTGGGACAAATGGCCCAGTCAGGAACAATATGCTATTTATCTAGACTAGGCTAAATGTTTAATATGATCATCCACATGCACGAATATAGCAATATACTCTTGTCTGGTTTAGCACTATGAGTTTCAGGTTTAGTGTATTATTTATTCTTATCTCATCTCGAATTTTTAGCTTTTAATGATCCTATATACCTGAATATATACTCTTGTCTGGTATAGTGCTATGAATCTCATGTTTAGTATGTTTAATGCATTATGCTACTTATCTAAACTCGAATTTCTAGCTCTTAGCTTTTAATATGATCCTATACCTGAATACATGATCCTATATACTCTTGCTTGGTATAGTGCTATACGAGTCTCATGTTTAGTATTTCGTATGTTTTATAGTGTTACGCTATTTATCTCAACTCTAGCTTGACTAGCTTTCAATAGGATCCTATACCTGAATATATATACTATTGTCTGGTATAGTGCTATGAGTCTTGTGTTTGACGTACTATGCTACTTATCGCAACTCAAATTTCTAGCTTTTAATATGATCCTATACATTAATGTACTAGTTGTCAGGTCTAGTGCTATGGGTCCCTGTTTAGCTTTTTCTGCGTTTCTATGCTAATTATCTCAACCTGAATTTACAACCTTTAATTTGCTCCTATACATGAATATACTCTTATCTGGTCTAGTGCTTATGAGTCTCATGTTTTAGTGTTTTATGCTAGCTATTGCAACTTAATTTATAGCTTTTAATATGATCCTATACATGAATATACTAATCCTTAAATCTTGCCTGGTATAGTGCTATGAGCCTCGTGCTTTGTGTATTGTGCTGCCTATCTCAATTTTCATACCTACTAATATGATCCGATACATGAATCTACTCTTGTCTGATGTATGGTGCTACATATGAATGAAACCTGGCAATGTTAATTCCTGAATTCCACGTCAATCCCTGATTTGCTGCACCATCGTTCCCAACTAAATTATGAACTCTAGTGCATTTGTTGTATGATCTTTATTGTTCGCATCACTGCATGCATTGTGAGAATGAAATTAGTACTGGGGCTCGGTTAGTTTACAATGCAAAGTTTTGTACTGCAGTATCTTGGTGCTTGCATAATTTAAACTTGCAGGTTAAAAGTCATTAATGCAATAAATTCCATGCTTTTCTTCTGGACACTGTCTATCATACTTGACATGATGCTGTGTAATGTCAATGGTGATACTTCTTTGATTTGTAAAGATAGTGGAGCTATGTGGGGAAGCTGCTGGAGGTCTTGGCCCTACCCAGGTTTTCCTCTACTGCCGGTTTTTTCTGGCCTCCCTGATTATCCAGCCTTAGTATAAGTGTTGGCATCATGCATGTGCACGGCATTCCAATATTAGCCCTCAGCTTTTCGATTTCCTTCTCGCACTTAGATACGCATGTTTCCGTTTGAGCATGGAGTAATAGCTGATGAAACATTACTTTGGAAATGGGTCTTCGTAATAGCAACCAAGTACATAATTTATGTTCACCGTTTATTTCAGTCTTTCCACATTTTATAATACAAAGAGAACTCAGAAGTCAGAATATATCGATGCATGAAAGGGAGAAACCAACATAAATAAGAAAAATTCAACTGGCCCAAAAGCTACAAACTGCTTCTACAGCTTCGACTTCCGAAACCCATTTCTGTAATTACGCTTTCATCATTTTACTGTTCCCACACATTTTTCTAAATTTGCGTAATTAATAAACTCGGCTCGGCTTCCCGTGGTGGAAATGACGATATGTACTTTGTACAGATTGTAATTAATGGCAGGGAAGTGCTGTCCTTTGGGACAACACTTCGCCAAGTGAAGTGCATTTTACAGGTCATTCAGGTCGAAAATGCGACCTAATTACCTGACCTAGAGACTCGATGGGTCAGTCATACATAGTTGAGTACCCTGCACCAATGGTTGGTCACCAGTCCAACTAGGACTCAATTTCAACGAGCTGACTCACCTGAACGGGGGTCCGCCTGTCCCCCTGTTATCTAGAGGTCCACCTGTTCCTCTAGAAAAACCTACAGTTTTTGCATGCTCTGTCAGGTCTTGAGAGGTCTTACTGTCTCAGTATAAACCAATGGTGGTCTCTAGACCATCAGGCCTCAACCCACTGAACAACATGCACAGAGCTGGCTACCCCTCTCTGCAACCCAGAGGTCCTCCTGTTCCTCTAGGTAAAACTTAGGTTAGCTATAGAGCCTCTAGACTGTTCGAGCACTTCCTCGCCCAAAATATATGCCACAAAATGTGTCTGTTGTGTTTGTTGTCTTGCTACAGTTGCCTGTTGCCCAAAGTATTTTATGATATATTTCAACATGTTAAACTTCAAAAATTGAAGTTTCCTGCCTCTACTACATTTTTGGGCAGATTGTTCCATTCATTGGAACAGATTCATTGGAACAGATTCATTGGAACAGATTGTTCCATTCATTGGAGCAGTTTTGGGCAGATTGTTATGTTAATATACCTTGCCATATCAGAATCAGAAACTACCGTTCGGGCAATGAAGGAGATGTTCTACTTGTTAACTTTACCTTCTCTAGATTCTGTGTTTAGAAACCCGGACACTGGTGCTCTGAAGTGTCTGTTTAGTTTTGTTGTTGACAACGGACACAGAGAGGATCCCGACAGCGCGCTCACACAACTGTGCTTGGTTCAACTACTGAACCTATTACAGCTCAACCTAATAAATGAGCAAAGTTTTGCTGAATACCACAGTGAACGAAATTTTGTAGAACGTGTCCACGTCACTGAAAATGTGGCATTATCAAGACATGGGGCATTTTGCAGCACAGAAATCTATCAGAAGGTGGAAAACCACAGTCCTGAACATCTTGAAAATATGGAAGCAATGGCTGAAGATGTTATAGAATGCATATCATGTGCACAATTTGGAAATTCTTTTTATCAAATGTTTTAGGGGTGTCGCGAAAAAACGTTGTATTTAACAACGAGCTCAAATTCAAATAATTTCTTAATTTAAACAAAGAGCATAAATTAGACTGCAGTTGGACATATACGCCACAAAGAAATGAGTATTTTAATACCTTAGTTGAAACATGGAAGATTGATGAAAACTTCAGTGGTCAGTATGCACAAGATTATAAAATTATTACTAACCAGGTTGGTGTTAGAACAGTCAACAAAGATAAATATGGAACAATGCTACATAACGTGTCAAGTCTTGATGGTAATAATGGGAAAATACTTCAGCCAATTCCCCGATTACAACCGTTCTGGGGAACTTCATTACCTTTTGCATGAAAAACCTGAGCAGCTTGCAAGAGACAAGGCTGAACTTACTGAATGTGACATATTTTTGCCAACACGAATCCTTGACATGTTTTTCAACGTTGAAAATGATCCTTTAAATGATATCTTACATCAGCTAGCTCAGCTAGCTAATAAACCTTGAGTATATAGGAATTCTGCATACAGGACCCATACTGTACATACATACCAATATATAATGTAATTTGAAAAAAATTTCAGCATACCTTTTGATGACATATCATTGTTGCCATTCAATACTGAAAGATTACCACAAAATTTGTCAATCTTGACATTTTTGCACCATCACCAGACACTTTTACTTTGAGCATCAACAATGGGTTTGCAATGTCAATTTTGCCTAGAAGTAGAAACAGAAGTCTCATCTAAAATGGAAGTCTTAGGGTAACTGAGTAAGGTAAGGCAAGGTTGGCTGGCTCATCATTCCTGATATATTATTCCTTTATGTATTTGCGGGATTGCATTCGTATCAATGCTGCACTTGATATAGATGGCCTTGACTAGGTTCATGTTACAATCTTGTTGGCTTAGCCTGCCTCATGAAATTAATAATGTATTACTTGGCTTTGAATGAATGACTCCAGCTCAGTGGTAAAATTCACTTGAGCTATTTGTGCCTGACCAAGAGTTCTTGTTATGTGGCAACTCTTGTTCAAGGTCTCCTAAACTGTTTGATGAGATATGACTTAGGGTAAATCTTCACCCTCACAGACCATTGTTAATTCATGGTAAGCAGCTTCTCTTATACAAAACTTGTCCAATACAAACAATATATTCTTAACTTTCTGCTGCTCATCTTCAGATAGCTCTTTATGGGAACACTTCTTTTTCTTGCTGAATGACATACTCTGACTTGTACCATCTTCATCTGTAAAACTAACACTTTCTAACTTTAATCCAAATGTGTTGGCAAACCATAACGCCCTCTCAGCATTGCTTTTGAGATCCTTCCATTTCCTACTTTGATGTTGTCCGCCTACTTCTGTCGGCTTCCCACCACTGTTAGCAAAGTTCATTCTGGCCAAGCTTATCAATATAGGAATGCAGATTTTGGTTTTCAATCCTTATGAAATGGATCGCATCGCTATACATTGGTATAGTTCAGGTGCCTGTGTATCTAGATTGTGTACTAACTTCAAATATACACGAAGTGAATATAAACTGGATAAACGATGACAACTACATTTATACCACAACAAAGAATAATGCATTTTTCCCATCACAAGAAATAGACCACAAATTAATCTCAATGTTCAGTTGAAATGCTTTGGTTTTAAGTGAGAGAGTGAGAAGATATTGTAACCAAAATGGTTTCATGTATTCAGCTCAACCAAACATAACCAAATATAGCTCAACCTTATTGAGGTCAACCTAAACATCTTGTAATTTACCTTATCACAACCAGCGGTACCCGCATCTATATATATACATGAACTTGTGGTTAACGCTAGGCAACTGGACTCTGTAGCTCAGTGGTCAGAGTGCTGCACTGGCCGCAGATTCAATTCCTGTCGGAGGACTTAGAGTTGCATATTTTTCGCCCGTTCCCGTTCAGGTCTAAAATATTGTATATAATAATTCACCCGGAATATCCATCCAGCTTAACCTTCTACATCAATTTCAACCGAGTGAGATGCAGAAAAAAAATATCTTGTAATTTACCTTATCACAACCTGCGGTACCCGCATCTATATATATATATATATATATATATATTTAGGGTAGCACGGGTGGCGGAAGCGGTTAGCGCGCTGCCTCTTACCACTGAGTTGAGCCTGTTTCACAACAGGTCGAGGTCACTGTTAGTACTCACATGAGATCGGCAGTGTGCTCAAATAACTCATGTAAGTTGAGATTCTCTCCTGTGCTTTGAGGGTTTTCCCCGGGTTCTCCGGTTTCCTCCCTCTAATACTAACCCTTAGGAACTAACAATGGGGCCACAGTAATTGGCTGACGCTGTTGTGGACTCCCTGCCATTGAGGCGAAGTTGAATAAAAAAAAATAATAAATAAAAATATATATATATACATGAACTTGTGGTTAACGCTTGGCAACTGGACTCTATAGCTCAGTGGCCAGAACGCTGCACTGGAATCGCAGGGCCGCAGGTTCAATTCCTGTCAGAGGACTTAGAGTTGCATATTTTTCACAACCGTTGCCGTTCAGGTCTAAAATATAATAATTCACTCGGAATATCCATCCACCTTAACTTATTGCTAAAATTTTCTTTTATATATACCACTTTCATAATTCAGATGAGTTTAAATATTCTTTTATGCGCATCTTAATAAGCCTCATTGACCTCGTTCAGGTTAATAAATTCTATTCAATTTCAGTCACAAAAACGAGGCTGATAAGGCTTATTAAGGTGCACATAAAAGAATATTTAAACTGATCTGAATTATGAAAGTGGTCTATACCTTCATGTACTATGATATTTGTGTCGACCACCTTGGCTAGCTGACCTGAACATGACACCAGATATGCACTTAACAAATTGCTATATTTGTATGCTAAAAAGTGGAGGTAAAGGTAAAAAGTGGTTAGTAAAGCTAAAAGTGGAGGTAAAAGTAAACTGCACGCTCTTGATGTCTGGCCATATTCATTAACTATATGCTTCAACAATTGCCACGAAATCAAAGAGTATAAAACATTAAAATATATGCCCATTATTTCTCTTAGAAACGTATGCGTGTTCTATTTGTTATGATGAATATAGTTCATTGTCATCGAGGCAGTTTCGTCTAAATTCATTTTATAGTTGAACTACAATCAAGATACACCGGCCAAGATGCTAAAAACAGCTCCGGTACAACGGCGCACATCTGTATACATCCAAGTGTTTTATCATATCAATGATAGACGTTGACCATAGCCTGTATTTATAAGCAATATTCATTTCGTCAGAGAGCAATATTTATTTTAATTTTTTGCATCTCAAAGCAAATTCCATGTTTGTAAACTAAAATTCCTTGCCACAATTCGTGTGCTTAGGAAAGTGTGTCTACATTTTGTAAGTTTAAATCTTTGCAAGACAACTTCAATTCCTGGTGTATATTATACTAGCTCATGGCTTGTTTGTCCAAAAAATTGTGCTTCAGCACCCATGCTACCCCCTGCAGGTCAACCTCGAAAAAACGTGGATTACATCACCAGTTCAAATGTCAATGCTAGGCAACTGTTATGAAGCCACTCTCCCTACCTGGATAAAAAGTGACTTGATAATAATGATTTAATATCAGCATTTCGACTAAGACTGTGGCTCTACATCTGATATAAACTAACTACTAGGATTACAAGTTAAATTAATTCTTAAAACTGAAACTCTATGCTAGGTTTAATCTCGCATTAGCATGTTTCATGAGATACGTTTTGGTAAAAGTAGAAAACTCATTAGAGTATACACAATTACGAATATCAATGGACCTGTAACCTTATAGAAATAGTGGCGCAATGCATGATGGTAGTTGGGTATTTTTATTCTTGTTGAAATGGCAGGCACAAGGCAACGATTCTACAGAGTGCAAGAATTCAAAATGAGCTAAATCGCTTCGTTTATTGCCGAGAAAACACACTCCATATCGATAGAAGGAATGAAAACGGCCAAAACCTTCTCGGAACGTCTCTTGTCCTGTTAAGAGGTGAGTGAGCTTATTTATGATCGCTTAGGAAATTATTTTAGTCTGTGGCTATTTTAAGGAGTTTTTTTTCTACCTTGATTTCGTATAAGTTGTACTTTTAAACATTTGATCTTGTTTTTTCGAGATGTTGAATTTGATACTCTGTGATCGGGTTTTCTCAAAATCATAATGGCCGACCACTGGCACACCAGCCTTTAAACTTGGCCAGTTTTGGCGGGAAAATGCCCCGTTTGATTTCTGGTCTCTTTAAAATACACTAAAGTTATATTTGCTGGATATATTACTGTTGTTTTTGGTTCTGTTTATCCTTCATGGCTGCTTTGGTTTTTGTCTTCCTAAAGCTAGTAAGGTCCTAAACAAATAATATTAATATTAGGCAATTTTTAGCTTGTGCTAGCATTAAATATCATATCTAAAATTTGCAATAGTTAAATTTAATAATATATAGGACGATAGTCAGTGTACAAATTGTTTTTAGTTAGTTTTTAATAAATAAAATTTAGGTAAATTTTAAAATATAGAATAGACTAGGTATTGTATATACAATAGTTAAAATTTTAATATTAGTCATTTAAACCAGTAACTAATGGAAGACAAACCTTGCACCTCAACAGATGCAGACCAATGCACAGAGCCAGTAGAAGAAAAAAACTTAAAGAAAACTTGCACTGGTGGAGGAAAATATTGTTGTGTTCCACAGTGTCCTAATAACAGCCTACGTAATCCAGAGCTTTCATTTTACTCAATACCTAAGGATGACAAACTGAAAAGGAAATGGCATAAAGTTTTAAAAAGGGTTGTTGGACAAATAATTATTACAGGGTGTGCTCAGGTCATTTTCCAGGTGGAAAAAAGACATATATTAACAATATTCCAACAATATTAACAGTTTGTACTAGTGTAAATAAGCCACTAAGAGAGAGTGTCACAAAATCCTGAGCCTGACACTTCTTTCGAAGATATTTCTCATGAACTGACCAATACAACACCCGAGGATTACAGAGAAACTGAAAACACAAGCAACAGTTCCTTGACCAATGAGGCAGGTACTTCCACCTACACAGAGACAGAGGTTGCCAAATTGAAAGAGCAAGTTGAACATCTTGAATCAAAATGTAAATCCCTGGAAAAAATTCATGAGACATCAACACAATGTTTATTTCGACTGGAAAGATTTCTTGGCAGTGATAGCAACTTTCGATTTTATACCGGTTTCCCAGATTATGCAACTTTTAAATTACTTTTTCGATTACTTGTCACCAGCATGCAATAGTTTAATTTACTACAGGTCAAATACTGGCGAAATAACCTCAGCTGACCAAAAAAAGTCTGGCAAGAAAAGGTCAACAACACCAGAGCAAGAACTTTTTATGGTGTTTGCAAGATTATGTTGTGGTTTTCTGCAACAAGACCTAGCTCACAGGTTTGGCATATCGAGCATGCATGTTTCCAGAATTTGGATTACTTGGCTGACATTTCTTCATCAACAACTGCGTGCACTTCCGATTTGGCCCACAAGAGAATTCATTGACAGAAACATGCCTCTGTGTTTTAAGCGAAACTTCCCACAAACTAGAGTCATTATAGATTGCACCGAAGTTATGATCGAAATGCCATCTTCGTGCAGGAGCCAATCAGCCACTTTTTCATCATATAAAAATCATAATACTGCCAAAGGTTTGCTTGGTGTATCCCCAAATGGCTACCCCAGTTTTGTTTCAAGCCTATATGCTGGTAGGACAAGTGATAAAAAATCACAAAGGATTGTGGTCCTAAACCTACTCGAAGCAGGTGACCAAGTTATGGCGGACCGTGGTTTCGACATAGAGGAAGACCTCCCCACTAATGTTACCCTTGACATCCCTCCCTTTTTAAATGGAAAAGAGCAACTCGGTCTAGAAGAAGAAGTTTCTACAAGACGAATTGCTTCTGTCCGAGTGCATGTTGAGAGTACTATTGCTAGATTCTCCACCAATTTTTACCAATAACAATTGCAAAAGACCTGGAGAAAATCTGGACTGTTTGTTCCTACTTGACTTTATTCTTGCCTCCTATAATTGTGAAAAAAACAAACACAGAGTAAAGAATTATCAAATATTAGTATTCCAATGTGTAATATGGAAATTTTTCAAATTTAAGATAGTATAGTTTGAACTTTAATAGTTTGTTTACACACTTCACTATGCATTATTATCAAAACTACCCAACTGAAGCTTGTTCAATCACTGTTAATTAAAGTGTTATTAATAAAATTATTATGAAACTCTAATTCTATCAGAGAACAACAGAACTATAAGTAGACTTTAAGTCAGGTAATACACAGTCAAAATAAAATCTTGTTAGCTCAGGGACCATTGTTTTCTCCCACAAAGAACTGTCAAAATCGATTCGCTCAACAAACAAATCTTTGTTTGTATAAACAACAAAATCACACCACTTTAACTGTAGTGTGGCCATAGAACCTTGAATTTGGTAGAAATATGCATGATTTCTTTTTAGCCTAATGTTATCTTTTTCAGCAACAAGACAAAAGTTTCGATCGTTGCAAGCTTCGTCAATTTTTGAGAAAGGGCATTTAACTTTGCCAAGGCCAAGAGAGGAGGATACCTGTTCGTTTAAATCGTTGACAAGAAAATCTGGGCTCACGCCTAACCAATGAAAGTTTGGGTTGATAATAAAACCACACGCTGAACACAATTCAACAAGATTTCCTTCCTTCTGCTTGCACTCCATGTATTTCTTTACAGCCTCTACTTCATTATCTTTGCCCCACTTGCACGGTTTTGGACAACCTTTTTTTGGCCTCGATAGTAAAGTGCTCAACAAGGACTTTGGATAAATGTTCTTTCGCCTTTTAATAACTGTTCCAAAATTTGATGATGTTATTCTTTGCCTTCTCTCCTCAAACCATCCATCACAATCAGCTTGACCCCTGGTAATCCTTTCTATTTCCCTTAACTTCTCATCTGTCACACTCAAACCTCCTACAAACTCCACATCGCTCTCATTTACATAGGACCACAGTTAACGCATTCGAGTATTATTCAAAATAAGAGTCTGGCAATTTTTGGCAAATGTCAGGTAAATGACCAATCACCGCCCTGAAAAATTGGCCTGTATACCCATGTGTAGCGACATTTTTTTAAAATTTGCCAAAGCACTATCCATGTTTATCATACAATATACTTCTTTCTCCACATCGCTCTCATTTACATAGGACCACAGTTAACGCATTCATCTAAGTTTTGCGTTCATCTCTTCTTTCTACGGATTAGACATAGAGATTATGGTAGCAGAGAAAGAAATCTTACAGAACTTTTTGCTGCAGAGCCCAGCAGAACTAAAATATGCCTCGTCCGTCGTCAAATTCATGTTCCAAAATGGGCTTCATGAACCTTTACCAGTGCTCTATAAGTTGTATTTAATATTGGCAACAACTCCAGCCACATGCTCTACTGAGAGATATTTAAGTGAAATTACGCCTTATAGAGACCTACATTTGCTCCACAATGGGCCAAGACCGTTCGAGCAGCCTAGCACTTCTTTGCATTGAACGTGCCTATCAAAACAGAACACTTGAGAATGACATGGAAAACATTGATATTTTTGGCAAGCAGAAAAAGATAAATTCATATTTCTTCTGACGTTACTATGTTAGACGATGTTAGTCTATTTTGTATCATTGTATGGATATTCGATAACATTTTCAGTTAAAATTTAGATGTTTTATATTAAACAATTATTGAATGAGGTTGAGCGCAATGTGAAGAATTATCAAGGCCAAGGTTTGTGTTATCTGCCGAAGCGAAGCTGACGTGGAGAGGTGGGAGTCACATGCATGGATGATGACGTCTCAGTGTGAGATATTAGGTGCAGTTATGACATACTAGCGTGGGATATATGTCCTCATATCCGACACTACTACATCATCACCAGTGGATATGACAATTTAGCTGATGGCTCTTAGCCAATCAGACATCACAATTTGTTTTAAATGATCATTAGACAAATCCATTATAACTTGAAACCAATGAAATGTACAGTCATGTAAATTGATATAATTGTTCATTCATATTTCAGCACATGATAAACTTGGGCATGCATACGTATTAATAAATATATTATGTTTGGAATGTAAATATGAATATCATAACAAAATAAGAGTCTGGCAATTTTTGGCAAATGTCAGGTAAATGACCAATCACCGCCCTGAAAAATTGGCCTGTATACCCATGTGTAGCGACATTTTTTTAAAATTTGCCAAAGCACTATCCATGTTTATCATACAATATACTTCTTTTTCCAGCTTCTATCCGTACTTATTTGTCGAAATGTCGGTCTAAACATTTAAGACAACATCGAAATGTAGTGTAAAATATATAATATTTCTGTTTGTTTGTCTGAAAAGATACCATCGCATTACACGTGGTATCCCCCTCAGGTCAACCTTGAAAAAGGTGGATTATGACAAATTTTCTGGCAATTATTGCCCCCACCAAGGCATTCAAACCACCAAAACCGATTATGCAGCAAATTTGCCTGGGGGGGCATCCCCCTCCCCAAACCCCTTAGGTTTCAGGCCCCTTAAAATTTTCCTAGGCCACCATAGGGTAAAACCATAAACAAACAACACCAGTTCGTAGAATGACCAGGGTTCCAGAAAGGTGGGGATAGTTACACTAAAACTTCAAAATGTTGGTGATTGTATTGTGATTAGTGCCTTCTATTGGCATTACTGCCTTCTTAACGCTCCTGGCAATAAACTCTTCAATTGGAAGCAAGGTTGTGCAATTTCCTGTGATCCTGTCCATAGCCGAAGTAAATGCCTCACCAGCCATCTTGCTTAATCAAATTATTTAATACCATTATATTATACCTTACTACCTGTAGCTAAGCACCTTATGCTGTATTATCAATGAAATATTTGGACTACAATGCTTCAAGGTTTGCCGTGGGCAAAACCATGTAAATTGGAAACAGTTTTACTCATGTTCTCGCTATGAATTTCATATAGTTACAATGCTAAAACCTACTATTTGTACAGGGAATTTAGGGAAAAATGGCAACCAAATTGTCCATTACTTTTTGTCATGTCCATTATTTTTTATTATGATGACTAAAAATTTACTTTTATATATACTACAATACTATCAAAATAAACTTATATTATGATATACTGTAGAAGGCAAAATCCAACATATTGGTCCCCAATGTTCAAATATGAGCTGGTAGTATTTAAAACCTTATGTTCCTTCCAACACCTCAAGAACTCTTCCAACGACCTTGTTCCTTCACGATACTGCAGACATAGGTTTCTGAGGCGTTGCTGCAGTTGGAAGTAAATGCACGTTGTCTTCTTCAATCTCCAAATTGAGGGGTGGTTGTGACCCACTAAATGAAAGAACTTGTTGTTCCATCCTTCACACTGGTTGTTTGTGCGGGCATCACCTTGGACTGTAGCATTGTGGACATTCCAGAGCTGGGGTGGAAACCTGGGAGGAATATGACGAAGGCGAAGTGGTCGGTTCGGTTGTTGGATGCGCCTTTAAGCCTCTCTTACGTAGTTCGCATCGAAGTAATCAATTAGATCCTCGCCTTCCTCTGGAAAATTCTCGCAGACAAACTCCATTCCTTCTTCCACGTCAGTAATAGGTAGACGAGCAAGTCCATTTAACATTCCACAACAGTGCCGAAAATGTTTGTCGTCACGGTAAAAGTTCGACAATCTGAGTTCTTTAATTTTTCTCCGTGTACTTTGGGTCAGGTGATAAAAACAGCACTGAATTCTCACCTCGCCACCAAGTGCAGAACAAAGTGCTTGAATAGCTGCAATTTCAAAGTCAATGATTACTGTTCTTGGATCTACATCCCACCCACGACAGTTGCATTCCTCCAATAATACTCGGAAAAGTTCCTTGTATGTTTGTTGACTTTTGCTAGTTAGCAAAGTGTACGCCACAGAAATAGCGGTTTCACCAAGGGGTACAAGGATGACAGACAATTGCTGGAACAGGGGTGGTGCCATTGAAAAGTTTCCATCCATCAGCCAAGCTTCTGCAGATGCTAGTTTTTCGAGACACAGTCTTGAAGAGAAAATGAGCATTCTATTTTGAGAATGTGGCCCGTTGTCATACAGAAGGAAGTCGTCTGGGATGTAACCTGCAGTTTCTGCCCAAGGACCATCCACCACGAGATCAGCCAAACAAGTCTGTTAACAAATGTTAACAGGGGCTTCGGTGGCGAAGTGGTTAGCGCACTTGCCTTTCACCTCTAAGGCCGCGGGTTAAAGTCTCAGTGAGAACTTTCTCAATGCGACTCGAACCCAGTCCTCAAGTGAAAAGAGTAAAGTCAACGCTCTGCCGAAAGTCGTGGGTTTTCTCCGGGTACTCCGGTTTCCTCCCACAGGGAAAGTTGACAGGGTGGGTTAGGTAAAAAAGGGCCCACAGTAATTGGCATATGCTGTTGTGGTGACCCTGCCCTAGTTGGCGAAGCTAATAAAATAATAAAAAAAAAAAAAAGTCGGATCGGGAGTTTCGTTGAGGCGGCGATGATTTCTAAGGGTGCGTTTTATTGTGTCCGGATTTGGCAACACTGTGCGAGTGTCGTTGTCCAACATTGCGACCACTTGAGAAAACACTTGGTTTGGCTTGTTTAAGGAAGATGTCACCATATCTTTCATGCTGTTTCTTGCCTTTGCCAATGAAACTTCTGTAGCATCAGGAAAATGGTTGTGTTCTACCAGACCTTCTGGATCCATCATGTCAAGTGAAGTTTTGACACATCTCCACCGGATATAATGCTTTGTATACATGAACCCCCTGTAGCAAATCTTTCATCCTTCTTTATTGCTTGCAATCACTTCCATTTTGGCACACTGTGTTTAAAAAATAAAGAAGTCTTCTGAAACGTTTGCATCTTGTATCTATTTTCCCATCTCGCAACAGGGCCTCGGCCATGAGTCATCGCCTGCGGCAGCGTGAGGATCATTAATTGGTCCCAAGGCAGACATTAACACGCTTCAAGATCACACAGCTATTTTCACTTGATCTCTTTGTTAATAATTAACACTTTCAAAACAAAGAAATATCGCTCTGGTGGGCATCGGCTCGTCAGGGGAAAACCGGCAATAATTAGACTTAATATTTCTTGTTTTAAAATTATCATAATGGTACGAAGAAAGTACTTAAAAGAAGCAATATTTCTCGCATGCAAAATGCTCTCTTCACTGCAGCTATTTTGCAAATGCAAGGTTACCATTTTTCCCATGATGCTTTGCTGTAATGCAAATTGTCTATTGATTGATTTTATCCTGTATATGTTCGTTTACAAGATGCTTAGCAGTTATATTTGTGATTGTAAATCTTGTATTAAGGATCATCAAGTTTGAGTTATTTTTGGCAGTTTCGATTGTACCTCCTGGCTATTGAAAGATGTGGAATTAGAACGTATTTATCAACATGCTGAGCAGGATAACTTCTTACGTTATGATAATCTATAAAGTCGTGTTTAAAAAAGATGCATCTTATTACGGAGTTAGGATTTTTTATTGAATAGTGCAGACTATGGTATCTTAAAAGAGACCTTTTAGTATATTCGATGGTGCGTAGATTTCTCATCTAAGTATCATAATGAAAATTTTGAGTGGAAGTTGGTCAAGACAGTTTATCTTTCATAATTATGTTAATCAATATAGTCATATCCAGTCAAACCTGTATTAAGCGGACACCATCAGGGAATAGGTTATTGTACGCTTAATAGAGGTGTCTGCTTAACAGAGGTTCTCGTCACCCTCCTCCCTCGTTTCGATGTTTGAACTACGGTAAAAAAGTAGTCAAATTATCAAATAGACTTTGAACCGATTGCTGAATATCGTTAATATAATTACTAAAGTGCAAAAATTGTAAAGATTATCAAAAATTAAGAAACTTTTGTCCCTTTAACACAAATTTTGTGTCTTTGTGCCAATTTAGGTGTCCACGTCTGCTTAATAGAGATGTCCACTTAATAAAGGTGTCCGCTTAATAGAGGTTTCCGCTTAATAGAGGTTTCAATAATAGGAATTATATGAGATTCAATTCGGGACTTTACAAGTGTGTCCTTAATACAGGTTGTCCGATTAATTTTCTATTACCTATTCTTATAATACAATAGAATGCAATAACTTGCGCATGAATAGCCACACAATTCAATTATATATTAATTTAATATAATTATATATTAAGGATTGACATTGTTTTGTTTAAATATAATACATTTTATTTCACTTACCCCCCACCAAAACACATATATATAGATGGATAAAGAAGATTTCAACCAAGTTTGTTCAAGTCTTGAAGCAGTGCAGTGTATTTTATCTTCGATATAGTGTCCTTCGATATTTCGTCAAATATGCTGCCATTGCAATGCCTCGCCACTTCTCTGCCCGAGAAATGCCACTTCTTCATCTTCATAAGTAGTTAGATTACAGTATCCAATAGTACTTCATTGTATAATAGTCCCAATCGAAAAATTGAAAACATTAGTTGCACTTGAAAGGGAAAAACCTCCCATAACACATTTAGGATCAGAATAAAAAAAACACAAGTTTAAAAATAATTTGAAAGTCACACGCAATCTTCCCAAAAACTCCTTGTGGGCTACTTGACGGGGGGGGGGGCAATATTTTCACGAAACGTTTGCTCGCCACCACAGCCACCCAAGTAAATATATTATATTTATATAAGCGTTAACTACAAAAAAATCCGAGGGACTTTTGCACCGTCATTTCAAGGGTATTCTATACCTGTATAGAAGCTTTATTTAGCTGTATAGAAGCTTTATTTATTAGAATAGAAGCTTTATTTATACAGGAGTCACAATCAGTAAAATACTGTTCTCCCAAGTGAACCTGTAGATTACCAATCAGATTTTTAATGTCAGAAACAGAGTAAAAGAAACTGAGGTCTGAAACGTACATATATATATAGAATACCCTGGAAATGACGGTGCAAAATTCCCTTGGATTTTGTTGTAGTTAACGCTTAAAGGATCCAGAAAATACGGCAAAAATATGCAAATATTTATTGTTTTTATAATAAATATATTATATTTATTGTATTTTTATGATTTGTGTGGGTTGTTGTGGTGGCGAACAAACGTTTCGTGAAAATATTGCCCCCCCCCCCCGCGTGTTATGGGAGGGTCGAAGGACACAATATCGAAGATAAAATACACTGCACTATTTAAAAACTTGACGAAACTTGGTTGAAATCTTCTTTAGCCATCTATCATTATGTAAAAGTACAACAATTGGATGATACTTGTGAGACTCGGTGATAAAAGGCAAAATATGACTGAAATTGTGTTTTGGTGGGGGGGGGGGGGGGTGGTAAGTGATATAAACAAAATCATTATATCTAAACAAAACAATGTTAATCCTTATGAAATCTACAATAATTATTAAATTAAGCATAGTTTTTCATCCCATGATAAGCAGTTGATGCATCATCATTTTCTTGTAAAATATTATACTTAGACAAATTTTTCCTTCCAATAACCACTCCTAAAAGCAACCCTTCTAAACACTATAAGCCCTTCAGAAAGGCTGTCACTCTTGCTTTTCAGAAGTTAGAGCTATGTCGGCACTGCCATTTCAAGGCGGGTCATTTTCAGGACTTTTGTCCCAGATTCAGGTTTTGGCACATATGCCATGTTGACCGCCATGGTCATTTTACCCTAAAACAGTTGAGATTGCCTGTGGTAAATGAAAGGCATACAAACTCCTATACAGGTCCTAGACTACAGAGCAAAAAAAACAGGCATTGACAAAGGAGGTGTAATTCATTGAACGAAGTTATACAAACCCTTTCTGACAATGCTTTAATCTCATCAGAATGTAAAGATTATTTGCAAAATACTATTTCAGGTGTTCCTGCACAGCTTATTAAAAGGCTTACAATTAAGAAGAAATTGAATATGAACATGTCCATACGACATTCAACCTCGCCCTCTCATCAAGCTCAGATTAGGAAATGGTACAGCAAAATCCCAGCAGGACCAGGCTTCACTCAACCAGCATTTCATGCTTTACAGCTCATGTTCAAAATGCTAAAAGCCAAAGTAAGGAAGTCTTATGTGCCCTGATGCTTGATGAAATGGCCATCCGAAAACATGTCTCATGCAATGGTAAGTTGAACTTGTTTCTGGGATATGTTGATTGATCTTGGATATTATGTCAATGATGATGATTGTTCACCAGTGGCAAAGAATGCACTGGTTCTCATGGTTTTTGCACTTAATGAGTCGTGGAAGTTCCTTGCGGATACTTTTTCATTTACTCATTAACAGGCAAAGAGTGTGCCAACCTTGTAAGGTCCACCTCAGAGTGGTAAACATATTAAACTAAACTAAACTTAAACTTGATATCTGCCACATGTTGAAATTAGTCTGAAATACATTCGCTGATAAGGGAATCTTGAAAGATGACCAAGGGCGATGTATTAGATGGAAATTTCTTATCGAGCTTCATATGCTGGAAGAGAAGGAAGGTCTCCGTCTTGGCAACAAAGTCATAGCTGCCCATATATCATGAGAGAAGCAGAAGATCAACCTTGCCAGCCAAGTTCTTAGTACCAGTGTTGCAGACACCCTGGAATACTGGGCTAAACACACCTGAAGTTTGATGGTTGCATGGCTACAGTGAGGTTCATACAAGTTTTTGACCATCTCTTTGATGTGTTAAACTCATGTAACCCACTGGGAAAAGGCAACAAGTCCCCTTTGCTGGCTATGTTGTCAAAATGGCAGAAAAAATCATCATCTGCAGTCATTGTTTAAGTGCACTAAAAGCACCCAACCGAATACCAACACAAGCAAGCGACTTTGTGCAATTCAAGAGCAAGAGAGGTCTTATATTGCCATCTCCAAGTGTCTGTAAGAACTACCTCAAGTGAAGTTCCACAGGGACAGGGTGTACCGGAAGCCATATCGATAGCAGTGCTGGGAAGCCTAAACATGGAAAGCATTTTCCCAGAGTTAGATGAACACATGCTTGATTGCCCAGCAAGTGACAATCATATTTTTCGATTGGTCAAGCAACTTGCAAAATGCTACTGCAAAATAAGATTTGCATCACCTTGCAAAGCTGAGTGTGGACTTTCGGAAATGTACATGAAAAGAAATCATGATTAAAACTTAGAGAATAAAGAATAAAAGAAACCCTTTTTTCCATAAAACTCATGCATTTCACATATTAAATAAAAAACATGCCTAAAAAGGTCGAACGTATAAAGTAATAAAGCAGTTCGATAAAAGATATTAGACTTGCCTTTCCGATTTCTCCTTTAAAATCTTGTTGACCAAGTCCAATTGACCTTTTGGGCTCTAAGAATCACATGTAAACGTGGCCAAAATTGTAAACAATGCGTCAAAGTTCGTACAAGCTCTAATGGCGGTTGAGATGGCGGCTGTGGGAGCGAACGATAAAATTACAGATTTTAACAAATGTTTGTATTCATCAATAACTTTTATCTACAGGGAAACAACAAGGGAACTTTTATCTACACAGATGTAATTTTATGAAGTTCTGCGTAGAAAAGGCGTTGACAAGGAGGCGACTGTGAATAAATAGCGTTTGAATATATGATCGAATACATACTTTTCGAAATGAACTTTCACTGACAGATGTTTGTACTGGATCTATAGGTTATCTACATTTTATGAGTGTTTACATGCCATTTTAAACTTTGTGAATTTGACCATTTTTGTTATGAAATGTCCAGGCTGAGCTTCAGCAAGAACATTTTATAAGTTAAGATGCTTCCTTGGGTTGATAGTTTCATTGTGGTTTTTCTATTATACATAATGATACTGATATTTAGAGGGGAAGTGCTTAATCAGTTACTACTCTACTGCTCAGAGTACAACATAGAATTTAGTACTAATTAGTATTTTATGACTTATTTATATGTACATTTAAATCCTTGGTATGATATTAATGCATAGCCCCCCTGCCACGGATTTTAGGAGGTGCAAAAGCTTAGAGAAGAGGTGCTAAAACTACATGGAATGAAACAAGAACGTTTATTTCACATTTCCAGAGAATCTTCACCAGCTTGTTCTTATGTTTCCAAATAGATCATGGAATGACCTGATTGGACATTTGCAGAACTCACATGGAGATATAAATTCTGCAATATCATCAATTTCGAGTGATTATGGTATGTACATAATACATATTGAAATAATTATCTGTTTCATTAAAATTGCTAATTACACTGTCTTAATTCTAATGCAGCTGGGTTCTGAACCTGCAACCTTAGTATTGCTGGCCTCTTAAGGTTGGGTGTTCGAAACCCCAGACGTGGCAGGCAGAATTTTCTGCTTGCGCACATTCAAAGAATAACTATAAATACTGTATATCAAATAACATTGAATTGAAGTTTATAAGTTCACAGCAACCAGGTCTAGTGTCTTCATCAGGGGTGAAGATACTGGAGTGTCGAAACGTTGGTTCGTGGATATAATCTTTGTTTGGTGATTACATTCATTATTTAAACCAGAGTAGAGATAATAGCGGATGAATCAAATAACATGTTATTACGACAACAGAATCACAATGTTCAGCACATGACACTGTGCTTACCATTGTGTTACCATTGATTACTAACTAGTTGAGCTTTAATTTTTACTTAGGCATGAAATTTTAGTGATTGATAACAGCTACTGTAATAAGATCATTTCAAGTTAATCACCTATTAAATGTATACAATTGTAGAAATTACTCCGGCTGATGTAATCAATGTGGAGGAAGAATCTAGTCCTGAATCAAACGAAACAAGTGAGTCATTATGTTTTGTAAAATATAAGTGTTACTTATCTCGTAAACTTGCACATACCTTTTTCTTTTATTGTTGATTAATTATAATATATACAAGGTCGTGGCAGAGTGTCATGTGGCAGAGTGTCATGTGGTTTTCCTTTTCAGTTAATGACTCTCTGAATATTGCAAGAATGCCTGCACATCAAGCATGTTCAATGTACAGAAGAATAATTAAAGCGCGTTCAAATAGACCAGAACTGATTATTGACTGAAAGTTGCCTTCTCTTATTTGCAACTTCTTCAAAAAGCTTAAAAGGGGAGAACTACTGCTATGTGATCAACCTGATGTAACGTTTGTTGGAGAAGAAGGAATTGATGCAACAGGTTTAACAAAAGAGTTGGCTTATATGATTGTTAAAGGTTTGAGAGAAGGAAATAAAGGCTATATGTTATGTGAAGGTCAAGCCAATCATATGTTGCCAATTCACTGTGAGGAACATGTCCAAAGCAAGATGTATGTATATGCTGGTCAGTTAATTGCATTTGCCTTCTTGCATGGACATATTGGTTTTCCTGAATTATCTCGAGCTCTTGCAAAGTATATTGTCACTAAAGATCTAAAAGATGCCATACCTCATATATGTATTGATGACATTCCTGATCTTAACACAAGATTACTTGTCAAGGAGGTGAGTCCAACTGTCTGAGAGAATTCCATGATGCAAGCAAGGTAGTATATTTTTTTAGAAATATGTAAAATTTTATTAGAAAAGCCTTAAATTATTGGTTATATACAAATATTGGTTAGAAAACCTGTAAAAGTTCAAATGTTTGTGTATAATAGATAATTGTTGATATTTGTTCAAAAATTGTTTGAGTTCCTCTCAGATAGTTCTATGTCCGACATGGAACTAATACAAAGATTCTTAATTTCATATCATCTTTAGTTAAAAATGGTGCAAAAAAATATGGAGGATGCCACTGTAATCTTTAAATAATCATTAGTATTTTTACACACAAATGATACTGTTGCTGACACTGGCCAGAGAAGTGAGCTGCAAAGTGCACCTTCTTTGAAAGAGTTGGTTCTGTTTATCTTTGACCTACCCGTTCTGCACATGGAAATGAAAGTGACATTCACAAGTGGTTACTTTCCCGATCCTGATTGTTGCTTTGGTACAGTATGCCTTCCTTTGATGCACACAGCATAGAAAAAGTTTTGTAAAGCAATGAATGCAGCAATCAATGCTCAACATGTTGGTTATGGGAGAGGGTAGGCTATAGGTAACGTGTTGTCTGTGGTCATCCAGCACACAAAGACTTGAGTTATGTTAGTTAAGTACATTTGCAGGCAGTAGGATTTCAGATTTTATTGGAAACACCTTTTCGGTTATGTGACGTTTGTATGTGGGAACACATGGGTAACTATTTTTCGGTTCCATAAACACGCCTGTCAAAAATGCATGCAAAAGCGTCAACATGCTTCAACTTCATTAATTTTCATCCTTTTTCTACTAAATTTCCCATGAACATAGAACATATTCTTACAAATCGTATGTTTTTTGTTTTTGGAATTGCTACTTTTTGGGGGGGGAAATGACGTCACAAACTTGGCGCCAAAAAATTAACAGTTAGCTATCGGTAATTTTATGAACTTATTCAGAAGACGACATTGAGAGAGCCTTATAACTGAAGTCTGTTTCGAAATACAACCATTCCTTGCGAAGATATCATGACTCAAATCTCTAAAAATCGGCCATTTTCTTCTATTTTTAGCAACAAAATGGCCGATTTTTCGACATTCGTATCGCTATATCTTCGCGAAAAATTGTTGTATTTGGAAACGGACTTCAGTTTTACGACTCTCTCAATGTCGTCTACCGAATAAGTGTATAAAATTACCAATAGCTAACTGTTAATTTTTTAGCGCCAAGTTTGTGACGTCATTTTCCCGCCAAATTCTGTTATTACTGACTGTATGATTTATATTATGTTAAGAAATTTCTATGGTTCCAAGAGCTACTATATAAGAGTCTATCCCTTGATCATCATGTTGAACATTGGCTATTGCATTGTTAATTGTGTTAATTTGAGCACAAGAGTGCAACAGGTGATTCACGTAGGGAGACCATATCACTTTCACAAATGTATGGAACTGGCCCATCTTCAATACCATAGTCATCCCAATCTACAACTTCTCCATTAGTAACAGGATGAACAGCAGTATAATCATCCTGGATATGCTGCATCATTCCCTTCACCCACAATTGTCTTGGACTATAATTTTCCTGATTAGATACTGGATGGTTATTCCACTGCTCTTTACATTCCTGTAGAGCTTTGCTAATAAGTGGTATATACACAAGATGGAGGCAGTAAAGGTGGACCTCATTTGTAGCATCTAATACACCATAGGTTTCCAGGAATAAAAAAATATTTCGAAATCTACTTACAATGTGTCTATTCACCTCTCTCTAAAGTTTCTCAATACGTTGATTATGCACCAAATTGCCTGTTATGATGCTACCTCAGTTTAAACCTCGTACTTGCAGCATAGCTCTTGCCACATCTATGTTTTCAAGTCCTTTGTCACTGCACACTCGAGATGGCCAGTTGTACCGTCTGGTGGCTTCTCTGAACAGATTAAGAACAGTAGCTGCCCTGTTGTTATTTGCAACTCCAATATAGACCAGTAAACGTGAATAGCCATCAATTCAACCATGAATCACAAGTCTATATGGCTGAACAAGCTTGTGATCACCATCGATGTGCCTATTCAAATAAGAAATTCAATAGTAGTGAATTAAGATGTTCTTGGTTCTTTTACTACATCTTGTAAAAGGATATCCTCATCTGATGGTCAAAACGTCTCCTATAATAGCCTGTTATGGATAGGGCCATGCCAGGAAGATCTTCAGTGTGACAGTTGTAAGCCTAGGCGAGGACGTTTTGGCATGAAGACGTTTTTATGTTATTGGTATGCTTTTGAGCAGGATTTACAAACCATGTTTTATGTAATTTCTTATGAATAGTAACACAGCTTTCTAAGACCTTTTTCAGCACAATAAAGCAATAAAATTGTATTTTAATTTAGTTCTTTGCAGCCCCAATGCACATGCCAGAGCTACCCAGTAACAGCGCTCTTTAACTTGGGTCCCTAGAGGTTGTACAATAGGCTATAAGTAAACTATATACTTACCATAAAGCGTTGGGACAGGGAACATTATACTTCCTCCGAATAATCATTCTGGACATTCTTAAGGCAGATGTCACTGGGTCTAACCTCTGCAAGGACGAAATTATGCTATGTCTTTTCACTAATAAACCTCTTGGATTAAACCAAGTCCGGACTGGGACGTTATCGTCAGGATAATAAGATTGTCAAGTTCGTCATTCGTTATTTGAGAAAAGCTTTCTGCCTGACCAACAGCCATGCCATTTTCTCTATGTCGCCTATTTAATGTTCTTGTCGATACATGTACATGTGAGGCGATATCTGTCTGCCGAAAACACAGTCTTTCACTTAAAACTACAATTTGCTGCTCGGTGATATTGAACCGTGGTCTTCCAGCTTGCCCAAAACTTACATGCTCGGCACGAAAAGGTTGCCAATGTCCGCCATTGTTGTTGGCAAGTTCAGATCCATTTTCGCGATATCAAGAGTTTAGGCTGTGTACCATAGTGTGAACAATCGTTTAGGTTCGGAATGTAAAATCTATTTCTTGCAACTCCAGCCTGTGCCATTTTGAAAATAGGTAATCAATTAATTTCGCACCGATTTTCCAGCCGAGGGAGAATAGGCGCTAGTTGATCAGTAGCTCAATTCTCATCTCTTGATGTAAAAATATTTATTTGCAACTTGATATAAAAAATTGCCATTGACATATAAAACAAAGTCATGCAACTTTATAACACAATATTCAAACTTTATCTAAAATGTTTTACTTGACATAATATAGTTGAACTTGATGTAAAAAAAGTTGTATTTGACATAATATTTGTACTTGATATAAAATATTGTCTAACTTGACAATTTGTCACCTTTGGAAAAGCATATCACATGCATAATACTAGAAATACATGCATGCAGAATCCCCTCGCCCATTTGAACCAAATAATTTACTCCCCAAATGTTATTTTATACACCCTGTACATGTAATGTTATTCCCTTCCCAGGGTATTAAAAGAACAGGTGTAGTACTTCATCAAGTGTTTATGGATAATTACATAAAATTGTGTATCTTAAACTGGTGAAAAAGAAGGTAACAGTACGGGGGATATTTACATATTAATCCCTTTGCCCAAAAAGATTCATGGACAGATTCACCTCCTTCATCCCCACCCCAGGATTGACTTCCTTGAGCTTAAGGCAAATAGTTGGGGGGTGTTGTTGATGTTAAAAAGTTTACCTGAAGTGTAACGACTGTAATAGACATTTTCTGATTGATCATCATTGGAATACTGAGCTAAAAGATAGGGCGTCTGTGGGTATTCCCCCACAACATGCAGTTCTGGCATTTTCTGAAGCGAATTTGCAAACAAATTGCATCCAAATTGACTGTGTATTTTTCACAAAATTGGGATATTTTTCACAGGGATGGTCTTGGGTGGAAATTTGACCAGACACATCCCATTGTTGACTTGTACCATTGAGGGGTTTTTGGGTTGGTTGGGTGTGCTCGATGTGGTACCAGGTTCTTTATTTCTGGTGGAAATGCATTGGCCATCTTTCTCTGTTACACAAATAACGAAATATTTAACCAACCCTTGTTTTCAACTATGTCACACTTGTTAATCATTCAGTCAAACTTCCTGGTTGCAATGTTGAGCTTGCTTACTGTGCAATTGTTTGGAGCTTTTTGAAAACTCCAACAGGCCAATAAGGTTAATAAACTTCCCTGGAAAAATTTGATGAAACATGAGGTAAACCAAAAGGTTATAAATAAGCTTCGCTGGCATTTTGTAACAATATTAAATGAGCCAAATGGTTTTAACCACACCCTGAATAAAACTCAAGTAAAAGTATGTTCTGCAAGCTAGCCATGTTGAACACAAGTTTGACACTACAGTGACAATGGATGTGCAAAGGTACACTGTGAGGTTGAGTTTCACTGCCCCAAATTGTTCTTACACTCATTGTTATTGTCAAATGTATGGACTATTTCCTGGAATTCTTTCAGTTCCTAAAAACATTGTCTTTGACAATGTAACTATAAATTATTCCTGGGCATTTTTCAGTTCATCTAGGGAGTAGTCTGCATCTAGGGAGTAGTCTAGGGAGTAGTCTGCATCTGTACTTTCAGATTGTCAAGATTGATGAGCCAAAAAGTGAAAGGAAATGGACAACTTGAAGTAGTCAATAATGAAGTCAGAGGATTGAAAGCAGCTTTGGTTGAAGGGTTTGATAAACTGAAGGAAGTTCTTGTCAAGATAGAGGACAAAATAGAAGAAACCACGAGAAAAGTAAGAAATACAGATGTGATAAAGAGATAAAAGGCAAAGGAGACATCGGTTGA
Organism: Trachythela sp. YZ-2020; assembly: GCA_016169945.1. NCBI lineage: Eukaryota > Metazoa > Cnidaria > Anthozoa > Malacalcyonacea > Clavulariidae > Trachythela > Trachythela sp. YZ-2020. The sequence goes on from JADLSH010000350.1 coordinate 3,771,621, forward strand.
GTGAGCTATGGGCAACTTACGGAATATCAAAAAGGGTCTGTCACTTTTTTTTTTTCTGATGCAAGGAATCTCCATCTGGTCAGTCGGTCGGTCACTTTCAGTACGATTTCCTTTGCAAAATATTTACCCCCTGGTAATGAAATTAACACCATTGGAATCCTTACAAAATAAGCTTTTTAACAGTGGGCTATTTTGCCGACTAAACATTACAGAATAGAAATACTAAAAGTTTAATCCCAAACATACCTCCAGTCATACTCCAGTTCAACTGAAACGATCTTTAATATCTTTTTATCTGTGTATTTCTTCTGGAAAGTTTTGCTTCGATATGACAAGTAGTATTTATTTTGAATTTTTTTTATTTATCGGGTATTTTCCAGCATGCACTTGCTTGCCGTAGTTTGACTATATATGGTTTGCCTACGCGCTTCAGTCCTGACAATATATAAGTCCTGATCTTATATAGGGTATTGTACCCTGGGGAATTCATTCCGGCCACTTAAAAAACCATAGCAACAGTCTTGTTTGTCTTTGGGCCTTTTCCGGTTGTTTTTGTCTGAAAGTCCAGTTTGGCCCGCACGCTACATTTCAAATTTCGCCGTAACTTTGTCAATTTTTATTGTTTTTCTTTGAAAGTTGGTCAGTAGGTACTGTTTTTAAAACAGAAGTTATAATCACACGGTTTTAAAAAAAAAGTTATAATCGACCAAAGGTACTGAATATATAATTAGTTTACGATATAATAAATATCAGATTACAAAGGTGTCAAAACTCACAGAGATCTGTAAAACAATGTGTTTAGCGCTTTTTTTGGCATTAGCCAAGAACAGTTTTTGTTGCTGAATCGATTGGTGGTATATTTGTCCGTTTTGGGTGAGGGGCGCCAAAGATACGAGTGCTCAAAGTCATCATCCTCTGGAGGTTGATATTCGACGGTGCCGTCCAGAAAGAGTTAAACAGGCATTTGATACACAATGTCATGATTGAATGATTAAATGTGATGATTGCAGAAAATGCTTTCGATATTCATCAGCCTTGAATATGCACAACAGGACAAATACCGGAGATATGTCTTATGAATGTGATTATTGCCAAGAACAGTTTGCTGACCCAAGCAACCTCAGAAAACATATGTAACCCAGTCCCTTATAAAGCCATGAATTAAGTTGTAAAATAGTTAGTAATCTTTTATCTTGTAACCACATTTTTGTCATTTATTAGTATTATTGTTATTATTATCAAGAAGCAATTATAATAATTATCATGCCAGGATGATGGGAAAACTTCTCATTCTGAACTGCTTACATTTGAATTGTGGGAAGTTACACCTGTTCAAGTATCTCATTTACAGGCAAAGGGGTGTGGTCTTTGGGTGTGGTTATTCCTCCTATCACATAATTTTTGCAATACGGCATATCTTTACACTGATGAGGGCAACACCTTTATAAAATAGGATTAGGAAGGCCAGGGGAAAGATAGGACTGTGCAAAAGGGCCTAGCATTCTAAAGGGTCTGATGGCATGCATCCCTGAAAAAAAAGTTTTGAAATTTAAAGCCCAGAAATGCCATTTTCTGCATTCGGAACTGTGGATTTACCATCAAACATTTCCCCCTAAACATACCTATGTTAGAGAAAAAGGAACATGAAAAAGATGCAAACGAAATTGCTTTGTCAATAATTATAACGCCTAATTATCTTAAAACACATTTTGGTTCATGTTGCAACAGCAGCACAGTAGCAGTTGAGATTGTAAATAATTTGTTTGACCATATTTACAATGCATTTTAAATTTCCCCCCAAAAGACTTTGTTTGAAGACTCCTTACTTTACTGACAATATGCATAATTTGACCACATTTTTTACGACATTTACAATAAATAAGTTACTACTTGTACCAGGGATATTCTTTTGTGTCAAAGTCATTAGTTATATTCGAGTGCTCAGATAACAAAGAAATACACTACGTTTCGGGATGATAGGGGTGCAATGGAAAATAGCCTTTAGTGTGCAGACAATATTTTTCTCAGGGGGGTGTCTCACCCCCACACCCCCTTCTTTTAAGAAACCCATGCACCTGTTTATATCTGAACTCATTCAAAACTGTTCATGTTTGAATTAATGTGTTTAGTGGAAACTGTTCATGCTTGAAATATGTTAAAGGATCTATTAGAAATATTTGCGCTTTCTCTATATATGAGCACCTAACCCTAACTCCTAACCCTAATGATCCCTAATGCCTATTTCGGTTGCTCATATAGAGATAGAGCCTAAGTCTTGGGAGGTAAAATATTTTCCATGAATGAATTTCTGCAAATTATATTGCAGTAACGTTTTGACCTTTTTTGTGCCATGAATATTTTTTGAGAAAGGGAAATTGTCACATCCCCTCCCAGAATTTCTAATGATTTATTCCTAATTTTAAAACGTTTCACAAATATAACATACAAAAATCTAATTATTTTAACGTAAGTCAGCTTTAATGCATACAATATCATTTACAAAGCAACATTTTTGAATATGTTTACCAGAATAAAGCGCAAAGTTCACTGTGTTTTGAAATGCTCATAATAATAACAATTTTTGGTGTTTAAAGCATACAGCTCAGGGAGTGGTGTCTAACTAATAATTATACTAAAATTAAGCTTTATATAATACATACAATAAATTAATTATATATACAGTATAAATGCTACTTATATGTTTATATTTAGGAAGATAATTCCTTAAAGTGGTATTGAAGCAATTTTTTGATAGTGTTTCGTGTTAATTCTAATTCTGAAAACTGCTTTCTTAAATTCCAAGTAGTTGTGTTTTATTGGTCATAAAAAGTTGCGAAATTTGACACTTCATATGCAAAATTTGAAACTCGCATAAGTCTGTGTTGTGATGTCATTACTATGTCTCCTCTGCAAAGTGCATATGGTGTCAACTTTGAGTGGTTCTTTGCATAAACATGGTGGTAGATTTTGTGTTGCTGGTGGCCCAGGTCGTGTTAGCTGTGCAAACATGCAGTTCACACCTGCTTTATGCATGCATGTTTTCCCATCTGAAGAAATACACTAAACAAAGGCACTAAACAGAGTGGGTGAGATTCGTTAGAAAGCATATGCCAGGTTTCACACCTGGGCTTCATCTGTTTTTTGTTCGGTGCATTTGACAAAGCTTCCTTTATGAAGAACCTGGCTATTGCAGCTTCTCTTGGTATGAAAAGAAAGTTAGTGGCGGATGCTATTCCTACAATTGATGTGGCAGGAATCAGTAAAATGTCAAGTACATAAATATCCGAATGCCAATGAAGACAGGTACCAATGTATACAATCATATTTACATGATGCTGGAGATAATGAATGGGTTTATTGTGCTTTACACTTTATACCTTGTAGATTGTTTGAGAATTATCAAAACAAAAGGAAGGAGTGCCAAGCAATTTTCTGGATGGAAAAATGGAGGAATTGAATCCAGATCGTTGACTTTGGCCCAGTAGTTGTGTCTGATGACAACTCCCGATGCAGCAATGACAAAAAGTCATCCAGTGATGGGAAGTCATCTGCAGATAGTAAAGCTACAAGCAAGATAGAACAGCAAACCCAAAAATTGCAGACCTCTCATAAAGAAATGCATGTCGAGTCAGATACCTAAAGATACCTAAAAATTTACTCATCAGTGGTAGAGTACTGCCAATTAATGGGTTAACTGCGCTTGATTGAATTGGCTAAACTTTAGCTGCTTTCTGGGTAATGGGTTACCTAGAAAAGAGCCAGGAACTTTACCCATCTGGAAGGAGAGATTCCACTTCTAAACTGTGCAAGGACATCTGGTAGGGGAGGGGGTCAACATCCATTTTCCTCCATGGAGAAGAAGTCACAACCTCTTACCCAGGCTTTTTCCTTTTGGGGAGAAAAAACCCTGGTGAACGCTGGTCACGTGGCTCTTTAAAAATGTATTGCCTAAGGGGGTGTAGGAAAGTATCATATTACATGCTTCGACTTGAAAATTATACAGTTCAATTGCAAGGAGTGGGATATCATATTTATCGATCTTGGGAATCATATATAGTTCAAACTACCTGATAATTTTGGTTTTTGTACTTTGCTTTTAAGTTTTAAAAACGTTATATACAGTCTTATTAAAAGACAAGTCAAGAAACCAACCAAAATCGTATCCTTTTGTGCTGTTGTTCAATGTTCTCTCAGGACTCAAGGCACGGTTTTATATCAGACGCCTCTTATTTACAATCGTCATTATATTAAAATATATAAAGCTATATTTCTAATATTTTTGAAATATAGCATTAGAATTGTTGCTATTTCTAAACGCTATAAGTTAATATTGAATATAAATAGAGTTTTCACGAGTGACCATAATATCATCATAGCTGATAGACACAGCGCCTTCTAGCAAACTCTAGCTAACATGCAGAGATTGATCTCCAATCTAAAATCTGTTGAAGCATTTTACATTAAGAGTTAGTATTAAAGACCCAAGAATTACTAAATTATGTTATTTGAGCACTTCTATAAATTAACATGTACAAGTCTGAAGCAAAATTTTATAGCTTCCTCCTCTGCTTCGGAAAATTAAAATTACGATATAGTATATAGTAAATATCGCCTTTATTTAATATAAACCTTTATCTTGCCCCCAAGATGCATGCAAAGCAATGATAGAACGGATCAGGTTTACACCTGATCAGATTTATCTCAGCAATGATAGAACGGATCGGATCAGATTTATTTTTTATTATGTCTGCACGTTTTATTTCGGACAGATATATAATTATATGAGAAAGCATTTAGTCTTTCAGAGTTAGAGTTCTCGTTTAATCATGCACCTGTAGTACAGCAAAATAAAAACAGTCTATGACATAGTTATACACAAAATATTGTAAAATTGTTCATTGGACATTGATGTCTCAGACCATTTGCAGTGACACAGCAGCATGTAATATGAGTAATTTTAGAAAATACTAACAACTGTTATTCTATGCTAAATCCCTATTGTATATAATAGTAGATCAATCTACAAAACCAATGAAAACTATTTAGGATTTAAAACCAGGTGTATACTAAACATATGAAGTATTATACATATATTTTATCGTAAATATTCAAGTTGTACCGCACACACATATAAAGAGTCGCTGACTTTGCCTTTATCGGATAATTTTACCAAACGTTTGCTAATAGAGAGTTATACTTTGACATACTTTGTAATCGTTGAGATTCAGTGATGCCAAGACGGAATATTTTGCAGTCTTTAATGAGTTTTAACCATGGAGATAGCATTGTTTACACGCAGACCGTGGGCGAAGGCGATATAAATTCAATCAAGGCAAAGGGTCTCGATCGGCTCCCGATATTTTATAGCAATTCCATATCACAGCATTAAATATATCCATTTTGTTTGAGGTTAGAGTACCAGACAGGATAAGGACAAAGGTTCAAAAGTTAACAATCATTATAGAAGATATGTCCTATGTTTAATTGATAGTGTTTATAGCGCCGACGCCTGCTTTCGTTTGACACGCCTTGTTTGGTTTCGAAATCTGCATCTGATCCAACTTCTCACTTGAAATGTAACTCAACACTCGATGATATTGTAGCAAGTGATCTCATGATAAATACCAATACATATAAAAAAGTTTCGTCACAATTTCTTGCTGCAAATTTTCAATTTATCGCCCCAAGATACTATTTTCCAAACGCAACAATATCACAGAAGACAACAAGCTCCTCAACCACCCTTCCCTCAGTACAATTTCAATTTAGCTCCCAAAATCTGGGAGCCACGTGACCAGCGTTCTCCAGGGTTTTTTCTCCCCAAAAGGAAAAAGCCTGGGTACGAGGTTGGGGGTCAACATCCATTTTCCTCCATGGAGAGGAAGTCATTTTACCTGTACAGAGAAGCACCTTTCCGAGTCACTTAAATCAGCTATGTGGGCATGCCAAGAAAGTTGGATGTGTGTACACTATGAGTAAAGCAAACATCACTCTCACACCAGACATCTAATGTGAAAGTTGAAGCATGTTTGCTCTGCCCACATAGGCAAAGCTACTGTAATAGAAGGTATGATGTTTTACAGATCACATGCTGGCCTTATGGCTTATTTATTAAACTAGAAATACATGCATGCAAAATCCCCTCGCCCATTTGAACCAAACAATTTACTCCCCAAAAGTTATTGTAACATGAAGTACTGAGTCGACCAATGTAACCATGGTGACACGCAACACTGTATATTTTTTATATTTTAATTTGTACAAAATATTGTTAATTTGTTTTAACTATAAAATTATCAATTGCACAACTAAAAGCCCAACTATATAAAATGGGTATGCTATTATGTACTCTTTTAGCTTTGATTTACTGCAACATTCAACCTTAGACCTTCACAAAACGTTTCGAAATTTTCATAAAACTTCAACTGCTTTTCGAGCAGTATTTTTATACTTCGCACTTGCTTTTGAAATGAAGTTTTTGAGATTTAATATGTTTTTTATTTTTCTATAACGTATTTGAATCAATACTAAAATACTCTTAAGATCAATCAATGTTGTATTGACCACAGAGAATGCTCTACACATTTTCAAATTCACAAACTATACTGCATGCTATAAATCGGCAAAGCAAGCATGCAAAATAGACACTTGCCCGTTTAAAACGCTCCTTTTTCAGTCTTTCGACTGTTTTTCCTCGTGTTAATTTGTCCTCCAAATAATTTTCATTTATCTTGTTTACTTACTTACATAGAAACTTGCTTATAAAATGAGTGCAAAACTATTTTTGAAAAAGGTTTGCAAAAAGGAAGTTTCTCTCGGCTTGAACTCGCGCATGTGCATAACTTACAAAACCGTCCTGTCCATGACAAAAAAAAATGGCGGACAACTTTGCATTCCACAATGTTTTCACATACCCGGGTGTAAATATCCGAGCGGAATTAGTACCCTCGCACGGCGCTTTGCGCCGGCTCGGGGATTAGATATGTTTCCCCACTAAAACATTTTCAAAAGATGAATATTATTCTAAGCCTATTTATGTGGCAATTAATGTTTAGTGTTGTCACAATAATTCCATATATATATATATATCAAATCTGCAGACATGCATGTTTCGCCGTTCAACGGCTCGTCAGTGCAGCTTGTAACGCAGTCTAGATGCGAGTGACTTTGTATTTATACACCATACTCTAGCCCTCGCCAAGCGCATGTGGTACAATACTCAGACACATGCGCATCCAAACATGCGTCAAGTGTCTTGGGGCCAGAGTGCTCAAACGACCACAAGGGAAGTGAGCTTTTGCATTATAGCTTATATAGCCACCAATTAACCTCAGAGTGCTCAACAACACAAAGTGAAGGAGCATATATAGTCAAATCTGCAGACATGCATGTTTCGCTGTTCAACGGCTCATCAGTGCAGCTTGTAATGCAGTCTAGATGCGAGTGACTTCGTATTTATACACCATACTCTTGCCCTCACCAAGCGCATGTGGTACAATACTCAGACACATGCATATATATCTATAGATTTTCGCTTACCTCAAAACTTGTCTGGAACAAGCTGTTTCATCTGTAAAATAATCACCAGGCAGTTTACAAATATCGAAAGAAATGACCGCTTATATGCTCCCTGCCGGAGCGTGGGGGTGTATGTGGGAGACAATGTGTCTATGTTTGCATTTTTTAAGCGAAATTTATTACGATGACGTATTGATCATCTTTCAGTTACATGGACAAAGATGACAATCTGTCAACCAATCTTTCTATGAAAGGTTCTGTGAGAATATACATGGGGGCCAATTTCATTAGATTGTGGGTTGGCCAGTTGCAGTTAACCAGTTATTATTCTTGAAAATGTCCAAATTTTGGGATGTAAAATTTGTAGGGAAACAAGCTTCCTTGCTATAGTGAGAACCAAGTTTAAAGCAGGTGTAGAAATTAAATGCAACCGATCGATTCCCATGTCCTTGAAGGCATGAAGACTATAAAATGCAGTAAAAGGTTTAAGTTCCATTCCAACAAACTTTTAACCCTTGCATTCGTTCATTTATTTCTTCTTTCTTTATTTGATACTATACAAAATAATTTTATAAGCAATTGGTTCGCCAGAAGAGGCATCTATGTCCCAGAATTTATAGACCTAAGTTACTGTCATCAAGTGTCATTGTCGTCTCCACGATCGACTTTGAAATTGCATTTAAATCCATTCCTTCGTCTATATTCCACGATTGACAATGCAAACCACTAGAAGGGTTACTTTACACACTCAAAAATGTGTTTTTTTCCTCAGGAAATAGCCGACTTTTCAAGATGATTTATCCAAATGTAATTGTTTTTATAGTAAAATTATATACACACGTTCCTGGGACCCATTCCCCCCCGGAAGACGCTACTTTTTTTTCCAAAATAGCGACTTTAAGCCTTTATATGTCCGAATCTAAAGGTATAAGCCAAAAACGAATCTAGAACTTATTAACTAACTTTTTATGTTCTATCCGAATCAGTAAAACCCATTTTGGGTTCATAAGCACTTTAATTGAAACAACATTCAGAGTTCTTGAACGCTGCTTTCATGTTTTACATTCAGAGGTTAGAATGAGTCCAGACAGGGTTTGCACCATGGTTGTTTCCACGTTGTATTCTTCACAACATTGCAATAGACAACAACGAGCCCTTGCCAGAAATTGAGGAGGATTCACCCTGGAATGATTTTGTTAATGATAATTACATCACAAAGCACTCCTTGGCCTGGGAGTCTTGCTCTCATTAGTCAAGAGGAAAGGCTGTTCGCTCACAATTCATGAGAATGAGGTTCCCAGGCCAAGGAGTGATTTGTGACATAATTATCAAAAGGATTGCATCTATTTATTTAACATTTTACTTCACATTGAACATTTCTTACAGTAATTATTTGCACTTTTTGCCAATTGTAATTTATGTCAATTCATTATATTTACATAATATAAATTCAAGAATAAGTAATTAGTAAGTGAATTATGCATAAACAACCATTAATACACACAAGTACCACTTTCTGTTGTATATGGCTCAATGTGCATGCTCTTAAATAAAACATTGTCTAATAAACTAAAAACCTTTAAACTAATTCAGCCAATTGTTTTTAAAGATGCTTATGTCACACAATTTTCAATCAGTTTTCAAATTTAGGTACTAAACACAATATGGGATATATGTAGGTCAAATATTAATTATTTGATAGTGGCATGACCGCATGACATAAGGGCTTCTAACGTCAATTTATTACATGCTCAACTAAACTCGATTTTGTTGGCATAAATCACAAAGCATTGGAAACATTTTCTTTTAACATCACCCAGTGTTTTATTCAGGACATTCACATATTTGAGATTATATATTTTAAACTTATACAGGATCAAACACATTACCAGGGGGGTGGCATAATCAGGAAATTAATTAGGTGTGATTAATTTTAATAGTTATAAGTATGAACTATATAATGAGCTAAATAGATACAGTAGGTTAAATCCTTATTAGCAGCTATCAATTGTTAATGCAAGAGAAAGGAGTTTGACTAATAGTGGAGGGTGGAGGGTAATAGGTAGAGGGCAAGGGTAGAATGCTGAGGGTAAAAAAAAAATTACCAGAAATATGGGACATTTTGCGGCCATGTTCGGTCAGTGGTTAATCGCTTGATAATAGCATTCATAAAACAAAATGGCGACTCAAACTTCTGCAAAATGCTCTGTTCGTTACAGTATTCTCCACAATTTAAGTTCGGTGGACATCCTTTATGACGAAAAAAGGAAAAAGACAAAACCTTGGATAGTTGGCGTGTTTGAAGCCGAATGTCTGAGTGCGGAGACAGGATAAAAAGGTAGATAATTTACAATTTAATTCCGCACTATATTATATCAATAAAATACTGTATTATTATATGTTTAATAAAAGCTTGCCACACATGAAAGACATAATATAACCGTTCTCTGTTTTATCTCTTATGGAAACTAGCATTACAGCGCGTAGGTAGTTTTATATTATATAACTTGATTACTTGAATGTATAGATAAAAGTTTAATTTCAACTAAGAACCTTTGTTTTTAGGATGCTAAGTACTTGGTGAAATGGAAGGGGTTTAGCTCTTTCGAAAATACTTGGGAGCCAGAAGAGCACATTTCTCCAGCTTCCTTGAGGTAAGTTTCCAATAACTTCAGGCTGTACAGGCTTCTCTGAATGTCAACTGAGACTACATGTTGAAGTTAACTTATAATAATTGATCATAAATATGCTGTAAATTTAGAAATAAAAGGATGCAATCTTGCATAAACCCAAACCTCATGGCCCATATGTGGTAAAATTGTCACTCTGAAAAAACATATTTGGTGATGCAAATGTTTTTGTCTCTACCATAGGTATTTTAGTAAACCCAATCCCTCATAGCATGTGGTTTAGGAGTGTGTGGACAGGCTTCGAACAGCCATAACGAGTTCGTTGAAGAACAGAAGGTCACAATGGAGTTTTGGCATGCTGTTTGTTTTTTTGTTTGATGGGAAAGGAAAGCCTGCCGAGCAAAGAAATTGGACCCTATTCGAGGAGCAGGACTTTGTTTAGTGCAAATTGCCTCCCAACTGGAGTTCGATACATGTATGAGCTACATGGCGATTTGAATTTGAATTTATTAAATTTGCCAGTAAATTACAAACATATATATACTACAAATTACAAAGGTACAAAAACAAGTAACTGGCAGGAGTTGGATACAGGACATATGTCCCAATTGCCATCCTACCCCTATGGCGATGGTGTGAAAGTGAGATTCCCCATGAAAATGAGGGCTTTCTTAGGTCGCACACCTAAGAACTATCACAAAGCAGGACACAAAATTGTGGAAGCGCCCAGAGCATATATAGAAAAGATTTCTATTAATTTTATTAGAATTGCATCATCTTTTTCTTAGTTTTCAAGTATACTTATTTAGGAAACAGTGATTACAAATTATCCTCAATATCCCACTTATACAGTCAGTCCTTGTCTGGGCTGATTAGATAAGTGGGATAGTAAATGAAAACACAGGATCTTATCCACTTGGGAAACATCATATTGACTTGATTACATAACACCAGTTCAAAAATATCATATACATATAGATTTAGCACTATCAATACAGACTGTATCATAAAAAATTGCATCAGAACTTTTAGAAAAACACAGGATCTTATCCACTTGTGAATTTAAGTTCTATGCGCATCAGTGAGACAAAGCGAAATTTCTAAAGATTCTGATACATAAAGGGTCACTTTATTTATGATATTGTCATAAGAAATCCTGACTGTTGTTTATAGATAATATTATATAAAGATTAATTGGTTTAATGGTGCATTGGAACTTAATGATTTGAACCTTCAGGAACTTTCAAGAAGAGATATAAGTTCACTTTTCTTCAGTTTTGAAAGTCCTCTTCGATTGATTCCCTTGCTCTTGATCGCCTCCATCGTCATCCTTAAGGGTAGGAGCTTCTAAAAGTGGTTTACTTTTTTTACGATTTTGGTTTATATCTACATCCCAGTATTCGTGATTTCTTTTAATGTAGTTGCCTTTCTTCCTCTCATGTTCTGTAAGGTCCCACTGTCTACTCTCCATAAAAACTATATCTTTGGCAGCATCCCATTTGTTTGCTTTTTGAAATAAAATCCTCTTTGCATCATCATTGTTTTTCTCTACACCTTGTCCAGTGAACTTTTTGAAGCAACCATGATTTTACATAAACAATGGAAACACATAATGTGCATATATATAGTAACCCTTTGATTTTCATACTCAGTTCGATCCTTTTTTATCGAACAGAATAATTTGAGCCACTGTTTAGCTTTTTCAAATGCAGTACTAGATAGATCACTGGTCAAATTAGGATCGGATATAAAATCATAGTATTGTTTGAAATCTTCCCATATTTTCACAACAGTGGCAGCAGTACGTGTTTGAATTCAGATAATTGGGTAACTTGGAAGGCACCAACAAGGCTTGTATAATCTAAAATATTGCTACTTGAGCCATCCCCATTCTTTTTGTACCACACAGAAAATGAACTTTGCTTGTGTCCCATCTAAGATTTTTGTGGATTTCACACCACAAACATGCATTTGCTGAATTCAGGCCCATAACCATCAACAAAAATTTATAGTCTCCACCCAGGAAAAATTCCAACTTTACTTCTTTCCCGTCAACAAGTAGGGAGTTTACCCCCATCAAAAAAATCAGGAAGTGCAGTCTTAAGTGTTTCATAATCCTCTTTACCATTGATGATGGCAACAGTTCTGTTACTCCTGACATAACATTCTTTTGTTGCAAAAGTGCAAAAGAAAACATCATAAAATTGGTCGACCGGGTCATGCGAGCATCATCACCACTCAACTTAACTTGTACAACACTATCAATTAGACCAGGTTGCTGAGCCAATAGTTATTGTACATGGTCTCTCAGAGTGGAGGTAAAGTTAATCCTAGCACCAGCATACCCTCGAGTCCTTTCAATATGGTAGGTTTTGTTCATATTTTCTCTCATTTGTTTCACTAGATATGATTTTGGTAAATCATCTGATAAACTAGTAAAATCGTGATAGACCGCATTCGCCAACACAGAATTTGTCCAAAAGGAAGAGAATTTGTTCAACCCTTTTATATCATTTTTACATGAATTTCAGGAAGCACCATGGTCTGCAGCATAGTCACACAAGTAATTACTACCCTCCTCATCTTTTAGTTGAATTTTACTAATTTCAAGGCCGAAGCTCTTCATAAACCATAAGGCGCATTGTGCTTTATTTTTGAGAACTCAGAGTTTCCCTCTCTTCTGTTTGCTTCCAACTTCATGCATCTTTCTCCTCTGACAGTATAGAAAGTCTCTCTTTTCAAGAGTTTCCACATTTTCTGCCAGCTCTTTGTTTACAAGTGTCAGGTCAGATATTTCCTGTTCCATTTTATCTTTCTCATTCATCGTCTGTTCTAATAGGTTATCCCTCTCTTCTTCCAAATCACTGCATTTCTTTTTGTACTCTTCAAGCTCCTCATTGCTCTGATTTACTTCTGATTTATATTGGTCAATAGACTCTGTCTCTCCCCTGTTGACACTAAGTTTGTACACCTTGTCCTTTAGTTGTTCTCCCTTTCTTCCTTTTGTACTTTCGAAGGCATTTACAGTTGCCGACTGCTTGCGAAGTCTTTCCTCTACCCGTTCGCTCTTTACAACAACCCATTCATCCGTCACAGTTGAGTTAAGAAAATCAACATAATTTACATGTTGCCCGGAAGTACTATTATGAAGGTTGTGGTGTGAAGCTGTGTAAAACCTATAAGTATATAGATTCTTCCACTACAAGTTCGGAACCAAAATCTAAGTACACTATTAAGCACCACTTTACGTGTACCTCCTCATCTCATCTACTGCATTTCATACAGTAAATGTGGCATGCTCTACATTGGTGAAACTGGTAGATATTTAAGGATAAGGTTTGGTGATCATCATTGTGCTGTTGTAAACAATGCTGCTAAACAACCTGTTGCCATACATTTTAACACTGGCAATCACAGTGCTTCAGATATGAAAATTCGGGCTCAGGGTCCAATTTCTGGCAGCAATGAAAGCCGCAAAAGGCAAGAAATGCGTCTCATTTCCCAGCTTGGCACCATTCATTCTCACAGCATTCATGAGCGTTACGCTTACATTTAACTCCTATCTATTTATGCCTGCCATCAGCAGATACTCTACATCTCACCTCATCACATAAATAGTTCCTTGATTTCTGTCTTTCTTGCTTTGTGTTTGCTTCTCCTTATATGCTAATATATTTTGTGATGTGATTTCCAGATTTTGTTTATAGTTTGTTTTGATTGAATCCATCTGATTGGTTTATTTTTTATCATGTGATCACTTTTGTATTCACTATAAAAGCACATGTTTTCCCCCGACCCATTCTACTAATTTCCAGACGAAGGACCTTCGCTCAAAACGTCGAAGTTCTTATTGTATTTTTCAGGTAGTTTTACACAACAGTCGACCGCCGAATGAAATTCGCCATTCCGAAGTTGCAGTAGAGGATTGGTAATAGCAAGGTTGACAATGCATCATGGGACTGTTTTTGGGATGTAAACAAAAAATTCGTACCCCAAAACAGCCCCATGATGCATTGTAAACTCGCTATTACTAGTCCTCTACTGCAACTTCGGAATGGTGAATTAATGCATTAAACTTTAATGTTAATCTCTTGGTACAGGACACCAAATACATCAAAGTGTTAGCTGCCACATATTCTATATAATTATTAAACTGTAAAAGGGTAATATTTGCATGAAATCCCAAGAGCTTAGTGCCCCCTATGCCTTGCTATATTCCAAGACAATCCACCTATAGCTCCTAATTATTATATTTCGATTTGAACACACTCAATACAAGCCTTAACCTTCAGCAAGACACATTTCTCATGGCACCAGTCATGTAAGTGAGACATGTCAAACATGGGCAGACCCAGGCATTAATATACCTGTGATCATGCATTCCGGTCAAGATAAGAAATTACATAATCTCAAACCTTTAAAGGAGCCAATGCCATGTTAGTGATTGCCAGTGTGACCAAAATATAAGTAGCCGGCACTGTTCGCAAACGGAAGCTCTGACCCTTGAACTCTAATAAATAAATAAAGCTTGTTATTGCACATTTTATATGTCTGAATTATATTCAACACTAACTTCTAGTTTCTCTAGTTTCCCACAAAAAATGATTTGAATACAAATAAATACCCGTATGGTTCGCTAAAGTATTGATGTTTTAGAGCGATGCATTTTAACATTGTATTTGTCTTCAAGCCTTAAACAGCGCATTGTTGTTGTTGGAAATTTAATATGCCTCATATAGACTGAAGTATGGTTGAGTATTTTACAAAGTTATTATTATTATCAAGCTTAATTTTCTCAGCACAAAAGTCAGCAATGCCAAGGTTGTCACCATGTACAAAGCAGCTATGGCAGCAAAAAGGATAAAGCTGGAGATGTAAAAGAGAATTCACCATATTTATCTAACATCAATCTATTATTATTGACTTCAAAATTAATAAAAAGAGAAAAATCCATTAACTAGTAAATAACCTTTTTGTATTCCAGGTAATAGTGGTAGACTTAACCATGTCTCCCGTCAAAAGTGATGAGTGAAAAGAACGTGTATAAACTTTTCTTTTTTACATGCAAGTGAAACAAAATAGGTGGAAATCATAATACAATAGTTATATTTTAGCATACACATGTTAACATTTTGCATATACTAAAAAGGTTCGCTCATGATAGCCATAGAATTTCAATTTATGTGACTTGATATTACTGATATTGTAACTGTAATTACAGATGAAGAAATGGTTTACCTTCCACTGTGCTGCATTGCCACCCTTATCAAATATAACAGACAAGCAAATATAGTTTCACACATCCATAACCACAAGTTGCAGTGTACAGTATTGCAATTAGTCCACTAGGATACTGCCCCTCGTTAGCCGAATCAACTACAATTTTTAACAATTTCAGATTCATCTTCTTTAGTAGTGATGAAGATGAGGATGATACAACATATAATGCAAAGAAAAACATTGACACATTTATAGACGAAGTGACGACAGAATGTTTTTAAAGACGTGGATATCTTGGTGGAATGATGGACAGGGATTTATATCCTGAGGTTTTTCTCCCAAAAATGCTCTGCAAATGAACTGAGCAGAGGTCCCAATCTCAGCTTAGATAAGAGGGATAGTGTGGTGTTGGACGTAGAACTGAAAGAATACAAAAGAGGTGTGTTGCCTGTTTGAAATGGTCCTTCATATGAGAGGCAAAGAAGAAGACTGCATGTTTGTGAGGTATAGAAAGCCACACAGATGGGAAGAGAACTGTTACAGGATGGTGAAAATGGCTTTCTGATTGATCCCAATTCTGCTCAGAAACCTGCCCAAAAGCGATGAAAGAAAGGTAGTGCAAAGCAAAAACAAAAAAGCCCTTATACCACAACTACTCACCCGAGTGTAACATCAGCCTTTCCCGGTACAACCATTCCTGCTACGATCATCCCAAATATTAACCCCCACTAATAACCCTCTAAACATTCATTTTCCACAACCAACAACGTCATTACAGACTCCTTTTTTCTTATTAAAATAAATATATATGTGAATAAAATAACCTGGCAAAATTGCATGTTAATTGGTTATAACGATTTAAAGATAACATAAATTATCGATAAATATGCAAATTTCTGTGACGTTAGTGTATGGACATGTCACGATGTTTTGTGACTAGCTATGGTGGAATCACAGAAAACTCCCGTAAAGCAAGGTGGAAGATACAGTGTTTGTGGCAGCCCTGGTGGTGTGAGTTGTAAAAATACTACACACACATCAGGAATAATTATGCACTCCTTCACAGAAAACTAGACCAGACGAATGAAGATTGTGGACAAATTTTGTGAGGATAACATTGTGCAAATTTCTCACCCACACAATACTGTTGTGTGCTCTGCACATCTTGAGCCTTTGTGTTATCCGCAGTGCTTTTCTCTGGATATCCCAGAACATATCAGACCAAAGGCAAGATATTTAAAGCCAGACACTGTCCCCACAATCGATGCTGTCCCACTTGAGATGGATAAATTAAAACCAACACCAGTTTCAAAGCACCAAAAGCGAATGGTAAATATAATATTTCAATATGATATCTGTGTGTGAATATGTTTATAAAGTTCTGATTATTTGTGTGCTGTTTTCTTGTGTTGCTTATATGATTAAAGATTTTGATACTTTGATCAGCTATGATTGTAACTAATGTGTAAATATTTACATATATAGCATGCACATAATATTCGCCAACTGCTTGATCTCTTGTCCGGTTCTGGTTAAATGGCGGCGAATTATGGAAGTGACACAGAGATCGAGGATGATACAGTGTTGGATGTACAAGAAGTAAAGTTACCAACAATGAGCAAGAACCAGAAGTTGGTACACCGAAAGAGATGGAAAGAAATTATCAATTGAGTGCTCAATTAAAGTGCTCACACTTTGTCAAACAACCATGATATTTTGGCTATGTCACTGTGTTCAGGTTGTGCTGAAAAGAAGGAAAAAATTATTTACCTACGAAACCTCAAGTCTTCCGAGAAAGTCATGGCCACCTGCTTGTGATGACGAAGATTCATCAACAGATGAAGAAAGTGATGCGAGCAACCTAGATTGTCATGATGACAACCCTGATTGGGAGTATGATGCTTATGCATCAGATGATGATGAAGTGGAACAAGATGGCGAACCAGTTAAATCAAAGCGAGAAGTGAAATATGTATAATCTTTATCTTTTTCGCACAAAATAAAGCTATCCTGGTATAGTGATATCTGAGGCTTCAGTTGTCTTGGACCAGTGTAACAACCAACTGCTTTAAGTAGTGTAATGAATAAACTAAATAGCTTTTCTGAAAAGCACTGTTATGAATATCGAAAATATCGCCAATATTGCAATAAAATGCCATAAATACGTTGAAATGTACACAGAAACTATATTCCTTTTATATGTAAACACAATAATCTCTAAACTAAAACTACAGTATTTTTACTGGGAAAAGAGTTCATGTGATGCATGCCAAATGTCAATGTCCACGTGCATGGTAAAATGTTCACATGCAGTTCGTGTGACGAAACAACAAAATAACTATTTATAACACTCCCCAACGTTGAGCACTTTAGTGTAACACAAGTGATCAACAACACTCCCCAATAATAATCAATGTTTGAAATATAAACAATGTAACAAGTTCCTCAAACTTGATTCTGTTCAAATCTTCTAATTTCTCTGTTGGCGGCTTTACGACGCATATTTAACGGTATGACCGGTTCAATAACTCTTGGCTCGGGATTATTCTTAGCGACTTTGGGTTGTTGGTTGACTTCCATTGGAATCAGATGTTTGAATATATCTTCGAAGAAGCTGCAATTTGTCATTCTTACCACCCAATACCTTCACAGCGGCTGCTCAAACAACGTTATCTTCTCCATGTAAAAGCTGCTCTACTTTGGCTCTCCAGAAACAACGATGGGTTTTGTTGTCCTTTAGCATGACAATGTCACCGACCGCAATACTACTTGTTTTGTTATTTCGTGCCATGACTGTCGACAGTTGCGTAGCCAGCCAGCCAACCGATTTGGTCCCGCTATGCAAATTTCAAATAATTATCATTATTAATCTCTTTAGAAATTAATTGTTTGCACAGTCAATGAACACAAACAAATTTGCATAGCTGGACTACATTGGTGGGCTGAATATTATACTGACTGTCGAGTGTTCAGAGTCCCAACAAATATTCAGTTCTCCATTGCTTTGTAAATTGTTGGAGGAGACTATGGTGGTGTCGTAACCTTTTCGTTAACGATTGAAATGTGCTGATGACTTTGTAGTGCTGAGTATTTGGCATGGCAGTTACACGCCGTCCATTTGAATTTAATTGAATTTCACAACAAATTACATAATTACACAAAAATAAATACATATAAGTGGCAAGAAGACCCAAATAAAAATCATAAGGCTTATGAAGACTTTGGGCCCCTCTTAACTAAACAAACAGCAAATGTTAATACAAACTACAGTAGAGTGAGACAGTACATAAAAACTAACTTACAATAATACCAAATAAATATATAATTACAAAAACTCACACACAATATTAGGACAGTGACCCTGAATATTTACAAATCATTAGTAGATAAGTATATTTTTAGTTTTGACTGAAACAAATACACAATTGAAGCACCACAAATATCCGATTTATGAATACAATGTCTCGGAAACCAGTGTGTTTAAACATATTATTAATATTTAATAATTATTTATAAATAAATTAACCACTGTGTATGGTATGTGTGTGTAACACATGAAGGCTTTTGTCTGATTTACAATGCATATATTTATATTTAATACAGTTCCCATGGGGAAGCAATGTGTCTTTCGGGTAACTGGTATTGACAAAAAAAATGTGTTGCTACCATGGAAGTTTGTCTTGGTTCCATTTGATACTAAAATTCAGTATACATATTGAGAGATATGGCTAGATTTCATGAATGGGGTGTATCCATCAATTCGTGATGGCTTGAATATCGCTTGCAAGAATTATGACCTTGTTGAAGCCAGGGTTACATCGAGCATGACCTCCATTGATGAAATTCTTGGAAATGCCGACACAGATGTGATTGATGTTGTGAGAAATTTTGATATGAAGTTCTTTACGTTGATGGTGAACCGTAAAGCAGATTGTGAAGAATGTCAGCCACCAGCATCACGACCTACTATGTGTGCATTTCAGGTTATGATGTCTGCAGCCAAAGTTGTGCCGGAGAGAGACTTAAACCTGTGGAGCATCCAAAAAAACAGAGGGAGAAGCTTAACCTTCAGTTCGCTGGAACCAATATAGACATAGCCACTTCATTTGTGGACAAGTTGGATGACTTGCTATGGTACCTGGATGGGCAATACCCAAAGATTGAAAATGAGTTGCCCTTACACCTAAAGTTTCCCAAGGACTTTGGGAAGAGATGTTGGAGGTTGTTGAGGCTTTTTTATATTGAAGCGGAAGGTGCAGAGCAAAAGGGTTCTGTTGTCCCAGTTGACAGTGCCAAGGATTGAATCTCGACTTGAAAAGGAAACCAAGGTGAAGGAGTTGCCAGTGAAAAAAGGTGGGAGCATTAATGCCATGCTTGTGAGCTTGGATAATCAAGTGAAACAATCAGATAACTATCAACCCATCCATGTGAGGCAGTTCCTTAAACCTGGTTTGGATAGGAAACGCATCTATGATATCATAGAACTGTTGAGGACAGATGGACTTTCAGCCAAGTGTGTTCTGTGCACACACCACACTTGTGGTAACAAGCCTAGTTATCACTTAATTTGGAAATTGCTGCCAAATGAATCATCAGGTGCCTTATTATAGAAATGCACACAACTCATATTGAGGATTAAAGAGGAGATGCCTACATATATTCGGCGGATAACCAAACGTGAATTTTCCAACACCGAAGGCTTTGTAACAAATCGTGTTACCCTGAGGAATATATTTCGCACATCAGTGGCGAAGCCAGCCCGATGTGAGTGGTCATGCAACAAGCGCCGAAGGCGCTATACCTGCTAGGGTGGTCCGGGGGCATGCCCCCCCCATTGAAATATTGTCGATAGATATGTCCCCTGCCGGTCAAATAGTATTTTCTTGACGAAAGATCTGGCGTTGGTCGCTGCTTAACAATAATATTCTGTTCAGCAGTACTGCAGTAGCCCAAGCAGAAAAGGATTTTCTCACCAACTCCGAAACAATATCGTTAACTTCGTGTGAAGAAGAACTCGAAATGCCTGAATGATTTGAAGTCATGTTCATTCAGGCAGAAAGCTTCGAGCAAAGAGGCTGTGATCAGGTTGGGCTGCCCGTTAGTCATGCAAATGGAAAATTGCATCACCATAGCGTAAAAAACAACCGCATTGCGTGTGCGCAAACATCGTAAGGCAATCAGAAAACAAGAAACCTAATATAAAATAATATTAGCTAGTCATGCAATTCTGAAAATGCATGACCAAAACATGCAGCGGGTAACCACACAGAAATTCCACACGCTCGTTTTCCACTCGTATTATGCAACCGGTCATGCATGTGAAAATATGTCTATTTTAGACAATTTTACTGAACTGATTTTTAAACATTTTAGTCATGCACTGCATGACCTGCATGACCGCTGGCTTCGCCACTGTCGCACGTTGACAAGTGACCACATCTCTAACGGAGAAGCAAGTTGATGACAGGTTTCAATATGCTATGCTGTGTGAGGAGCCTGACATCCTGGCTGATCTGCGCCACCAGCCCAAAGAACGATACTTTTACTGCTTTCTTCAAAGAAGCAGAGAAGTATTTAGCAGAAGATGTTGGGGTTGCCTGCCAAGAAAGGAGACATGGAGAACAGCTTTACCTTGCCAAGGCTGTCAGTATCCGTGACCTCCATGACAGAATCAAGGAAAGAGTTCCGGAAGGTATGTTTAACGTAGCAAGTACCTTACATAGTATAGGTGGGAAATGCACCCAATGGTTGCCTCTTTATAGGAAATAACCCAGTCCCTTTTTTTTCCTTTCACAAAAAATACATGCCAGTGTGATTTAACATATATTAACTGTTATTTATTCATGTAGGTACAGCAATACCATCAACAAAATGGTTCCGGTACCAATTTCAACCTGTGAATGCCTCAGCAAACACTGCTAAATACTATTAGGGTAACATGAGAATAAAGATGTGGTGCAAAAAAAAAAGACATGTACTTGTACAATCAAACATCTAATAGTTGATTTAACATTTATGTGTAACCCAAATCACCAAATGATGTACTTATAAATTTTCTGGCTATAACCACTCACAAATGTCATATTTTCTTTAATAGGTGTGTGTGAATCATGTAGATGCCCATTACTGAGCAGCTTCATGGCGATACCTAAGAGAGATGGCTATCGAACACAGATCCATTGCCACCCTTGTAAGCATGGATGATAAACACAAGATTAAGGTTGGTGAACCTTCATACCCGATTGCTGCAGCTGAGAGGGGAAAACAAGTAATTGTTGGTGCCAACCAAGTAATGGCGGTTGGAGACCATGATTTTACCAAATGCACACTCGCACCTTTAGTTAACTTTATAGCAAGTAATTTTGATTTACTTTGTGTATAAAGTTGTTGCAAACTGTTCCACTCTTCTATCTGTATGCGTAAATCTAGCTTTTCAAGTTCAGCATGAACTCAACACATCTTGAGCATGTCTTGTTTTGTGCCTATTGTTTTTGCAGATTGATATCCCTGAAGACATCAATTCTAGCTTCTACCATGGTGATGTGTTTATTGGCTTTAAGGACTCCGTTTTACAGCCATCCAGTGCCCTGAGACATGCAACTGAGCTGCAAAGCATCCTAAGGTCTCAAGGAGGTATGTACATATGGGTAATGTTTATTTTATTTAAAAGCTGAAGATTGTTTCTCTATAACGTTCACCATTCATCTTAGATACCCAACCAGTGCTTCTAATATACACTGCTAATATACTTCTAATATACTTCTAATATACTTCTAATATACCATCGTTGTACATATATGTCTGTCAAATTGGCATATATTTCCCTGTTCCTCAACCTTGATCTGGATGTTTTGGTTGCTCTTCGAACTGCACCCAGCAATTCATGGGCCAACCCAGTGGAAAGAGTCATGAGCATTGTGAACACTGGTCTTCAGGGCATTGGGCTAATGCGTCATAAGATGAGTGAGGTCTTTGAAAAGACCACAGGTGAGTAACAATGTTTCAAATGTCCATCTATAGATATCTGTACAGGTATTTTTTAGCAGATTTGTATTAAAAAAACCCATGTAATTCAAGAGTATCGTACTATGTTCTATATATAAATTAAATTCATGCAATGAAAAATGGTTAGGTTAAGGTAAATAGTAATTAATTGCCTGCATAGAATTTCACCGTTTAATACTAACATTTTCGTACACTCTTGTACTCTTCAGCTAAAGCCTCAAGTGTGAAAGAATTAAGGGATAAAATCGCCGAAGTTGAGTTCCAGGACGAACTGAAATAATCCCTTAGTTTCCCTATTGATCTGCTCAATAGCCAGATGGGTCGGATGAAACTAAAGGATAAGCCCTTTCAAACCTTTTCTCCAGCTTCAGAAGAAGATATTCAGGCTTTATGGGATAGATGTCTGGAAATAGAGAACCGATGTGCAATTGTTGTAGCCAACATCCCACATTTTTTTCTGTCATCTTTAAATTATTCGATTCAGCGTGGGAAGACTACAATTAAAAGATGTCAAAATCTGGAAAACTTGACTAAGTTCCTCAACCACTGTTGTATCCAGGGGCACTATTGTTTCCAGATTAAGAACTGTGGGAAAGCAGGATACACTATCTGCAGGTGAGTTGCACTAGCCAAGCAATAAATAATCCTTAATCTGCAAGATTAATTAACATTTACTAGTTTTATAGGCCACTGAGGGATAATAGAAGCATTGAGGGTTGGCACACTACCCTTCCCTCTGCCTGCTGGTGATGGTCACTATAAGTCATTCAAGGAGGTATACAAAACTGCAACTGAAGAAGTATGTATAGATTTTCTTTTAAAATTATAAAATATTATGGTAGCAGTTATCAATTTTCATGGAGTATAACATGATGTGTAATCTGTACCTTGTTCTTCATTTGTCTAGAACCGACCCAGCAAACAGACAAGACCAAAAACAGCCAGACAGAAGATAGGCTTCTCTCCTTCTGTGCAGCATCCGAAAAAATATGAACACAATGGTGCAGTGTACAGAGTGTAACAAGTGGAGACTAATTTTCTCAAAACGAAAACTTAATAAGCAGAAGGTGAAGCAATTACAAGATGCATTTGAAGATGTAGATTACACATGTGGCATGATGCTAGGTAGGTGATGTACTGTCATATTGATATATATATATATAGATATTTGTATGAGTATCAGGAAATTAAAAAAAAATATTTTTGAGATTTTTATAATGTCAGGATGATCTTGATCTTCCGGGCATGAATTTGATGACGAAGGATCATGATTGTGGGGATCACATGGAGAAATTGTATCATGCGTGCATCTACTGCGGTGCTGCAGTGGATGGATGTGATGATGAAGATGCCACTTATCCACAGTGTGACGAGTGTGATGAAGTGCCCATTCAAAAGAGATGAATTGCGCACTGGCACTGTCAAGACAGTGCAAATACTGCATATGCAAAGTACAACACCTTGTGCTGTTCTGTTTTTTAAACATTAAAGTTTTAGTTTTAATATGTGACTATGTGTTTAATATATGCAACTGAAGCTTTTGAAAAGTAGGGTTAATACTGTTGGTCCATACATAACGATTTAAGCATCATTTTTGGTCGGAAAATAGATAACCCGCATCGGATTTTTAAAATCCTCGGACGGTAAACATAATCTACAGTTCCATTGGCCTTAGTAAAATAATCACAGAAGTGATTTGCAATCTCCACTGGATCAGAAATATTTTTATTGTGAACAGTAAAGTTAGAAGGTAATTTTCTAGTTTGTTGTTTCTTGTTTATTACTTCATTTAAGATTTTCCAAGTATTTTTGGTATTAGTTTTAGCATTCTCTAATTTGTCTTCATAATATTTGCGTTTTGTATTATTAATGGAATTTATTAATGTTAGTTTTATTTTTGTCACGGTAAACAACATACGCGTCGTTATCTGCGCAGGCATGTTGGTCATAGAGAACACAAAAGACTGGTAAGTGATCGGATATATCTGTAAACAATAAGCCAAGGATAATTCTCAAGGTGATTTGTGAATATGTTGTCAACAAGCGTAGCCGTATAAGAAGTTATTCTCGTGGGGCGCGTTATCAATGGGAAAACATATTGGAGTATATTATATGGAGAAATTCACTTGTAAACTGATGACAATGATAGTTCATTAAGTTTAAATTAAAATCACCCATAGCAAAGCTTTTTTCTTTAGAAATTTGCATCATTAAAATCTCAGTGCTTTTAACAAACTCGTTGATACTCTGGTTTTCTATAAATAATGCCTGCAATGTTTTCCCTTTGTTACGGCCGATCTCAATGAAAACCGATTCTATGCATGGATCATCAAAAGTTATATCAGCTCAAATTTTAAATTCTAATTTAGAAGCTAAGTAAATACCAACGCCGGCGCCGGTTCTGTTACTATGATGCTTGTGCAGAAAGTTATAACCCTCTACATCACAGTTGTGTTCTGAATTTTGTAGCCACGTTTCAGAGATACTTGTTGTTAATATTAGCAAGTAAATTTGTCAGACTACTAAAATTACGAGTAAGACTATGCATATTTAAATGAAGACAAAGATAAACAGTGTGAACTTGTGGTATTGTATTTATCAACATCTCATTAAATTTCTGTTCAGTATAATAATCGCACTTAAACTCGTTCGTATAAAAATTAGAATCGGGATCTAAACCGCTAGAGAGGGCCAAACTTTCGCGACAACCAGATAGTAAAGGGTTGAACTTCATAGTATTTAAACGATCTAAATCAGTTTATTGGACCATTCTCAAGCTCATACAAAGCTAAGACAAACTCATCATCATCAAGATGACTAAATGGTAGAATGTTACTGAATTCAAGATGATACAAAAATTAAATAAAACTTATCTGAATGGTTTAGAGGCATAGGTGGTCTGCTCTGAATTGTTCAAACTCTTCTAACGTTGAGAAAGCAAACACCTGGGAAGACTGTTTTTCATCTTTTCGCAGCAATACGGACGTCTTTTTGGACGTCTTCTCAACAATGCTCTGCACTTCTGCCGTAAGGCTCTCGTTGATGTATGACTTCAACTCCTGATTGAAACCAAGGTCTTGAGCTGTTCGATCTGAGATTATGCTTCAGATTGTAGACTTTATTACACACATCGCGATGTGTAAACTTTACAATAATCGCTGGGGTGTAACCAGGCAAAGCAGGAAGCCGATGGCTGATGGAGATATCATGCTCATCCAAATTTATTTCAGGATCAACCAGCTCGACAACTTGTTTGACAATGCTGTTTGTATCTTCATCCGTACTCACAGGGACACCATGGATTTCAATCAAATCCCTTCACAAGTACTGCTTCAGGTTTTCTGTATCATTCTCTGAGGTAGTAATTTTGTCTCCGAGTGATTCAACAAGTTGTTGTAATCGATCGTTTTCAAAACAAACATTGTTTTCGCTTGTGAGTTCTTTCACCTAATTAACCAACTCCTCAAATTTAGAGTTAAGAAAGCTTGGGCTTGTCTTTACATCTTCTAAATCTGTCTTTGTCATTTTAGAATACTTCATGAATAGGTCGTTGATGTGCTCTGATTGTTGCTTTAATCGTCGGTCGAGGAGGTCTTCCAGGCTAGAAGACGACGCAATGTTGGATTCCTCACATTTGGCACCGGGTGAAACCACAACCATGTCCTGCTTTTCTTCGATTTTCTTCGTAGCATTTAATATACGGGCAGCTATCTCGGATGACTTGTCGATTTCAGGTTCTATATCTTTTATGTCATATAATCCAAGGATTTCTTCGTCAAGTCCGTTCAATGTTTTCAATTTCTCACTTAGTAGGGAATGGCTGATTTCGGCTCGATTAATTATTTCTTCGTCTTCATCCTCATCTTTATATTTCACAATTTCTTCGGCTTCCTTTGCTAACTTCATGCATACGCCACGATGGCCTCCACATTTCGCTCATAATCAATCCAATTTTTCCTTCAAATTCGCTTCTATGGACATTGTAATATCTCATTTAGTCGTGTGTTAGTGCCCCACATTGGGCGCACCATGTTATGAATATCGAAAATATAGTCAATATTGCAATAAAACACCATAAATACATTGAAATGTACACGAAAACTATATTCCTTTTATATGTAAACACAACAATCTCTAAACTAAAACTACAGTATTTTTACTGGGAAAAGTGTTCACATGATGCATGCCAAATGTATGCCTGCCCATTTGTAGCAATATTTAATCCGTTACTATTAGTATGTATTCCAATAATTTTTATTAATTTGTATGTTAAAAACCTTTTTAATTTGAAACTTTTTTGTGAATTTAAACTTTTTTCAAAATATTATTTAAACTTTTTCAAAATATCATTTAAACTTTTTCAAAATATCATTTAAACTTTTTCAAAATATCATTTAAACTTTTTCATAATATCATTTAAACTTTTTCAAAATATCTTTTAAACTTTTTCATAATATCATTTAAACTTTTTCAAAATATCATTTAAACTTTTTCAAAATATCATTTAAACTTTTTCAAAATATCATTTAAACTTTTTCATAATATCATTTAAACTTTTTGAAAATATCATTTAAACTTTTTCAAAATATCATTTAAACTTTTTCAAAATATCATTATAGATTTGCTAGGTAAGACAGTGCAATTGTTGCAAGAAATAAAAGATATGGTCATAGACCACTATCATAATTCAGATGAGTTTAAATATTCTTTTATGTGCATCTTAATAAGCCTCATTGACCTCGTTCAGATTAATAAATTCTATTCAATTTCAGTCACGGAAACGAGGCTGATATGGCTTATTAAGATGCAGGGGCGTAAATGGTGGGGGGTGTGGGGGGGTGTGACACCCCCCAATGTGTAGAAATGGCAACTGTTTCGGGCAAATTTACCAAATTCGTCAGGCAAAAATGAGGCCCAGAAATTTTGTTGTAATATTTTGAGAAAATTTGGGGGATTTTTAATCGAAAAAGCGTGAAAAATTAGGGGAAAATTGAGCGAATTGTGATTCCTCATGTCCCGAAACATAATAATTTTTAGAGTATATTTGCGAAAAATTTGGGCGGGGGGGAGGGGGGAAAGTTGTTTAATTTTGTTTTGGTCGGGCAAAATTTGTTCACCCCCTAATGCTGTAACCCTAGTTACGCCCCAACAACAACCAGAAACAATGGTGAACCACAAGGAAAACCCATCAACACCAAACACAACTACCAAACAACCACGAAGCACCGGGAATGACCATGGACCACCGCAAGGAACCATGGCAAACCACAAAAAAATGTAATAATCATATATTATGCAAACTACTATGTGGCTATAACACCAAGTACCTACTGAGAGTGGCAGCCCCTCCCCCCCTAGCAAAATCATAGCCCATCCCCCTCAAAAATTAAAATTAGTACAAAACATATCTTCTTGAGTTAGCCTCCCTTTTATTTGCCACTCCCCCCTGACTTCAGAAGCTGGCTATGTTGCCACAAGGTATTACTGCCAGTCATACCATGTAACAAAATATATGAAAAAATTTTGTCAGTTAAGGTGGTCTTATACATTGAAAACATTTTTACTATTTAGTTTTTACACCATATTTGAGTTTCAAATTATAAAGGATAAGTAGTTGATACTGAATTGTTCAGTTATACATGTGTTGTTGCCATGGTAACCAAGCAACGCATTGTGCAATATAGAGTACTTGCGCCAAAAATGATTACATCAAAAGTAAAGTTCAGACAGATTTAAAAACACATTTAACAGATACCCAATACATGTATATATGATGTGAACCAAAAAAATTAACATCTAAGGCATATACAAAAGGATTTTATATCTATTAATGCAAATATTCTAAAATTGGGATCAAATGAAGGTAAACAATAAAGCTTTACACAGTGATGTATTTCTCAGGTATGAGATTTTTTAGGTTCACATCATAGCTCAATTAGTAATGATAAATTACTGAAAATTTGACAGTTGATTTTATATCAACTTATCTGCAATCTCCACAATGATATTTGACTAGAACTCTTTCACACAGAATACAAGATGGCGCACAAGCAAAGACCTGAGATTTCCCTCGTATTTGATGTGCATATACTTCATGTAATATAAGTTAAATGATTATAAACACTAATGTACTAAGGAGGAGGGTCAGCAATATCATTTATTTTTGGTGAGCCGAATACTTACCATTCACAGGATATTGAGGACAACAACGCGTTGCTATGGCGGTTGCTAAGTAGTAATATTAAAAGAAAGGTTACTTTTTTGGATATTTACTCGTTTCGCACAACTCAGAGGGGGGAAATAACATGCCACAATGGTAGAGTAATCAACACAGATGCAAAATTTAACCATTTTGGAAAACTGATTTTTTCCAAAAATACATGTATAAGGTTAACACAAGAATGGAGGTAAAGTAATATGAGGAACAAAATTGAACAAACTTGCAACAAAATCTGATATATTTCAACGTGTGTTAATTGGAAATGTTGGCTACTTGTCTCTGGTGTTGCAGCTTGTGTGTGAACATTTTCTATTCACATGAAATCGCTGAATATGCAGGTTGCTGCAATTTTGTTGCTCGTATTACTTAAACTTTAGGCAAATTTGCATAAGACACCAGCAAAATGTATCAATTGTCATCAATGCTGGAGAGTTGCAAGCATAACTTACAACCAAATAACAAAACATAATATGAAAAAATGTTCTCAAATAAAAATATTTGGTCAGTCAGACTGTTCCAAAGTAAGCATTTGCAAAGTGGTAACTCAGATATCAGGGATCCTATTGGTAAAACCAAGTTGTTGGTACAGGTGTGGGCTCTTGGTAAAAACTTGTACACATTTCTTTCTGTTGATCCTGATATCTGTTAAAAAGGAAATTAAATATTCAATAGGTAAGTAAATGAAATTAAGTGTAGATTTGTCAAGACAAGACTTCCTGTAAAGAACCAAACTCAAAGTGTTGTGTGTTTTATAGTTTGGATTTCCAAATTTTCCACGTATGTAGTGAACAGAAAAAGTACTAAATAGGACAAATTGATTATTTAAATTAGGGAAAAAACTATTGAAATTCGGGAAAATGCTAAGAAAAATTAAGAAAATTCTGGCTAATTTTTCATGTTAAATTCCAGCCATTTCATTACAATCTTCCATAAAAGTCGGACAAACGTTCAAGTGCCCACCCCCCCCCACGAAAAAACGTATCAGCCCTGTACGCTTATGATTATATTCCCATGAATTTATACATATACAGAACTACAGGATACTGTACCTCGTTGGAACTTTCATCTTCACCACAAAATGTAATTGAGGGATGAATAGCAAATCCTAGTGGTGGTGGTTCTGCAGCACACGTAGCAAAAATGAGAAGAGAATCCAAAGTGATTGGTTCTCTTCTCCCACTGGCCACCTGCCTTACATACTTCACAAACAAAGCATACAGTGCTTTTTCCTTTAAATAAACAGAAGATCCTTCCTCAGAGAAAGTGGGCGAAAGCAATTTAAGAACCATCTTTGCTGACACCTTTTGGTTCTTGGGTCTGAGCAAGTCCATCAGGATTGGGAACTTTTGCATAATTCTAGCAAGGCCAAAAACATTAAGGCCTCTCTGTAAATTAGCAATGCAAGGATTTTCAGTTTGTGACGAGACCAGACTCTCAATCACATTGGGAGGCAAAAAGGTTGGAAGTTGGCCATTTTGGAGCAAAGCAATACCTATCATGATGCCTACATGGTAATAGTCCTCCACCAGGTATTCTCGGAGACCCTTGTCAGAGTACTTTTCCTTCATGGCAGCATTCATTAAACGGATCCACTCTTTTCTAGGTCCCCCCAGATCCCTTGCCATCTCACCAATAAAGTCCACTTCAAAGGTAAAATGAAAATTTTGTATTGCCTCTAGTTCTGAGAAAGTGGATGCAAGAATGTTATGCCTATCAACACAAATATAATTGGTTTCACCCTCAGGGGTGTCTGATGTATCTTGAACATCTAACACTCTTCCTTTAACTATGTTCTTTTGTAAGAACCGTAAAATTTCCACTGGATCACTTAGCCTTTGGGTTGTTATTTCATTCATGAGGACATCAACAGCATTGTCAGAGGACTCTTGATGGTTGACCTGGGTTTCTGGATCTTTCTTCTCTGTTAGCTGTACTGCACTAACAGGGTGAGCAGCTGTTGAACTAGCACGAGTAACTGCCGTGGTTTCATCAACATTGTCAATTTGGATTTCAGATTCCATATATGACTTAACTAAAACCGCATCACTGTCATTATCAGAGTCATACAGGAACTCATAACCTTGCTTCACTTTTACATAAAGTTGTCCTTGACCAGCCATCTTTTTCACCACAGCATATTCTTTTATGGCATTTCTAATTCTCTTTTCGTTGTCGTCTTCATCTAGCGTAAGCATGCCAGTCACAAGAACTGAATCCCACTTGAGATGATGCGGTTCATCTTCATCATCCGGCCAACATCTGAGCAACACAAACTCTACTGCTTTCTTAACTTTCTCTTTAGGTGGCTTGGGTTTTGATCGTCTATTTTGCTGTAAAGGGGAGGATGCTCTTAATCTTTCAGTTCTATTTAAACGTCTAAAAAGTCCAGAAGAAGAACTCGCTTGCAGCATACTTTGCGCTCGTTGAAGGGTTTCTCCCAATGGTGAGGAAGTTGAGGCAGAGTTGGATCCGCTGGAAGTCGCACCATTTCTTTGAGTTGAGCGACTTGAATCGTTGACACTGGTACTGGATTGACTAGTAGTGCAAGGAACTGTTGGAGAAGTCGAGGGAAAAGTGCTTGACTGTGAATCGCCTTGAATTAAAAGCTTAGAAGCTTCGTCCAACAAATTAGCAACCTTGTGCCTTACTTCTGGATTCATATCTTCGACAAGGATCTTCAATAAAAGCAGGCATTAACATTTAAGAAAACCGCAAAATAATATTGTAAACTAGAAAATGTGGAAAGACAATAGGCCTACATGGCGAATGTTTTGGCGACTAAGGTTTTCGGTTTTCACTTGTTTCCATCTATCAAACTGGCGTCACGCAATTTTCCCGATTTTCAAAGATTTTCATATTCGTTTTTCTTGATTTTCTTCATCAATTTGGTTAGCGTTAGGTTAGGGTTAGGTTTTGGGTTAGGGTAGGTTTTAGGGATAGGGTCAGTTACAAAGTTTTTAACTTTACTTCAAAGTTGAAAAATGACGTAACGTCAGTTTGGTAGATGGAAACATGTGGCGACCAAGGTTTGGCGGGAAAAAAGGAATTTTGGCTGCGTGTTTCCATATGTTTCCACTTGCAGATATCAATCATACTGTAATTTTCTATTATTAATAGACCTTATCAGACGCCTGACCTTATGCATAATGACGTTTCGTGCAGTGCGTGACCACAACTACCAGAATGCTTTTCGAGATTTGCTATATTTTTCTAAGATCCTCGCGAACAATACTGGTAGTTGTGGTCACGCACCATCTGCATTTAAAACGTCATTATGCATAAGGTCTATTAAAGCTGCATTTTAGCCCGGCCCCCTCTCTCCAATAAGCCTTCCCTTGTTTGGAAGCTGATAAAGTAAGCCTCCCTCTCTTTTGAGCCCCCCTCCTAGGCAATTAATTTTTGAAACCACGAAACGTGAAAGTATCGTATTAATAATTATTTCACTCTTCTTTGCTCCAAATTCTATGTCGGCATTCAATATGTAAAAAAGAATCAGACACGCACAGACTTTTTTGTCTCCATTTCCATTAAGCCTCCCTTCAATGATGCTTGGGTTAGTTAATAGAAAAATTGCGGTAATATCAAGCGAATATCAAGGAAGTAAGCATTACATTTGCATTATTTTAACATGACTTTGAGCTAAAATATAGTGACATTTGGTTTATACTATTAATTCGCTATGATTTTTATAAACATCCGAGCCAGTGACACTGTATGACGTGTAAAAGGCTAACAATAGTATTGGGACAAGGTCACGATCACAGGTCACGACCACGTCACCTGTCACCACGTGGAATGCCACAAT
This sequence comes from Trachythela sp. YZ-2020, assembly GCA_016169945.1. Classification (NCBI taxonomy): domain Eukaryota; kingdom Metazoa; phylum Cnidaria; class Anthozoa; order Malacalcyonacea; family Clavulariidae; genus Trachythela; species Trachythela sp. YZ-2020. The sequence continues at coordinate 3,804,019 of JADLSH010000350.1, forward strand.
CCCTGGCAAATTTCGCGCCCAAAGGCAGCCATATTGTATTTTTTATTTTCTCGTAGTAATACGATTATTTTCGTAATCTGTGATCCGCTTTTAAAGAAAAGTATGAATCAAGAAGTAAAGCAAAGGTTGCTAATTTATTGTACGAAGCTTTCAACCTTTTACTTGGAGTTGATGATGCCGATTCACAACTCAAAACATTTGGAACACTAGAAGAATATGCGTTTAGACGTTTGAAGACCATTCTTGAATTGCTTTTGCCTACATTCTCCGAAGTAGGATCCTTAGCCTATGTGAAGGAAAAGGAATTTTATACTTTGTTTGTAAAGTATTCAGTCCAGGTGGCCAGTGGGAAAAGAGAGCCAATCACTTTGAATTCTCTTCTCATTTTTGCAACTGGTGCTGCAGAAGAACCACCACTAGGATACACTATTCATCCATCAATTACATTTTGCAGTGAAGATGAAAGTTCCAGTAAGGTACAGTATCCTGTAGTTCTGTATATGTGTACAGGACTGATAATTTCCGGGGAGGTGGGGCAGTCACTCCCTCTGTCTTGTATTATGAATATAATTACCTTCCTTATTCAAATAATCAATTAGTCCTATTTAGTAAGTAAATTAACTTTTGTTCACTACATACCAAGAAAATTTGGAATTTCTACCTATAAAACACACAAGTCGGTACACACAGTTTGGTACTTTACAGGAAGTCTTGTCTTGACAAATCTACACTTAATTTCATTTACTTACCTATTGAATTTTTAATTTCCTTTTTAACAGACATCAGGGTCAACAGAAATAAATGTGTACAAGTTTTTACCAAGAGCCCACCAGAGAATGTTGTTTCATATTAGGGACTTGTCAGAAATTACCAGGGGGAGAGGGTGGTGGAGAAAGGGGGTGGGTCTTAATATTTTCAGCCCTTCAAAAAGGTGGGTCATCAAAAACTGAACCATTGAAAAGGGGGGGTCATAAAAATTTAAGCCATAATTTTCATAAGGGAGGATTTTGCGCAGCAGGAAAGGGGAGGGGTCATGAATTTTTTTGGCCACGGCCAAGGGGAGGGTCACGATATTTCATGCTCGTCCTTGCTGGGGGGTCACAGTTTTTCAACTTATTTTTTCAAGTCTCCACCTCCCCCTGGTAATTTCTGACAAGTCCCTTACTTTGATATTTGTTATTTAGCTGTACGTTATCTTTGCAATTCTCCAGCATTGGTTACAATACATTTACTGGTGTCTTATGCAAATTTGCCTAAGGCTAGCTATTCCTGTGGTAACTGACAAAATATTTCCATCTTAAGATGTTACATAAAAATGTTTATTCTATTTCATGTTTCTTAATCTTTTAATCTTAGATAGTTTGTTGTTTCATGGTATGATAGTGGCAACATAGCCAGCTTCTGAAATGGGGGGGGGGGGAAGTGGGCAAAAAAGGGGAGGCCAACTCAAGAAGATATGTTTTGTATAATTTGAATATTTTCAAGGGGGGGCTATAATTTTGCTTAAGGGGGTTGCAACTCTCACTCCACCAGGACAATAGCTAGACATTATCATATAAAAATTTCCCTTTAATATATTCCATAATATATTTACAGTATACATGTTACCATTGTGTGTGGCACTAAGGGGCTGCTCACAAAATATATGACACTTTGGAGGGGGAAGGGAGTGTTTGACCAAGAGCCACATATTGTCATAAGGGAGAAGGGGGTATCACAAACACGGAGAGGCTGAAGTTTAACAAGACAATGTTGATAAGAACAATTAATGAGAAAAACCACATTCTATATTACGAATAACGATATATTGTGAGTCTAGCATGAAATATCCAGAGAAATGGAAAGTGTCACCAGAAAAATCAAGAAATAAAGGCTGTTCTAGAAATTACTGCCTATACATGTGGGGAGGGGGTAATTTGCCTCAGAATCACATAATTTTCCAAGGGGGGTATTACAACTATCACATAGTGTCACAGGGGGGTTAGGGATTGGTGAAAATCAGCAAAAAAGCATAACATATTTTGTGAACAGCCCTTAAGTGTTGCTCATGCCTTTTGCTGCATAGTACTAAGTACTATATATCTCAAAATATTGTTCCTGTAAGTTAAGCCTTACAATACAAATTCTGCTTCTTTAGAACAAAATGCACTCACAAATATTCCTCAAGTTTTTGTACAACCAGAGCTATAACATCAGCATAAATATCCATACCAGCATTATTTGATGATCTGTTCACATCAATTTGCTGGAGAATAGAATCAGATATTTCTCCCCCGTGTATAATTTGCACTGGTTCAACAACAACACCTTCAACACCTGACAGAGGTCTTGGGCCATCAGGGTCTTCACCATAATGTTGGTCAACAACAGAATCATCCAATCCATCATTAGAACGTAATGGATTGTTTTCATTGAGCATTCCATTTACCCATATTTGATTAGGACTCCAACCATTTTCAGTTGAAAGACGATGATCATTGAACATTGCAATAAAATCATCTAGAGCAGTGTTTATTCTTCTAGTAAACACTAAATGTAATGCAAACATATGAATTGGATTTTCAACATCCAAAATTGCTGTCTGTTCCATTGCATAGAAAGTATAATAATAAAAGTGACAAACACATCTAAAGACGTCTCTCCAAAGCCTTTCTATCCTTTGATTGCTTGTGGACGAACCAGCAATGAAACTGCCCCGTCCTTCACCCCGTTGAGAAACCATTTCATCACAAATCAATACATTCTCAACACCATAATCCACACGGATGCGAGATGGCCATAGTCCATGATTTTCACTGATAGCTTTATGGAACAGATTAAGAACAGTTTCTGCCAAGTTGTTTGTATTGCACTTCAAAAACATTATTTTTCTAGATTTACCATCACAACAACCATGAATAACAAACTTCCATCTTATGAGGGAATGGTGTCCGTCTATGTGCCACAGAGAATTTGGCCACCTTACAAAGTATCTCCTTCTTGCTACCAGAGCACCCCAACGTAATGCAGTGTGCTCGGGATCCACCCTGTTTAAAGAAGCTCTTATTCTTCGCCTTTGTATGTGAAGTCCCAATGATCTAAAATAACCTGTCATAAATGGCTCGCCAGTGGTTGAACCATGACGCGAAATGTATTCCCTCACACTTTCGTCAATTCTCTGGTCTGAAATAATGGAGAACCGTTGCAAATTTGTAAGGCCATAATCGTTGACGCGACGCATAATAGTCCATCTCGATACGCCAAACATTTTGAGATCTTGCACCAAGAGAAATTAAGTCCCCGTAATTCTACCAGACTTTCCTTTGGGATGTAATAACACGGTCTGCCAGGACGTTTGGTTTCCTCAATTAACAATGGCAGTTGACACGTAATCGTAATTCGAATTGCTTCGTGATTATAGAGAGAAATAAATTCATTTTCAATTTGACAATAGACGTTCACTAAACGCTGCCATTTCTCTGAGTCAGCCTCACAGCCCTCACTGGCATCCATGACCATATCTTTTATTTCTTGCAGCAATTGTACTGTCTTACCTAGCAAATCTATATGTTTTAATAGCTGAGACAGAATATCCTCAAAACTACTTCTGCTTTCCTGCAAAAATATTTCCTCGGACCTTTTTAAAACAAACCCTAAGAATTTTTCGATTTCTTCTGCCATCTTTAAAACTACTTTGTACTTAGCCTGCAAACAGGTTCTCTTGGGGAGCAGGCGCAACGGGTGGCTACCACTGAGCTATAATATTAATGAGGTTCTTAGGTTACATAGTAACCCAGAGGATAGTAACCAAGGTTAATATCATAGGAACCGCGCAGCCTGGGCACGACCTACGCCCTCAAAGGAACGGATATAGAGAGTGATAAGCAGACTCATTGCTCATTAGCTTACATATAGCCAACTGGGGTATTACTCTGCTGAGAGAACATAATCGAAACAAAATTTTTTTTCGTATTGCCAATGTCGGTTTTCTAATTTCCGCCGAACACTGTTCAGTGTGATAAGCAATCTCGTCCCCCGAGCCTGCGGAACGAGATTGTGTGATAAGGTGCAGACGTTCGGTGGTCAGGTCCTGACTGGACATGCTCACGTGATTCGGACCTGAATCCAAGTAACTCAAATCCCTAGACTATTCTCTGACCACGTCTGCACCTAACCATCCACACGGGTAAGTATGGTCACGACAGATATTAACTGATATATTAAGCTCAGTGGTGGCTACCTCAGTGTCGGGGTAGGGGCAGGCTCGGGGAACGGTATTGAGTGGTGGTTTGTGGTGGTTACTTTGCACTGGCCGCGCGTAAGTAAGGGTCCTGGTGCGAGGTTTTCCGCGCGCTCGCCCCAGGAAGTTTAAATGATATTTTGAAAAAGTTTAAATGATATTTTGAAAAAGTTTAAATGATATTTTGAAAAAGTTTAAATGATATTATGAAAAAGTTTAAATGATATTTTGAAAAAGTTTAAATGATATTTTGAAAAAGTTTAAATGATATTATGAAAAAGTTTAAAAGATATTTTGAAAAAGTTTAAATGATATTTTGAAAAAGTTTAAATGATATTATGAAAAAGTTTAAATGATATTTTGAAAAAGTTTAAATGATATTTTGAAAAAGTTTAAATGATATTTTGAAAAAGTTTAAATAATATTTTGAAAAAAGTTTAAATTCACAAAAAAGTTTCAAATTAAAAAGGTTTTTAACATACAAATTAATAAAAATTATTGGAATACATACTAATAGTAACGGATTAAATATTGCTACAAATGGGCAGGCATACAAATGTCAATGTCCATGTGCATGGTAAAATGTTCATGTGCAGTTTGTGTGACGAAACAATGGAATAACAAGTTAATGTTGGCAAATGGCTTGGTGTGCTAGCAAAAAGTCATGGTATAACGTGTGAACTCCTCTTGATTAGCGCTTTGACTTCGACAAGTGCTCTTGTTGATAAAAGCACTATAAAAGTGTTTTCCACTTACGAGGAAAAATCTAACTTATTCTTCATAGCTGTCGCTCCATCGGAATCAGGAAAAACACCTTCTTGCCATCTTGGATGTATATAGATGCCATCGTGGAACACTTAGAGCCAAAGTTGGCGAAATGCATTGTTGTAGAAGAGGCATCCGCCAATGGCCTTTTCAATCACTTTGCGGTGTGTGACACTGTGCATGTTCTATGTGTGGACGAAGCACACTCCTTTTTGTCCAAGATAATAAGTATCTCCAAAGCACAATACGCAAGTTTAACAATGGAGAGACTGTGCAAGTGCTTCGACGGGGATTGTTGGTATACCCTAAAAGGAAACAAGGGAAAATTAACAGGTGTAAAATGTGCGAGACTTCCTCTTTTGGCATTCACTACCCCTAGATAATTTTTTGGTAAAGTTTGGCCAAAGATCCTAGCAGCTGAAAATGGATTGTTTCACCAGAATATGGCGGACAAAGATTTGGAAGTCATGGCGAGAAGCTGCTACGAGCTGGAAGGATTTCCTATTAAGTCTAAGCCACAGGACAACGCTGTTCCACCATCATAAGCATCGGTCGGATCGGTGTCCAATTCGGATGAACAGTCGCATTGCAAGCACTCAAAGAAAAACAAACACACACTTCATCTGGCATTGTCAATGTACGTTCTTTATGGCCATCTTCAAAAGGCACTTGCTCGTCAGACTGGATCAATAAGTCGAGTCATAAACCTGGCAACTCTCAATATGGCAATCGCAATGGTAGAGAGTCTAGAAATTTTCATGGGTATATCTGAAACGGTAAGGCATTATCAGTTAACTGTTTTATTTTGCCGGGCTTTTTTTTTGTATGTGTCTAAGTTGCAAATTTATTTTCGTGTTGAGTAATAAAATAGAAATAATATACATATACGTCAGGTCATAGTATTAACAGCCTTGTATAAAGTATATATAATTAAAGTATTTATACTTAATTTATTAGATATCTGTAGACATGGGTGTACAGGGCTGATGCTGTACGGGGCTGATGCTGTACGGGGCTGATGCTGTACGGGGCTGATGCTGTACGGGGCTGATGCTGTACGGGGCTGATGCTGTACGGGGCTGATGCTGTACGGGGCTGATGCTGTACGGGGCTGATGCTGTACGGGGCTGATGCTTTCCGGGGGGCGGGATGGGGGTGGCAGTTGAAAGTTTGTCCGAATTGTTGTGGTGGATTGTAATGAAATACCCTGAATTTAACATATATTCTTATAAATGTGGCCGAATTGTCTTGACTTTCCTAGCATTTGCCCGAATTTCCATGTTTTCTATGTCTGTACTTAGTCATAGTGCTGTGGTATATCAGACTGTGGACACCTTACATAACTTTTGTGGTAAAAAATGTTATTCTATTATAGACATGCAAGTTTACCCAGACTAACAAGGTCGTAAAAGTTGGTGTAACAGACGAACAGGTGAAAGATAAGATTTTGAGGATGAAAGGGCCATTCACAACTGCTCGTCTAGTGTCCACCAGTTTCTCATCCCAATGTCGCCCCAGGGTTAACATTGTACAAGCATCGAATTGCAAGTTTCAGGTTTAGGCACATTCAAAGTATTTTACAAGACCTTGCCCGACAATGAAGATCTTAAACCTGAGTTGGCTAATTTCAATATTTCATTGGAGGAATATTTGTCCACTTTTGAAATGGAGGATGATAAACTAACCAGAAACAACTTACACACCATTATGGACGGACACCAGCTAGGGAAGCCCTTGAACATTACCAGGAACGTGACATTCAGCCACAGTTAGGCTGAATATTGGACTGGGTTCATCCCTATACCTTATTTCAAAATATTTGTTTTACACACATTAATGATAGGTATATTTAGACAAATAACTTTTGGAGACACTACATGTTGTTTTATGGAGTTACATAGTTAATCCATGCATGTAGTTTGTGATCATATGCATACATGTGTTTCATTGTGTTATCATACATGTGCAGTCTATAATGTATATTGGCAGTATATAATGGTGGGAATAAATTATTGTGTATATATGATTGCATACAGTTAATAAGGACCTTGCAGACGAGCACGTTTTCTATAACAAATAGAAAATGTGCTCGTCTGCGAGGTCCTTATTAACTGTATGCAATCATATATATACACAATAATTTATTCCTACCATGTATATAGCACGAAAAACCTAGGCTATACCTTTCAACAAGTGGACTTGCCATAAAAAGACTTAAAGTACAAACGTGCTTGTCTGCATGGTTACTTGACAAGTTTTCCTCTAATCTATACACACGCGCATAAATATAACTTGCCAGTCTAATGGCCTTACAATTCAGTGTGAATACGTTCCTACGCCCCTGTTACAATTGGTCTTTTTTTCATTTCTTATATGTCCGTACAATTCAACGCGTTGTTTTCACAAGTTTTCCCTTCATAATAAAGGGCCTAAATGCACCATTAATTTCCTTTCATTATTTCGTACGTTTCCTAAAGTTTTATGATGAATGCAAAAATATTTTTTGAAACTACCTTGGTACAATGTCAATGGCAACAAAAACATTACTCATTAGTCATTATACATTGTAAGAGATGAATTGAAAATATATGCTGTATTTCCTAACTGAACAACCTGCTTTCTTTTGGATAAATATGACTGACACCATTCCAATTCTCGATTTACTACACCATACGCCATTACTGCGATAACCGTTGAATCGCGACCTCGGTGTCAAAATATTCGACAACGTTCAATTGGACTTTGGATTTTCTGTTCCGTCAATCAAATTAAAATGGGGTGGAGCTTTTGGAAAGTAGTGCGAATTGCGATTGCGAAACAGCCTTGTAAATAAACAAAATGACTCGAGCATACCCAGAAGAATTAAGGAGGAGAGTGGTTTATTTGCTAATGGAAGGCTATAAGATTAAAAACGTAGCAAATCTTCTTCACGTGGACGAAACGTTCGTCAAGAAAATTAAGCGCCTATTCGTTACAAATCAGCCACTTGCACCGAAACGAAGACCTGGGAAGCGCATATTGTTGAGTCGTAAGAATAGATTTTTCTTTTCATATATTTTATTTATTTATAATTTTGTGCGTTATATCAATATCAAGGCCCAAGCACCATTTTAGATCAAGTGCAGACAAGTACAAGCTAATTTGAAATGGACACTAAGGAACAAGTCTATTGTTCAAGTTTCAAAATTGCAATATTATTTATGGACTCGGACAAATATCAGTATGATGTCATTTGTACACTTTGCTACTGTGCTGTTATTGCATTTACCGGTCTAAAGTTCTATATATTTAACATATGCACGTCTTTCCCTTGCCCAGAATGCAGCATTTTGTAGAGCTATATGTTTGACAACTGGGCTATATCGGGCTACTGCATGTAATACTGTCACTGTTGGTAACATTTACATGTTTGTCCATAGCACAAGATATTTTGCTCATGAGACATATCATTGAGGAGTTTTCTGCAATTTATTAAGATGAGTTGCAAGACTGGCTTTTCTTTTTCACTGGAAGCACCTTTTCTTTATCATCTATCCGCAGATGCTCGCAGAAAATGGGTTGGTCAAGAAGGAAGGTATTATAAATGTAGCTAATTGTTATATAAAAAAGTTGCGATACTGTGTAGGCATTGTGGATATCAAGAAAAGACGAAAATGTGGTAAACTGCCAAAATTGTGAGAAATATGGCAAGAATGTATCATTTTTTTCATTTTAGTTAAACATTTTTGCAATTCAAAGGAGTGACATAAAAAGAGCAGAATATCGACAAAGGATAGCACAGTTTCAGACTCATCAATTAATTTTTATTGATAAATCTTCAAAAGATGATAGAACATTCCAGGTGACTCACAGGTCTTATTTAGATATTGTTACATAATACAGTACAGGCAAATTGATTATCGCGATCCAGATGGTAATGGTTTCCTAGATTTTTCCAGTGGTAGATGTAGGGCGGGGGAGGTGGGGGTGGTGCACACTTAAGTGAAGTCTGTGGCTGTGAAACAGTGTATTCTGTCTTGAAATGCATCCTTGGATTTTTGTTTTGGAATCTAAGAATTTTCCAAATTGTGTCTTTAACATGCTGGAAATGCCATTTAGGAGAACAAATTATTTTTTGAAATTTTACCAGGTACATCCCCAAATGCCCATACAAATTACTTTTACATAGAGACGATATGGTCGTGGATTGAGAGGCAGAAGAATTTCAGTGAAAGGAAACTTCACACGTGCGAAACGCTACAGTGTTTTATGTGCAATCAGTAACCTGGGTGTAAAGGCAGCACATTCCATTCTTGGGTCATATGATATGGAATATTTTGTAATGCCACATGTTGGCTCAGTTGCAGGAAATGAACCATGTTCAGTGGTGGTAATGGACAATTGCAGCATTCACAACTCAAATAAAACTATTGAAGCAATCAGACAGAAAGGAGGAGTTGTGGTCTTTTTACCGTATGGAACAAATAAAACTAGATGTTTTTTCTGTTGATAATTTTTCCTGTCAGGAATCATAATTAAAGTTCATCATTCTTTTATAGACCCTATTCTCCAGATATGAATCCAATTGAAGAAGCTTTTGGAACTGCCAAGACATGGCTACAGAGATATGATGATATTTGTGTGAAATATCCAAAGAGGTGTTTTGAAATAGCTCTGGCACAGGTCTGCATAATTATGTAGCTCTTTTGATTATGATGATTTCAATCTCTACCAAAGTTCTGAATAAAAGAAATACTGTATGTTGTGAACATGTTCCAGATTACTACAAAACAATGTACTGGGTTTTTAAGGACAGTGGATATTTTTAAGAATTTCAACAAGTAAGGAAGAAATTAACAAGGTTGTTTAACAACCTAAGTTTAGCAACCTAACAAGTAAGTAAATCTCAACTTAAAAGCTTAGTCTCAAAGCATAACAACTCGACACTACATATCACTGTCATCAATGGCTCAGTGCACTTTCTATGGCTTTTATAAGTATTTCCTGGTAACTTTCATCAATTCCTAATTCCTTCATAATACTATTACCTAAGCCTGGATGAATTAGGCTAGCCAGGAGGGGGCCATCAACACCTGCTCTCATAAAATAAGCTTTCAGTGAACTTAAATGATTTTCTTCCAAAAAAGCCAAACACTCTAATTCTGTAAAACTTGCAATATTTTTTCTTCTTTCTTTGTTTTCAGCACCATGCGAGCTACTAGAAGATGTTGATGATGTTGATGGTGTTGCATGACTCACAGGAGTGGAAAGGAGCTGATTGCTATGAAGAAAGGATGTGGAAGAACTTGGACATGGCATCTAAAGAAATTAATTTTTTGTGAATCTTTTGTACAGCATTATTATTATCATCAATCTTTAGTTTTCTGTTAGTTGAATCATGAACACAGTGCAAGAGTTTTTGCAATCAAAGAAAGTTCTTTTTTCCCATTGAATAACCTCAATTATGGAAGATTAAAAATGTAATAACAAATGCAAGTAACAATGAAATCTAATAAGACGTACCTGTTGTTGCATAATTGGTACACGTTGATTACTTAGTAAGGCCAGAAGGGAAGTTTGGAAGAGCTCAGTGGTGTGCTGATTCTAAATCATCATAGCTTTTAGTAGATCACCATTACTGGGGCCACTGTCTGAACTTTCAGGGACACACAATTTTTCTTTCTCATGGGATTTTTTAGGGGGTACTCCAACCAGATCAATGTAACTACCCCAGTTTGGTTCATCACCAACACCAGCAGATTTTCCTTCAAGTATGCAATCAGTCCAGATTGACACTGTATCTACTCAGCGTTCCTTTTTTTTCCAACTCCTTTACCAATTGAATATGGTGCTCATTCCAACAGTCATTGCTACTCTTCTTTGGCTGTGCTGCTTCTTCTGCCATCTCAACAAGGTCCAAATCTCTTACATCTTCATCACTCAATTCATCAGTCCCATGTGAAAATGGAAGGCGTCGTTTTCTTCGCTGGGGTGCATTGTTTTTACTGGTATCTAAAAATGTAGTATCAAACATTTACATTAACATACTTCCAATTAAATAATTGTAATAGCCGAAAATGATTAGCCACAAACCTGGTCTATCAATATTGACAGATGCACATGCAATACGAATTGACTGCAATTTCCCCTTACAATTATACTCTTGTTTGCAATTTTGAAAATCTGCTTCTGTTTTCAGCTGTACAAGTTTAGTTCCTTTACGGAGCCAAAATAAACCATTGCCTGGTACATATATAACAGGGCCGGTTTGGTGAGATCTTATCAAGGCCTTCAGGCCAGCAACATTGCAATCCTGTGCAACATCATGAAGAACAGTCAATGTCTTCGAAAGCTTTGGGTCACCTTTGGCAGTTTTAGTAACCTAAAATAGATAGACATCCATATTCACCATGGGCACAGGCCTAGCACTATTGCGTTCCATTATTCTTGGTGAACGACGAGGACTTATTCCTTAAAAATAATATAAATGTAATGTTTAGTTTTATAGTACTTCTATTTTCCATTCACCCATGTCTGTCTGTCCATCCACTACTTGTAAAATATTTGACAGAAAACACACTTACCAAGTGATCCAACGCTGGATGTTGGTGAACCTGGAATTATCTCAGGTTTATCTGGTATAAGATCGACTGCTAATACCATAGTGGATTTCCTTGAACGACGCCCACACTCACTAGTCATGGGGTATTCTGCTAACAACGCGGGTATATCGTTGTCTGAGTGCATGGCAACCAATTGCTTGCTCTTTCCACTTTTCTTGAAATAAATACGCGAAACAGTCATATATTTTTTGTCCAGGCGATTGCGTACATAATCATCGATACACAAGCAGAGAGTCTTGTAAGTCCAACGGTGAGGCAGTATAAATGGCGTTTGTTCAACACCGTACGCTTTGCCACCCTTGGTTTCCAAATACAGACAAACCTCTCTCTGAAAAGTAGAAAGTGACACAACAAACTTTATTCTGTATCCAGTATGTCGTAAGTTTCCACACCACATGCACAAAAACATTATATGACAGTAAGAACGTAGTATAGTAACATACCGTGTCATTGCCATAGGTTTCCACGATTTGTGTCTCTTGCAAATCTGGCAACTGTATGTCGATAACGTTTTCACTTTCTGAATCCTCCATTTTGAGTGTACTAGCGAGCAACGTGGCTTCGAGCTCCACCCCATTTTAATTTGATTGACGGAACAGAAAATCCAAAGTCCAATTGAACGTTGTCCGAATATTTTGACACCGAGGTCGCGATTCAACGGTTATCGCAGTAATTTATGTAATAAAATGTCATGATCCACCATGTCAAATGCCTTTTGATAATCAACAAGTATCATACCAGACACCTTATATTTGTCTAAATTGAATAGCAGATCGTCAATTACCTTAATGAGCGCAGTTTCAGTACTATGTTGCTTTCGAAATCCGGGATCTTTCAGAGACTGAACAAAATCGTATAGCTTAGAAAAGTCAAGCAGTACATATGATAATGAGCGCTTTAACTTGTCTGCAATTGAACAAAAATAAGAGTTAAATTGTTCAGCCATTTCTGTGGTGCTGTCTACGTCACGACCATCAATTATTTTCTTTACATTTTAAGTGGTATTTTTCTTTGTTCCAGTGAGAGTCTTTATCTTTTTCCAGATTGCTCCTAAGTTATTTTTGTTTTCCTCAAAAGCTGATTTGAAAATCTCTCACGCTTTGCAGAATGCAGAAGACAGACAGCTTTATTTTGTGCAGAACGATAATTAGCCCGGTCATCTGTATCATTTGAATGCCTTGCCACTTTCAACAAAACATCCCTATTTCGAAGTTGATTAATGACTTCTTTTGTCATCCGGCGCTTGGCTTGCTTGACGCATTTTTTGCGCCATGTACAATATAAGTCTACAATTGTATTGAAAATGTTTTCCCAAGCATAGACAATATCATCAAATACAAAAGCGGTATCCCAAGGGGCTCGTTCAAGTGACTCTTTTATTCTGACACCCCATTTTTATTTTGATCAATCTCTCGAGGGTACATTCGAACAAAAAAAATCAGCGAATGATCGGAAAGACCAATGTTATGTGTTAAAATGCTTTTAATTCATTGAGGTCGATTGCAGTAAAGGTTATCCAAACAAGTCTTGCTCATTGGGTGTGTAATGAAGTCTACAAGCTGTTTGAAATGCATGCCCTGAGGTCCCCTTAGCAAGCTTGTGTTTATGACTTGAGTTACTGCAACATCTCTAGCTAAATTGGTCAATTTGTGTTTTGCCACTGCTACCTTTCCAGGGATATGGTAAACTGCCGAAGTTGTCCCCTTGTTTAAAGGTGGTGAGAAATCTAATGTCAACAACTACAGACCGATTTCAATTTTGCCAGTTATTTCTAAAATTATTGAAAGAAATGTGCAGAATTCTCTAGCGAAAGAACTCCAGGATAGAAATCTAATCTATCAACTACAATCTGGTTTCAGAAGAAATTATTCAACTGAAACAGCGCTCATCAATTCTCATTCTCGCTTGATAATGATGAAGTTATTGGTCTACTGTTGGTCGATCAACCATCATTTGTTGCTGACTAAATTACAAGCATATGTCACTGGCAAGAAATATGTGGAATGGTTTCAATCATATCTATTTGAGAGACATCAGTTTGTTTTAGTAAATGGAGTATCGTTGCAAAATCTGAGTATGAAATCATCGTGCCACAAGGTTCTGTGCTGGGACCTCTACTTTTTATTATCTTTATTAACGATCTTCCTCAATCAGTCCAGAATGCTGCTGTTGATATAGTTGCTGATGATATGACCCTGTCATGTCCAAGTCATTTCACCAATGTAAATATCATCCAGTGCGAATTACAGGCAAGTGGTTACGATATTGAGAAATGGACAAGTGAAAACCTCATGGTTTTGAATTGTGCTAAGACATTATCCATGTTAGTAACTGGCAAGCGCTTGAAGAAGAAGCTCAATGAAGATCACCAATCGTTGAGAATAAATCTGGATGGCAAACAAATTGAACGGGTTAAATCCCAAAAACGTTTTGGGTAATCATTGATGATGAATTATATTTTGTTGATCATATTGATAAATTAAGCAGCAAATTAGCTCAGCGCATTGGCTTGGTATGTGGAGTGGGTGGTTGCCAGGTATCACCTGGTGTTAAACCAATTGACTTCCCAATTTTATGCAAGTCTGCTTTGTGCACATTAGCATATGGGGACAGGTATGTAGCAGCTTGGTTTAACTCATTGCTTGTCCAGCTTTGCCAGGACTGGTCAGCACTAGGCTGGAATTCTACAGTGCACTGATGACCATGAATGTTGATAATGTTCCCCTAAAGAATTTCCATCTCATCAGTATGTTGTTGCCACAGATCCTCCATCACAGGATCCTTTTCTGACACACTAACACAATGCAACAAGTAGTGGGAATCTCTAGACCTTACCTTGCTGCCAAAATTCCAGCATGTAAGTAAACCAATGCTCATACCTAATTCACTGGTTTCTGGAGCACCATCATCTGAGAACTGGAATACAAAATGATCTACATTCTCTTTATACCAGATTAGTTGATCATAAAGCCTTGGTGTTCCTAAGTATAGGTTTAAGACCAGACACACTAAGCCAGTGATAGTGCGAGATACACCAGAACAGTTGGGAAGTTGTGATACAGCACCTATATCAAGGTTCTTAACAAACTTATCTACCTTTAAATCACCAACTATTTTAGGCAATGACACCTCAAAAATCCATGCATTTCATATTCCTAGGTAACCAAATATTCTTTTCAGCATTGAATACTGAACTCTGGGTTTTACAAATAAGCTTAAAATTCCGACATGAAAGAAAATTCTGGTACATCATAGCAACTGCCTGTTGAAGACCATTTTCAGAATTACTATAATCAGAAATAGCCTTACCAAATACACCTTGTAAATATTTACCCCTCTTATATGTGCTTATAAGCTTATCAAAAACTTCTTTAGTGGCACTGGAAGCAATTACGTCCCATGCACCATAAATTGCAGCTTCTTCTCCACCATGGATGTAGTTGAGAATATCAGCTGTCTCTTTACTGCGTCGATAACGGTTGCTGTTATTTGGGTCAGTTATCATTTCATAGCTTGTTGAATTCTTAATTCTCCTTGGTTGTGCTTGCAGGACGGGGCAGAGCAGAACTTTTAATCTCTCATACTCTCTGTTGAGCTGATCAACTTTCTCCTGACTTTCAGCAGCCTCCCTCCTTGTAGTATTCATTTATGTTTCTAAAAGTAATAAAAAATAATATAAGAATATGATTTGTATATTTAAGTTACAGTACACATTAGTGTTAGCAGAACATTAATAAAGTAGTAAAAGTTGTGAGTTCAAACCTCAGTTCAAACTAATTTCACTGCACTACTACAACATTAACTAGAATATTATTTACTGCTCAAAAACTTTCAGGACAAATGTATTTATTTATTTTTACCTGCTTCCTGTTTCAGTTCCTCAACTTTGTGTGTCTTAACAGACAACAACTGTTCTTTCTCCTCTAAATCCTCCATGCGAGCTACTTTCTCTCAGTATTCCCTTTGAACAGCATCAGTTTCTTCTAACAGACCTCTCTTGAAAGTATTGATTTTTGAGCAGGAGATGCCAACCAAAATTAGTTCACCTGTCGTTTCGTGTCACACTTCCCAGCATGTTTGTTAGACTTGTCTGCTTTTCTTACATTTGTCTTCATTCCTGCCATACAAAAACATTGTGAATGTTGTGGTTATAAATTTGAAGAATCCAAAATGGCGGACTTACAATATGTGAATTCAAAATGGGGTTTAAACAAGCTGTACGTACCTCTCAGTTTGTCTCATGACAAACTAAATTCTGAGCTTGCAATGTCACTCTTCAACCGCCTTGTCTAGTAACTACGACCATTTTCCGTCAAAAAACATTAACTTAAATATTGGCTTAGAAATTTTTATTATTATTATTATTGGCATCGAGCAGTGGTGTATAGACGCACACTGTACATGTCCTTAGTTTCAACGAGAAAAATTACTTGAATTTACACATTTTATCATAGATCATATTTTATAATTACAATTAATCAATAATGATTCGTGCAAGCTTGCTTGCATTATTTTCAACCCTCATAATATGTGGATTTTGTGACAAGGAATTTATATCGCTGGGGCGTCACTCATGGCGCTGTAAAAGCAAAGTGGAGTATGAGCAAGAAGCTACAATAAATTCTATTTCTGCCATGGAAATCCCTGCACAAGAATGTCTGCCGGTAAAATCTTGCAAAGCTGTCAAATGTTGCTGTGGTAAAGTCTGCAAAGGGGCTCGCGGTCTTAAAATGCACCAACGTAGCTGCAGAGTCATTGATGACCTTGAAGATGAATTACAACAACAAATGACAGAAGCGTTGAACGAGCTTCAACACGAGGATAATGAAAATCAAGTCAACCCCGAAATATCACCTTTAAACTGCCAAGAAAATCTCCCCAACTTAAAAAGAGGAATAAAATTGCCCCACTCGCCATTACAATGGTCAATTGCCAACGACTTTTTCAAATTGACCTTTTTCAAATTGACCAATCACGATCTAAAGATGACCGCACGATCTAAATAAAAATATCAACACCATGGCAACAGTTATGTACAATTACTTTGGTGAGAATTTTGGATATGTGGATAATAATAACCATGTTGAATTTGAAAGAAAATATGAAACCTTCTCAATTAAAGATTTAAAGAAAGCATTAAAGAAATTAAAATTAGAAAACATTGATGTTATAGAGATCAAATTTGTAGCAAAGAAACTGCGCAACGTCCTAAATAAGTCGACTAATAATACTGTCCATAATACTGATAACCATGAGTCTGCGGAAATTGATCACGATAATCTTATTAAGGGGTTATGTTAAAATATTTTTCAAAAAGAACAACAGCTCACTTCCACCACTTGATCTGGCACGATGTGCATCATACTTCACTAAAACATTCTCCGCAATTAACCCAAATAAAACATTCAACATCCCAAGTTGGATTCCAAAATTTGCTTCTCCTGAAAAACCTTTTAATCTTGACCCCCCGACCTATCAAGAGATTACAAACGTCATTTGTAAAATGAAACCGTCTGGCTTGCCATGTCCACTTGACCAATTATCTATAATCTGTTTTAAGCGCTGTCCATATCTACGTTCATACCTAACCGAGATAATCCATGCAGCTTGGTCCTGTGGTGTTGTGCCATCCGAGTGGAAGAAAGTGTGCACGATATTAATACATAAGAAAGGAGAAACAGACTAACCAGATAACTTTCGGCCAATTACCCGTGAATCTATTCCACTTAAAGTTTTCACGTAATGTCTTCACAATAAAACATTTCAATTTCTTGCGGAAAACAAATACATAGAACAAAATATCCAGAAAGGTTTCTCTCCAAAACTGTCAGGAACACTGGAGCACACAGCCCAGATGGCACATATAATTAATAAAGCGCATATAAAACAACGATCTCTCATCATAACCCTACTAGATCTTAAAAATGCATTTGGCGAAGTTCACCATAACCTTATTCATGAAGTCCTTGAATATCATCACATTCCCGATCACATAACACATTCCCAATCACATAAAAAATATTATCGGTAGCCTTTACACTGATTTCCAAACTTCTATCATAACTGAACAGTTCAAAACCCCCTTCATTACAGTCGGTAGTGGCGTTCTCCAAGGGGATTGTCTCAGCCCTCTTCTATTTAATATGTCCTTCAATACTTTTATCCAACACATTAAGTCAGAAAAATACCGTCAACTTGGATTTTGGAAAATAAGTGAAAATGGCATCCCATTAAATCCGATCCATTGGTTTCAGTTCGCAGACGACGCGGTCTTTTTAGTGGCCAAGAAAAAGAGAATCAGATGCTCCTAAATCGTTTTACAATTTGGTGTCAGTGGGCCAACATGATAATACGTGTAGATAAATGTTCAACGTTTGGTATTAAGAAAGAATCAACAAAATCCACTCAATATCTACCAAAGCTATTTTTAAATAACAGTCTTGTACCACGTGTTGAAATTGGTAAATCATTTAGCTATTTAGGTTGCTACTTCGACTTTAGCATGTATATAATTCTCCCCTCAACTAAATTCCTTCAATGTCAATCTGTTTCTCGGAAAGCTTTAAAGTCATCACCAAATGAAGACATCAATAACCTATGGAGGGACACCAGTAATTACAAAAATGTACAATATGACAAAAACACTAAGGACGTATTAAGCACAATCAGGAAAGAACACGAAGAAAAGCTTCAAAATCACCTCATTTCACAAGGTTAATTCTTCTCCAACATCATGAAATATTCGACCCTCTCATTCAACTCCATATGGTCCTCAGTCCAAAGTAAACTTCCTATGAACATATTAAACTTCACCATCCGGTATATAAATAACACAGCTTCCAACTCGCAAAAACCTTTTGAAATGGGGAATATCACCAACATCCGAATGCTCATTCTGTCTGGAACCCGAAACATTACTTCACGTCGTCGCTGGCTGCAAGACCTACCTAAATGAAGGACGTTTTACGTGGCGACATGATTCTGTGCTTAACTTCGTCGCATCCACACTTAAATCCGTACAACATTCTAACCTTTACGCTGATGTTCCTGGCTACATCAGTCCATCTGTTATCACCAGGGATAGATTACGTCCTGATCTTTTAGTAACAATTCAAAACAAATGTATTTATATACTCGAACTTGCTGTCGGATTTGAATCTAATCTGCTTACTAATGTAACCCGTAAAAGACAAAAATATCAAGAACTAATTAACGAACAGAACAAAAAATATGAAACAGTAAAATTTGTAAATTTATCTATCAGTTCACTGGGAGTTCTCAGTCAATCATCGCTGGACGTTGTTGAAAGATCTGAAGTTTGATGAGCAGTGTAGAAAGTACTTAATTAGGAAAATTATTAACACTTGTGTCAGGTCCTCATATTATATATTCTGTAAACGTAACAAAGAATGGGACAACCCACAACTAATGTCATACTAATATTTTTGTCATATATATATATATAGAGTTAATTCAAGTAGACACTGGTAAACTACCTGTAAAGAGAGGTTTATCACTGTTGTATGTAAACATTGTAATTAATAAAGTTTCCATTATTATTATTGATGATGATGATTCTGTTTTAAATCTCCTAGCAACCACCCTTACTGCTGTACAGAATTACCTGGATTTATGAACCCTTCTGTTCTCACCGGTGATAGCTTACAACCTGACCGAAAGCAAGTGTTTATATATATATTTGAGCTTACTGTCAGATTTGAGTCAAATCAACACACACCACAAACATCAAAAGTACCTTGATCTAATTAGAGAGCAAGAAACCCACTATGAGAAAGTCAAGTTTGTCAACTGATCCTTAAGAGAGGATGTCTGTAAATATTGCCTATGTCGTGCAGAATGTCAAAAATAAAAATCGCTCAAACTTTGTCAAAATGTAAGTTAGTTGGACCTGATAATATAAAAATGTGTTTAGCTTTGATTCGAAAAATATTTTTAACAAGAAGTCGATATTTGTGTTCTCACGGCGATAAAAACTACTTCAGATTGAGCTTGTTTACGCTGGTAAATCAATAGTACTGCACATTTAAACTTATTTTTCATGAAATACAAACACTAACGTACAAGCAGCAGCCCTCAAAGTCGAATTTTATCAAGATTTGAATATTTTATCGATTTTTCAACTTGTCGCTTGTTTTACGCAACTTTAGACTATGTCCGATTAAAATCCATATATCGCCACTGATACCTCGAATTAGAACATGAACATTATACCCACATTTTCAGCAAGGACTGATCTTTCGATAAGTGAAATAAAATTTCAAGAGTTTGAGCGAGTAACGGAAGGGTCAAATTGCCCCAAAACGGCTGTTTACGCAAAGCGGCAAAATGAATGAATTGCCTTAAAAAATAGCCGATTATAATTAAAATATCATCTTGTTAGCTGAATAGATAGCAAAGCAATGTGAAATACTGTACATTAGCTGAAGTTCATGTCGTTCTTCAGCTTTTTAAGCGTTAATCATCACAAATTCGACTTAATTCGTTGCGAAGTTCAAAAGTTCGTAATGAAATTCACAAGCCAGTTTGTAAACAAAGCCTCTGATTGGCTACTTTTAGTATACGTAGATTTATCTGGTATATCTATTATGTTACCCAATAATAAATAAATAAAAGGTGAATAAGAGGAATTTTCAAGAAAGTGGAGTTAATATTCAGTAAGAAATATGAGATATAGTACACAGTGAGATACTGTACATTACCTAAAGTCGGTATCTTTCTTCAGCTTTTTATTCGGTAATCATAATATTATTCGAGGTCAAGCGGCTACAGTACCCCAGTGATTTGTTTATCTTTCTATGGGAAATCTTCTTTGAGCGTTTTCTGTGTAAGCGAATGAACTTTGAAAATGTTCTTATGACTTAATCCAAGTTTCCACGGCATCATTTTTAGATACTGTGCCAAATGGAAAAAGCTTTCCTCTTTCTCTGCTTAGTCAAACACTTGTTCACACGACTTATCACAAGTCCACAAGACAGGAGCCCAATAGCTATGTCGACAATCTTTCCTCAGTAAGTTAAATTAAGGCCGCAATTATTAGTAATTTTGTCGAGCAAATAGTGCATGGAATTTTTTTCAACCCAAATAGCACAGGAAAACGCTGGCGGTTTTTTTGGCGAGTTTCGTTATATACTTAATTTGACACATACCAAGGACAATGAGGCTCGGTCCCCAAAGGCCGCGGAACCGGGGAGGCACTGGGGCACTGTGCCCCCCACTTTTTTGAAAACACCAAAATGTGCCCTTTTTCAAGCGAATGTACCCTTTTTGAGTCATGAAATGTGCCTTATGGATCTGAAATACAAGATATCAAATCTCGGACATTTATATAGCTAAATGTTGCTTTAGAGTTCTAATTATGCAAGGTATATCTCAGGTGAAAATTGCCCATCATTTTATATTAATATGAAGTTTCTTGCTTTAAAACAGCATTATAATTTCTCATTAAACCTTCGTTGGGTACTAGAATCAAAATAAAATATAATTATATAAAAAAATAGATATTAAGCTGTCTTCGCAGAAGTCCGGCTGCGACCTGCCTGATCCGTTGACCAATCAGAACATGGAATTCGTGATCCACATTAGCATATAAATGTGCCTGAAGTAGCTGAACTGCTACAGTAGACTAGAAATCTGCTAGTTAATTACGAATTTACGATGCCGCGTGCTGAGAGACGAAATCCCAGATGTATGGAGGTAAATGTGATTACCGATTACTATATGGGAAAGTGCCCTTTTTTGTCAGTGCCCCCCGTTTCGAGATGCTTCCGTGGCCTTTGGCTCTTCAAGCTTTTGGATTTGGTTAGTTTGCAAATATTGAAAGTGTCATAGACAATAGGGTGGACCAGCTGACAATCTTTGATTATTTCTAAACGTGCTGAGGCAAAGCTATCTTCATCTTTCGCGGCTAAGTTGTCTTCTTCGTCTTCTTCGATATCAGTTACAGGCGCTCCCGTTCTCTCAGTAGGTAGCGGACTTTATTTTTGATGCCATTCTCGAAAAATAGGAACTGATTTGTTGGGCTGTTAAGAACTCGCTTGCATCAAATAAACGATCTCCATTGTCGTATTTGGCGTATCTCATATCCTGAGAAACAGTTACTCCATCAAGCTTGTGGCCAGTTTCTTGTCCAATGTTGAATTTTTGATCACGATACATCTTTTGCTTTTCACTGGATCGCTTTGTTTGATTCCCCGCTTTCAGGGCCCATCCTTGTAATGAATCATTTCTCAACGGAGGAGCGGCAACTGTACAGCTCGATAGAGATGGAACAGGGTTAGAACCATGCAGAAGTTTCTCCCTATAAAGAACTTTGGCCTTGTCAAGTAGATTTAGCTTTTCCGCAACAAGTTGGCAGTCTCCGTAGAGGATATGACTTTCTAGATTTGAGTATCGCTGGTACATTTTTATGCACCCATCGATTGGACATGGAAATAGCTTTGATGACAATACATCATCCTCTTTATCTTTCGACTCTGCAGCGTGTTTGGATTTACGTTTGGCAGGCTCTTTTTCTTTTGCCTCGGTAATAGCAACAAAGTCACCTCTCGAAAAAGGGAAGCATACCTTTTAATGTGTAATCTTGCGATCTTAAATCGATATTCTGTAATTTCTGGAATGAATTTTTGAAGTTCGTTGTAAGTGAGCAGGTCAGCCATGATAGCCAACACTTGTCGCTTTGTATCCCAACTGTTGGCATTTTCATATGTCTCTGCTAGTGCCTTCAGGTATTTTGTTTCTCCAGGCATAGACGTTCCAAGGGTCGTATCTACAGACTTAGAAGATTGCACGGCCTCCCAAAGCTTGCCAGCGTCACTTGGTACAATTACTTGTAAGACAGACACAATAGCATTGGTGGCTCTAGAAACATACGTGCTTTTACTTCTCGAACTTATACTATCCCATGGCTTTTTTGGCTGCCCAACAGGTAATTCCTCCTTTTTGCATGATCTTAGGAAGCAGTTCAAATTGCGTATTTGGTCTTTACTGAAATCAGCGGGTGAATCTTGACTGCTGTCGGAATCCGATAGCACAAACGTTTTGTCTTCAGTGACAGTTAGTTTACTGAATGCATCTGCCAGATCATCGTCATCTTCGCTTTCAAGACCAGCCTAGCAAATAAAAATCAGTGATTTCTCTTTTTTATCGGACTTCAAAACAAAAACCTATTGTACAAAACCCTTTTTAAATTTGCTACTTCTATGTTTTTGTTGGTAATTTTTCCAAGTTATCGAGCCTTCCGACTGTCTTCATTGACAGCACGAATAGCAAATATCCGATACAAGAGTCAAGAACTTGTACGTAAATTGATATTTGTCATTGTTAGTTGAGGACAGTTACACAAATGAAGAATTAAAACGTAGGCAAAAACAAGGAAAAGGCGGTTCTTTTTCAATATGTTCCCTACGTACAACTAATTAGACATTAGACTTGATTGAAATAACTAACCGATAATCAGTTACCTTAGAGTTATCATGCGTCATGGACGTCTTTTTTGCGTCACAAGTCTTATAAAGTTCTATTTGAGGTTCGACAGTAAGCACATATTGTTCATTGTTGTCATTCCCATTCTCAACACTTGATTCTACCTCGGCTTTTAGTTGCGATCGACAACGTTTGCATATTGCTAAAATATTACACATAAGTTATTTGAGATATTTTTCACGATATATAAAATAATAAAAAGAAAATATTTTCAGAATGGCATTTGTATATCTTTGTAGCTTTTCTAGATATAAGTTAAAAAATCAAATTACGTGGTCAGGTAAATTACTGGACCGAGAAAGAAAGAAAAATATAATGATGATAATAATATACGTTAGTCTGTCACGATTGAGTAGAAGAATAATGTCTTAATGATAGCTAAAAGACGGGAGAAAAAAGACAGAATGGATGGAAGAAAACAACAGAAGTTGTCTTTTAGTCGGGTTTATGTATAATGTAATGTAGACTTGTGGTGTTAGTTTTATGTATGTATCCTATATACCAAATTTGGTATTTATGTGGATTAAAATAATTAAATATTATTATTGTTATTATTTTATCTGATGGACAATCGAGAAACTTACGTGATCCTATTTGAAGCACATAATTAGTAAGGCGATAAAGACCTTTTGCCTGTACAAAAGTAATCCCTCTATCTCCCTTGTACTGATTTGCTCGATGTTCACACCAGCCAACTGGACTTGAGCAGAATCTCTTTTTAGATATCCATCTAATACCTAGTAAGTCTCGATGACGTGGAGATACATTTGCTTTTTCTTGGTTTGGCATGTTTTCAAAATATCCTATTAATTTCAAAATAAAAGTAATTGAGCAAATGCATGGCTTTTTGTTTCCATTTTGTTTTCTACATTTATTTACCTCATTTATTTATTTACCTCATTTATTTATTTCAAAATCACACGAACTACTCGAAAAAAATCTTTGTTCAAATGTCAGTTTTATGTCACCCGAAATGCTAAAAATAGCGACGTAAACAAAAGACAAAGGAGAGAAATTATAGGGTTAGGAATAGTTTAAAGTGAATTAAATTGTAAATTATAGAGCATTCCATAATTATGTAGTCCATGTACTGGGGGCATAGGCGTACGGGACCTATCTCAACTGGGGGGGGCAGAGGTCTGTTGCCCGAACATTTTCTGCGTCACCCGAATTTTTTTTGCAATTATTATATAATATGTATGGTCTCATTCATTCTCTGACCAAAAAAACAGAAATAGATCGCCCGAAAAAATGGCGGTTCCCGAATTTTGGGGGGCTGCAGCCCCCCCCCCCAGCTCTTACGCCTGTGACTGGGGGTCAGTGAAATGTACCTACCCGATCGCGTAATTTTTAAAACGGGTGTAAGTCATTAAGGCGCGGTCCTATTCTATTTATAGCCAGTTAGATTAAGATTGTATGCTACTAGTATTGAACAGTACTTCAGTTATAGAAAGAATTAATCAATACACATTAAAACGAATTTCAGTATTCATGTCATAATTTATGTCACTGAGTTGGATGGAATCCATTAGATTCGTCCATTGTTCTTGTTCAATACAGGGTCATAACATGTTTATTTTGGTGAAGAGTTGCAGTCAAAATGCATGAAATGCATGTTCAGTTACAGAACATTACCTGCTCTTGCAAAGATATGTTGTGCTTCAGTCTTCAGGGTTGAATCATATACTTTTATACAAACAAGATGTCCTTTGATGTCTCTGCGACAATCAACAACTGCTACGCATTCCACATTTCCTGAGTCATCTACACTCGCTCCACACTCTCCACCTGCACCAAAAAAGGTGCACCGGGCCATACCCCTCGAATTCACAATAAAAATGTATTCGATTGAACGTTATTAAACAAAGTATGACATCTTTGCAAATTTATAACAACACTAAAATCTCTCCGCGACTAATTTATTCGGTTAATGCGCCTTCATTAACGTAGACAATGTAATTGAACACAGCTGACGGTCAGAAGTATACCAAATAAAAATAAGTCTGTATTATATTATATTTCATTTCATATTTGCTGAATATTAACTCTACTTTCTTGAAAATTCCTCTTATTCACCGTTTATTTATTTATTATTGGGTAACATAATAGATATACCAGTGAACTCTATAATATAAATCTACATAAATTAAAAGAAGCCAATAAAAAGCTGAAGAACGACACGAACTTCAGCTAACGTACACTATTTCACATTGCTTTGCTATCTATTTAGCTAACAAGATGATAATTAATTATAATCAGCTATTTTTAAAGACAATTAATTTATTTTGCCGCTTTGCGTAAACAGCCGTTTTGGGGCAATTTGACCCAATTTTTATTTCACATATCGAAAGATCAGTCCTTGCTGAAAATGTGGGTATAATGTTCATGTTCTAATTCGAGGTATCAGTGGCGATATATGGATTTTAATCGGACATAGTCTAAAGTTGCGTAAAACAAGCGACAAGTTGAAAAATCGATAAAATATTCAAATCTTGATCAAATTCGACTTTGAGGGCTGCTGCTTGTACGTTAGTGTTTGTATTTTATGAAAAATAAGTTTAAATGTGCAGTACTATTGATTTACCAGCGTAAACAAGCTCAATCTGTTTAGCGTACATAGATTGGAGTACAAAACCTTGTAGTTTTGTTCTGGTTAAAGTCATATCTTAATTGATATATATTTGTATTCGTTGAGGTTTTTCGACACGCGAATATTCACAAATATTGTTCTAGAAGGTTTCCTTTTAAACATCACATCATTTGACCTTTAATTAGTTTATTGTATCAATCTGAAGTAGTTTTTATCGCCGTGAAAATACGCCTGTCAGCCGTGAGAACACAAATATCGACTTCTTGTTAAAAATATTTTTCGAATCAAAGCTAAACACATTTTTATATTATCAGGTCCAACTAACTTACATTTTGACAAAGTTTGAGCGATTTTGATTTTTCACGTTCTGCACAACATAGGCGATATTTACAGACATCCTCTCTTAAGTACTCTTTGGGTTTTCAGTCGGTCATCAGAAAACTTCGATGAAATGCTTAACAAGTCTCAAATTTGATGCACAATATAAGAAGTACATAAAAAAGAAAATCATAAACATGTGCATACGAACATCTTACTATATATTTTGTAAACATAAGTGGGATAACCCAAAACTAAGCAAGGCAGCAGCAGGTCCATCCGGTTTAGATGCTGATGGTTGGCGAAGAATATTGGTATCCAAAAACCTTCGCAACACAGGGACTGAACTTATGTTGCATGTCGTTTTATTCCTCTTGACAAATGCCCAGGAGTGAGACCTATAGGCATTGGCGAAGTGATCAGACGCATAATCTCTGTGATTAAGCCTGATATTCTGAAGAGTGCTGGATCACTACAGCTTGCAGCTGGTTTACCATCAGGCTGCGAGGCAGCAGTTCATGCAATGCAAGAGTTTTTCAAGAGGAAGCGACAGATGCCGTACTACTTGTTGATGCGTCCAGCGCCTTTAATTCGCTTAATCGTCAAGTGCTCCTCCACAACATTTGTTACCTTTGTCCTCCTATGGCAACATATGACAGGAACTGTTATGGTTCACCTTCAAGATTATTTGTTATGGGCAGTAAATAAATCTTATCGTGTGAGGGGACTACTCAAGGAGACCCATGTGCAATGCCAGCATATGCCATAGGAATTGCACCGTTACTACAACTCATCAATTTACGAGATGTCGATGCTGAGAATCCAAGTGATGGCGATCAAGTTAAACATGCGGCTTAAGCAGATGACATTGCTGGTGCAGGAATCCTTGAATCTCTGCTAACATGGTGGAATCTAATTGTTCACTTGGGCCCTCTTATTGGATACTATCCAAAAGCTTCAAAGTCTTGGTTAGTGGTGAAAGATGATAGAGTTGTTGCTGCAAGAAAGATCTTCGCCCATACTGATATTAACATCACATCAGAAGACGTGCGTATCTTGGTGGTTTCGTTGGAAGCTAGGAGTCCCAAGATAATTATGCAAAGAAACTTGTTCAAAATTGGTGCGAACAGTTAATGAAATTGTCAAAGATAGCGCAGTCGGAACCACAAGCAGCATATGAAGCATTTGTATCTGGTTTTCAACATAAACTGACATACTATATGCATACTCTTCCAAAACTTGGTCCATTGCTACAGCCAATAGATAACATCATAAACCTTCATTTTATTCCTGCTATAACCGAAGGTCATCATTGTTCCCAAGAAGAAAGAAAACTTATTAGTTTGCCTGCTCGGTTTGGTGGTCTTGGTATTCCAATCTTCTCCGAGATCGCAGAGAGAGAGTTAGAGAGTACTCCAAAACAACAAGTGAGCAACTGTCTAAGAACATTAAATCTCAGACGTCAGAATACTCCTTTGATGCCAGATCACACATTTCCACCAAGAATGCTATCAAGATGTCAAGACATTTGGATTATCAACGCAGTCTTGACGATCTCAAAAAGAGAATGAATGACCACCAAAAGCGTGCTAACGAGATCGCTCAAATGAGAGGAGCGTCCAACTGGCTAACATCATTACCATTGAAGTCTGAAAACTACCTCCTTAACAAACGAGAATTCCACAACGCTATTCGCATGAGATACAGATGGCCGTTAAAGTACATACCAACTACTTGTGCCTGTGGGAAATGGTGGCTTTATCTGCAAATCTGTTACCTATTTGGACAACTGGCTACTGAGATTTCTCACGACATGGAGATTGAACCTGCCCTTCTTCCTCTCACTGGTGAGCAACTCCATGCAACTGCAAATGAGCAAGACAAGGCAAGACTTGACATCAGTATTGGTGGCTTTTGGCAACGTGGACAGCGAGCATTTTTCGATGTACGGGTTTTCAATCCTTCGCTCCTAAAGTTACCAAAAGTTATCTACTGCCTTTAATGCTAACAAACGCGAGAAGAAATGGAATTACGCACAAAGAGTTGTAGATATTGAGCATGGATCTTTTACCCCATTGGTTTTTACTCCCTATGGTGGAAGTAGTCGAGAAACGGAAAAGTTCATCTCAGTACTAGCATCCTCGATAGCTGAAAAGCGCAAGATAGCGAACAGTATTAGAACCAACTGGATTCGCTCAAAGTTATCGTTTGCTCTTCTGTGTTTTCGTGGTTCACGTTCTTTACGGAAGAAATATGACGTTTGGCGCTGGCAACATTGAAATTGCTTCCATAACCAGCCAACTTACATTTTGATTTTTGAAATCTGCATTTAATTACAAATTTATGTACCGTATATAGTGTCAGTTCAAGTAGACATTGATAAGCTACCTGCTAAGCAAGGTTTATCATTGTAGTTTTACTATATTAATCATGATTAAAGTTTACATTATTATTATTATTATTATTATTATTATAATTTAAGAAGGTAAATATACCTGGCGACATGATTCCATTCTTTATACATTGCTCCATTATATGTGCCAATTAAGAAAATATGGATTTCAAATTTATGCTGATGTGGAAAACTATGATAATCCTAATGGCCTCTTTCATTCATTTCGTCCTGACATCTTCTTGATAAAAGAGGACACAGGTTTTATCTTGACGTGCTGTTTCGAAACAAACTTCGAAAAGAACAGGAACTTTAAGATTAATAAATATAGAGACATTAAGCATGATTGCAAGAAAACGTTTAAACACCGAAAAAGATTTTCATTGAAGTCCCAATGCTTGGAGTAGTAATGAAACATATAGAAGACTTACATAATTTTTTTAAAAACACAGACATTAATTATAAGAGGATGATCGAAAAGTGCATGGAAGTAGCTATCCGTGCATAATTTTATATGTACTATTTAAAACATGCGCAGGAGTGCTTTATCAGATATACCCACGACTTTCTACAGAGTGTTGACGCACTCTTTTCACATGAGTGTGATGAGTGTCCTCAACAAGAGGTGAAAGGCGCTTGCTCTGCCGACTGCGCCACCGAAGCCGCATTCGCGTCTGAAATGTATATCTGGTTTATTGAGACTTTTTTTAACCTCACCTTGTAAATCAGATGCACCAGTGCGATTGCCCTGGAGAAGTTAAATACTGTTACCCTGTCTTTTTTAAAGAAAAAGGATTGGTCCTTAATTAATTTACTTTTTATGACCCTAAAAATTTGGTATATATATATACTTATTCAAGACAGAAAAGCATTTAAACACAGATATAATCGCAGGGCCGTGGGTTCAATTCCTGCCAGAGGACCTAGTGTTGCATTTTCGCAACCGTTCCTGGTTAGGTCTTAAAATTGTGTATATATCTACTCACTTGGATTATCCACCAAACCCAGTATTCTAGTTCAACCAAGTGAAGTGCAAAAAAATCTTTCAAGTTTACCTAAACACAGATAACATTGTTTCAAAATTGATGTGTGTGTATGTATGTATACATGCATGTCAATTAAAGTTTAACATCGCTTGTACTTTTTAGCACCCACCCCAGTTTGACGAGTAGTTGCCATTGTGGCATTAATTCAAGAAGGAAAACAGGTCTTCCATCCAGCAGGAAATACCTAAATACGAAAAGGTGTACATGTGTAAAACGTAAAGTTTTGTGTTCAGAATCATCAAACTGCCATGGTAAATGCAGGGGGATAGAGTGGTGGCTCTCCTAAAATGGATTTAAGCAGAAGACAAGGATGAAAGCGAACACTCCACCATATACAAAAAATAAGAAAACAACCAAGTTTGAAGCTCTTTTTAGAGTCCAAAAAAGAAAGTGTACATCCTGGAAAGGTTCCCGTAGGAAAATGAAAGGTCTAAATAGGTCTAGAAAAAGTCTATGATAGGTCTACAATACCTATTCTAGACCTTTGCTAGACAATTGCGAAGGTTAAATCGTCTTTCAAAAGTCTTGCAAGACTTTTATATCTCATTTGTCTTGGAAAAGTCTAGAATGGTCTTGGGTAAAAGTCTTGAAAGGTCTTGAAATGTCTTCGTTAGATCTGCCGCATTATAAATAACTTGGGTCCTGTGCTGCGTGGTGCTGCGTATAGCGGCGCTTAAACTAGATTGCTTGCAAACTGATATAACACAACAATCATGAACATATGGCCACCAATTGTTGTGTTTTCAGCGTAATTAATTCACGGAAATGAGAATCAAGTAGTGAAGATTTCAGTGACACATACTAGAATTTTATGCTGAGCGTTAATTTTTATATAACCGAAGAATCTGTTTACCACCTAGCTGGGAAATCATGCACTCGCTAAATGGCTATGTACAGGACAAGAAGATGCTGTACTTTACATACATACATTAAAACATATAGTGAAAGAAAATATCAAGATTTTGTTGGCATCTAACTCAATTGAATAATAGTTGAAGGGTTTAATATATGTAAATTTAATATACATTTATTAGACCTAATTTACACTCGATAATTTCCATCTCAGTGTAAAACCCTTCAACTAGAGAAAGAAAATACCTTTGAAAACCTGTTGCCGATAAATCTATGGCAATATAATTATGGTAATATATTATTTTATACTGTACTTTTAATTAAACAGTCAATTCACTCCAATTTGTAGTTTCCTCATACAGATTCTTCACTCTTCAATTAGCACAAAAGGATACTGTAATATGCAGGGATATATATAAATAGCAGTTTCTTGAGATTCTTGCTATGTAGGCAGCGATATGCATATAAAAGAGCTTAACAGTGGCACAATGCCCACAGGCACGGGCAAACACTAATTCAATCTTTTTATCACTTCCTGATTAAAAATGTGTCATGTCTATCCGGCAGTTTTGAAAGATATTTTAGTAAAAAATGCGGTGCAAATTTAAAATGTGTGCATCTTTCCTAAGACAGTAAGACGATTCGGTTGACATGTGGAAGAACAATAGTGCTTGAAAATCCGATTTATTTGCCCTTCGAATAAATCAACGAATCTAATCAGGCTCGACTCTTGTGATAATTAATTAAAGTAAAATTTCTTGCAATAATGCGGCTAATCTGCCATACACAAGCCAAAGGCAAAACTCACTCACAACACAACTAATAAAGTATAATTATTATTTATTATTTACATACGTATCGCATTACAAACTAAACATTGAAACGTTTATAGTACATCAGTGTCACAAATGTCTAGTCTGTCTCCACTTTATTTGGAGGAAAGGCCAAAAAGGATGGTTCAGGGCAATCTTCCGCAAAATGCATGTATATACATTTAGATTGTATTTGTTCTATCTCTGCTATTTCTCTCTTATTGATTCAGGCGGGTTTACAACGACAATGGCCGGAACGGATGCTTGCGTAAGGTCATCTTGAATAAGATTAAACTGGACTTTCGAAAGAATAGAAATGACCGCGACATTAATAGATTTACAACTGCATTCAACTTCAAGACATAGGCATACTGGTTTGTATGTATGTACTTTGAGAACTGTTGCAGGTGTGAAGCCAAACTTTTGTACAAACAAGTCCTGCTCATCAGCAGTCAGTTGTCGCCAACTAACTCCACCGACCGCGAAAAATGAGCTGAAATTTGTGTTTCGTTGTTTTTTCGTTACCGGTAAGTTTTTGGTAAAAATCATACCCGGAGCTTCCAGTTATTAGAAATTATTTTTCAAGTTCTGGTAAACGTTTTAACATTGAAAGCGCGGAAATTATTTGAAAGTGAATCTGCTGTGTGTCGTGTACTGTTTTCAAAAGAAACCCATTTTTATCCTCAAAATTAAAGCACTCTCTTAAGTTATCTGCTAAATGAACAAGAGAGTGAATATTTGCTGTTTGGTGTCTGTGGCCATACAAAGGCTGAAACATTACACAGAAGTGAAATAAAAGACGTTTAGCATGCGCTAATTCGTCTACCGAAATAGACTGTTTTAACAATATGAAAATTGCCTCGCTTAGCAGTAAAAAATGCTCATAATAAACCTTCGGTAAAATATTTAGAAGTACTGTTGGCCATAATATAAAAGAAAAGACCGCAATTCCGAAGCTTTGAAATATGTCCTTCGATTGACACCATTACGGGGCTTTTTCGTTAACACAGCTTGCTTGGCATCTTCAATAGTGCCTTGATGCGTACGTTCAGGACCCTTTGGGTTATTTTGGCTGAATGGAAAGGCGAGTACTGTTCCACCTTTATTGGTTCTTACTGATTCCCCAGGTTGCTTGCACTTAGAGAAGCCGTAAAATCCATTGAATTGAAACGTATTGCAGACCAGGCATTTGGCGTTTTCTTGAGTTAGTGTTTGGTATATATTCAAATTGTATAACCCGTCTTTTTCTAATTAACACATTCGAAAATTAAAAAAAGATACGTCTAATAAATAAGCCACAAGGCTTAGCTTTTAAAAATGAGTTCGAATTCCAGCAATAAGCAAAACTCAGTTAAATAAATAAGAATTTCGTTCAATTGTCGCATTAATTAAACTTAATAACATGTCTTTGAATATCGCAATCATATAATTATCTCCTGAACTAGCAAAAAATGTGACTGCAGTTTCAATTTTCCTATACTGTGTTAAAAAATTAATATTGCAAAGGTTCCATTCCATACATATATACATGATACTTATTGTAAATCATGCAATGTTTCTTTTTAAGATAATGAAGAAAGTTTGCAGTCGCTCTATTGTCGAAAAGTGGGAAGCTGAACTGAATAACGTTGATGGAAGGAAACGAAAATGTAAAAAAGTGCAAAATTCAAAGAGCAATAAGATGATTTTGGAACAGAAGATCATCGTGAGGAAGTTATGCCTGTTATGGAAAAGAAGAGTAAAACAAAAAAAAAAGATGGATTGGATAGCAAAATCATGGCCAAAACTAAGGAAAAGAAGGAAGCCACTGATAAAGTTATCCAGCTTGAAAGCGCAAAAATCATGGCCCAACAAGTCATCACCGCGATGCAATCAACTGCGGTATCAGAAAAATCGTCAGGTGAAGAAAATAGCATCATTTTGGTCCGTGAGGAACAGCCGTTGTCCATTTCAACCCCCAATCCAATTTCTCGGGTATCAACCTTAACTAAGAACGACAAAGACGTAACCAGCAGCAATCCGTCACCCTTGCCATCACCAAAAGTAACAAGTACTAAAACGTACGACAGCCGAACTTGTGAAAACGAAATCGCTTTCCCAAACCCCACCCAGCAATAGTTGCAGTACTCCCTACAGGTCCTCCAATCTGATGGCTAATTCCCCTACATACATAACTCTTACAACCCCACAACCATGCCAACGGGACTTAATTCCAGATCATGATCCGCCACCTATTTAAGAATACTACGCCAGTTAACCGCGTTGCTTCGGTGAGACAACTTCATTTTCAACCGAACATAACAAATTCTACAGAAGAACTTTCTTCAGAGATAAATAATGCAATCTGCCTTTCTTACAACTGTAACCAGTGGCAAGCTGAACCCGATGACGCTGAATTTGAAGTTTCTGCCCCAAAATGTCAACAGTGTGAAGAGCTTAGAGAAGAGAATTCAAGGCTTAAAGCAATAATTGAAAAACTACAACTTGAAAAAGAAAGCTCTATAAGTAAGTATAATCACTCAAGGTGTCAAGCACAGACTTGCTTTTCTTTTTTCCAAATCTCATCGTGAGGTAGCTGCCTACAGTTATAGTACAGTTGGAAACACAATCTATATAGATCAGACGTCTCCTCGCGTCCCACGCGTGGAATCTTCGTGACCCGGCAGAAATTTTGAAACAAGCAGTGGGAAGTTATTTTCGGGGATTTTATAGCGAAGAAACCACAAGTTTTTCATTATAATCGTAAATCTTTGAAATTTAAACAGTACGTATGTTTTTAACCAGTTTCTAAGCTTTCTTTTAGTGTGTTTTTACCTATATATGTTCAGTATTATCCTTTATAATGTTAAAAATCTTCAACTTAAAAAAACTTGCATTGACTTAAAAAATCTGAAATTATATTTTAATTATATTCTGTTCAAGGCAGTCTAGGACTGTCAAAGTAATATAATAGTCTTCAAAGCAATTGAAAGTTTGAAACTTATGTTATTCCTGTAGTGTTTGACATATTAAAAACTACAATACAGACAGTTTAATAATACGAGTTGTCTTATGAAATATTTTTCATTTTTGAATGTTTGAAAAGTTGTCACACCGATATCGATTTTAACAACCAAAACAAATTGAAGAGACGTTGGATTAATAGTATTTATATTTCCATGGTAATTAATCATGCATTTTCATCTCAAACAAGTAAAGAATATTTGGCACAAGCCAAGAAATCGGAATAAAAATTCACAACAAAGAACCAAGCACAAAACTATACACTCGTTTGATTTTGTTTATAATTCAGACGCATGCGCAAAATGCGATCATGTCGAGTCGATTTTTTTTTACGTCAGCAACTTCAACTGGAATTTCGAGCTGTTTTTCTCGTGTTTCCTTCAGTGAAAATTTTTAAAACTTTGCACAATTGTTAAACAAGACAAGAAGAAAAATATATCCAAATTTCTAAAAATTCTACAGATAAGTTTCTCTGTAATCGAAATTCCAAACTACCCTTCAAATTTTGATATGTTATTCCTTTGTGGACCATAAATCTTCCAAAAAAAGTTCAGAAAAATTGACCGAAGGAAAAAAAATATATTTTCGATTCAAACTGAAATTAGACAATATAAGCGCAAAAGATAAGACACTATGGTTGCCATAGCAACACCAACACTATTCCTGTTTGTCCATAAATGGACAGCCCAAGACCTCTTTACATTCGTGGAAATGTTCATTTTGCCCTGTCATAAGTGTATCTAATAAAAATTTGGTTAAAAGCGAAAGTTACTGAAAAGTACACATAGTTTGACAGAACTGTAGGGAGCCACCTTAAAACACATAATACTTGCAAAATCAGCGAGTGATTTCCGAGGTGGAAAACGAATTATTTTTATTGAAAGTAAAGCCAGCATAAAATTTTAAACATGTCTAACATTTTGTTGTAACTACGACTTTAGTCTCTGAAGATGTTGTAGATACCGTCAGACACATGAAAATGAAATAACTTTTATAAAACTATCCCGTTGTTTCAATTTTATGCTCGGCGTTTTATAGTAATATACACAATATAGTAATATACAACATATATACTTTCTGTCACTTCGATTTAGATCCTTCACCACCCATGTGTATTTTCGGTATTGAGGACTCTCAATTATCGCTCATTCATTTGCTATTTTTTAGTGCCCGAAGCTCCGGCAGCTGCTGTTATGTACGTCGAATCCTTAACGTAATACCTTTGTGGCATTCCTACACGTGCAAATGATGAAATTGTACTAGTAGAATCTCCCCAAAACCACACATCTGAATCTCACATCATGCATTTGAACACAATGCTAAAGTTGAAGGTAGGCAAATTGCATCATCAGCCTATATGTATCAACCTTAACTTATAATGGCTAGCGCAATGATCAATGATACTTCGGCAGTTTAGTTAACCAAGCTTGGCCAACCTCAGCCGGTTACCTATAACTTCAGTTCATTATACGTCTAGCTATTTGGGCAATACTAATGCCGCCACCACATTATATGTTAAATTTTATTTCAACGTTTCTTGTTTTCTGTTTACTTGCAGATAATGCCTCCAGTCAGTGCCACTACAAGACCGTCAAACATTCCAACATCCAAAAGTTATACGAATACAACAACTTTGTATTTGTTGCACTTCGAAGATGGAGATGGAAAGCAAGAATTGTGCCCGGGATCTGGAGTGTACATCCCTACCATAAAGCTTCGCCAGTGCCATCACAAAGCTGGTGCAGAAATGAAAGTGCTCTTCCACATATTAATGGATCATTTCTTTACCGACGAAGTCCTGGCAAAATCAGTTGCCTTTGGAAACCGTGTGGTGCCAAGTGGAAAAGAAGTATTGAATCCGAAAACTGTGTCAGCTATTAAAGGTATAATGATTACTATTTACGTTTCATTTCAATGCTAAAAATGTTGAAGTAAATTGAATAACGACTATTTTTGTTTCACGGTACTTGCTCTCCGCTGCTAAAGTGTTCAATGTCACGCCCCTTGACGGTGCAAAATTGAACAAGATGTTCACCAACAAGTGCACTACTGCCCAAACAAAAGTGAAGAAGAAACTGATGATGGCGAAGGTTAGACATTCCGTTGCCAATGACAATCACTAAAAGTAAACCATGAAGTTTAGAAAACTGATCCGATTTTTGTAGATATAAAATTGCTCAATACTAAAATTTGATAGCAGAGCAAATTAATTGTATATATATAGATATACATTATAATATATTATTGTTATTATAAACGTTTGGATTTTATATCAGTGGAAAATAGTTGCTTTTAGTTTTATGATTAAAGATTTTGAATAGAACCATCTCATTCGTTTTCGCATCTGGCCAAAATTGGGAAGGCTAGTATGCAGGGTGCTTGCTAGTATGCAATCACGTAGCATTCGCATGTGCGCGAGCTAGGACATGCCATGGCGCTTAGACCATTGAAAGACATTTCTAGACATTAGTAGACCTTTCTAGACATACCAAGACCTTTCTAGGCATTCCAAACATTTCTAGATTATTTCTAGACCTTTTGAAGACGGAAAAGGTCTTCAGAGCTGTCAATTTTAGCTCAAAATACAGACCATCGGAAGACTTTTTCCTTAGGGTGTTTATAGATATATTCAAGACATATTATAGACAATTTTCTAGATCTACTCAAGACCTTTTCAAGATCTAAAATAGATCTATCATTTTCCTATGGGTTAACATTCTTGAGTATGTGGTTGTATGTGCTATAATCCTGTTTTTGGAAACAAAATTCTCGATGTCAAGAAGTACTATGGTGAAATACTAAACTTGATACCACTGCCTCTTAACAGTCCCTCACTTGAGGACTTGCAAAGTGCAGTTAAGAAAGCATTTGCCATGAAGAAGACCATATCTATGTATAGAACAATTCGAGGGACATTATGTACGTTAACTTTTGTTGAGATTTCGTTTTCCATTTCTATATTAATAGGCCGGTCGCAGGGCGGTAGTCTAAAAATGTCGTACGAGAGTTCAGCCGGCTCGTAGAGCAAGCAAGGTGACTTTAACAGTTTATCTGCCATGCCAAAACAAGAAAAATGCCACAATTCAACTAAAAAACAAACAACAATTTATTGAATCACTTGCTAAGTTACAGGTAAGCTTTTTATGCCACAATGCGATCCAACCCATGCACATGCTAATTATAACAACCCAAAGTAATTGCATGTAATTGTTCGTCTTCATCCATTGTCATTGAATCTAATTCCGTCATAATATCTGGAATGACTGGAGAAGTGAAAATTTGTATGAGTGACGAAATGTAAATAAATTTCAGAAATTCCCAAACCCATAATGGTTGCAAACTCATCTTGTATGTAAATATGATGTCATAGTTAACCTTCCGAAAACCTATAAAACATACGAAAGTAGTGTACACGGCATCTTAATATCGATTGGCTCATTGGCATTCGGCTGGGATATCTCGGAGAATTATTTTCTGCACTATTTTATTATAGCAACCACTATCCCCAGTACGTTTTTACAACATGCAACCTTTGATTTTGTTTATAGAAAACTGCCTAAAAATCATGACTTGGCAACAGTACTGGTCAATATTAGAAATAAATTCAGAAAAATTAATTAATATATCTAAACCTAAGGACTATGATCAAGTCTAAAAACAGCATTTCTGTTGTATACATATACCTTATTTTAATTATCTTCTCATCTTCCGTGAAAAGGCTTCAATGAGAACAACTGTACATCGGACAGCCTTCTTACTGCCATCTTCCTGCACGAATGGTCTGCTGTCAGACGTACGTCTTGCACCTTTCTCTGTGATTTGCTAGTTTGCTTAATAAATCTGCCTTTGTCAATCCAACATTGCCAAGACTTGACCATCTGATGGCAATTGCATCCTTTGTCCATAGCTGAGTCCCTTGTGCTTTTAGTGCAACCTGTATAAGATAGCAGTGCCTTGTGTCTGAAAAAGGTAAAAACTGATTGCACTGTTTTGTCAAATTAGTCCAGACAAAACATCCCGTCAATTCACTATTTGGTCAGAAAAAATGTAATTTGGTCGTAAAATTGCAGACGTCCGAC
The DNA here is from genome assembly GCA_016169945.1 of Trachythela sp. YZ-2020. Classification (NCBI taxonomy): domain Eukaryota; kingdom Metazoa; phylum Cnidaria; class Anthozoa; order Malacalcyonacea; family Clavulariidae; genus Trachythela; species Trachythela sp. YZ-2020. The sequence continues at coordinate 3,842,199 of JADLSH010000350.1, forward strand.
CGTTATTTCAGGCAAGAGATTTGGACAAGTCTCAAGCCTGATTGCATTTAAGGCAAATTGTTTTCCAATATTACTTGTTGAAAATATCTGCCCTATAGAACAATACCAAAATTGTTAGAAATGGTTTTAAAAAACGTATCTGTTGTTGATGGCAAGCATGACGTTTCAATATGGCCGATATTGTGGCTTTTATTCATAATAAAATTACAAAAAAATAAAAAACCATGTGATTTTTTAATCTCCTACATTTTTGGTTGTTACTTGTTATATTCTCTGAAATTGATAACTTGTAAAAATGCCTGACAGGAAGCAGCTCTCGAGAGAGATTTCACTCCAGTTATAAATTGAGATCATCAGCGGAAGTAATTATTAACAATTATATACAAGATCAAAACTTTGAGGTGCAAAACGTTATAGAATTTTTTTTTAAATCAGTCCAACTGTCCAGTCAAGTCCATGTTTTGTACTATGCCTACACAACATGGCTCCCTTCTGTTCTTTAAAGAAAGAGGAAAATTAACAATTTATCATTTCGAAATTGTTAATGGCTGAAGCATGACGTTTTCCTAATAAAATTACAAAAAATCGCGCAGAGGAGATGGCTGTATTTTAAGTAAGAGCGCTAGGATACTTTGCGTTAATTAGTAATTTTTTTGCACGCATTTCGCTACTTGCTATATATCGACGATTAGTAGAAATTTTTCAAAATGGCTTCTTCGCAAGCTGCCGAATTTAAAACAAAGTTGATTCAAAGTTTTAAATGAAAAAAACTGCCGCTAAATTCAAGGATATATTTTTGACATTTTTAAAGGTAAGCGATAACAAATACACTATTTTTCTTCCATGAAAGGCAGCGTTTTCTCGATGTTGAAAGGTACATGTATAAAACTTTTTCCGTATGGCTCAACCACTCGAGTGTTTATTTTGAAAATTATGTTTTACCTCGTTGATATCATTATATTCAGCAAAAACCTAGCTGTGATATATTTTTAAAACCATTCTACTTTGTATTTGAGCCCTTCCAAAGTATTTTTCTCACAAAATTGTTTGTTTTTGTTTCGCTTCGATATGTTTTTGACACTCGTCTTTTGCCGGCATGTTTTTAATAACCGGCCGCTGAGAAAAGCGCTGAATTTTGTAATCTACAATACAAATGCAGATTTGCAATAGAAATCAACTACATTTTTTAATGAAAACTAATATAACTCGAAACAAAACCTTATAGTAACAAAAGTGTTTAGTCCATTTAATTAACTCTTTCTGGTCGGTCGCATTTTAATTATGTTGTCGGAAGTTGTCGAAAGAGCACTTTGAGTACGATCTCCTTTGCAAAATATTTACCCCCTGGCAATGAAATTAACACCATTGGAATCCTTACAAAATAAGCTTTTTAACAGTGGGCTATTTTGCCGACTAAACATTACAGAATCAAAAATACTAAAAGTTTAATCCCAAACATACCTCCAGTCATACTTCAGTTCAACTCAAACAATCTTTAATATCTTTTAATATCTTTAATATCTTGAAAGACTTCTAATGGTCGAAATTTAGCTTTTTATCTGTTTCTTTAGGCTATAAAACGTGCCTTCGATACGGCTTTTAGAAATATTTATTTTGAATTTTTTTTATTTATCGGGAATTTTCCAGCATGCACGCGCTTGCCGTAGTTTGACTATATATGGTTTGCCGACGCGTTTCAGTCCCGACAAAAATATCTTATATAGGATATTGTACCCTGGGGAATTCATTCTGGCCACTTAAAAAACCATAGCAACAGTCTTTGTTTGTGTTTGGGCCTTTTCCGGTTGTTTTTGTCTGAAATTCCGGTTTGACCCGTACGCTACATTTCAAAAATCGACCAAAGGTACTGAATATATAATTAGTTTACGATAATAAATATCAGATTACAAAGGTGTTAAAACTCACGGAGATCTGTAAAACAATGTGTTTAGCGATTTGTTTGGCATTAGCCAAGAACAGGTGTGTTTGCTGAATCGATTGGTGGTATTTTCGTCCGTTTTGGGCGAGGGGTGCCAAAGATACAAGCGCTCAAAGTCATCATGCTTTGGCGGTTGATATTCAACGCTACCGTTTAGAAAGAGTTAAAAACATCAATGATAACAACACTTCTACAATAACAAGTTATCAAATTTCAGAGAATATAACAAGTAACAACCAATGGTATAAAGTTTGCAGTAGCTATAACGTGGTCCGAGGGGCAAATCACTCCAAAAATTAAAAAATCACATGATTTTTTACCGTAATTTTTTTATTTGTTTCAGTTAAAAGTTTACATGAACTTGATAAATGATTTGCGATTGAGGGCAAATCACTTCAAAAAAAAGTTTGTGTGATAAAAATATAATGTGATTTTTTCCATTATTTTTTTCTGATTTTTGTTAATTAAAAATCAGTGATTTGCCCCTCGACGCAACCCATCTAGCAAATTTTCTTGTATTGTAACTTTGATAGTATTCAAGTGTTTATTTGAAACTATGTGCCTGATTGGATAATAAAATTATCAACAGTTTATGGGTAAGTTCTATATTTCACCTGACTAATATCCCACCAAGCGATTTAGTGGTTGTAACAAAGTTTTGTCAGGAATATAGGAAAGAAGGACAAGCATGAGTAAGCAATGAATTCAGTAATGTCTACTTCCATGCCAATCTACAATGTTTACACAAGAAATTACCACACTTTTTACCAAGCTTTTTACAAATTCCACAACACATTCACCCACATTTGGGTATGCTTCACCGACATCATATAGTTAACAATTTTGGTACATCAGTTTAAGACTTTACTGATCTTTGTGTCAACTCTTTCGAAACTCATGAAACATTCTTTCACATTAAGAAGTTAACAGTTTAAACAGCTCGAAAGAGCATGCAGGTTGAAATTTACTTATTTGTTAGTCGAGTTCTCAACATGCACAAATATTAGAAAAGCATTTTGTGTCCTAACTCTCCAATTCCCAAGCAAACATGAATGTGTGTTTAGAAACATGTCAACGGCACACAGAATTTTCATCCGGCAACAGGAAGTTTCTCCATGCAATTTGCACGAAACAATCAGCCAATATTGCAACGTTGAGGGGAAAAGTGAAAAAACACATTTGATTTGATCATAAGAAAAGTTCTTTTTTGAACAAGTTCCAATGAACATTTTATGTAATGTCTACACATGCATCAAAATATTACCAGTAAAATATCAAAGTCTATCTCACTAAAAAGAGTAAAAGACAACAAATTCAAAAACAATTTCCAAAATTTTAAAATCTACAGACTTTCAGAAAATAAAAAATATATCCAAATTGCTTCAAATAAAATCGATCAAACCTTGCTCACATCCTTCTTCAAACTTCCCCAAATAAAAATATTTCAGGAATGTGCCGAAAAATAAAAAAAATCTGCAAAACAATTGTCCATTACTCCATGACCATGTAAATGTTTACGTTCAGACTACTTTATTAGTGTAAATTAAGACTTAATCGCTAAGCCTAAGGTTATTATGAGAATAGGGTAGCTGAGTTTAATTAATTAGAGGTCGCTAAGGTTAATTATAAGAAAAGGGTCAGAGTTTTACTGAAATTATCTGAAAAACTATCAACATGAACACCTATGCAGCCCACAACAATTGGTGATTCTCATTTCTAATATCATACTGACACTGATATTCATACTGAATACCGTACCTGATAAAAATCTTCCTGTCTTTAGACATGTTGTCTTGGACCATGATATCTTCCTGCAGTTGCTTATTCATGTAACTATTTGTCTGAGAACTATTGATACACTTCTTTTGCTTTTGTCGAAAACTTGTAAACTGTACTATGCATGTTGTGCTTCTCAAATATTTCTTTATACACATCTAAAACACAAAGTAGGCCTAGGATCAGTTATAAGGAACTACTGGTATTTTCAGAGATAATGTATTAAATTGGCACAGAGTAGCGACACAATTGGGTGACTTGTAAAGAAATGACACAACTCGTGAATGACACAACTTGCGCAAATAAATTTGTGCTTTTGTTTCAGCTTTTGTTTCACCTGCAGGGTCTTTTCTCAATTTTTGTTACAGGGGGGATTCATAGTTAGTATTCTTGTGGCAATAAATCTACGGTGTGGAAGGTTATATCACCAACACCTGTATTAGAGCCTAGAAACGAACAACTAAAAGCTGTGACATTGACAAACTATACAAATAGGTGTCTGCAGCAGTCTCCAAATACCAAATTAAAATCTGAGTTTTGTGTGCAGTACAGGCAATGGCCTACAAGATATGAAAAATGAACTTTTCAAGAAAATAGCCTGGGAACAAAGGTGTGTTGCGAGCAGTGGTGTAGCCAGCTTATGAACATGGTTAGCTTAACCCGTCCAACTTCCAAGCACCAAAGGCGCAAGTGTCCTAGGGGGTTCTGGGAGCATGCCCCGTAGAAAATTCTTTTTTTTTAAAGCTCGGAAACACTATTTGCTGCATTCTGAGGGACGTTTCAACGCAAAATTAACTTCATAAAAACACCAAAATTGTGACAATTTTCAGCATCAGGTTCTTCCTGAAATATGAAATAAAGCATTCTTGGCTGATTCAAAATATTGAAGCAGTTACACTGCTTTTTAGCTATTGATATTTCAAACAACTGCAGCTCTGGACTATAAATAAATTGCAACCACAGGTCCGCAAAACACAAATGCGCAATGACACAAATGTGCAATGCCAATGGCTCAGAGAATCAAGCAAGGCAAAAACAATAAAATGTCAAGCACTCTTGCACTCATCACAGCCCAAATGTGCTAGTAAAGCAGTTAGCAGCAAAAAGCCAAAAATGAAGGAAACTGATCATGTAGACTGATGTCATTGACATCAATACACAATCACACATGAATATACAGAATGGGGAGTTAATTTTCAGATTTATCATCATGTATAAATGCATTTATTGAGTGTTGTTTACCACATATCTATGTGGATATTTCCCCTAGGGCCAAGAATATTACATGTTTTCTAAAATGCAAGAGCACATTAAAAAATTTAGTGCAGTATGACCAGGGAGTAATATATCATTAGATGGATAGCCCATGAATCCAGACAAGTAATTCAATCATTTTGGATCTCAGGGGAAACCCTAGCAACGCCAGCTCTTGTCCAGACAAGTACAAAACAGCTTCGTCCACTTTGGCGAGGTTCCAGGGCAAAACAAAGGACAAGGCCAGCAAAATAACTTTCCCAACACAGAGCTGCCACAAAGTCAATTGTGGTGTTGGTCGCTGCTTAACTATTGCATTTTGTTTGGCAGTTGGTCGAGCAGAAAAATATCTCCTCAGCAAATCACTTATAATATTGCTTCAATAGCCATTGTATAAACGCGCAAAGACAATATAAATATGATTACTCACCTTACACAAGTGTGTTCAGTTGCGTGGAAAGCTCGCTAGGAAAGGCAGTACAAGTCATGCCTTCTCCAAATAGCATGAGTTCAGCTCAATAAACAGCCGTTTTGAGCATGCGCAATGCCAGTTAGCCAGTCAGAAGCCAGTATTATTTGTATTAAATATTATAGCAACTCATGCCTTCTGAAAAGAGCATGAGTGAAACACGAGTCGTGTGTGAATCGATATATTGCCGGAAATGAGTCTTGTAGAGCTGCAGTTGCTAGGAAACAGACACAGCAACAGTCGGCAAGGCTGTAAAATTGTGTAAATGTAATAGAAAGTGGAAAATGTTTTTGAAAACAATGAAAAATCCCAAAAAATGACAATGTTGAATTTTAAACCTTTGGGATAAACAAAGCAATATTTTAGATGGAACTTGGAAAAAAATTCTTAATTTTGTGGAAAATTTTAGTCCTGCTGGGCATGACAAGCATGACCGGTAGCTACGCCACTGGTTGCGAGCAAAGGCCCTTCATTGGGAAAAAGGATTGAGGAGCAAGGGAAAATAATTAAGGAGTTGAGGAGCAGGAGAAGTGGAATTGCAGGCGAGGGGAACACTAAACGCCTGCTGCAAAACTAGTAGTCTCATTCAGAACAAAACTAGGTGTAAATGAATTCTCCCTACTTTTGTCACAACAGCATTTAAATAGCATTTGCAAGCTACCGTTAACCGTTAGCGCCCAAACGCGTTTGTTTATGTTTGTAAGGTGCACGTTTTGTGGGTGTAACGTGCTATTTATAACATGGAAACCATTTCAATTCATACGTTAAACTAACATGTTTGACACACCCTTCGTTCATGTTTGGCAAATGTGATCCACCCGGTTCCATTCAAACAAATCGGTCGCCACAACCTGCCATGGCCGATCCGGTATTGGATGGTTAATCAGAGGCTCTTTCTGGTTAGCATGACTAAACCGTAAACAAACTGGACAGTGTGATATCAACTCGGTGAGATCATTAGACAATTTGGGCCAAAATAAAGTAGCCCGAGCTGTCTTCAAACGTTTCTCAATCCCCATATGTCCAGTATGTAGGACACATAAGATTTCTTTCTTCCTTTTAATATAACTTCATCTACAACAGATAAGTCTTCTCGGAAATTCCAGTACTCTATAATTAAAGGGTTACATTGCTTCCTAATTACAGGCCAACCATTTAACTCTTTATCGTCCAGTCGCCTTGCGCCGTAATTACAATCGGTTGTTTCAAATGTAAATATCGCCAGACGTGTTTATTCTCTGGCAACAGGACACGCGTCATTCGATAGCTTATGACTTCCTCTTTAAAATTATATTTAGTTTGTCCCGGTTCATATTACATATCCAAATTAATTTGCATACATGTTCATAAATTATCTAAAAATTTTACAATTATTGTTGAAATAAACCTGAATTGCCAGAACAGGATTTAGAATTTTCGAGCAAATGTTAGCAATTCTAATCCCAAAATTGTAGCTCATGTAAAAAGGAATATTATTGGAAAGTTTCATTGTATTTGAAGAAGTAGAAGTATTTTTTTTTATTTTTTGAAAGTCCCATACAAAATGCCGAGATCGTTGAAATTTGATTCCCGCACGCGCAAATTAATTACGAAATGCCATATAAGGTCAGTGTTGATTGCTATAAACCAATGAAAATCCGCCATCTAGGCAATTACATCACGCGGAATCGATTGCCGGTAGGATTTCAATACGCTAGGATGCAAAGCCGCGGAGATTTAGCTTCCGAAGTTGCCCGAGCGTGCGCCGACAAAACCGGGATTTTGCAATTAGACGGGATTTTCACGAGAAAAGTCGAGAATTGTCATAAAATGGCTAGTTTATTTAGTATGGATATTTATACATCCTTTCGAACAGGATTTTCAAGAGCTATCCAATGGTCACACTTAGGAGTTTGTAGCGTGTAAACCAAAGGTAGGAAAGCGAAATGAATATATAATTAGTTTGTATTATTGTTAATTTGTAAACAATACAAAGTTCAGAGGTGTTTGAAAGGGGCTAAATTGGCCGCGTAGCATTGTAAACAAACACAATTTACTTCTCTAAAGACATCGTAAAACGCTGAATCGAACGGTGGTATTTTCATCTACACAGCATGCACTGAACCGAAGATATGAACCTGCAAAATTTAAGACGATATCGTCTTAAAAACATTAGCACCTAACAGTACCGGACGATAAGGAGTTAAAATGGTCCATTTAAGCAATTGAAGTTGTGCATCTTGGTTTGTCTCATGTTTAATATGCTGTATCCTTCTATCTGAAATATGAAAATTGGATAATACTGCATGCACACGTGCATGCACATGTGCATTCACACGTGCATTGACACTGCTCATAATTTCTGGACATGTGTCGGATAAGCAGTTGCGTGACAAGGTATTAGCAACATACTAAATTTACATCCTATTTCTGCAATTGAACCAACATCCTCTGTATTCTGGGAGGAGCAGCATGCAATAGTTTCTTACTAATAGGAATGAGTGGTTTATGATCAGTCTCCACCCGTATATCGTTCGCCCATAAATATATCCAAATATCATGGCATACATTTCCTTCTCAATTTGTGTAAGTGACTTAGATGCATACGCAATGGGTTTCCCTTCGTGCATCAAAACAGCACCCAAACCAATTTTAGATGCATCTACTTGCAATGTAACTGGCTTATGCTGATCATAATATACTAGTACAGGACTATCAGTCATAATACTCTTGATCTTCTCAAATGCATCCACTTGGATCTGATCCCATTGTAATTCATCGACATGCTGTGTAAGTAGCCTACGCAGGGGGTTGGTCACCTTAGATAAATATGTGACCATACCTAAAAAAGTTTCAAGTTCACTTATAACAGTGGGCAATTTCATGGATTGTACTGCCCTAACCTTATCGGGGTCTGCTTTTAATCCCTTATTAGTTAAGAGACAGTGGCGTGCTGGCTTGTGTTCGCCAGGGCAGGCCAGCTGCAAATTTGGCACCCCCTTGTAATTTGTGTATGGTTGAGCGTCGTAGGCGCGAGACCTCTAGGGGGTCCGGGGGCATGCCTCCCCGGGAAAATTTTGAAATTTAGTATCCATAAAATGCCATTTCTTGCATTTTGGGAGGCGATTTGACGGAATTCTGAGAATTACAAACATCGTAAAAATAAAAATGCGCAAGAACCAACACATTCAAGAGTTTGAATAAATATATAATTTATAGAAGGACTTAGTTTTTTTCGTAAACAAAGAAAAATAGACGGCGAACATTTATGAAGTAGACAGCAAACTTACCATTGATCGTAAGCCAAATCACTTCACATTTCACAATTTATATCCTTTGAGATATTACAGAATGCACAGTAATGCTTGTAGTTGTAGGTAGGCTTGTGTGCGGCCCATTTATGTTTTGGCGCCCCCTAAAAAATCCATGGCCCCCCCCTGCCAGCACGCCACTGTTAAGAGATGACCAAAATATTTCACCTCTGCTACTCCTACTCCAACTTATCTTTATTGAACTTAATCCCTTTCTCTTTGGCTCTGATCAGAAGCTCATGTAATCTCTGATCGTGTTCTTGTCTTGTCTTGCCATGAATAATAATATCATCAGCTATTGAAACCATTCCTTCAAGACATTCAAGACTCTGATCAAGTTTCTTTTGAAACTCATCTTGGGATGATTTTAACCCAAATGGCAACCTTAAATACCTATACCTACCAAAAGGGGTGTTAAACGTCGTAAGTAATGACGATTGATGAGTAAGCTCACAAGTCCAATAACCGGACTTAGCATCCAACTTTGTAAAGAACTTTGCATCTACCAACTCAGGTAAAATTTCTTCTAATGTTCTTGAAGGGTAATGAGGCCTAAGTATTGCAACATTGAGATCCTTTGGATCTAGACAAACTCTCAATTTATCTGAATCTGGTTTCTGTATTAGAACCAATGAACTAACCCATGCAGTAGGTTCTGTAACCTTTGTAATAATTCCAAGAGATTCCATTTTTCCTAGCTCTTCCTTCAATCTACCTCATAAGGCAACTGGGACTCGACGAGGAGGATGTACAATAAGGTGTAGTAAAAAAAGAAAATATGCCGTTTTTGTTTAGCCTGTACTTTTTTATTTTGTATTTAGGCTTAAGTAAGCCAGAGATAAAAATACTTTTGAATTTAGGGTGCATCTTCATGTGCGAATATTTTTTGTTTAAAGGGGCCCTAATGCCCTTTTTTAACAGCCATGCCACCTTAAGAAATGTTTACATTTTTTGTGTTGATTTGTTTTATTCTTACTAATTGACATTTTTAATTAAATTATCCGTCAATCCGTACTTTTACGATGGCGTTTGTTAAGTTACTTCCGTTGTTGACATCTGGGGGTCCCCCACATTTATTACTACTACTACTAATAAAGCATTTATTTTAACACGATAAGATTACAGCTGAACTGATGTGGTCGTGTATTTACAAGAATAATTTAAGCTATATTATATTAATAAAAACTTATTACCCAGTCCCAGTCAATAATTACCTAATTTTAAAATTTATCTGTCCTTTAAATCGTTTTAAAACTAGCTATATTATTTGAAGCCCTATGCTCATTCGTTAAAGAATTCCACAGACTAGCTGCTTTATAAGATAATGAATTCCTGACATAATTAGATTTAGGCACAGGTAAGGCTAAACTTAACTTCCTTCTAAAATCATATGTGTAGTTACTTTTTCGAACAATAGATTGTAATTGTTCTGGAACATGACCATAGTAACACTTATATGCAAAGCATAGCAAACGTTTTGAGTTCATGTCTCTGATAGTGTTCCAATTAGCCTTCACCAGCACTTGGTCGCTGGGAGTACTCCAGTCCAGTTTGTAGATGATCTTTGCAGCTCGAACATGAATTCTTTCTATTTCATCCATGAGGGTCTTGCCACACGAGCTCCAAATCATTAGTCTGTAGGTTACGGATGGAAGTATAACCTTGAAGTAAAAATCCTCTCTACCTTTTTTCGGTAGGAAGTATAATGATTTTAACAAATTCAACTTCTGAGTAAATGTTTTAATAACTTCAGAAACATGGTAGTTCCAATTTAATTGATAATCAATTTCCAATCCCAAACATCTAGAAACCAGCACATGTTTAATACTATTGTTTCCAAGTCTGATGGCCTGGGGTGGACCAATAAATTTCCCTCGACCTAAAAGCATGTATTCAGTCTTACCCGGGTGAGGAGACAGTCCATTTAGACAGCACCATTCATATAACTTCTTTAAAGTTTTATTCAGCATATTGGCAACTTCATCGTGAGTCCTAGCTACTACGTACAATGTTGTGTCATCTGCATACATCTCAATATCCTCATCTTCATCATCTACAACATCTGGTAAGTCGTTACAGAATATGGAAAAGAGTATAGGACCAAGAACTGATCCTTGAGGTACTCCAAACCGAACAGGCATAGATTCTGATTTGCAACCGTTTACAACGGTTGCTTGGTGGCGATCAGTGAGGTAATCTCTTATCCAGCACCATAGGTCACCTACAATTCCCAAACTTTGAAGTTTGTAGAGCAGAATATTGTGAGGTAGAGAGTCGAAAGCTTTACGGAAATCAATAAAGACAACACCGACGACTAACTTGCGATCCAGTGCACTCCTCCAATTTTCGGTCATCTTAGCTAAGAGTAGCTGCGTAGAATGTCCCTTCTTATAAGCCCACTGGTGTTTATTTCTAAGATTATGGTGCTCAACATGGTTTGTGATGGTAGAAACAACCTGAGTTTCCATGAGTTTACCAGGGACACATAATAAAGAAATTGGGCAATAATTTTGCTTATCGGTTTCATCATCCTTCTTGAACAAGGCAGAAACTCTTGCAAATTTCCATGTGCTTGGGACAGTATTGCACGACGCACTCATTGAATATAGAGAAAACAATGATGGAATTAAAGCTTGACCAGCACTTTTAAGTAATCTTGGTGCGATGTTGTCCGGTCCACACGTTTTGTTGTTCTTTAGTTTCATTAAACCTTGCATAATCGAATCATAAGTAAGGTCAATGTTCGTTACTGTTGGTGTAACACGAGTAATGTGGGGAAAAGAATTTTCCTGACATTGACCCGAATTTAATTCACTCGCTAATTTCTGTCCAATAGTAGAGAAATGTTCATTAAGGATTTCTGCTTTCCGCGAGTCAGATGTTTCGATGATTTGGTCGTTTCCCCTTATACCTAAAATTGGCTGGACAGTTCGACTACCTGCAGCATTTTTCACCAGTTTCCAATAGGATCGACAATTTTTAACTTCATCAAACAAGTTAGTATAATATTCACTTTTCGACAGCCTGACCTCTTGAGTTACTCTATTCCTAAGGCTACGATACTCAGACCACAGTTCCTGGCTATTTGATTTCTTAGCCTTCAGAAACGTTTTCAGATGCAAGTTCATCAGATGTCGAATCTGGGGAGTTATCCAAGGTAATGACTGTTGCCTAATTTTAACTTGCCTATAGGGAGCGTGTCTATCACATATTTCATTAAACAGGTATGACCAGGCCCAGAAGCTGTCATCAGGATCGTCAAAGACAGAGATGACAGACCACGGCGCTTCCTCAACATCATTTCTAAACGCTTCGTTGTCAAATCGTTTATAAGATCTAGCTGTAACCACCTTCAGTGGTGGTCGCTTAATCTTGTTCTTTACCGATGCGTACACCAACAGATGGTCTGAAATCCCCAGCTCGAACGTTTTCGTGCATTTGATGGTGTTTGGATTACTGGCGATGACCAAGTCGATTAAAGTAGATGTCTCGCTAGTGATCCTTGTTGGTTGATCATTGACTACTGAGTAGTCAAAATGCTGAAGTATATTATGAAGTCATTTGCCCATGGCTGATGTTATTTCTCCTCCATTCCTTGTAAAATCTGCATTCAAGTCTCCGATCACCATGAGATTTCTATACTTCAGCCAGACTTTCTCCAACGTGATGTAAAATCTTTGAAAGAATTCAGAGTCAGAGGGTGGTCTATAAATAGTACCTACGATGAATACAGTTGATTCAAACATGATCTTTAGTTTCGCGAAGTCGTTTCCTAATAATGGCTCTTAATAATCATAGGTAAATGCAAATTGAACATGCTATATATCATTTTAAAGCTTATAATATGCTGAAAACGAATAACACAAGTACATGTTACATATAGATATATATAGTTAAAAAAGCACTTGTAAGTCTTTAGAAGCTATCTGGTCAGAGCCTACCAATCATGGACTAGTGATCTTTACATCTATTCATTGACTACCCTACAGAGAAAAAAATAATGGATGCTTTTGGGGGAGCTGTGTATTTTGTTGCCATAACAACCATTTTAAGGGAATAACTTATTACTCTGTGGTAAAAATCATCTAAAATATTGAGGTTGTAAAGTATTGGAAAAAGCATCCATTATTGTTTTACACACTAACCTGAGAACAACCTCTGAAAAAATCAGCAAGATTGGTCAAATAGTTTTTAAGTTATTAGGTTTCAATAAACGGTCTCTGCACAAAATACGGTTTTTGAGAAAATGGCAATAAAAGTTAGTGAAAGATGCACAAGTGTTTTCCAGAGTTGTACTTCTATATATACATACAGAAATCAGTGTTCAGGCTTTGTTACAATAGTAGAACTTTATTTCTGCTATCTTTGGAGGAATAGTTGAGCCAGTGGAGTATTATCACTACTATCAGAAGAATCTGAATCACTTTGATGTAGAAGCCTCGCAAGGAGATAGTCGTCATCGTCATCCGAAGAATCATGGTTCAGTGTTGTGACTTGGGCCTTGTTCACTATCTGTGCTGTTGCCCACAACATCCCAGCGATTTTTGCCTCGAAATCGCTTTTTCTTCGAAACTTTTGACATTGTCAAGTAAATAAAAGCACAAAAAATAATCTCCAGTAATAATAATGTACTAAAAATCAGTATATAATTAGGAAAATAGAATTTTTTCGAGTGTTTGCTTGTTATCCTCGAGGTGAAAGTGTGAAGAGCAAAATTATGCATAAAATGCCGAGTAGCCAGGCCTTAAACTTGTCACCAGTCTCTTTGCCCTACTGAATTTCAATATCATTCAAATTTTCAATTCCATGGCAATGGGATTCAGAATTTCAATACCCTTTATAAAAAAACATTTTTTTAACAGAAGCGAAACTCAAACATGGCTATTTTTAGTTTTAAACTTTCCTTTGGTGACTAATGATTCTTTTTAGCACTTAAAATTTTTTCTGAATTTTTGAAGATGTGGAAGGTGTACTCCCCCCTTAAGCCATATGCCTTCAATATCCGTCGATTCAAATGATTTAAGCCGCGTGAAACAAAGATGGTTGGCAATATACACCAGACATCCTCCTCCGACCATTCCTGTACTTCTATCTCTCCTGACCATCTTGTAATTCTCAATTTTAAGTTGACTGTTGGATATTTTACGATTTAGATGTGTCTCTGTGATAGCTAAAATATCAAAACGACATACGTACAACAGGAGTTTTACTTCCTCAATTTTATTTCGAATACTGCGAATGTTAATGTGTGCAACTTTCATGTTGTTTGATCCTTTGTTTTAGACTTCACAAAATCTTGTAAAAAATTCGGAGCAACGCTCACGTCCCAACCTGGATTTCTTTCAATGTCAAGTTTCGAGCAACAAAATTTGCTTCGAGGCAACAGAGTTAGGGTAGTAAATAACGCGACTCTTTGAAAACTTTGATGATCTTAATCTTAATAAACGTATAATGTGCTTTGTTCCATTTGTGCATGATATTAATCTGATAATACATGGGTCAAACTTTCCCAATAGAGGCCCAGAAGTTATAAATATATCATTTGGTGGAAAGCCACTACTCACAGACACAAACTTGTTGGTAAAATTCGCTTCAATAGCAGATATCACATATTGTATCATAAAATCTGCATTGCCGAGGCTTCCAAACCATAGGCAAGTATAAAGTTCGACATTGGGTAAATAATTCGCCTGACTGGTTCCACTGCTGTAAACAAGGTGAAAAATATTTCCAAATTTCTCGCTTTGAACCGTAGGATCAGCTATTCCGGTGAGGCCACATTGTCCTCCATTTGATTCTTCACATTTTAACCCGTAAAGATCTGCCAAGAAACTGCAATTGAAGAGAAAAATTAACCCAAAAGTACAGAGCCAAGTAAAACGTGTCGACCTCATTACGCATTCATGAAACCTTTGTTTCTCAGGTGGCAAACCCGAAAAAAATGGCTTTAGGGCCCCTATGTTTTGGCTTCCTTTTTGTTATTTGTAATTGGTCATATTCAGGTCCTTTACTAACAGAAACGGTTTTCATACACTTTATTTTTATAAGAAACACAACAGTTATTAGCTACATGTTTAGGAGACCTGAAAGATTTTTTTTGGTATTGTTTACTGGAACAAGTTATCTGTTTGCTGCTCTTGAGCGGATGTATCAATCTCTTTTCTCAAATCCGCTTACTGCAGCTGATGCAATGGTCACTTCTTTCACTATACGCTCAATTGACTGTCCATGGACAGGAAACTTTGGCACTACCATTTTTTTTTCTATGAATGCGTGGATATCTCCCTGTGAAAGGTTACAAGTGAGGACAGGCTCATAGGTACTTTCATCCCAAGGGATTAGTTCAGTCAACTTTTCTGCTGACCAATTTAAAGATGGGATCCTGTAAGGGCGGATGTTGTTATTACCGAAATTGCTTTCTCCCCTTAAGTTAAGGATGGTCTCCACAGCAAAGAGTCGTTCCATTTTATCATCACTACTGAGTAGAGTTTGTAAAATATGTTCACTGTGAGCAAACCATGCCCCAGACTCCACATACTTAGTTACAACAGGCAAAACTTCTTTTTGCATGTAATTTCTGACAAGTTTTAGCTGGGTCAGAACATGATGTGGCCCGTCCACCATGCATGAATGGATCTTCGCTTCAAACCAGCATGGGTAATACACAATCACAATGTATTCTACAATCAGTGTAAGGTTTTTCAGGTTTTTGCCCACAAATCCATGTTTGGAGACATACAGCCACAAAGTCGGTTAGCAGTTGTAAGCCAACGGCTATGGTTAACTGGGCCACACTCTAGATTTTCAAGATCCTTTGGCACCTCACCTGAATGTATGGCATTAACAATCCTGTAACCATAAAGCTGATCAGTGGAAAGATCATCAACAATTTCTGGACTTATTGAGCAGATGCCAGGCCCCTTGTCTATTTTTTTAAATCTTTTGTTTATTTTTAGAGATGTTGCTCCATCAAGGGCTTGTCCAATAGGGCCAGCAAAGGAGTGGTCTGAATTGGTTTTTCCATCCAAGCTAGTAATAAGGTGTCGTAGCGGTAGTTCATTTGTATGAAGAAAGCATACTAACCATATAAGTTTTCGGTTAAGTTTTTGTTCAACAAAGTGCATTACACCACCTTTCCACCCAGTGTTTGTGTTAGTTGAGTCTCCACCTAATGCTTGTACAGTTTTATCAACTCCATGGGTTGTAAGCCAATCCACAATTTGGATAGCAACTTGTTCAGCAGCAGGAGTATCACTTGTGGCCTTTTCTGGGACAAAATGATGAAGGTACTGGCCTCCAGGTTCAGAGCTCATACTATAGTGTTCCTCGTTTATCATGCCAGGATAAGTCTGCTCACTGTTATTAACAGATGATATGCACCTTGTAATATCTTTCCGACCATCGAAAAAAATGCAAGCTCTTTTCAAATTGAACTTGAAGTTCATGCATTATTCTATTCCTTTCTCTTTGGATCTTATGGTGGTCAACAATGCTAGATGCATCACTGGGACTTACCAGTCCATGATCAACAAGTGTAGCTCTTGCAATTGCTGCTGTAGCCCTGACACTGACACCATAATGCATGCTGGTAAGTGCAAGGGTTGGATACTTTTCCCGATTTTGCTGTGATTTTCCTATAAGTCTATCTGTTCCCTCATGTCTAAATTCTGGGTCATGTTTATCACTCAGAAAACTTTCATTTGACAAACTAGTATTTCTAATCCTTCCTCCAGAAATAACTGATCCATCCTATCTTCCAGTTCTTTTAACTGTTCTTCTGCAGCTAACTTGGTCTCCTGCCTACCCTTCTTTTTCTCACAATCCTTTCGGTGGATAGCCTTTAGTTGCCTTTGTGTCTCTACGATGTCAACAGAGCCTAGTTGAAATTTACTCTTGCTGCCATGCTTATCACGTTGGGCTTTAACATAGTCAAGTTCCAATGCTGGGATTTGTGTTTCTCTGGAACATGTGCAGTGAATGTGAAGCATATCAGGACAGATCTTCTTACAGAAATGCTCCTTTTCCAATTTAATGGAGCATTTGCAATGAAGAACGTCAAAAAGTTTATCTAATCTTGAAATAAACAACTCCCTGGCTTTCTTTGTATTACCTGCTCTCCTGTACACAAATATACACATTCTTTCCCACAATTCTACAATCTTTGCGTTAACTCTCTGCTTACTGACAATAACAGGAAACTTGAACATGGAGTTTGCATGTTCCCACTGAGCTATAATTAATATGGCCAAGTCTGCAGACATTTGCTTATTGCAAAAAATTTTCTTCATGCAAAAACTAATCTCAAGTAGAAATTTGGGTACATGAAAATACTGAACAGTACAACCAGGATAAGTTGGATAACGTGCACAAACTTTTGCTAATGATTAATATTGACTATTGAAAATTTATCTACATTAATATACAGCTAATTAAAGTTTGTAACATACATTAAGTTTTAAATTATGTACCGTATTCTACCCATCCGTCAATTAGGTTTTAGGTATAACTATTTTGAACTCCTCCCCTTTAGGCACATTGCTATACGCATCTAAAGAACAATGGCTTAATATAGGCTGAATACAATTGTTACTTACCACTTTGATTTGGGGTAAATATAGTGTTTACCGCTTGGACAATGGCAGTTTCCGGGATTGCACCAGCATCTGCTCTTAGTTGCGGTACCAGTGCATTTTCACTGGTGATGGTGGTGAACCTTGGAGGAACTGGCAGTAAAGGCGTCAGAACTGCAGGAGATTTTTGGCGACTTGGTTCATCACTTTCAGAACCTATAGCGATTGATAGTTTGAATTATTTTGGAATGAGTGGAATTTCGACTTCACTTGCAAACTAGAGCTGTGATAGGGCCAATATAGTTTGTATGCTTGTGAACGTGGTGAATTAACAGTGTTTCAACTAATGTTGTCGCAAAGGTCATTCTGCAGATTGTATAAAATTATTATCTAAAAAATATGAAAACTTGGGCAGGTTAATAAAGATATTTCCACTGTGGCTTTGAATATGTACTCAAATATATAGGTACAAAAAGCCACAGAAGGAATTCAGTTTTTTTGGCAATCTATTTGAAGTACACCAAAAACAAGTTCTAGATGAAATCGATGCCAACATTTTCCAGTAATATCTGGTATTCTAGCACACAGTATCACACATGTCGATATTATATATCTTACTATAAGCTTAAAATGTTTAAACCTAAATCTTACCATCTATACTAAGATTCTGCATTGATGTTTCAAGATCTTCCGTGTCGCTCTCTGATTCCGCCATGTTGTGTTCACAGAACCGCACATTATATGGCAGAGGCTTCCCTCATAATTTTCCTCCTTCCCGTCTTTCCCAAAATTTTCCTGAAAACTTTGTGTAAGACTTTTAATAGCTCACAGCCTCTGCGGAGGAGAGTGAATTATCAATGTATGTTGCTTTTGTTCTTTTTGATCTGAGTTTAAGGTGGCTCCCTACAGTTAAGTACAGTTTGAAATCCGATCTATATAGATCAGACGTTATGATCGCGTCCCACGCTTGGAATATTCGTGACCCGGCAAAAATGTTTGAAGCAAGCCGCGGGAAGTTATTTTTGGAGACTTTTAATATATCTGCGAAGAAACCACAAATTTTACATTATAATCGTAAACCTTTGAAATTTAAACAGTATGTATATTTTTAACCAGTTTCTAAGCTTTCTTTTAGTGTGTTTTTTACCTATATACGTTCCGTATATTCTTTTATAATGTTCAAAATCTTCGACTGGTTGCATTGAGACTACAATACAGACAGTTTTATACGGTTTTATACGAGTTGTCTTTATATGAAAAATACATGTTGTTTGAATGTTTTGAAACGTTTTCACATAAAACGTGTTGCTTGTTAAACTTCCTTTTTCACCTCAAACATGTAAATAATATAAAGCACAAGCCAAAAAGTAGGAATGAAAATACATATAATTATATAAACAAAGTCAAAGAAGTGAAAGAACCAAGCATGAACTAAACTGACACGTTTCACTTCATTATTGTGGTCACAGGTCGTTGATTGTTGTGGTTTCATTTCGTGTTGTTCACGTATTATAATTTCTACGCATGCGCAAAGTGCGATCTTGTCGAGTCGATATTTAATCACGTCAGCAACTTCAAATGGGTTTTCAAGCTGTTTTTCTCGTGTTTCCTTCGGTGAAATTTTTTACAACTTTGTACACTTATTAAATAAGACAAGAAGAAAAACATATCCAAATTTCAAAAAATTCTACAAGGAGGTTTCTCTGCAATCGAAATTCCAAAATATCTCGAAACTAGCCTTATAAACTACCCTTCAAATTTTGATATGTTATTCTTTGGTGGACCATTAATCTTCAGAAAAATTGATAGAAGGAGAAAAAAGATATTATCAATTCAATCTGAAATTAGACAATATAAACGCAAAAGATAAGACAGCATGGTTGCCATAGCAACACTAACACTATTCCTGTTTGTCCATAAAGAGACAGCCCAATACCTCTTTACATTCCTGGAAATGCTAATTTTGCCCTGTCATAAGTATATCCAATATAAATTTAGTTGAAAGCGAAATTTACTGAAGTGCCCAAAGTTTTACAGAACTGTAGGGAGCCACCTTAAAAGCAACTATCCATTGGCTACTGTGCAAACATTTTGTTCTGGAATTCCAACCTCCTACATGTCATGATCAACTTACCGGAGATAATGCCTAATGGAACGCTGACACTGCAAAATAGTTTCCTAATAATTATAACGCTGAGAAGTGATTTTTTGTGCATGTACAACTTATATTCAAGATAGACATGTATCCAGGTAAATAATTAATCGGTTCAAAAGCTTCGTCTGATTTGTAATTTATTAGAAACTATAATTATAAAGAATAAAAAGGTTAAGTTTGACCGAGCTTTCGGACTAAACCTTCATCGCCAGGGTGAAATGTGAATAATATGTCTACAAGCAATATTTATACTAAAATCCAACTGCCTACGTGGCAAACAGCTGTGTCGAATTACACTAATTTGAAATTCTAAAATCTAAATAACTAAAATGTTAATTAAGATGCTATTAAAATAGTGTACAGAAAGAACTAATGATTTAATGATTATAAAATTTTACAAATAAGAGTTAATGCTAATAGTTAAACTAATCATGGCAGGCAATGAATTTGAAAATATAGATTTGGGCAATATTATATAAGTGATATGAAGTATATTGTGAATCGATTAGCACAGGCAAACTAAGATCATCTCAGATCTCAAATAAGCAGTGAAGCATTCCCATGCACTAAGGTAATACACAATATAGTATACTATTTCAGTAGGGATGTTCATATCGTCGCTAAAGTAATTAAACCGACATAGTTACAATTGGCAATCTTGCTATTATCATGGGTACATCGACATAGTCATTCTCAGTTGTAAGAATTCTAAAGAGAGCCTGGCACATTCTAGATTTGAATATCTTTTCACTTTTTGAGCAAAGGCTCTGATCAATACTATTCCAAATCTTCGCACCGAGTGGAGAAAAAAAATATTTCTGGAGCTGTAGGCAGGAATATTTGATATGAAAATGATCTTTCATAGCCGCTCTTGTATTATAGTTATGAATCGTAGATGTTTTGTTTAATAATTCTTGTAGAGCTGCTGGTGAGTCTCTGTTTGATTTATTGTACAATACGTTAGCAGATTCATTGATACACATATTAATATGAAGAAATAAATAAGGGAATTGCGTGATCATCAAATGACTTAAAGTATATCAGACGCAAAGCACGTTTTTGTAAGATAAGAAGTTTCTTGATGTGAGTCTTGGCTGCATTTCCCCAAGCAGCCAATCCATACAAAAGATAACGTAAAATTAAGGACCTATATATATCTAGTAAGGTATGATTTAGAACATGCTGCAATTTTGAAATAATCCCAACGTTTTTGCTAATCTTTAATGCAATGTAATCAATGTGATGCTTCCAACTTAAACTGCAATCGATAATGATTCCTAGGTATTTTACATAATCTTTGCATTCTAGTGGTGTGTATTGTTTAGAGTTATTATCATACATGTTAATTACTGGATGATAATTTAGTGATTTCTGATTGTGGGCGAAAAATAACAAAGTTTGACTAGTACTACTAGTACTACTAGTACTACTAGTACTACTAGTAGTACTACTACTACTACCAGTACTACCACTAGTACAGCACCACTAGCCCAGCAGCACCAGCACTACCAGCACTACCAGCACCACTAGCAGTACTAGCACGCACCAGCACCAGCAGCACCAGCAACCACCACCAGCATACCGACAGCACCAGCACCACCACTAGCACCACCAGCACAAGCACCACCTGCACCAGCAGCACTAGCACCACCAGCAACAGCACCAGCAGCACCACCAGCACCACCAACTAGCACCACCACCAGCACCAGCAGCACCAGCAGTGCAGCACCACCAGCACCAGCAGCACCAGCACCAGCACCAGCAGCAACCACCAGCAGCACCAGCAGCACCAGTAGCACCCACCAGCACCACCAGCACCAGCAGCAGCACCGCACCAGCACGCACCAGCAGCAGCACCAGCGCACCAGCACCACTAGTACCAGTAGCACGCACCACCAGGCACCAGCACCTAGCAAGCACCACCAGCAGCAGCACCAGCACCACCAGCAGCACCAGCAGCACCAGCAGCACCAGCACCACTAGCACCAGCAAGCACCAAGCACCACCAGCAGCATAGCACCAGCAACCAGCACACTAGCAGCAGCACCACCAGCAGCACCAGCACCAGCAGCACCACCAGCACCAGCAGCACCAGCAGCACTACCAGTAACACTAGCAGTAGCACTACCAGTAGCAGCAATAGCAAAGTTACTAGTACTACTAGTACTACTAGTACTAGTAGTACTAGTACTACTAGTACTAGTACTAGTAGTACTAGTACTAC
Source organism: Trachythela sp. YZ-2020 (assembly GCA_016169945.1). NCBI lineage: Eukaryota > Metazoa > Cnidaria > Anthozoa > Malacalcyonacea > Clavulariidae > Trachythela > Trachythela sp. YZ-2020. The sequence goes on from JADLSH010000350.1 coordinate 3,863,876, forward strand.
TAGTACTACTAGTAGTACTAGTAGTACTACTAGTAGTACTAGTACTACTACTAGTACTAGTAGTAGTACTACTACTACTAGTACTAGTACTACTAGTACTACTAGTAGTACTAGTACTACTACTACTACTACTACTACTACTACTACTACTACAGCCGCAATTGGTGGTCACGCAACGTTAGGTAAACCTAAACGATTTCGGCAGACAGTAGATTTTATCAACCTCGTACCCAGGTGCTTTTAAGGAAAATAAAATTTACGCATTCAGCTAATTTATAGAGATCAGTGGCTAAGCTTCCTCGTAGGCGAGTTTGGGTCTATGCGTAGGCTGCAGAGAATATTAAAAGCGAAGGTCATGTGCCAATCATGGAAATTAGCCGAATTAGCCGATTTTGAAATAAGCTTTCAAAGTTGGTATATTTGGGCCAATAACTGCGCTGTTTTCTATTTTATACAAAAGAATAATTATCTAAATAATATAGAAGGATAAGTCCATATTTCTGTGCAAAAATATTAAAATTCAGGTATGAATTTGATTTAAAAAAATAGCAGTAAAAATATGTCTATATCTTGCCTCGTTAGGAGTTCAAGTTGGTCACCAGCCAATCGAACATCAATCGCCCCCGAAAATAATTTAACAGACATTTGAGTCAAATGAAATCGATTTTAGTTGTTCCCAAGGATAGACCTTCAAAACACCAGAGTACGAGAGAAATCTATTTTTGAGCCACATATTGACCATTGGTTTTTACGGAGAAAGCCTCTTAATTATCTAAATATTGTTATGCTGGTTCATTTAAAAGCTGTAATTAAAATTAAAGTCATTGTTAATTGTACTTTGACAGAAGCAGTACATACGAATCAGGGAGAATCTGTCCTCTATCTCTATTGGCAATTGGCCGTTTTTGCAATCTCCCATGCTTCTTCCCATTTTCTCTGATGTTCTCGACTTTCTTTGAATAATATTGACACACTATCCCAAGAAAGTTTATGTAATAATATTGACACACTATCCCAAGAAAACAATCTTTCTAAAAATGATAAACCATCAACTGGTGTACTACCAAACAGAGATGTTTCACCTGGTCAGACACAAACAGCTAGTATAGCCTCTGACATATACCGTTCAATTCCGTTTCTACAGCAACCGTCTGTCTCGGAACCCCTCCCAAATTTCCGTTCATCTACAATACCTCGAGTGTTAGAAGACCTGAATGTGCCATTCGTTGAACCACAAGTTAGATATGTTCCTACAACCTTGGGTCCTACCACAGCAGTTAGAAATGTGTTGCCGCACTCCAGAATACACAATCCCTATTCAACACTATGGCAATAACCAATGGCTTATAACCCGACGCCAGCAACACCAAGCCCGAGTGTTAATGTAGATATGGTGCAAGCTTTGAGACAAATTGGCAACACACCTAAACTGGAGTATTTTCGTTTCGATGGCGATCCAATGAAGTATGGTGCATTCATACATTCGAGAACCTTTTAGAACGAGATAATCCAGATGAATCGAGAAAGCTGCAATTGTTGATACAGCATTGTTCAGGAAAGGCAAGAGAGGCAATCGAAAGCTGCGTAAGCTTATCCAACAGAGATGGTTATAGAGTTGCGAAAGAGACACTATATGAAAACTTTGGAAAGCCACATGTAATAGCGGAAGCACACATAAAGAAGTTGATGAATTTGCTGAATTTGAAGAATGGAGATGGTCCCTCATTGTTACAGTTTGCGAGACATTTGGAAACAGCACAAAAAACTTTGACTGGTATGGGATCTGCCTATGTAGCTGATTTAGATCATATGCATGTGTCAAGAGAACTTGTGAAGAAACTACCGATGTATCTCAGAGCCAGATGGACAGAATTTGCAGGAAACCTTTTCGAATCAGGACAAAGGCCACGGTTTGAACATTTCCTCAAATTTGTCAAGGAGCGAGCAAAGCTGGTGAATAATGAATTTGGAAGGGATATGAGTATTACTTACTCAAAACCGAGATCGAGTGGTAAAGAATCAGCAGGAAATATTGGGAAATCAGACTTGAAATACACGTCATTTGCAGCAAGTGGAATAGAACACTCAAAGCACCAGATTCTATCCAATCGGAAATCAGTTTGTGAAGTTTGCTCTGGTCAGCATCGAATATGGAATTGTGATTGCCTTAAGAAGGCTGAATATAAAGTGAAATGCAAAATCGTAGAGAAAGGACATATTGCAAGAACTTGTCCCAAAAACACATTTCAAATGTCAGGAAGTTGGATGTGGTGAACCACACCACACCCTAATGCATCTACCCAATAATGAAAAGGATTCCATTTTGAAGCAGCAAGTAAAGGCAACGAAGTCATCACAAACCCAAACTGGGGCTGGTGATCAGCCAGAAACTCCTGAAAGACAGGCTAATCCCAGCAGTTCAGTCGTGGCAGCCCATGCTGGAGGAAGTAGAATATGTTTAGGAGCAGTTCCCGTTAGAGTCCGAGGAATCGAAGTAGAAACGTACGCTTTGTTAGATAATGGATCGGAAGTAACTTTATGCGATGAGAGGCTAGCTAAGAAATTAAATATAGACGGTGAAAATATGAAATTTACGTTAATGGGAATTAATGGTTCCGTTGAAGTGGAAAGTCAACTTGTCGATATTGTTGTGAAATCTTTCGATGGATCAACGGAGGTAGAATTACAGAAAGTAAAAACTGTCAAAGAAATACCAATTTCGAAAGGCTGTGTACCGAAACAAGTAGACGTAAACAAATGGCCACATCTCCGTGACGTGTGTATTCCTGAATTAGAAGACGGAAACATCATGTTGTTAATTGGTTTGAAAGAAAAGCCTTGATTGTTTCTTCCATTAGAATGTAAAGAAGGTGGTGCGGACGAGCCAATAGTGATTCGCTACAGTCTTCGATGGACTGTTATGGGTCCTGTTGATGGCGAAAGAGAAGATGATGGCTTCTCCGTAAATTTCACTTGAGTGAAAGATCAAGCTCCTGTGTCATTCTATCACAACTTCGCAGAATCGAGCAAGACAGGATGTCAGAAAGAATGTGATTCTTTGAAGTTTGTAGAAGAAGAAATGTTTCAAGTCGGAATGACGAACTGTCAACTCTATGACGAAGTTAAAGATCGGAACGAGGTGAATGATAACGTCTTAACACATCAGCTAGAACAGTTGTGGAACACTGATTTTAAGGATTCGAAAGTGAGCAATAAAGTGTTGGCTTCAGTAGAAGATGAGAGAGCATTGTGTGTAATGGAAGAGAGCGTGTAAAGCTAGTATGGCCATTTTCAAGTTGCATTACCTTGGCGTCGAGACCCACCGGATATTCCCAATAACAAGATAATGGCGGAAAAAATACTTCGTTCCTTGAATAATCGATTAGCGAAGAACACTGAATTGTTTACAAAATATACGAATGCCATGCAGGATTATATCGACAAAGGACATGCTCAGAAAGTGCCTAAAGAAGAATTAGACAAAGACAACGGAAGAGTTTGGTATCTCCCTCATCACCCGGTCACTCATCGATTGAAGCCGGATAAGACCAGAATAGTATTTGACTGTGCAGCAAAGTTCAATGATGAAGCCCTCAACCAGCATTTGTTAACCAGACCCGATTTAACTAATTCTTTGGTCGGAGTCATAATTCGGTTTCGTCAAGAGCCAATTGCAATTGTCGCCGACATCGAATCGATGTTCTATCAAGTGTTGATTGAATCCGAAGATTGTGATGCATTTAGATTATTCTGGTGGGAAAATCAGGACCTTAAAGAAACCCCTACAGAGTTGGTGCTACATCTTCGCCAAGTGTCGCTAATTTTTGTGTAAAGAAAACCGCATCATCCTTTGGTGGAGAGTTTGAGCCAGAAGTGGCAGAAACGGTAGAACAAAACATGTACGTTGACGATCTAATGAAATCTGTAGATACACCAGAGAGCGCTACGAAGCTGTCAAAACAACTCCGAAGAGAGGAGGCTTTAGATTAACGAAATGGCTTAGCAATGATCGAAAGGTCTTAGACGAAATTCCTGAGAGTGAAAGAGCAAAATCTGTTGTTAACTTGGAGATCGATAATTTACCTACATAATGTGCTCTTGGAGTGAAGTGGAATGTCGAGATGGACAACTTTATATGGGAAGTTCGTGAGGAGACAGATATTACCTACGAGACGAGGAATGTTGTCTGTAAATATATTAACTTTTTCGACCCGATAGGATTTATTACTCCATATATGATGAAAGCGAAGCTACTGTTGCAAGAAAGCGAAGCTACTGTTGTGACGTATTCATTGTTCATTTGTACTTGGAAAGGCCTGTCTTGCACCCATTCGTGAAATCACCATCCCAAGGTTGGAACTGTCTGCACTGTCAAACAATTGACGAAGAGCTGGAATACAAAGTAGACAGCGTAACGTTCTGGTCGGACTCCCTCTCTGTTTTAAAATGCATCAAGAATGAAAACAAGCGATTCCATATATTTGAATCTAACCGTTTGACTGCGATACGGAACGGATCTTCTATCTCTGAGTGGAGATACGTCAAAGGAGAAAACAATCCGGTCGATGACGCATCCAAAGGTTTGAAGTTGAACAAGATGTTAACAAATAAAAGATGGCTAGAAGGACCAGAGTTCCTGTGGAAGATCGAACAATACTGGCCGACAATGATAGACGTACCACCTTTGTTAGATGAAGACCCTGAAGTTAGAAAAGAAATCAAGATTTATGTCACAACAGTTGATGACGATTCCTTGCAAATGTTACTACAACGATATTCGTCTTGGTGGCGTTTAAAACGATTGGTTGCTTGGCTTGCTCAATACAAGCAGTTAAAGATGAAAGTCCACCAAAGAAAGGTTGGCAATGGTGTATTCAAAATGAAAATGGGCAGTTTACAAGTTGAAGAGTTGAAGCAAGCAGAAATAGACATTGTTTGTTTGTTACGTTCAGTCTGTCATTTCCTGAGCTGGTGAACTTAGAAGACACTCATCGTCTTTCAAATAGGAGGTCTATGAAGAAAGTTTTAAAGAATACCAAGACATCGCTATACAAGCTAAATCTGTTGGTAAAAGACGGTATATTGGTTGTAGGAGGACGACTCAAGAACGCACAGATCAACGAAGAAGCAAAACACCCGATAATCCTTCCGTATAAGCATCACGTGACAGATCTTACAATCCAGCATTATCATCGTATGGTTGGTCATATGGGTCAGGAATCTGTGTTAGCGTCATTAAGAGAAAGATTTTGGATCTTAAAGGGACGATAGTCAAGTGATTCGAAAATGTATTGATTGTCAAAAGAGAAGGAAACCACCGAGCGAACAATTTATGGCAGATCTGCCTGAAGATACGATCAAAGCATACAGACCTCCGTTCACGTTTGTAGGAGTTGATTATTTTGGGCCATTGGAAGTAAAGCAGGGGAGAAGTCGGGTGAAAAGATATGGTTGTATTTTTACCTGTTTGAGTGTACGAGCAGTACATATCGAGATAGTTCATTCATTCATTGGACACAGATGCAACGATGAACGCATTAAGAAGATTAATAAGTTTACGAGGATATCCTAAAGAAATCAGAAGTGATTGTGGTACGAATTTCACTAGGGCAGATAAAAAATTAAAGGCTAACATCGAAGAATGGAATCAACAGAAGATTGGATCTTTCTGCGCCCAAAAGGGAATAAAATGGACATTCAACCCACCAAGTGCGAGGCGCATGGGAGCGATTAATAAGATCCGTACGTCAGATTCTTCGAGCACTGCTGAAAGAACAAATTGTTGGAGACGAAATCCTATTAACCGTTATGGCTGAGGCAACAAACATCCTAAACAGTAGACCCCTTACGCGAAATAGTGATGACCCCCGAGATGAAATACCACTAACCCCAAACCACCTGTTGTTACATTTACGCCCTTGTTCCACCGGTACATTACCACCCACTAACCCAAAACCACCTGTTACATTTACGCCCTTGTTCCACCGGTACATTACCACCCAGAGTATTCACAGAGCATGACCATTACAATCGTAGATGGAAACAAGTGCAATATTTAGCTGATGGATTAAGGGTCGACAGAAGTGGATAGAACGAAAAGAAAACCTAAAAGTTGGAGATCTCGTACTTCTAATGGATGAGAATTACAGAAGAGGACAGTGGCCGCTTGCATGCGTTGTTGAAGTGTTTGCAAGTGAAGATGGTTTAGTTCGTAGTGTTAGTCTTAAGACAAGTTCGACAGTGGTCACTCGAGCCACACAAACACGACGTGGAGAGATAAAAACAACAACGACCTATCTTACCCGACCAGTAACAAAACTATGTCGTTTGGAAATGGACAGTGAAGATAAGTACAATTAATTCATGATGAACGAAATATATGAAACACTGGTAGCCTTTAGTTATATTGTAGTAAATGAAACTTACAAGTTAGTATTCATTTAGGGGCCGGTGTAGCTACCAATAAAGACTTTAAATTTATGTTAATTATGCGTATATATACACAATGTAGTCTGTATAGCACACATATGTTGGTTTGTGTTTCTTACCGAGAACAGTGCCGTGAACTTATGGAAGACTTAGAGATAACAATACTAATTGTGCAGTAGTAACTGTGATGAGTAGAAAGAGTTGAATCGAAAGACTAAGAGACGATATAGTCGGTATGTATATATATATGTGTCCGTTAAATATTTGTTAATCTATTTGTAAGCTATATTGTAAAGTGTACTGTATTTTTTATGTTTATTAATAGAAAACCTTGTTTGTTTGAGACGTGAGTTTTGGCTATATTTAACAGGAATAATTGTTTGAAAAAATGTCCGATACAGTGCCTTTATATAGAATTTTGCTATAAACTGATGCATAGGAATTGTGGAATCAACCGTCGCTTTCATCATGTAGAACGACCTTGCTGTAGAGCAATTTCCCGTCTCTAATTAATTCATCGAAAACAGATCCAGAGAACACCTAAAAATCATATATTACAGATACAGCAGAAGATGATTTATAATATATATCTGATATAAGAACGTTTTTTATTGGCTGAAAAGCGTGTTCAATAACTCAATTGAGCACGCTAAAAAAGTGAGGGAATTTAACAGCAGAAATTATACTTGTTTTCAACGCTATTTTTGTGTTGTTTATATATTATAAAATAATTTTTTTCATGGTTTAGCATGCATAATGGACGGCTAGCGCCTCGACCAACTCTTGCGCTTTTTCGTGCTCTCCCAATTTCCGAGTGCTCAACAACTCGATTGAGCACGCTAAACCATGAAAAACTTCTTAAATAGCCAATAAAATTTACAATATATTACATTTATACAGTTAGTGCTGGCATTGTTTGCCAACTTTAGGGAGGATTGGGGTTTTTCTCATTCGGTTGCACCTCTCAGTGTATTTGTTGCGGTATTGCACCAGGCGATGCAGGAAAAAGAACTGATGCACATCAGGCATTGCACACATTACTTTCTTGAACCTGCTTGCCCATACAGAACGTACGGTTACAGCTCAGCAACTGGCCTCTGTAGCTCAGTTGGTTAGAGCGCTGCACCGGAATAGTAGGGCCGTGGGTTCAATTCCTGCCAGAGGACCTAGTGGTTAGGTCTTAAATTGTGTATATTTCTACTCACTTGGATTATCCACCAAACCCAGTATTCTATGCCCATATAAACGTTTGTTCGCATGCCATGGTGTTAAATTCGCGTTCAACGTGTTTGTCTGGATCGTACAAATCTTTGCATCTTGGGTCTACGTGGTTTTTCAAATAGAGGCGATCAATGATTTTGATATTAACTGCCAGGCCTTGTCGAAGGTTTTGGGGAGCGGAAGGTCTAATATTGAAATGCGCAGACTGTCCATGTGGTACATATTGTCGTAGGCCAAACAGATTGACGAAATTGCCTGTCGGATAGCATCATCGGATTCCCCTTCCTTCATCCCTTTAAACTTTCTATACAGCCACAAGACTGTCACCAGGAAGGCTTGTGTTGGCGACTCGGACCTTAAAAAAATAGTTTTGATTCTTACATTATTGGGAAGTATTAATAATGCAATATAAATGCACTTTTATTTAAATCTTAATGGTATACAGTACCTGTAAAGTGGTTGCCAATATACAATATGCCCTCCAGCACTAACAATGAAAAAAATTCCACAGGACCAACAGTGTAATGCCTTTAACCCTCCAGTATCCTTATTACACAGGATAGTTTCTACCTGACTCGCATCACTAACAAAGGCAGGGTTTGTAGAAATAAAATCTGCTGTCCCTAAATGGAGAACCAAAAAAACGATAAAGCTTATTAATACATGTATACACCTGTGCCTGGGAATAAAAAGGTTGTCGCATAGTAGATCGTGAGTGTCCCTACAAAACCATGAGGGTTGGCAGGTTTTGTTAGCCCATTGGTATAGTACTATAAAATGTACTGCACAAATATCAAAGTACAAAGTACTGCACCTTGAAAAGCAGATGCATTGATGTCATCACCACTTTTGTTTATTCTCTCATACACAGTTCCTGTAATAACAAATGAGAATCCATGTATTTCCATTGTTGCATTAAAGAATAAAATACCAGTTAAATTGAGAATCAACTTAAGAGTTAACCCATTGAGTCACAGCACCTTCCCCTTGATGAGTAAATTGTCTGTCAAAGTAGGGCGCATTGGGGTATATTGCCACTTTAAAAGGTTAAATTCTTATTCCACAATACCTGAAATTTGTATGTCAGACAACATTTCCTCCAGGGCTAAAATAAATTAATTATACAAAATTAAGAATTTGGTTTTGCTCCATTTGATAGTTTCAACACCAAAAATATAGTAACTACTGTATATTGCATCCTTTGAAAATAATATAATTTTTTAACTTTTTAACATGCAATAAGAAAATGTACAATAAATCATTCTACTATAAATGTCAAGTTTACTAATAGTGTCAATTGTGTAGATCTCAGCAAAGACATTTGCCACCTTTTTTGAAAATTCATAGACACACCAAAAAAGAGAAATAGCATTATTTCATCGGTTGCTCAATACAAACCTGTACCAATATATGTTTTATTAACACCACAGTGCTTATAAAACTCCTTAAGTTCAGATGGGTATCCCAGCTGAGATGCCTTGTTACAGTGTTTCTCACAGAATGCATGGTTGCGCTTGGGTGATATTGGGCACACATTGGGGTAATTCACTTTTCCAAATCCAGGTATGGACACAGGAACCCTCCACATGCAGTGGGCATATCAGAGTTTCCAATTACCATCAGCAACATACAATCTTCCACAACCTGTAAAATATGCCAAATGTAAATAAATAATGTGTAAGAGTCCAAGCCACATATATCTAACAATTAGGCTTAGTAGATGAGCATGCATCTGACCAGCCTAGTGCTGCACTACCCACACAATAACCACATGTCCTATTTGGAGCCTGAGGACAATAAGGATTAAGGGTCATAACCACCAAGAGATTTCAGAATTTGTTATTGTACTCATTGGTATAGTACTTATTATTTATCCACGTTTACCTTTGCTTCTGCAGTGATCAGAACAGATATGGCTGTATAGCTGATCACATCGTATTTTATCAATAAATTCCATTGCATGGTCATTATTCCCAGATAGATGACCCTGCTCTTTACAAAATGTCCACTCTTCCCTGAGACCCAGGACTGCTAATTCTTCTTCCACTTCTCTATGCCAAAAACACTGTGCGATTGTTTGTGATGATAATCCACAGGTAATATACCTTAAAAATATCAATTTTGTTATGTTGGCCTATTATTTTATTGTTCATTATGGGGTATTATAGGTAGTGATCACAACACAACAACCCCGGCGCCCTCCTGGAATGATCTATATTAGACACATTATGCCACTTAAAGGGTAGACCATAATATTGCTTTGTGTGTACTGCATGGATCCTATTAGCATTTATGGAATGAACTGTTAACAGGTTAAAGATGCAAAACTAGATTTAAGAAATGCAAGCTACAGTATGGTCATATAGTGTAAAATGTCAAATTACACAATATATTCTGAGCTAATATTTTAATTAAATTGATATTAATCACCGAAAAACTATATAATGCACAAACCAATATTATTTTCAGTGTCCTTTTTCTCATCAATACTTTCAGACATGATTTCTGTTACTGTTTTGAAAAGATATAAAAACAATGAGTGATGAAGTGGTCTGGGGCACCCCAGTACTTAATCTTATTCAAATACATTAATTCCTCCTCCTCCTGGGGGAAGGAAGAGAAGCCTCCCCAAGAAAATTTGAAAAATAAGTGCGTCAAGAAATTTGGGTTGTTTCAAGAAAAATTATATTAATTTATGCCATAAACAGATGCTGTTTGCTATTTCTGTTGTGAAAATTCTGTCAAGCAAATTAGCAAGACATGGGAAAAGGCTCAATTATGTATGATTACATAATATATATAATATATAAACTAACATGAAATGTTGTTTGCACATAAGCCCTTGCCAAGCATATATTCAGAGATACTTGGTATGCATTTTGTTGTTATAAAAGCATATGTTACCTTCTGTTTCAATCAGGCTTGAATTTAATTATCCATACTTATTTATCTCCGACTCAAAAACATTGTTATAGGCTTCGGCAAAACCGCTGAATGATACCCAGCAGTGGTTGCTAAATAAAATAGCAATTTAACAATGAATAGGTAGAAGTTACACACAGATGAAGGATTCATTAATAGTAAATTCATTAATGCACCAATCGATACAAAGGTGTGACAACCCTCTTCGGGCAATGGGTCAGAAAAAAACACAGGCTTTAACATCAAGTCAAATTTAACTTTTTTGTTTTTGAGAATGGTGATTGTCATAGTCAGTTGCCAAGCTGACATAGTCGTATGCCAAATATTGATTTTTCAGGTGTAAATTTAATATAAATCTATTGACTTCATGTAGTAATGGTATAAACTGCTTTGACGGACTATAAAGCTATCAAAATAAAGCTTGGCATTAAATTGGGAGTGGAGCATTTTACCACCAGTTGGACTTGGAACGTAGGGCATTTGTAGAATCTTTTTGAGCTGGGTGTGGAAATTGAGCATTTATACATCCTAAAAATGTCCAGGTACATGCCGGGGGGGGGGTTGCTGTACACGTTCGGATTGATTGGTGCATTGGTCAATGAAAAATAGAATCACAACAACAGTTAAACATATTGTTTACGTGATTGAAGGATAGACAGTGGGAAACTCAGTGTGAAATACTGCACCTTTTTGCACCTAGTGTATATGTTACATGCTACTATAAACTATAAAGGCAGGCAATTTTTGTATGTTTAGTTTTGATCGAAATCCATATAAGGTCATCCTGGCTAAGCCCTCGCATTCAATAAATTGCAATTCTTCGCAGTAAGGTCTCCCAATTTTAGCATAAATTATCTTAGCATACCATAAAGATGGAAACCACTTATATAACTTCGAATCGACGTAAGTTACATTGCTTGCTTCCACCAGTTCGACATTGATTTTGGCAGGAAAAAAATGACTTCCCGATTCGTCACTATAATTGCAAATTCCGTACACGCAAGAACAGTTTCTACACTTTTTGAACATGGTATTGGACCATTGGTTGTGAACAGCTTTACTTTGGCTGGATATTTTAGCATTGTTAATAATTTCGGACATCTAAGACATGTCCGGACAGGTGGTGTTAAAAACCTGTTGAAATTTATATGTTCCTTTTCTGTTAGTTTCCAAAAGTCCTGACAATCGTTTTTGAGGAAAGTAGGACAATATGTCTCCAGAATTTCAACATATATCGCAATATATTTGAGTGATATCTTCGGACCGATGCCTCCATGCTCATTTGAAGATAAAGTGTTAAAAACTTTATATACATACGTTAGACGCAACGAAATTCCATCCACAACACACGGAATGTTACTTGGCACATGTTGAATTGGCTGCTCTTAAGTTATCCATGTTCTGAAACGAAATTCAGCATGCGAGAATCTGAATGGATTTCTTCTTCGTTTAAGCGTGCCTTTTTGTTGGACATATTTCAATACGTTTAGATGGTTTTATATGGTTTTATTCGAATGAGCGTGAATACTATATAGAGATGAGCGAAAACACGTGTGATATGATATGTGAGACGCGCTAATTAACTATTGTCTAGAGAGTAATCAAATTGGCAGCCGCGAATATAAAACATTTGTCTTTTTCATCAATTCCTGCCTTAATATTGTCCAAGTTAAACAAGATTTTCTTCTTTGCCTGTTTGTTGGACATATTTTAATGGTTTCGCTGAAATGAGGGTGAATATTAAATAGGCATTACCGTATTAGAAACAAACCCGTGATAATATTTATATGATATACGAGCGCACTTATAATGGTTACGAGAGCATGCGTGCTTTGCTACGTTTCGAATAAATTTGTGGTGTATTTTAGGCTGCATATGGGTCTCAGGCGGGCATAGCCATACTGTAGTTTATATTTTGGAGCTGTTTGGCGTTTGATGACCAAAGCAAAAACCTGACTCCCCTATATCTTTCTGTTTAAATTTATGTTCAAGCATTGTGTCAAACTATTTATACCTTCATCATTTTAACACTGCATGTCTGTTATAGATTTTATCATATAAAATTTTACGATACAAAGCAAACAAAGGTTTAATATCTGCGAGACCAAAGACTACCTAATATCCACGATCGCCAACTACGGCCAAATTATCCTGGATAACCATACTTACCAATTTGGAAGGTTAGGTGCAAGCTGTTGACGGAGGTGGACTGGGAACTAGCGGTGGTACTTGGATTAAGGAGAGATCCATGCAAATGGCATCTTGAACTGCCAACCATCCTCGGGCAGCTTGCACCCATCACACCAATACAATTGGTGGTAAATAAACAAATTTAAAGAAAAAATTTAAAAAAAAATTTCCTTTCCGATCGTTACACTTTGCGTGCCAAACAACTAATGAACATATGTTGAACGAGCGCATCCTTCAGCCAAGTGCAAAACTTGGCACGCGATAATGGTTGACCATTTTGGAGAAGAAACAGAGGTCCCGAACTGTTACCATGGTGATGAAGATAGTTCATGAGGGCTTGAACAGCACAGATATTCGTACCAGAAGCCCCAATACGTAAAAGATGCCCCTGGCGAAACTGATCTGTTTTCGACGCTTTAATGTTTATCAACACAACCATGGGGCTAATATGCTTATTGACTTGGATATCGTTCAAAGACAAATTAGTGTTGACGTCAAAGTAAGATGAATTTGTTGCAAATTCGCCGCATTCTTCGCCAAACAAAGAATCCTGTCAAACACGCGGCCCAAAACAATGCATCCAAGTAGTTGTGTAGATCAAGAATCTGCTGGAGTTTGCATAATATATCTATAGTAATGGCATGGCGCTGCTTTATTCCAGTCCCTTGTACCCGCTTAATTCCTCGCAAAACATGCTCCAAACGAAAGCAATTTTCTAATGGATTGTTGAAACCCTGTTCAATGTGCAAAGACCGTACTCCCAATAAATAGACTTTAATCGAACTAGCTTTAAGAGTTTGCTCGTCAGCTGGCAGGGGTGAACCGTTTGCATGAACATTTCCAGACCAGTGACAAAATTAAAAAAATCGTCGTTGCAAGGCCAAATATGTTTTGTGAGTGGACTTCGCGAGACCGTGAAACAACAAAGAGTTTGTATAATCCTTTAGAGATTGCATGTCAGTTGCGCTAGCAAACTCTCTGGTATGTCCACTGGTGTGGGGTGAGCTTCAGGGCGAGACGGAAAAATTCCTGTATGTTGAAAGGGAAAGGGAGTCAGCAATCGTGTTTGATTTACCTGGAACATGCGAAAATTGAACTTTGCGGTAGCCAAAGGTTATCACACCAAAATTGTACGTGCTTGTTTGACCACAAGGGACCCCAGATGTGACATGCAAGGACGATTTGGTACAGTTCTTTTTATGCCATGCCTAGTGGTTGCTGAGTGGGTAGCCATGCTTTGTAAAACCAAGCACCATTATTATACACTCCGAAACCCTTCTTCCCAGAAGCATCGCTAGATAGCTCAAAATCTGCTAGAGGGGCCCAGTCTGGAAGATCGAAAAAATATACCCCATTCCAGGATGGTAAAAAATCCAACCACCGCTGGATATCTAACTGACAAGCCCGAGAAATGCGAATAGACTTCCAATAGCGTTTAGAGTCGCGTAGTAGATTGATTAGACGACATAGAAATGTGCAACCCGCAGGAACGACATAACATGCATGACTAAGTTTGCCAATCAATGATTCTAGTTATTTGCTTTTACAGTATTTTTTGTTCGCCCATTGTTGAACAAGAGTTAATAAGTCAGACAATTTATCTAAAGGCAATTGTGCAACCATTTGGACTGAATCAAGTTTGATTCCCAAAAAAGTCAGACATGTTGAAGGGCCCTCAATCTTTCCAGGGGCCAGAGGGATACCAATGTCACCCGCTGCTTGTTGGATTGCGTGCAGCGATTGAGCACAAACAGGAGAGGCCGGAAGGCCTACGGTAAAATAATCATCAAGATAATGTAACAGCTCAGGAACTAAATAATTGTTAATAAGGATCCATTCGAATAAGTCAGCCAAACTGTTAAAAATATAAGGTGCTGAGCGAAGCCCAAAAGGTAAAGCAAGATCATTGAAATAATGGTCGCCCCATTTCATGCCCAACAAATGGTACTCATCAGGGTGGATTGGGACGATGCGATACACGTTTTTGATGTCGACTTTACCCCATTAATGCGCCTTTTCCGATCTTGACAATTAATTGAATTGCATCGTCAACTTTACTATAGGGCACAGGAAATTCGTTTTTATCGATACCGTCGTTGACACTGTGCCCAAGAGGATAAGATAGATTTGGAATCACGCCAAAAGGACTAATTTGCAGATTAGGAAACGGTTCGGTTTTTAATGGGCCAAAAACTCTACCAGCGTGGATTTCAGTGGTTAAATACTCATCAATAACCATAGAATGCTCGTAGGAGGAAGGACAATTAATGGGTGCTGATTTTAGTTTTATTTTAGAGTGAAAACCAATATGGAAGCCCTCCCGAAAACCAGATATAACATAATGCACTTTAAGTCTGTCCGGGTGTCCAAATAGTTGTAATTCTAAATTGTCCACGTTGATAGGGGAGTTGGCCAAAGAGTCCTGAGGGGGAGCAATAATGTCAAGTACTGGCAGGAGTATAGTATGTGATACCAAACTAGGTGAGGAGTTTATCTTTCTAAAGAGGTGTACATGTATGACTGTAAATGTTTTGATTTTAAAAACATTGAAATTTTTTAACTGATCCTTTGGAATTTCTATGATTTTTCAGAGATGTATAGTATTTACTATTTATATAAATATCATGGGTCTGGGACTCATTGCATCCCTTTCGAGTAAGTAAAAGTGCATGGGTCTTTTTACTTTTTTAGCTTCTAAACGAAGTCTAGCTTCTAGACTTGCATGCCAAGATGGCGGTCGATAATGCCATGCAGGAACGTTCTGGTTTTATCATTGTTATGCTTCTGTTGTTATATTTACAGCAGCCTAAATTAGATAAATCATATAGCGAAAGTTGGAGCCGTATTGTGATGGGTTTTGCTGATGATTATACGAAGTTGGTGGGACAAAATGCAGGTTTAAAGAGTTTACATGGCATTGTATACATTTCAAGCTGGCGGGTAAACCTAAAGCTGATGACTATCAAATTTTACCTTTCATGTAATCGCCCGATGTCTTACTATCCAAATTCTACATCGAAATTTCGCTCTGTCCTGCTTTTACAACACGATATCGAAATAAATCCTGGTCCGGGACGACAAGGTGCTACAGATACATCGCATTTCAAGCTTAAAATGCTGTTCTTTAACTCACGAAGTATAGTAAAAAAGGTCAACTGTTAAAAAAGCCTTGGAGTCTGCTAACAATCATGATTTGATTGCTATTACCGAAACTTGGCTTAATCCTACAATAAATGACACTGAGATATTATCCCCAACTGACTTCTGTATTCATCGACGTGATAGAGTTGCACAAATTGGTGATGGTGCTATGTTAGCTGTTTGTTAGAAAGCCATTCCTCTCTATACGTAGAACCGACCTAGAGACTGATGCTGAGGTGTTAGTGTGTGAAATAAGATCGACTCTTAGGAAGAAATTCCTAGTTGTTGTGTTCTATAGACCTCCATCAACATACCATGATTACATGCAGGCGTTCAAAAAGTGTTTGAAAAATGCAAAGATAGCACGATTTACCCAGATTATCATCCTGGGTGATTTCAACCTCCCCGAAATGGATTGGTCAATGTATTCGTGTAAACGAAATGGCAATCTCTGAAAGTTTCACCAAAGTTGTTCGTGACAATATACTAGACCTGGTCCTGACAAATATTCTCCGTAAAGTATGCAATTTGGAGATTTTTGACGACATAAACACAGACCACAAACTAATTGAATTTTATCTCGACTTTAACATTCCTAAACCAAACAAGCTCAAGAAACATGTTTTCAATTTCAAAAATGCAAATTGAACGACCTAAAGAATGCTCTAAAATCAGCCCCTTGGGACGAAGCGTTTGTTGAAAATTGTATTGATAGTAGCCTGTGTAATTGGATGGATTTGTTTATGCAAATAGTGGAACAATATGTGCCTAAAATCAAAATACGAAATTCAAATAGTCCACCATGGATTGATAAGGATGTTGTTCGTCTTCTTCGTCAAAAGGACAAACAAAGATGTATTGCAAATAAATCGCTGGATGCAGACGAGATAGAGAAATACAAATTACTACGCAAAGAAGCTAAATTGCTTATTGAAGTTAAGTATAACGAATATTTAAACAACATGCAATCGTCTGTCAAACGAAACCCAAAGCGTTTTTTGACATTTGTCAAAGTCAAATCAAGAAAGTCTAGTACACCGGAATTTCTTAATTTTTACAACACATTTGTGTCCAGTTCTGTGAATTGATGTCTCAAAAGCATGCTGGCCAGATGGTATCCCAGGCCGACTTTTAAAGTCTGTTACACCAGAGATAACACCATCCTTGACCAGACTTTTTAACTTGTCCTTAAGCCTTGGCAAAGTACCCCAGAAGTGGAAAATTGCCTTTATCACCCCGATCTTGAAAGACGGTGACCCCCACGTAGTAACAAACTTTTGACCTATCTCACTTTTGTCGATTTGGTCGAAAATATTAGAGAGAAGTATATATAAACATTGCATCGAGTTTGTAGAGCACAAACTGTATAGCTCACAGCATGGATTTCTTAAAGGCAGAAATTGTGTCACTCAACTTGTTCAATTCTATCATAAAATCCTTGAGGCTTTAGACAACGGCCAGGAAGTTGATGTAGTCTATTTGGATTTTTCGAAAGCTTTCAACAGTCATTATGGTTTTGAAGGCATTTTCCACGATTGGTTAACTGATTATTTAACTTCAAGATCACAAAAGGTTGTCATTGATGGCATTTGCTGCGATGTACACAACGTAACATCAGGTGTATATATTAGGTCCCCTGTTCTTCATACTATTCATCAACAACCTCCCTGATTGTACCCTGATTGTATACCGAACCCGACAGAAATTGCCCTCTTTGCGGATGATTCGAAGGTATCTCAAATGGTAAAAAGTTCTGTAGACAACGCAACGCTCCAAACCAATCTAAACAGATTGTATTCTTGGATTTTAATGTTGCTAAATGTAAGACAATGAGAGTAACAAGAAAGAAATCACTGAAACTACTTGTTGATTATAAATTAAACAATACCAGTTGGAGTGTGTTACCAGTATTTGTGACTTGGGAGTAAAGGCAACAAGTGATCTAAACTGGTCAACTCAATATTTCTGAAATATCATCAAAGGCAAATAAACTTGGACTTGTTAAAAGAACATGCACTGACTTAAAGGAGACGAACACCAGGAAACTACTTTATTGTGCCCTTGTTCTACCTCTATTAGAGTACGGGAGTGAACTATGGTCCCCTTACGAATTGAAGTATATATCACAAATTGAGAATGTCCAGTGCCGAGCCACAAAATTTATCTTGAACTACCCTAAGGACACAAATTATAAAAACAGATTACTGTTGCTTGGTCTTCCTCCCCTTGAGAATCACCAGGAAATTAAGGATCTAGTATTTATTTTTAAATGTAAAGATCATTTGTACAGCCTTAATAATATTGAAGATTACGTTAAACCGAAGCCAGTATCTCGCTATAACTTAAGAGAACCCGGCCAAGACCACGTTAAAGAGTTCAGATACAAGACCAATTATTTTGGAAACTCGTTTTTTCCAAGAACAATATGAATATGGAACGGTTTGCCCCCTGAAGTAAAATGCATAAGGAATCTTGGTCATTTTGAAACTGCTTTAAGGAATACCTACTTATCTAAAATAAAAAACAATGACCTTTGGAACTGTTATTAAAACTATATGGTTTTTAATCTATCTAAATACTTTTACATAATTATATATGTATATAATCTAAGTTATGTAGTTAATATTATATTACCATGTATATATAGTAAGTTATTACCGGTAGCTGATGTCAATTGGGGCTATGCTCTGTTCAGCCACCTGTCACCTCTAGTTTTCTGGTAATAAAGTGATTAAATGAAAAAATGACATGTAAGAGACTAATCCGTGAGGCAATACCTTCCCTCAATCTGCCTGTTAAAAGTGTTCCTGTTCCCCTTATACAACCAAGGCGCGAACTTGTCTGGCAGCAAATTGATCTTCCTGTTCCAGTGGTATATCGTAACTTGGGACATTTTGAGAAAAATATATTGTCACTGGTGACGAAAGGATGGTCTAAAACAGAAGATGAGGACAGTGTGGTTTTTTATCTTTTCCATACCCCTTACAACCCTGCCACAATTTTCCTTATTAGTTACTACTGGCCTTTTTTCTGTGGCTGTATACAACTGGTTTTTATCGGATGACCATTCCATCTACAACGACCACAAGAGATCTGTTAAATATACCTCCATCTCCAGCTTATGTCCACTTTGGAAGGAGCTAAAATTTGTGAAGGTCTCAGTGTAGACGAACACGTCAATGCCATATGTGAAGATCCCACCCCTGCCCGTGGTTCCAGTAGTGTCACGAGGCATACAATCTCCATTGAAAGACAGCACTATGAAGAGGATGATCCACCATTTCAGGCTCAAGTTTTTATCAGGTCTGAAAAGTGTGAGTTGCTTTGCAATGATATTTCATGTTCAAGTTGCATCAAACAAGAGAGATCTCTTGGAAAGATGAGAGAGAATAAAGCAAAGCAAGCAGTTGAGCCACTCAAAAGTAATGCACCTAGGTCTGGCTCAAATAAAGCAAGGTTGGTTGCCACTGTCCAAAAGCAAAGGCTGGTTTGTAAGGAGCTTGAAGGTTGGATAGCTGAACTAGAGAAAGAAATCGAAACGAAAAACATTACTATTGATGAGACCATCGAAAAACATATCTTCGCTATACTGGCTGACAGTGGTGAAGAAGTTGCCCCCCACATGAACGTTTTCTGGCAGCAACAAAGAAAACTGCTAGAAATGCCAAAATTTGGAAGAAGTTACTACCCTCACATTATTCGTTTTTGCCTGTCTGTTCATGCCAAGTCTCCAGCAGCTTATAGAGAACTTAGAGATTCAGGTATTTTAGTACTTCCAAGTGAAAGAACATTAAAGGACAACCACAATTTTTTCAGACCAAGGGCAGGTTTCCATCCAGAAAATATTGGAAGATTGAGGGATCAAACAAGCCAATATTTTGACATTCAACGATATGTTGTTATTTCATTTGACGAAATGAAAATCCAATCAAAGTTGGTATTTGATAAACACTCCAATGAACTAATTGGCTTTGTTGATCTTGGAGGAGAGGAATTAAATGTCAGCAGTGGATCGTCCGATCTTGCAACACATGCTCTGGTATTATTTGTTCGAGGTGCTAGTGATCTAAAGTATGCCTTTGGTTACTTCCTAACCAAAGATGTCACTTCGTATCAGATCATGCCTTTGTTCTGGAAAGCAGTATATGTACTCTATCTGGTGGGTAATCTCGGGGTATGTGAAGCTGTGTCTGATGGAGCCTCTCCCAACCGCTTATTTTACCAACTGCATGCTGATCTGGTGGAGCCAGACTGTGGTGATGTGATAAATTACACTCCCAACCTTTTTGCACCAAGCAGGAAAATTTACTTCTGGTAGTGGCAAGCGTACACGGTATATGTGGAACAATGATAAGTACATGCTTTGGGATCACATTGCCAAACTGTACTACTCGGATCTCGACTCAGGTTTACACCAGCTACCCAAGTTGACAGTAGATCACATTGTCCTGAAATCCTATTCAAAGGTGAAAGTCAGCTTGGCAGTACATGTGTTGAGCAACGCAGTCTCCAAACCTCTTGAGCGTCATTATTCATCAGGAGAAGCACATAAAACTGCCAGGCTATGCAAGATGATGAATTACTTCTTCGATTGCTTGAATGTTCGCTCCACAACTGAGCATCTGAGGAAACGAAATGCTTTGCTAGCCCCATACCGAAGTGCAGATGATGAGCGATTCAATTGGCTTCAGAACGTATTTCTTGAGTACTTAAATGGTTTGAAATCATCAGTTGAAACAAGAGGAGATTTTTCAGAGGATGACAAAGGGCGCTTGTTTTTGAGCATCCAAACATTCAATGAACTGAAGATGATGGTCACTTCCACTGTTGGGGTAACCAAATTCTTGTTGAGTGAAGGATTTGAGTTTGTATTAATAGAGCAATTTTGCCAGGATGATGTAGAAGAGTACTTTGGCTTCCAGCGTGCACAAGAGCGAAGAAGTGACAACCCAACAGCTGCTGAGTTTGGCTACAATGATTTACGAATTGCCACACTGAGAGATATTGCACCCCAATCAGTTCAGAGAAATGTATCTGGACAGCATTCAGGCAACAGAAGAAAGTGGTGCGGTGTAAGTGAAGAGCCTCTGCCCAAAAAGAACATTGGCAAGGAAAAAATAAACTGATTTGCACCAAAGAGACACTTAAAAACTAGTTTCACAATATTCTGACACTGCATAAACCAACAAAAAATTTGTTGGTTCGAGTGGGATTTGAACTCACAACAAATGTTTTCGTTGGTCTATGCAGTGTCAGAATATTGTTTAAGTAGTTTTTCATATCTCTGAGGATGTTCTGAAATAGACACTTGTAAATAGACATAAAAATAAATTTGCACACAACAAGCACTTTAATTGAAAACACTTTATAATAGTTGAAATAATTAGGTAGCACAAATGGAACTCGTTTAGGTGTTGATTGCATGGCACCAATTTAGGACTGTTGGCACTGTTCACACACGAGATTTATGCTGCCACTTTGGGTGCAATTTTGTTCTGATGGATATGAATGAGCATATTATAGTTAGCAGTTTATTGCTGGACATTTATCATTTATCCACTCTTTCACATAAATCAAAATAATAAAATTGCACCTAAAATTGCAGCAAAAATTGCATTATTGCTGCGATTAGTGGAATATAGTGTTCTGCTATAAGACCTGCCACTTTAATAAAGTTATCAATATTAAGCCACAATGCGTCCTACTTTCTTACTTTACTCCGTCTAATGCCAGATAATTTTACTCTGTCTAACGCCAGACGATTTTACTCGTCAGGGAGAGAGTGCTGCCACTCAATGGGTAAATCACACTATTTGCCCATGCACCCTGTTAACCCTAAGTGGCAATACACCCGGATTCGCTATACTTTTAGACAATCTTACTTGTCAGGGGGAGAATGTTGCCACTCAATGGGTTAAATAGTCTGATGCAACAGTTTAAGGTTGTACATTAGATGATAATGAAAAAAACAATTGTATAAATTAGACTTAGAAAACTTTGTGGTAAAAGGTTGAATGGCCTACAAGATATAAACACACTTCTCGAAACATTGGGAAGGCCAGCAAGTCTTATACCACAAAGACTTCTGCCTACACAGCAGTAGACACTGAACACCCCATCTAAAGACTTTTAATATGCTGACCACAAAGTTCACTACATTCTGTTTTATAGACACCATTTCTCCATTGTGAAACAGGCCACATGTTGTGGCGACTTAGAGATAGGCAAAACTATACTATTTGCTCTATCTACCTCATCCCCATGCAGAGAAATGTGTATTTTGATTATAGCTGTTGATTTTCATCCTTTTAAATACATACATTCCCCATTGGGGCTTTTCAGTGACCGATTACATCAAGTATCTCGCTTACCTATATTTATGTACTTAGCCTATATTATGTACTTACCTTTTCCTAATCTATATATCCTAATCCATCCAGTCAACTTTTCCCTGTAGGAGGAAACCGGAGTGTCCGGAGAAAACCCACGACTTTCGGTAGAGTGTCGACTTACTCTTTTCACATGAGTGTGTGAAAGGCTCAGTGGTGAAAGGTGCTTGCTCTGACAATTGTGCCACCGAAGCCCATTTGTGCATTTATTCATTGTGCAGGAAAATTATATTATACAATATTTGTTTAAACAATAATCAACAGTATCATTGTCCCCAATTTGCCCCTTCATATAAAACAAACTGTGAATATACTTGAGTGTTTAATAAATTAACTATATTTACATTATGAACATATTTACATAACTTTACTATCTACTAAAATATTTACATTATTTCACTAGCTATCTTAAGGTCTTTTCGCAAAGCTTTACTTTTTTGGACAGCCTGACTTAGTTTGTACTTATTAACAATATCCTTAGCAAAAGAAAAACACCTAACAGTAACATATAATTTCACAACATTTTCTAAACATAAAGATTGACAATCCTTTGAAGTTTCTACATCACAGTTTTGAATAATGTTGCACCACAAGTTTTTCACAACTGGAGAAGTTTAGTTAGTTTAGTTTAGTTTAATAATTTGCCAATAGATACGTTACTTACATAGTTACATACAAATTAGTGACATAAGTAGTAGGGGAAGAGGGGTTCTAAGACGGGTGGAGCGGGTGGAGCGCCTTGCTCCGCACATTACGTCATCATTTCTTAAGTATTTTAATTTATTCACACTCACGTTAATTTATTTTAGCTTACTACAGGTACCGTTTGACCCGGATTTTTGAGAGTGTGCGAGAGTGTGTGACATCATTAACATAATTATGGGATTAAGTCAAAAGGCTTGTTTGGGCGAAACGAGAAGATCTTAAGGTTTAATCGGCATAGCTAAGGTCTTATAGAGCAATGCAAATATATATTTGTTAAGCGATTTAAACCTTACCAAGTTTCAAGCGTTTATCGCGGAGCTATATTGCACGCGCTACGCAAGTTGTAATACACCTATATCTAAATATCGCAGTAATAGGCTTTTATGTTCAAAAACAAAACAAAAAATAAATAAAATAAAATATATATATATATATATCTAGATCGTTCTCCATCGGTTTTCGATTGGAGTTTGTCCTCATTGGCATGAGGTTTATTGTCTCAGCAATGTTTCCTCATGGGTAGAGGGAGTATCTGTCCTCAAGTTGGGGCATTTTGGCCCAACATTTGTTGGGTTTAGCACGTCTGGTAATATTTGGCTACTCAGGGCTAGTGATGCGGCAACTCGAACCTGTCTGCCATGCTTGTCCCCGTGAAAAGTCCTATAGTTAGTCTCATTTTTCCTAGACAATGAGAAATTTTGCTTTTCGTAATATTGTGTGTTATACATGTAGTACATGCAGTGTTACAGTAGTGTTTTAATAAACAACTCTACTCGTTCTAAGCTTTGTCATTTTAGTATGCCACCTAAGTCTCAAGCACGAAAACGAGCTCAACCAACCACCGACGAAGGCCAGTCTTCACCCCGTAGTCGTCGTGTTACGACCATCCTGTCAACGCGAGCTTCGCAGTCGACGCTTCCCGCTGCCACAGAGCCCTTTGTCGTGTCTCCATCCGCAACGCCTCCTGTCCATATTGTCCAACAGCTTAACCCGGACCTGGTCAAGTCTTTGGTTTCGACCGTGGCCGCTGAAGTAACAAGACAACTTGCTGCCACTCTACCGGCTGTTCAACCCAGCATACCAGCTGTATCTTTGCCTGTGGTATCGCCTTCGCAAGATGAGCGTCCTTCCACATCCCAGTTGTCATCTGGTTTGGCCAACACTGTGGTAAATGAGGCAATAGCTGCGGCTCACTCACGAATTTCAGGTGAGGCGCAGTTATTGCCTACAAGTAGTTGTTTAGCTAGTACTGTAGCTCCGGCTCAATTATTTAAGCAATCCGGGACAGGAAAAATATCAAATTTCTTTTCAGAATTCAGACTCTGGTCTCCTGGCTTCTTTTTGTCTTGAACCTGCTTCGTGCCCAAAAAAGATACAAACTATGGATGTTTGGCTGCAAGCTTTCCATATTTTTGTCGGCGTCTACACACAAAAATACCCGCATGAGGCCCCCGCCCTCATGAAATACGGGCAAATGATTCGGGACTTGGCTGCTAACTTTGGCTACGTCCACAATATCCTAGTAAGGGGCAGTTTATGCACCAAAATAACAATATTCCAACTAAAACAGGGGTCGCACCTGTCCCTTCCGGCTATTGCTTTAAGTTTCATCGTGGTCAGTTTTGTAGTGGCTGTGCTTTCAAACACACTTGCTTTAAGTGCAAAGGCGCTCATCGTGTTAGTCAGTGTAATTTTCGTGCCTCAACGGGAACATCTTTTGCCAATTCTGACCGCCAGGCCAAGACCTTCCCCACCCCCCCAACACCAGTAAAACTCAGGCCTCTGGCTGAACTTCTATCTGGATATCAACCAGATATAATACAAATTTTAATTTCCGGTTTTTCGGAAGGTTTCCTATACATTTTGAAGGTAATCGTAACTTCACAAGAGCTAATAATTTACTTTCGGCTTTTCAAAACCCTCAAGCGGTCAACATGAAACTGGGACAAGAATTGGCCGCCAACTGGTTAGCAGGTCCATTTATGTCTCCTCCATTCCAGTCATTTTGCATCTCACCTCTGGGTCTGGTCCCCAAAAAAGCCCCCGGTGATTTCAGGCTAATCCATCACTTATCTTTTCCCAAAGGATTTTCAGTAAATGATGGAATAGCTTCAGAACACACACATGTTCATTTGCCGACGCCATCCGGCTTATCAAACGCGCAGGACCAGGCTGTTTCATGTCAAAAACTGACATCAAAAGTGCTTTTCGAATCATACCGATTAATCCAAATGACTACCCACTTTTAGGTATAAGATGGCGTGGATTATTTTATTATGACCGTTGTATGCCAATGGGTTGTTCCAGTTCTTGTAAGACCTTCGAAACTTTTAGCACAGCTATAGAATGGATTGCTCGACACAAGCTTGAAATTGACGAACTTCTCCATTTATTAGACGATTTTCTTTTTGTTTCCTCTACGTATAAACAATGTAAATGCAATTTAGACCGTTTTATGTCCTTATGCAACCACCTGGACATCCCCATAGCACCAGATAAAACTTTTGGCCCTTCAACAACTCTTACCTTTGCTGGTATCGAGTTGGATTCAATCAAATCCGAAGCTCGTTTGCCGCGTGACAAAATCTCTAAGTGTGTCGAATTTATTTCAGCTTTCTTAAAATGCAAAAAAGTGCAACTTAAGGAACTTCAATCATTGATTGGCCTCCTGAATTTTGCTTGTACGGTCGTGACACCCGGTAACGCGTTTCTAAGGTGCCTTTATGATCTTACTCGTGGTGTGACAGGTGCTCACCAATTTCATAAGGTTAAGTTCAGAGGTTAAGGACGATTTACGGGTTTGGTTGACATTTTTATCTGATTTCAATGACATTTCTTTCTTTCGCAATGATGAGTGGTGTAATTCAGCCTAATTAAATTTATTTACTGACGCATCTGGCTCTATTGGCTTCGGCACTATTTTTGGTACTGCCTGGTGCTATGGTCAATGGCCTTCCCATTGGTTGCATCGGAATATTGCTATTTTAGAGTTCTTCCCTATTGTCCTCAGTTTATGTTTGTGGGGCCACAAAATGCGGAATCATTCTATTTTATTCTTCTTTACTGATAACGAAGCTCTCGTTTATGTTATCAATAAGCAATCTTGCCGTGATAAAACCTTGATGGTTTTCTGGTGCTGGTTTGCCTCACGAACAATATATTATTTAAAGCAAAACATATTCCGGGTGTTAATAACAAATTGGCTGATTGCTTATCTCGCTTTCAGGTTCAAACATTCAAACAACTGGCACCAGCGAATACGAGTCCTTTTCCTACAGACATACCCCTGCATCTGCAGCCTCAAAACTGGCCGATATAATAACCCATTTGACAACATCAAGCTTACAACCATCCTCAATTCCTACTTACACCAGAGCTTGGAAACTGTTTACTCAATTTCACAGTACGTTGTTTCAGACAGCTTGTTTTAGCTTGCCTATACTGCCTGCTACTCTGGCACTTTTTATAGCCTATTTATTTGAGCGTAATTATGCACCATCTAGGGTTACTACGTACATATCAGCCTTAGGTTACTCTCACAAACTGTCAGGATACCCAGATCCAACGCGAGTATTCTATATCATTCAAATGCTAAAGGGCTATGGCAAAAACGGTGCACGATTAGACAGTCGCCTTCCCATCACATTACCAATCCTCAAAAGTTTGCTCGAGGTATCTCCTCGAATTACAGGATCTCATTATCAAATTTGTCAATTTAAAGCTATGTGCTCATTGGCATTTTTTGCATTCCTGAGGATTGGCGAAAT
Organism: Trachythela sp. YZ-2020; assembly: GCA_016169945.1. NCBI lineage: Eukaryota > Metazoa > Cnidaria > Anthozoa > Malacalcyonacea > Clavulariidae > Trachythela > Trachythela sp. YZ-2020. The sequence goes on from JADLSH010000350.1 coordinate 3,890,640, forward strand.
TACAACCTCAAGAGTGTTGGTTGTCAGCCTTTGCAAATGCATCAACTCGCTTACATTTGTGACTCGAGTAACCAAGTGGTTGGTATAAAATTGACCTTCTATGATTTTAAACATAGTTACAACCAACGTCCATTTACTATGGTGATCAATCGTCAATCCGTGTGTTGTCCTATCCAATTACTTCTTGATTATATCGCCCCATGGGGTAATCGGGAAGGTGCTATCTTTGTGACGCACGTTGGGACACCGGTCACACGTGAGGCATTTGCTTCCAAGCTCTCTGAAACAGTTCGTATTTGTGGTCTTAACCCAACTCGTTATAAAGGACATAGTTTCCGTATCGGCGCGGCTTCGTACGCTGTGGGGCAGGGTATGTCTGACTCCCAAATTCGCATTCTGGGTCGATGGAAGTCGAATGCGTTTCATAAATACATTCGAGTTCCATCGATGTCCACGAGTTCTTGATACTATATTGACTTGCATTGTTTATACGTGTGTGCGCGTCCAAACACTAGCGGGGAGTGTCTTGGCCGTGCTTAAACTTGTCAGACTTGCTTGCATGGGCAGCATGTCAAGGCAGGTTACCTAACAGATGTTTCTAGGGTCTTACAGTGGTTGAGGGGCTGCAAGAAGTCAGCAGGAGGCAGCTTCTTGTGGCTGCTGTGTCACTGACTACCAGGTAATACCTTTAAATGACAACCATGATTGCACTATAGAGCTTAATACCTACAATTTTTCTCAGACATTTTGCACGGGCGGTTGTTTGAGTTTCATGTAACTATTTTAAGTATTGATCTTCAATTATGACTACCCTTTTCTCAAACATCTTGCAAGGGCGGTTGTTCGAGTTTTAGTTAGTCTTTCCATAGTTTATCTGGGCAATACTTGTTAAATAACATGACAGGCATGTGTGTTATTACTTTATTGACTTTTTCGCACGGCGATGTTGCATTTGCCTTGGGTGAGGCGCATCTTCGCTGCACTCAGACACTTTGGCGTAATTTGTGCCCTCACCTTCACTGGGCAAAACAATTTTAACACATATGTTAAATTTAGAGTTAATGATTTCTGTTAATGTTTAATAAAATGGCTAGGGGAAAGTTACCCCTAGCCCAAAATATCCCAAAATCATGTCGGGAGTCTCACATATATTTTGTGCCCAGTAAACGAGCTGCGGAAATGCAACATCCAGTGTGCGAAAGATTCTGTATAGTACCAAAAGTTACTCTGCAAGACGGAAAGCATAAATATATTTTTAACAAAGTAAATAAGGTCTGCTCTGGGTCTGCTTCTAAGAACGTATTATTCTTAAACTCCAAATCCTAAGAGTGAATCATTGAATCCTAAAATTGAATATCGAGCGATGTTAGTTTCATATCGAACGAGCCAACCTCCATATAGAGTGAGCTTAGCTTCGAGCCGAGCTCTAAGACGTAAGGATAGGCCGAAGCCGAGCTCTAACATATAAGGATAGGCCTGAGCCAAGCTTAGCATATATCTCCGAGCCTAGTATACATACCTTCGAGCCGACTTATCTTCCTTATCTTTATCTTCCTTATCTTTATCTTCCTTATCTTTATCTTCTTTATCTCTATCTTCTTTATCTCTATCTTCCTTATCTTTATCCTCCTTATCTTTATCTTCCTTATCTTTATCTTCCTTATCTTTATCTTCCTTATCTTTATCTTCCTTATCTTTATCATTGAGCGAGCTTTGCTCCAAATCGAGCGAGCTTTGCTCCAAATCGAGCGAGCTTTGCTCCAAATCGAGCGAGCTTAGCTCCAAATGACTTATGACTATGACTGATGACTTATGACTAATGACTAATGACTAATGACTAATGACTAATGACTTATGACTAATGACTATAGTCATATATGACTATAGTCCATAGTCACGGACTATAGTCATTAGTCATAAGTCATAAGTCATTTGGAGCTAAGCTCGCTCGATTTGGAGCGAAGCTCGCTCGATTTGGAGCTAAGCTCGCTCAATTTGGAGCAAAGCTCTCTCGATATGGAGCAAAGCTTGCTCGATGATAAAGATAAGGAAGATAAAGATAAGGAAGATAAGGAAGATAAAGATAAGGAGGATAAAGATAAGGAAGATAGAGATAAGGAAGATAAAGATAAGGAAGACAAAGATAAGGAAGCTAAAGATAAGGAAGATATAATTAGATTCATCATAGCAGGCTGCAATTCAAAAATAGGCGTCTGTGTCCAAAAATTTCAAATGAAAGCCAAATGTCGTATCTTGACAATGGGTACGGGGTTGTCTTTAATTTGAGTGCTTGCCACACAAAAATTACGTTTTTGATATGCATTGAATTGAGCTAGCATTTTTGAAAGTATTAATAAATACCCGTTTGCGGCATTAAATTATTATTTTGGGACCATTGGAAAGAGCTTCGTAATTGGTCAGGTACATTATGTAAGTATAACAGGTCTGACGTAGTCATTAGTGTCACATGACACGCATGCATTGTTTTTGCTAACAGGCTTAGGTGATTTATTTTACAAAAGAACTACAGTATGTCAAAATTACAATGATGAATGAAGTATTAATACAAAACTTGTTGGGTTGTTTAAATAGGTAAATGTAATAGATCAATATTCTTAATATTAATATGAAAGTCCAAGAAAGAAAACTCCAGAAATAAACAAATATAACTACAGGTCGCTATCACTGTCACAGTCACTATCACTGTCAGAGTCGCTCACGCCAGAGCTCACACTGTCACTATCAGACGAGCAGTCCATTTCTTCCACTGTTGCTGTTGGTATATGTAACAATTTTGCCATGGCATCTACCTCTGTTTCCTCTATCTGATGCTCTTCATCCAATTCTCCCCGTTCACGTTCATCATTATCCGAAGAACTAACTTGGGTAGATGCATCAACGAGACAATTCATCTGTTCTACGGGTTTTGGGCATCCTTTACCTGTCATAACTTTCCGTCGTCGCTTTGTATGAAGCCAGGTTTCGAGACATGTTTGTATTAATTCAGCCGAGTCCTTGACTTCTGGACCATTGATAGATATATGAAGTAGCGATTCCAGCATGTCATTCTTTAATTGTGACCTTAATCGTGTTTTGATTCTCTTGACACAAGAAGCTCCTCGCTCAGGCCATGCACTGCTCACAGGAATGGACAGGCACAACTCAGCAATTTCCAGCAATAGGGGGAAAAGGTGCTGAAGAGTATCTCGCATTTTCATAAGGTACTCAAGTGCCCATTCCGTTGGTGTCTGCGTTATCAGATTCTTTTTTTGAGGTGGGTGGATGATATCATTTGGAATTTCATTCTTAATGGTGAGAAGGTTATATTTGAACTTTCGCCACTCACATGTCAGTTCCTCCTTCTTCTCGTCTTTGGTTTCTTCTTCCACATCTTGATAGAAATGATCTGCCATTACGCCAATATCCTTTATACCATACTCTCTGAAATTTGAATCAGATTTGTTTGGCACAGCTAAAGGATTAAATATCTTGAAGGCTGTTAATACCTCAATACTTCCATCAAAACGATTGTTAATGTTGTCACGTAAAGCTGCAACATAGGCCTTCGTCAGTGTTGTTAGTCTCTGTTCATCAAAAACAGAAAGATGTTGAATATCACTTTGGGAAAATCTACCATCTTCGGAAAGGTCTTTCTTCAAGTTTTCTAGGGGTCGATTCTCATCAGCAATTGCATTAAGTTCATCCAATGTAAACGTGATAGCAGGCTCGATAGCTGCGAATGAAACAGCACCTTTCTGGAAGGCCTTGCTTAGATGAGAAAGAACAGGAGGGTTTCATTCAGTAAATACACAGCACCAAGGAATTTGATGTTTGCAATTTGTTTCAACAGACCAATTGCTGCTGAATCATTCTCCTCTTGTAGTTGTCGAAGTGTTTGTGTTAACGCCTCAAAATCATTATAAACTCCTTGTATAGCTTTTTCTGTAGACAACCAACGGGTCCTGCAGGCCTTATGGAATCGCCTTCTCAATTTCTTCTTTCCACGTTTGGTCATTTGGATTCCGTTTGCATTGAGTACAGCCTTTGAGTATTTGGCAGCTTTCTTTGCTGAATTTTTAAAGAGCCCAAAGCTGGAGAAGGATTTTCTCAACCGTTAGTATGTATGAGACAGAATTATTTGCGTCTCCACAAGCCAAAGCTAATCGATGTGCAACACAGTGAACATTTATAAGTTTCCTGTTTATACCTGAGCGAAGTTTTGCAGCCACACCATTGTTTTCCCTGTCATTACAGATGCTCCATCACTTGCAAAACTTGAAAGCTTGGATTTTTCTAACTTGTTATTGTCAAGTTGTTGGTTGAGTGCATTGCAAATGGTATTGGCATCTGCTGAGTGTGAACTCTCCAGGAGGTCAGTTGCAGATAGGAAATCTGTTGTGGCTTTATGCGTTTTGGGGTCAACATATTTAATGAAGGTTAATAACTGTTCTTTATTGGACAAGTCACAAACTTCATCACACACCAGACCAAACCATTTTGCCTTTCTGCTGCTTTCTAAGACCTGTAATTTTACTTGATGGCCTAACTCTAAGAACATTTCTCTGACTGCTCCAGCAGACCTGTGCTGAAAGTATTTCATATTTGTCAGCCCTAATTGTTCAAGCACTTGTAAAAAACTAGAAATTTTGCAGCTAGATATTTCTTCCTTTGCAAGCCAATATAAAGCAAGAAAAGCATTAAAATAAACAGAATTTTTTGTCTTCTCTTTTGTTTCAAGTTCTGCCTGGAATGGGAGGTTCTGTTAATTAACTCAGCCATTACAGCATCTTTGTGTTGTTGACTATTAGCATGTTCCTCTACTGCTTTACGTTTAAAACGAATTCCAGGCTCTGAATTAAACTTCTTGCACTTGTTTCTTGCATTCCCCAAATCATGTTTTCGACAAATAAAACAGTACATACCGTGCCCTTCCTCATATATCAGCCAATGGTATCCTGTTTTCCCACAGTATACTAACTTATTGTCCATTATCCACGCATGTTGAAAACGATCAACTTTCGTGCTGAACCGCTTAATTTCATCTGAACTCAGGTTTCTGCATTCCTTGTTTTTGCATGAATAGAAACTATGTAGTACTTTTCTGTCTTTGCTATGATTAAATGACTCATTGATAAATTGAATTGCATCAGCTTCATTTATCTGAGCTGGTAAATCATGTCCGGGTTCTTGCTGTTTGCCTTTATTTACATCTGCTGAAATAGAGGGCGTAGCTTGCGCTTCAACTTGAATTTCAGCTTCGCCATGAACTAAAATATGGACCAAAATGATACCACTTAAATTCATTTGGTATATTATAAATGGAAACAACTGTCAGTGATGTGTACTTGTTGTTATCGTCGGTTTCTTTCAATAAACTTTTTATTTTAGGCAACTGCCAGACCATGCAAAGGACTAAAATTATATTACTCAACCATACAATGCAATTTGCATAACATTACATAACATTTATTATTAAATTATTAATATTTATAAAGTGTTTAATACATGCATGGGCGCAGTGAAACTTAATAATTGGAACGTTAATTAAAGAACTGACAATAAATTTATAAAGACAATACCCGTATCCGTAGTATCGTCTTTTCTTGCCTGTTTATTTTGAAAAAATGCATCGAAAACTGATGTCCTGAATCCTTTGCTTCTTTTTGTCGCCATGTTTTCCCGACTTTATTACTAGGGGAGGTCATGAAGTATCCTTGCATATTAAACCGCTGATTGTTCAATCTTATTTGTTTAAAAAAAGCACGGTACGGTACTGTAAATTTCTTTCCGTAAAGACAAAGAAACTCTATTTGATTTCTCGTCAGTAAGATTTTGTCAAATTGTCGTTAGAAGATTCAGTTAGTTAGGTAGTACAGCACATGTATGTAGCAATAAATGTACAAAATTTACTCTACTCTTTTGCATTATTTTCGGTACTGACAGAAAAATAACCGGCTGTCAGACGCGGAATAGGCGGCGGTAAACCGCCGGTAACCGCCTCTTAATGAAAACACTGCCTTATATGTTAGAGCTTGGGTTCGGCCTATCCTTATGTCTTAGAGGTCGGCTCGAAGCTAAGCTCGCTCTATATGGAGGTTGGCTCGTTCGATATGAAGCTAACATCGCTCGATATTAAAATATTCAATTTTAGGATTCAATTATTCACTCTTAGGATTTGGAGTTTAAGAATAATATGTTCTTAGAAGCAGACCCAGAGCAGACCTTATTTACTTTGTTAAAAATATATTTAATATTGGGTAGATTTCAGATTGGAGACCTTACCAATGCTGTAAAAGAAATTATTATCAATAAATGTGTTTTAAAAATTAATTCTGTGTGTGTTGTATGTAAAATAAATTATTATCAATAAATGTGTTTTTAAAATTAATTCTGTGTGTGTTGTATGCACATTGTACAATATTTCCCGTCCTATAAATAATATTTTCTAAATTTATTCAAATCTTTAAGCTAGAAAATCTTAATTACCTGTAATTACCTAACAAACGCTAAATGTTTATATACAATGTTTGTATATGCTTGTAAATCTAGCTTAAAAATTACTGCTTTTCCCACTCTGCTACATCTAAAACGCTTGAAACTTGGTAAGGTTTAAATCGCTTAACAAATATATATTTGTATTGCTCTATAAGACCTTAGCTATGCCGATTAAACCTTAAGATCTTCTCGTTTCGCCCAAACAAGCCTTTTGACTTAATCCCATAATTATGTTAATGATGTCACACACTCTCATACACTCTCGCACACTCTCAAAAATCCGGGTCAAACGGTACCTGTAGTAAGCTAAAATAAATTAACGTGAGTGTGAATAAATTAAAATACTTAAAATAAATTAAAATACCACCCGCTCCACCCGTCTTAGAACCCCTCTTCCCCTACTACTGACATACATATTAGACAGCCTTTTACCATGGTAGTCTTTTACCATGGCAATGTAGCATAAAATCTAGAGGCTTACCAAAGCTTACTAGAGGCTTTGTAAAACCAGCGGAAAATCAAGATTTTGAAATTGTCAATAGAAGATTGACTATAAAATCACAACTTGATGCACTATAACTGTCATGTGATGTACTTTATCGAGTTTGTTTCTTGATGCCCTATATTAACTATGATTTGTTTGACTCATCTTGAACAATTCTCTCCTTGGGGTATTCAGCAGTTTTCAGTAGATACGAATGACGAAATGAAAATAAAGTCTTTCTGATTGCTACTTGACCACAAAGGTTCAAATTGGTTTGAGTATCGAGTATCCTCTAGATTGTTTTATACAAGCCTAAAACGTCAATTTATGAATCTGTTCAGTCTGCATTTCAAAGTGATGATCTAACGTCCATGGAAAAGGTGAACACAGAACTGTTCAAGCAAATGCATGCTTTGGATACAAGATCTGTCCAGCAGCTTTTATATGCTATATCAATGACACCGATATCAGTGTCAAGAGATTTTGGCGCAGAAATTTTCATACCCAGAGTTGCTAGTCAACAAAATAAGAAGTGTACAGCGATAAGGTATTAAAAAGAGGGGCTTTTCAGTGATCAATTACCGAATTTTTCAAAATGTTCGAATTTTAATAAATACATTATACTTTATAATGGAGCATCATCAGCCATTGGAACATCATCACCACCTCCACCACCTGGAATCTGTTAAAAGGACAGTTGAAACTTGCAAGTTTGTGCTTAATACCCAAGCCAACTAGCAAGGGTCCTGATTCCATTCAGATGTTTACACCTGGGTATATGATGAAGGAGTACATAGCGAAGTAAAAGTCAGCATGCATGTTGAATATTATAGTAATATTTTTGACCAGTAGTTGTTGATTTATGATTTATTAATGAAAATACATATGCAGCTCGAAAGCTGAATTGCGTATTTACAAAACTACAAACAATTAGTCTAAAATATATTACAACAATATTAAAATATGGTAAAATTAACTAAAATAACTTAACTAATAGAATTTCGATGAAACTCATATAAAAGTATCTCAAACCGTGCTGAGTTCAAATCCTACAGTTAATTAATTATCTTCAAAGTTATATAAACATTTAATGATAATTATTCATAGGCAAAATACAAAGGAAACTCATGACCCGTAGCGGATCTATATATTTGACTTGCTCAAATGTTCTCTTTCAATTTTTACAGCGTATAGATAACATCAATCTTCAAAATTCCAATGCCAGTGAGCGAAGTCACATACAAACCTTACAGTTCGGCCTTTATCAGATCTAAAACACTCGGCTGCACCTCAATGTTTTAAATCTGATAAAGACCTCTTGCGGTTTGTATATATTACATCTGGATTAAAAGTACTAGATAAAATGATATTTAATATAAGAATGTCATCAAGATCAACCATTTTCAATGGCGGAAAACATAATAAAAGTATTTCTGAACCAGTTGGTACTCCAAATGCTTCGTTGGTCGTGGGTAGCAGCTTATTCAATTTGTTATCCTGGTTATTCACAATAGAGTTAAAAAAGTTCTTACAGGTAGCTTCTCTGTAGGACATAATGGTGGGAATGTTTGCTTCTGTCAGGGCATCATAATATGCTAAGCCAGGACTGATAATTGAAAATGCCCTTTTTTGGAGGCATTCCAGTTCGTTTTGTAGATACATTGACAAGGCATGAAAAAATACTGGAATTGCATAAGTTAAAATAGATCGGATATTCTCAACTCTTTGTATTTGTCATTATTCAGCTTAAGTCTATTAATTGATGACCATTGAGCCACACAACGTCTGAGGTTGTTGTGTCATCGACATACTTCCATAGATGGGCATTTATATTGTCGTTAAGATCTAAATAATTGATTAATAAAAGAAACAGCCAAGGTCCGAATTTTGTTCCTTGCAGGACTCCTGAGGGAACTGAGCCCCATTCGGAAAAACATACATCAGCAAGTTTAATTTGTTGTAAACGGTTAGACAGGAAATCAATTATCCAATTAATAACACAGTTAGGCAAATCCAAATCACAAAGCTTGCTCACAAGAATATGGTGGTCTATCAGGTCGAATGCCTTTCGATAGTCAAAGAGTAAGTTCCGAACAGTTGCACCATTGCCATCAGTCTCTTTTGCCCAAATATGAACCATGTGGATGAGAGCTTGAGTTGTTGATGATTTGGGCATGGTGCCATATTGATTACGGTCGAGAATTTTTAAAATTGCGGGTTTCACGTAATCTTGCGCTACAAATTCTTCGGCAACTTTTGACAAACATGCTGTTAGGGATATAGGTCTCAAGTCTTTTGTTAGATTTTCCACAGGGTTTAATCCCAGAGCCGGCGCGAAGCGCCGTGCGAGGGTACTAATTCCGCTCGGATATTTACACCCGGGTATGTGAAAACATTGTGGAATGCAAAGTCGTCCACCATTTTTTTTTGTCATCGACGGTTTTTTAAGTTATGCACATGTGCGAGTTAAAGCCGAGAGAAAACTGGTAACTAGCTACATCATGATTGGCTAAGACAACGATTTTGTTTTTATATGCAAACGTCAAAAAAATAACTGCCATTTAATTTATAATGCATTTATATGAAAACTTTTTTCAAAATTGTACTCTGGAGTCGGGACATACATTAAGTCTCCAAAACAAGAGAAGTGAAACTTTTTTAGAGGACTTTTATTTACTAAAGTCAATAAGAAAATAAAGCAGTCGAAAAGCCGAGAAAGGACATAATTTTCTAGTTTTAAAGCGTTTTAAATTAAACGGGTAAGTGTTTATTTTGCATACTTGTTTTTTTCAGTTTTGCCATCAATTGGCATGCAACTATAGTTTGTGGTTTTGAAATTGCATAGTTCATCCTGTGTGGTCAATACAGGTTGAACTGTTTTAGTGTTAATTCAAATGTATTATATAGAAAAGAAAAACATATTTTATCTAAAAAACTTCAGAGTATAAAAATACTGTTCAAAAAACAGTTGAAGTTTTATGACAATTTCGAAACGTTTTGTAGAGTAAATCAAAGCCAAAAAAGAACAAAATAACATACCAACTTTATACAGTTAGGAAATTGGTAATTTTATTGTTAACTGTTTGTAAACTGTTTTGTACTCCAGGGGCCGGTTAACGCTAACCCAGGGTTAACCTTAGGTTTGTTTGCGTTGTTCAAAGCTAGATTAACCGTAACCTAGGGTTAAACAGTGGGTTAAATTTGCTAATCGGCCGATTAACTCGTAAAAATGGATGCCAAAAGGAGTGGAAAACACGTAAACACACATAAATCTCGGTGAAACAAAGAGTGTACAAAGATTTTATGGATGAAAACCAACCTCAAACAGTAAATTCTAAGTCTTTGAATATTATTGAGATTCTTATTCGTCCTGTACGAGCCCATTGAGTTGCTTTATCTATACATGCTGGCATTAAATTTTACGAGCATTAAAGACACAACAATTTAGATTGTCATAGTCTAAGCATGGACATCATAGTTAATACTGTAGACTACGTCGGTCTTCGGCCAATTTTACAATAGAAGTGCTGCGCCTACAGCTATAAATGGTTTTCAAAATATAGTTTTCTGTTTGGCATAAAGCTGTAAACATGATATTATACAATGAAGTAAAACGAATTACCTCACGAAAGCTTTGAAATGCCATCTTTCAATATTGCCACCAAAAACAACTTGCTGTTTGTACGCCTTCGGGTTTGTTCGAAAAATATATTTACTCAGAACCCTTTTTCTTTTGCCAAACAATTCGGTTGCCAGCAGTTTTAATTTACAAGTTCCCATTTGCTTTTTTTGCACATCTTAAATGGCTGCAGACTCAGTGTATTACTAACAAATATTGTTTTTGAAAGCTGTAAAACAACTTTCTTTTTTCATGTTTTGTACTTTTGTCACTAGGATCTTCTGCAATACGCATGCGTTGACAATTGTTTTTCAACTTCAAAAAAATGTAATTTCATTTGATTGGCTGCCATAAGTCTAATTTTGTTCTCAAATTTAATTATTCAAGCACTGCCTAAAATTCCAAAATTTATGGCCTATAATGAGCAAATTTAATTTTATATCTTCTATTTCTCATTTGTTTGGTCTATATAAACGGTTTTGATCAAGTGTATTATTTTATCTCGGAACTTTCTAAAATGCTCAAATTCATGTCTGAATAGTCCAATTTCAGTTGCTTCATGTCTTTGACGCACGCTTTTCAGCCAATCAAAAACGTTCTTATATTATATATATATATATTTAACCCAGGGTTAACTAATCGCACTGCTAACCGACCTTTGAACAACGCCAAATTAACCCAGGATTAGCTAACCCAGGGTTAAGGATTTTTAACCCTGGGTAAGCCAGTGCTAACGCTTTGCTAGACGCTTTGCTTCTATAGACTTGTATACAAACTTGGCCAAAAACTACTTGATTCCTGAATTTCATGGGTCGGATGTTAAATTTCTGTAACCGTTTTGAACTTTGCCAAATTGGAACACCAATCTTGAGTGTCCTCGCAGGCCGCACACAAATAATCGGCTTCCTAAACATGGGGGAAATGTTTCCATTTTTCTAACAAATATCACGATTTATGTGGACACTTGGAATATTTACACACTATAAATGTACATTTTTCGAATCTGTGAACACTTCTGAGATAAACGAAATGCAGTTGTTATTATCAGCCGTTAAAGGCATGGACGTTCTACTTCCGGTCCTTCCGCCGGTTATTTCCCGGTTGTGCCAGAAATTCCAATGCGTAAACAAACCATTTACATAACAAATGTCAGACGTAATTCATAAATATTGTGATTTTGAAAAGTTTAAAAAGGACACAAGTCATAATCTTAATTACGTGAGTCATGAACGCAGGTTCTTACAGAAGAAGTTGCTTATACAGTACATATAACAAATAAGGTTTTGAAACAGTGGCATGACTTGAAGGTCAACCAAACGGCGAACTGCATTAGTTTTAGCTTTGAAATACGGAATATTTTCCTCGCTCAAAACCACACAGTTTTAATAAAGAAAGATTGTCCTAGAATCGAAGAACACCTAAGAAGACTATCTTCAAATGTTAAAAAGAATTCCACAGGGAGAAACAATGCTGACTTTATTAATAATAATAATAATATAACCCTTAACAGACGTAAGAGTTTACATTTAAAATATGTACATCACTAATATTCTATATTTACAAATAATAATAATAATATAACCCTTAACAGACGTAATAGTTTACATTTAAAATATGTACATCACTAATATTCTATATTTACAAGAGTATAACATGCATAATAACTTATATCTAATAAAAGCATGTATCTAAAGTTCGAAGAGACATCTGTTTATAAATACACGTTTAAATCTCTCAGTCCTAACTTTGGGTAGAATATAATTGTGCTTGCGCTCTCTCAAACACCTTGTCCTCTTCGGTGGTAACAGCTCGTTTAATGGATTATCAGGGTTACTTGCAATTTTATTCCATAATTTGTGATCTTGTTCATTAATAACATCATTAATATTAATAGGATGACTAGTATACCCAAACCTATATGCACAGTGAAGAAAACTGTCTACATGTTCCAGGTACTTATTTTTGTATGCACATCCCCACACCTCTATACTAAAACACAATATTGACATTATAAGACTATTGAAAAGTAAGTGAAGATCATCTGTAGCATACCCATAAAATTTACACACTCTCAAGATATGGAGTTGTGAACTAGCCTTCTTAACTCTTTCTAAACGGCTGCATCGAATATCAACCGCCAAAGGTTGATGACTTTGAGATAATAGCCGATAAATAAAACAAAATTCAAAATAAATCTTTCTAGTCGTAGTATCGAAGCGAAACTTTACATAGTAAACAAACAGATAAAAAGCTAAATGGTCTTATAAAGAAGATATTAAAGATTGTTGAGTTGAACTGGAGTATGACTGGAGGTATGTTTGGCATTAAACTTTTAGTATTTTTGATTCTGTAATGTTTAGTCGGCAAAATAGCCCACTGTTAAAAAGCTTGTTTTGTAAGGATTCCAATGGTGTTAATTTCATTGCCAGAGGGTAAATATTTTGCGAAGGAAATCGTACTCAAAGTGCTCTTGCAACAACATAATTAAAGTGGCAGAAGTGCGAAGGAGAACCGGCAGTGAAAAATTATCAGAGGCACAGACTGACCTTGAAAACGTCAAAGAGGAGAATGCACATTTGTGGAAATATATCGACAACATTTCTGAGCAAGAAGGGCTCATGAATTGTGGTCAGTCTATTTCTGAAGTGAAAGAAAGACAACAACGTAGGAAAATACAAGAGCTAAAGAAATATGTCGAGAAGGCCCTTTGGTTTGCAGAAACATTTGGTCTGAAGTTGAGCTCTGTGGAATTTGCAGATGAAGATGGTAGATTACACACAATTGAGTATGAGATAGAATTAGGAAGGAAGAAAAGTTATATCGGTCTATCAGAGGAGGAAAAGATTAAAGTACAAGTACTCTTTATAACAGACAAAGTTTGTATTGGGGAAGCAGCATATCACGAGCTAACCATGACTGATGGTGGGGAGGGGCTACCACGCTCATATTTGATGAAGCAATGCAAGAAGCATCTCAATGATCTTTGCCACATTAAAAGAACGCCAGGGGGAAATGGGGGTGCCCAACTCGACCTTTTATCTGGATTAAAAAGCACTATTGAAAAACAGGTAAGTTGCTCTCCTCTTACTTAATGTACTTCTGTTAATGTACTTACTGTTAATGTACTTTAACTCTTAATTTGTGTACCATGAAAACAGGACTAGTGTTATGTTACTAGTTTCTTTATTTGCATTGGGCATTCATTGATGGTTAGTATATTGAATTTTTTGTTTGGTAGAGGGATGGTTTGTCAGGGTTTGGTATGTCAGGTGGATTGTTGGTCACTGGGGTTTGGATCGTAATAGTATGGGGAAAGGTATTGGAATGAAATCACTACATTCAGAGAGTAATCTGAATATACAACAGTTATTATCTCTAATGGGTTAATTCGCCAAATTTATGCTGAGAAAACAACTTATTATAGTTTGATTGATATCAAATGTTTTGTTGTACTGCATATTGACCTGGCACAGTTTGAAGAAAACACTGAAAATAAACTGAGAATCAAAATGAACTGCTTTGAAGGATGATATTTTCAGGGTATGCAAGTTCTCAGTAATCTCACACTTGCACTCATATCATTTTCTCAATCTCATGTTTATGTTATGCAACCTATAGGATTTCAGTGAGATATACCAAATGTTGGATGAGCAAAATCCCTCTGATGACTATATTACAAGCTATTTTGAGAAGGTTGGTTGTATGACATTTGTAATAGGATACAGTGTACGGATACTGCAATATTAGTGTATATTTCACTTAAACATGATATTTCAGGCAAAGATGTGGGTTGTCCTCTTTACTTCACTGGGGGGAGAATGTGAGGGTTATGCTAAGGCAAATGTCACTCCATACATGCATGCAATGGTGTACAATGTCCCATACTTTATGAGAACTCATAGTGGTATAAAGAGATTCACAGGACAAGGTAAACTATTTTACTAATTTTGGTAATTGAAGTTAATATCAAGTATTAAGATTATGTAAAAAATTGCATTTCTACTCTCACAACAACAATTCTAAATCAAAGGTACTGAGAAAAATAATGATGACTGCCGAAAGAATACATCTGAAAAAGTCAAACAAGTGGGATGCTGCTGGAGATGTTTTGCTTGTCATGAAGAGAGTTGAAGCAACCTCAGAACATCAACAAACTCCTAGGGCGTATACAAAGAGGAGTATGCAATACTGGCAAAACGACCTGCTGGAAAGACGAGAAAAGCACAAGTGACATAGAATTGGCAACCCCTCTGAAAGGGCTGTTCAGAATACTTGTACACAATACTTGTACACAACAACTGTCACCAGCAGAGCTACAAAAGGAGCTGAAATATTTGGGAGTTTCAACCCAAATAAGGAATCTGAAACGACTTCAGGATGCATTAAATCAAGTCGGCAACTCTCCAAATTGACAAAATATATTAACCCATTGGCTGCCTTTACTCTTTAGTATTTTATTTACCACTGATGAGTAAAATCATCTGGCGTTAGACAGAGTAAAATACTAAAGTAGGGCGCATTGCCAGCTAATGGGTAGAACAGGAATTTTTCATGTATTGAACTTCGTTGACTATAAATTGTACAGTTTCGTCAAGAGCAAGGCATATGACTGTGTAGGAACCTTGCAATATTTAAAGATTTACTAGTTTAATATATTATATATGATTATGAACTCTAACTAAATTCTATTAACAATATTTATATGTTATTTACATTGCAGTGACGTTTCAACATGTCCAAACAATTTCTCAATTGGTAATCGAGGTGCTGGGCATAGTTTATTGTCTTTAAACATGTGTCCAACTCAAAATTGGTTTAATTTTTAATGGAGGTTCCATAGCATGACCCTCCCCATGAATGCTTAGCCAGTACCACCATTGATCTGGCAAGGGCAAGCAAGACATGTCATCTATCGAGTAGAACACAAAACCTTTATGGCGCGATAATTCACCTCTACCAAGTGAAACATAGTGCCAAATGTCCAAGTCCATTTGCACATAAATGGGGGATGTTGACTTTGATTTGAGCAACGAGAGAATTCCTTTTAAGAACTCGCACCCAGCTTTGTACAATCTCTGGACACTAGGTGTTGGTGGGTGTTCATACTAGAAATATATAGATGCAATTTAAAAAAACAATTCACTATCAGGACATCATTGTGAGTCTTAAATTCCCTTTCCATCCATTTCACTATGTCAGATGAGAGAATATATGACCATATAGTTCAGAGATTTCAATTTATAAACATCTAGAATAAATATAAAACATATCTTAACCATTACCTTATGAGCTCCTCATTAAGATGAATCGAAGGTTCCCATGAGCAAGATTCATCCCGCTTGATGGGATATTCGTAATCCTTAATTGTTTATATTTTAAATACCAAATAGTTATAATTTCAAAATCAAGACTGAAGAGTAATATAGTTTTCACTTACATTGTTGATATTACACTGAGATATAATCCTCTCAATGCTGTAGACATCATAGTAAAGTTGATTCAGATTCTATGTTTAAATTTCTCTACAGCACGTTCAGTTACCAGTTCCAATTATTATTGAAAATACAACAGCAAATAAAATTGTCACAATGTAGTCTATACTAATACTAACTATTAAACCTAAGTAGCTGGTGCAATTATATATTCATTCAAAATACACAAGAATAAAGGCCTAAAAATTTGGATAGTTTATCATTGAGATTTTAACTACTCCTTTTATACTTTCAATGCAGTTGGACAGTGTAGTATAAAGAAACTACAAATAGGATGCTGTATTTGTATTTCATATTAAAGATATATTGTTGATTGTTGTAGAGTACATAGCTTCATTGCTTGTATTGACATAGTGCAAATTTAAATAAAAGAAACAAGATTAATACAACATTTTTGAAAAGCGAACAGAATACCAGTATGTCAGTTAGCAAGTCTTCAGTGTGGCAATGCAACAATTAAACTGTTAATTTCTATTTTAATGATCAGTTATTCCTTACCCAATATTTCTTTTAAATAGAACAAAAATGCGCATCTTGACTTTCGTAAATGTCATGTATAATGCACATATGAAACTGAATTTAAGGCAGAGAACAGCTATAGTCTGGCTTTTTTCCTATAAACTAGCTAGATATACTCAGTGGCGCTGTGACCGGAGGGGCCAGGGCCCCCCCTATCATTGAGACCCGTTGGAAATTTGTTACGTTGTCGGAATCTTCGTGGTCAAGCATACCTGCATATACGAGCGGGAATTTTACTTCTCTTCGTTGTTTGACAATGCGAAACATATTTGAATAAAAAAATATATATAGATGAAATATCAGAAATCTGACTCAGTTTACATTCCCCAATATAAGTTTATAGAATAGTCAATATTTAGGAGTTATATACTTTATACGATTCCACACATGTAACATTAGCATGGATTGCCGGACTTTGCGCCTTTACGGCTAACCCCCCCCCATTTTTCTAAGACTGATCAAACTTATGAACATTTTCGTATGACTTCATATATTATTATTATTTATGTCGGAAAAATTGTGTTTGTCAAAAAAACATGCTGCCCTTGGCCCCCCTAAAACATGGGACCCACGACGCCCCTGGATATACGAAATAATGTACTATATTGACAGCTTCATATTTCCCGTCAAAACAATAGAAGCTTGAATAACTATTCTTAATAATTAGAACTTGAATATACCGGGTGTCCCAAAAAAAACTGGACAGTGTTTGATTTAATGTAACGTAAAAACTATAAAAGGTATTGCACTGAAATAAAGATCATTCTATGCAGAAAGGGCTAACTTAGATTTTGATATATAACACTTGAATTTACGTACAATATTGACTGCGCTATTGATGTTTGAACGCTGAACTACCGTTTTTGAAAATGCCAAAAATTAGCATAAAACAGCCTTATAATTACCGATGTAGTTATACCTGTTAAATAATAAATATTTCTTTTTGGTAAAAGGAATGCATGAACCAATTTTTGATATCAACATGAATTATTGTACAGTATTACTTAATTTTTATTCACACGTGTTTAACAAGACCAACAAAAGAGTAAATTTGCTTGAAAATAATCTCAAAGAGGCAATGTTTCAAATTAGTTTAATTAGCCACTTTTTACCGGGTTTTTACCAATTCCTAAAACGCATTCCAAATTCAAACAGTTGTATCTCGCTCAATATTGTATGTAAATTCAAGTGTTATATACCAAAATCTAAGTTAGCCCTTTCTGAATAGAATGATCTTTATATCAGTGCAATACCTTTTATAGTTTTTACGTTACATGAAATCAAACACTGTCCAGTTTTTTTTGGGACACCCGGTAGATTGTTTTCAAAAGAATATTTCAAAAGAATATTACTTGTATCCAATAATTCTGCACTAGATTTCTTTTTCAGTAACATTCAATGGTCAGGGAATATTAACAGATATCAGGCAAATCTGGGAACTAATTCCTTACCAAGAAATTTTTTCATGAATGTGTTTGTCAAGATGTCTACTAATATCTCTCAAAAACTTTCTCTCAACTCCCGTAGTGAAAACTTTGATCGCCGTTTAAACTTTGGGTGTCACAGGAGTACAGGACCATATATTTGCGGAAAATGAAATTACCAATTAATAATCATAGTCTTACGTGTAGCTTAAATATAAAAGTTAGGGAATTTATGATCTTAAATCGAGGTAAAATTTGTATTTTGGCATTTATATGTCGTTTTGCCCAGATTTAATACTTGCTCTGAGAGCAAAAGTAAGCTTGAATGTACGTTTCAATGAGACATAATTTGGGCCAGACAACTCAAATTGTTATGTTGTCTGGAGGCGAAACTCTCTTGGTAAGAAATACATGTACATTCAAAACATTCAAATAATAATATAAGCTTTAAAACATTGTCATACTATAAAAAAGTAACACTTGTCAGCGTGCAAATACTTGTTTACTTTGTTAGTTGTCCAAATCAGTACTATTTTAAGAAATGCTTCTGCAAAATAAATATCAATACTTTCCTCAAACATAGTGATTTTTCATCATAACATATAAATTTATGCCATGCTCACTTTAGTTGAGCCTTCACTAATGGCAATAATTATGTGCAACGGTGCTTCCATTTTCCTTCAGTAATATAGCATTATGGACAATGACATGATTGACTCGTAAGTACGAACAGTTTACAATAGGTATATTATACTGCTTGGCATTTTCTTATATATAAGTTATATTCATAGAAACAAACCTTTATAGCACTTAAGATTATATTTATTGAAGGTGCAGCATTGGCACAGAAAGAGTTAGAACAGACGAAGAGACAACACATTTCCTCTGCATCCTTTGTAACTAGTGCTTGCAGTTCTACGAGTGCGCGTTCCAGTCAGCTTTTGAAAAATATATGCATTCTTTGCAACAATCCAGTTCAACTTTACCCAAATCATCCATGTAAGGTTGAACGCGTAACAATCTTTGCCTGATATGGTACGAAATATAGCGGTATTCACATATTCATACTCTTTCTTCTCAAATACACTACAGAAAAAGCGAGAAAAAACTATAGAATTCCTGACAATTTATCCTTAGATCGACTGAAGAATAGTCTTCTACAGACAGCACACATTCTATAGGACGATTGGGGAACTGAAATTGCTGGGCGTCTAGAAGGGATCAGCGACTTTGTAGCAGGAGAAACCCTTATACCATTTGCGATGCAAAGTTCTTTTTGAGATGGGTGGTCATTACTACAAAGCAAAAGATGTAAAACGTTTATTATTATAATCTCATGGTTTATCAACATATGGTATTGCTTGTGATTGTGGAAGGCTGATAATTAAAACAATCTTCTATTCTTAGGTAGGAAAGAAAATTGACTATGATCGGGCGACATTCTATAAGCTCTGCGAATGGTTAGACCAAGAACTCGAACATGGAGTGACTACACTTGTTGAAGTCCACAAACAAATGCTAAAGTTTGATCCTTCACCAGATAAGAGCCTTTCATATTTGAAGAAATGGTTTGAGATAAAGCTTCAAGAGAAATACAGTGACACAATGTATTTCACGTCACAGGAGAGAAGGGCAGATGTGATCTGTTTCAGAGATAATTCCAGCAACATTCTGCGAGAGCATCATGCTAGCATTCAGCTTGGAGATGAGAAGAGACAGATAATAAAGACTGCTATTAAATTCATTTGCAACGACATCGCCACTATAGATCTAGATGCACAGTCTTACCCCACCATGCCCAGTATGACCGACATCGATAGTCAGCTGGCACTTGTTACTGAAAGCCTTCAGATGTTTTTGAGACCGATTGTCAAGACAGACAGAAGAGTAGCAGTTTGGGGACAGAACTTTATAAAGGCCTGTCGGCCAAGATCAGGAGTAATGCCCTTCCACATGGGACTTTCCATACAACTAGATCATAGATTTGAATCAAAATAGATGTTCGACAAGTTTCACCGGTTAGGATACTGTGAATCTTACGCCGAGACACACTGTTACAAATACTGTTTTCTCAATAAGAGGAATGGCGTTTTTATCTCTGAATTTCTCGGTACTCTTGAAACAATTATTGAGAAAAGTGAGGAGCAAGAAAAGCAGCTGGAGCAAGAAAAGCATCCTGAAAGCAGCTGAAGTGAAAATTCTTCCATTCACAGGTAACAAACATAAAGGCATAGACTCAATCACTTTCCTTCCTATTGCTGATCTCTCCATTTCCGTGACACAAAACAAATCTCTCTCCGGGAGACACTCTCTAGCAGCAGGATGGGTAATCAAAGCACAAGATCCAGAGTTTCAGCATTCCAACTGGAATGGTTGGATGAAGAGAATCCATGAAGCTGATAGAAATGAAAGCAAACTGGTTAACTTTCCTCCTGTCATCGAAGGTGACCCCAACGACAATAGCACCATTTTTACCACCCTGAAAGAGTGCACAAGGCTGTCTGGAGAGGAAGTTGCTATAGTGACCTTTGATCTTCCAATCTGGCTCAAAGCTGTGGATATCATCAATCAAACGAATATGTCGATTATTCCAAGGTAACTGCACTGTGTGTGTACCTGTATGTGTCTGTTTATGACATATTTATCAATAGGTACGTTCCATTTATTATTTTTCAGGCTAGGAGGATTTCACCTACTAAAAAGTCCTACTTGGGATCTATCTGCAATATCATGGACGACTCTGGACTGCTAGAATTAATCCAGCTGATATAACCAGGATAGTACGACGGCTGATCACATCCTGACTGGAGGGTGTTTTGACAAGGCAATCTGTGCTCATCTCCTAATAGATGCAACTATCCATCAACACGTCATGAAACATGTCTTCACCGAGGAAGAGCTCGATGAAATGAGAACTGTCATAGTACAAGTAGCTGATGGCAAGTTGGGAGCCAGTCACACAGCATCAATAATTCCAGTGTTCGAACAGAGGTTTGAAGAGATGTTTAAAATGCTTGCAGAGGGAGGAAGAACGCCTGCATTCTGGGTCCAGTATCACCAAATGATCGATGACAAAATCGTTGTTGTTTTTATATTAGAAATTTCAAAACGAATATCTGCAGACGATTCAGAATAATTAAGTACCTCAGGTTTGACAGCTAACAATTTGTGTACCGTGATAATTATAATTTTTAAGTCTGTATGGATAAGGTTCAGTGATCCCTAGACTTGAAGCGGCGATCAAAGTTTTTCCTACGGGAGTTAAAAATAAATTTTTAAGGAGATGTTAGTAGACATCTGGACAAACACATTTGTGAAAACATTTCTTGGTAAGGAATTAGTTCCCAGATTTCAACAATATATTATATATTATTGGTTTAGATCCAGATAAGGTCAAGGTGCTCAAAATCGCTGGTTGACAATGCGTTCAACCTGTCTCGGTGTCTCGAGTTAATATAACATTTCAAACATCTCTTCTTGTGTCTTCGTTTAAAGAATGTATCCTACAACAACAGATTGTTCTTGAAACGTTTTCCAGAGTGTATGACCATTTACCTTTCTCGTTAAATTTCAATTGACACAAAATACTATAGTATAGCTTCAATAATACTCCAATCATTCACAAACGTGTAACACAATTAAACCACTCAAGTTGTAAAATTTGCCATTTCTTTCCTTCTCACAAGCTTAATATGGCTTTACCCAGTGTAGCATTTCCTTAGTTCCCTTGCCTGGTTGTGAGAATTCTAGTTCATTATAACGTGCAAAAACGACATATTTTTAGTTACCAAAACCTTCACGCAATATAGATCCCTGTTGTTTTGAAGCGAACCATCTAATGACGTCACAAAGGTAATTGACCCCAAGGATAATTTTTTGAGAATTTGATCCAAGATGACGACTGATGAGCAAATTTTATCACATTTTACTTGCACTTTACTTGCAAACAAATATGTTACAGAAAAAATAGTACATTCTCATAGTTAGGTTGTCCAGTAAGATTAAATAAGCCAATAAAAATTTTCGTTGTCATTGTCCTTTAATGTATTTTTTAGATATATCACGGGATTGGAGGTTGTTAGCCCTCTTGGCCTGCTGTATTCTTTGCACTGAAGACCTGTTCGCAGGCTAGCTGTATACCTAGGTCAACATCGCCCAAGGGTACATGCTAAATTAATGGCTTAAATTTTGGAGTTGAAGATTTGACTTTTGTCCACTCTCCAAACTGTTGGTACTATTCTTTAAAAAGCAAACTGGTATATATATATGTAAAAATAAACGAAACAATAGCTTGAAATGCTTGTAATCTATTATTATAACCAGTTTTCATTGCCAGCCAGAAAATTTGGAAAGTGTCTATAATTAACATTGTACATCTCTAATACTCTATTCTTGTTCCTTATCAGCTTACGACTTATGATTATGACCAATAATTGTGCTAATTACTTGGACCACAACACCCATAAAAATAGGTACGCTAAGCGTACATGTATCTGCTCATGGTGATGCCACAGTTGCCCATGAAGGAGTAATATTCAACAATAGGCAACTTTGTAATTACAGGCGCCATTTTGCAAAGGGGGCAAACACAATAAACAACAATAGCATGACTCTAGGTAGAAGTATTCCATTTGGGACAAGGTGAATATAGTTACTACGGCTGGCAGAGCTATAGGTTTAATATGCCCCTGTCTGTTTTTTTCGTCGTCGTCGTCATGGTATTTTTGGGGTGTCACAAACTTGCACTCCCCCGGTCACCCAAATCATCAGCACAAAACACATGCAATTTTCTTGTCAATCTTGTGTTGTGAATCTTTATAGAATACTTGCGCATTTTGAGTTAGGTACTTGTGTTTTAACCAGATCAATAACACATCAAGAGAATGAAACGATAAATGCAATACTAACGAGAAACGTACAAATCATGCTGATATTCGTCACACACTATGTAAAATATTCGACATACTTCAGTCTATATGAGGGTATTATATTTCCAACAACAAACATTGCGCCTTCAAGACTTGACGATCGTAAACTAAGTGCATCGCTCTAAAACATCTATACTCTACAATAGTTTGCGCGAACCATACGTGGGTATTTATTGTATTTGTGAGAAACTAAAGACAAACTAGAAATCAGTGTTGAAATCAGTGTTGAATATTTAGTATACACACCTTTTCAATCTCACGTTTTTGACTGGAATTATTCCACTAAAAGTTGCATTGATTTCACCAATATTTAAGGCTAATGATGCAATGAAGTTTGAAAATTACTGACCAATATCAGTTCTTGTTTGTTTTTCTAAATTGTTAGAAAGACTTATGATTAATAGACCATCAAAATTTATTGATAAAAATAAAATATCAAAACATCAATATGGATTTACGAAAAATAGATCAACAGAACATGCATTAATTGATTTATTGATAAAATTACCAAAGCAATTGACAAAGGAAAATACTCTACTGGTATTTTCCTTGATTTATGTAAGGCATTTGATACAATTGATCACAGGATTCTGATAAGGAAATTGGAACATTATGGGTATCAAGGGAGTGGCCAAAGAATGGTTTGAAAATTAAAAGCGGTGTCCCACAGGCATCAATCTTGGGTCCCCTATTGTTTCTTTTATACATAAATGATATTCAATACTGCAGTGAACTGATTTCTATTGTATTATTTGCGGATGACACAAACATTCTTTATAGTCATATGTGTCTTGAAAAATTGAATGAAATTATTCAAGTTGAAATTAATAAAATTGCAGATTGGCTGAATGCAAACAAGTTATCTATTAATACAGAAAAAAACAAATTTATTCTTTTTAGAACAAAAAATAAGAAACCTAAATATACCATAAACATTTCGATCAATAATAACAATATAAAACAAGTCAAAAACACCACATTTCTAGGAATTGTTATTGATTAATTTTTGACATGGTGTAATCACTTGGATTTGATTACGAAAAAAAATATTAAATGTGCTGCAATTATTTCCAGGATTCGACATTTCACAAACTTAAATTCCTTAAAACTAATATATTATGCTTTGGTCTATTCATATTTAACTTATGGTAATTTAATCTGGGGTAACACCTACAAATCTCGTATTCAAAAGTTAGTGAATTTCAAAAAAAAATTGTCAGACTAATGACTTTCAAATTATATGTTAATCATTCTGAACTAATTTTTAATGAATTAAAAATACTCAATCTATACAAATTAATGATTATTTAACAAGTATATTCATGTTCCGATATTTCCATCTACAAAATCTACCAGAATTATTGCTACACAAAAAGTCCAGTAGAACATGCAACCATGCAAAACATACTCTTGCTAATAAAGGTATGGAAGTATGGAATAATCTCTCTGAGCAACATAAAAAACGTTTTGTAAATATTCTATATTATCTCATATATGTAATGTTTTGGGCTAACTGAATTAAAAAATATATATAACTCAGACATAAACACGCAATAACGAGCTCTATTTATCAGAGTTCAAGGGTCAGCTGTCACATGTTCTTGATAAATATTACACTGTAAACGGGTCAAGTTTCTACAAGAAAACCGAAGAGCTTAGTTCTCCCTACGTCTTGCAATACTCTATGATGATCCTATCATCTATACGTGGGTATTTGTAGTTGTGGGAAACTAAAGAGGAACTAGATATCAGTGTTCAAAATAATTGAGACATAAACGCGCAATAATGCAGAGCTCTATTTATTAGAGTTCAAGTAGTTCTCCCTACATCTTACAATATTTTACGATGATCCTATAACTCCTAATCATTATACTTCGAATTGACCCAAACGCTTGAACAGACCCATTTAATATAAGTATTCAGCGAGACGCATTCCTCACGACAACAGTGGAATATTTAATCGCTCGCACAGCGCACATATTGGTCAAACGTTGGCAGACCCATTCAAATGAGTAACAAATATATATATATAGAATACTGGGTTTGGTGGATAATCCAAGTGAGTAGATATATACACAATTTTAAGACCTAACCAGGAACGGTTGCGAAAAATGCAACACTAGGTCCTCTGGCAGGAATTGAACCCACGGCCCTGCGATTCCGGTGCAGCACTCTAACCTATATATACAGAACTTACGGTTACAGCTCAGCAACTGGCCTCTGTAGCTCAGTTGTAATATTTCTTATATTTAATACCTTAATGGCTTAATCTTCGACAGTTTGACTGTTTAACTGTTTAGTTTCTCCTTGGCCACATATTCGTTTTAGTTGATACTTTCGTATTGAAAACCTTCGTATTTTCACATTTTTATATGAATTAACTACGTTTTGTCAATATATTTTGACATTTCAAAACATATGTGCCATGTTGAATTTAAGATCTAGCCTGCGAACAGGCAAATTGAATGATGTCATTCCTTGCAAAAAATTACATCAGTGTTGGTTGTAAGCCAATTGCTGATTGGCTAACGTTGCCTATTTTATATAAGCTCGTTGCAGAATGGCTAAAAGTTAACACTAACATTACCATTACATTAACATTACATTAACATAAACATTAACATTAACAAGGTGATAGCATTATATCTGCTACGCAGATACAAAAATGGCTTGCCTTTTTGTATATTTCGTTTTATAATTGCATCTCAAATATTTAATTCTCCAATCCAATGAATGGTCGGAATCAATTTTTCAGATTCCTTCATATTAGTCCATGTTTAATAATAATAATAATAATAATAATATTTATTCAGGAAGCTCCATTCACCGGAGTGTTTTACAAGAAGGTCCTGCAATATATATCATTCAATATTATAAAAGTTAAACTAAAACTAAGCTATATTAAAAATTTTAAAATATTTACAAAGTGTGATAGATTACGTATAGAAAGTTCAATTACATTAATTGTTTTAGCTTTATTTTAAAAAGCTGAAAATTATTAGATTGTTTTAGTTCAAGAGGTAATGAGTTCCATTCAGACAGAGATTGGTATACAAATTGTTGTTTTCCCCAATTTGTTCGAGAGAGTGGTAGATGGTAGTGGTTATTTTGGCAGGTTTCATAGGTATGAATTTGGGAGTTTTTTGTCAGGTGAAAATCAAAGTCGACCATATTGTTGATGGATTTGAAGGCACAGATACAACGGTGGTATTTTCGGCGAATGGAAAGGGGTTTCCAGTCAAGAGTGTGTAAAGCTTCAGTAGCAGAGGAGTGGCGGGGAAGATCAAGGATAATTCTGGCAGCGTTATGTTGTAGGGTTTGGAGGTGATTCATCAGAGTAGTGTTATTTTTGTCTCCCCATACGATATCACTGTAGTCGAACAGAGGGAGGACAAGGCTGTTGTAGATGGTTAGTCTAGCTTGTAGTGGCAGTAAATACTTTATGTGGCGAATAAGGCCAAGGCGCTGATGAACCTTCTTGCTAATGTTGTCAATATGGTCTGACTAGGTTAGATTTTGTTGGATCGTCACTCCCAAGTATTTAAAAGCGTTCATTCTATCAAGGGTGGAGTTATTGACAGTGATGGAGACATTTTCGAATTTGGTGAGCTTTCGAGAACTACCGTATAAAACAAACTTGCACTTGGAGATATTAAGTGTCAGAAGATTGGCTTTGTTGGAGAGACCAGATGAGATAAGCTTGTCAAAGAGAAGGGAATGGTCAACGGTGTCAAAGGCTTTAGACAGGTCAAGAAACACAGCTCCATTTACTAAACCCTTGTCCATGTTTCCTAAAATGGTGTCCGTGAGGTGTGCAAGTGCAATACTAGTGGAAATTCTAGGTCTAAAACCAAACTGACGTGGTGATAATATCTTGTTTTCAATAAGATAGGTGTAGACTTGAGAGTGAACTGCTTTCTCGAGAACTTTGCTGATGGTTGGAAGTATTGTGATTGGTCTGTAATTGCTAGCATTGGATTGATCACCAGATTTATAAATTGCTGTAACTTTGCCAGATTTCCAGATTGACGGGAATGTCGAGGAGTCAAGTGAACGATTAAATAATTTGGTGAGAATAGGACTTATGATGCTGGAGGAGTCTTTAAGTAGTCTTGCACTGATTTTATCTAGTCCTATAGCTTTGTTTATTTTAAGCTTGCTCAGAACACTGAACACATAGCTCTCTTCGACTGGATGGAAAACAAATTCATTTTCCGTAGAGCTACCGGTAGATTGCTGATTAGTGCACAGATTCGGACAAAGATGTTGTAGGTTATTTTTATTTTACTTGCTAATTTGGATCCTATGGTGGAGAAATGATTGTTCAATGACTCAGCTATTGACTTTGGGTCAGTGTGAGAGACGCCATTGGATACAATACAGGAAGGTGAGGAGTGAGATTTTCGGGAGGAGATGTTGTTTAAGGTTTTCCATAATTCATTAGAGTTTCCTTTATTTTTGTTGATCAGGTTTGAGTAGTATTCAGCTTTACACGTTTTAACTGTTCTATTAACATAATTCTTAATCTTCTTGTACATTCTCCAATGGAAGGGCGAGTTTGACTTAACAGCTTTACGGTGGTGGTGGTCGCGATCTTGCATTGCGTTACTTAAATTTGAGTTAAGCCAGGGAGTTTGGATTCCTTTTGTCCTAAGTTTCTTAATAGGGGCATGACGGTCAGCGATGTTTGTAAAGAGTTCGTTCCACTTACATATAGCGACATTAATGTCTTGTTCATCGTTAATGAAGTTAAAGTCAGCGTCTTTGAGATCGGTAAGGAAAGATTGCTTAGAGTAAGTCTTAAAGGATCTATATTCGATGACTCTACCTGGGGCTCTACGTACTCCCGATTTAACGACACAGTAGATAAGAGAATGGTCACTAAGGTTGACGTGTAAAACTCCAGAGGCGACTATTCGATGATTGTTGTTGGCAAAAAGAAGATCTATCATTGTCGTAGAGTTTTCCGTTATTCTCGTAGGTTTGTCTATAAGTTGTTCAAGATTGTATATATTGGTCAAATGCAGTAGTTTTCTCTTGAGGACTCGTGAAGTATCATTTTTTGTAGTTAAGAAATTAACATTAAAATCACCAAGTAGTAGTAGTTCAGCTTCCGACGGAATAGAGGATAAGACAGTATCAAGTTCTTCAATAAGCTAGTCTAACGATTGGTCAGGGGCTCTGTAGATAGTGAATATGAAAAGGCTTTTGCTATTAGGACGAGTAATTTCAATAACGGTTGATTCAATTTTATTACTCTGTAAGTCAGTCCGGGTTCTGTAGGGGATACCATCTCTGACAAGATAGTGTATAGCCACGAATGGAAATTTCTCCATCCGTTATACTAGAGGTTAGCCATGTTTCAGAAATTGTAAGTATATCAAACGGTTTATCATTAAGTAGAAGTTTTATGGTGTCTATTTTATTGTAGATGCTTCGGATATTGAGATGTGCGACTTTAAGTCCCCGAGAGTGTAGAAAACTGTTTGCCTGTTGGGTATTAGAGATAGATTCGGGACCAGGGTTGGATTGAACATCACCAGATAAACAAACGAGCAAAATTGTAAAAATTGCGTATAATAATAGTCGGCATCCAAAGTGGACCTTTAGTGAGTTCAGCAATGGCTTTCGTTTAACTCGTAGAGATCTACAATCTTGCTAAATTTCATACTTGCATCATAGAATGCACATAATGAGATGTAGACATCAGATTGAGTATATGAACAATATGGCAGCCTGGGCGTTCTTTCCCAGAAGTGTCAAACTCTGTGCACGTTGAAAGGTCTTGCAACATTTGCATCTAGAAAAAGAAAGAAAGAAAAAAGTAAGTATAAACTAACTTTCTAAAAATATTATATACAAGTTAGTAAAAATACATCAAACTGATCAAAGGGATATGGCAATGTTTCCGATGCATACTTGAAATAATTTTTGAGATACATGCAAACCTTTTTACAGCCTTTTCAAATCTTACCCGGTTCTCAAAATATTTGGACCGTCAGAGCTGTTTGCCATCGATTATTGTTGATATGCATATTACGTCACAAGCAGGGTTAAGCAAATGTTTCAACCAGATAACCAATGGTCATTATGAGCCCAAAATTATATACTTCTGTTAAGTTTTGAATTACAAAACTGACAACAAATTATATATTACTAATTGTTACTAGGTCGTCTCGAAAATGAATCTAAGATCGTCAAGATGGCAAGATTTTCTACCGTGAATATATATATAAGGAAAATCATATAGAATTGAAAAGTTCTTTCAAACGAGACAAACCAAATTTTCTTGCCATATATACAATACGCAATGCTTTATTATACAATCTCCCTGATCTATTATACAATCTCCCTGATCTCTTCAGAGTCAAAGTTCTAAAATTTAATTGTTCTTCTCATCATGAAATCTTGGTTTAAATACTGATTGTGCAAAGTCATTCTTCTGTAATCGACTTTTGTCAATTGTCATTTGCCGACCCTTACGAAAATGTTTTATAGAATATTACATTAAAATATTCTATGGAAATCCTATAGAATATTCGAAAGGATTTTGGAACCTATTCTATAGGACATTCTATGGAATATTTGATGTAATATTCTATAGCACATTCAATTGAAGTTCTGTAAAACATTCTATAGCACATTCAATTGAGGTTCTGTAGAATATTCTATAGCACATTATGCCACATCCTATAGAACTGTTATAGAATATTAAATTGATCAATTGATGCTGTAGAAATTATAAAGAACTTCTATAGCATATACCAAAAAAATTCTGTAAAGTTAAGCGAAACCTGCTAGACACAGAAATGAGAATTAATACAAATGTCCAATGCAGCAAATATATTCATTTTAAACTCATGATAAAAACATGTTCAACTAAATTGTATACATAAACTTACAGATAGAACAAATAAAATATTATATAGACAGAATTATTTAAAGTTACAGTAATAGGTAAATTGAAAAGGGTTTCCTGTTTCTCAGGTCAAGTGGTGATTAATTACACCAAGTGAACTTATTTTTGAGATGCCTTGCCTTTTCTACTTTGTTTATATTGTTGATTTGCAATGTCATAACTTTTCTTAATTACATCATTTAGCACCATATTCTAGGTTAAAGGGGCAGTGTCACCGTCTGCGCATCCATAGCAAACATGGGAAAGTGTCATAAAATAAGGTGAGTTTGCACAGTGAATGCCTTACTATTACAACTTTGTTTCGGTTATGAGAGAATAATGGTTGCATTGTCTTAATTTTTACAGGGAAATGCAGCGAACACTGGAAGGGAACGCGGTGGTCGTGGTAGGACTACAAGTCAAGGTTTTCGCCTCTCATCAGCTTATTGTCTCGGAGGATGCGCTAAGGGAAAAGGAAAACAACGATGTGAAGGTAACTTGGTTTATTATGTACGTTAAAATTATTTATTTTGGAAGACTTTATACAGGGCTTAGCTCCTAAACAACTTGTCTGGTTATATTAGTTTATTTATATGGCATATAGTACATACAGTGTAAACTCCTACAATTATTATAAACAATTATTATAAATCGAACAAGTTGACACAATCAAAATTGAAGTTCGCCAAGACTTTTATAGTCCATCACCGGACTATAGTCCTTCCACGCTTCAATGAACCTGTGTTCAGGATTAAATATAGAATACCTTGCCACTCTACATATCATAAGTGTAAAGACTAAAGTTATTTTTCATAGAACTGGCAGACCAAACAAATGAAACAATGCTGTGTACATGCTATTAATAAAAGGGTTTTATATAGGTTGAGATGCGGGTTGGGCACTAAATCATTGTAAACAAGCTAGTTTATTGGCTAGGTATTATATAATTAATCATGTATATATTTATTTTAGCACTTTATAGATACCCTAGATGCAAGTATGGTGAGAAAGTTAGCAATTCGCAGTCTTCGCAGGGGTATCGGTAGTATGGATTATATTGATACCCTCCTGATCAAGGAAGATGACCTTGATGATGCCAATGAGGGTGAAGCCGAAAGCATCATGGGTGAGTTCTCATTGAACATGGATCAAGAACCAGGGGCTGAACCATCCCAGCAGCCTAGTCAGTCACAAATCCCTGATCCAGGACAGAATAAAGCAATTGAACCTGTACCAGAATGGTGCAAATGTGGGAAATGCCATCCAATGCCACAAGAAGTGGAAAATAAATGCTGTAAGCAAAGGAGGTGGTGGAATATGGGCTATGGTTGGGGGAATAATAGCAGGATCACTTTCATTTAAAGGAACTGTTTGTGTGACAGAATCCACATCATCTAGCCTTTTCCTCAAAATTTTGGACATAAGTACTGGGATGTATTCATATCCTTTCAGAACTTTCACAGCTTTTATATCCCATTTCCTTGTTCTTTGGCTGTACTTCCTGGTAACCATTTCATCACCTGAACTGGTTATGGCTTGGGGAAGGTTCATGTGGAAGTTCCAATCAATTGCAGTAAATTGTAATTTACATATCTCAATTCATGTTACTGAAATAAAAATTGTACCATTAAAGTTGTTGATGCTAACCTTAAGGGCACTCTCTTTGGTGTATAAACAAGACTCAGGCTATTGGCACATTCTATTCGTCCTGTGTGCCTTGTGGGGGAAAAAACAGAACAAAATTATGTCAATGTAATAAAAGATTTTGGGCATGCAACTTTATAAAATATTTACCTAAACCTTGTATAATATTTAAATATATACACAATTTTTAAGAACTAACCAGGAAAGGTTGCGAAAAATGCAACACTAGGTCCTCTGGCAGGAATTGAACCCAAGGCCCTGCGATTCCGGTGCAGCGCTCTAACCAACTGAGCTGCAGAAGCCAGTTGCTGAGCTGTAACGGTTGCAAAAAAATGCAACACTAGTCCTCTGGCAGAAAGAGGACCTAGTGTTGCATTTTTCGCAACCCGTTCCTGGTTAGGTCTTAAAAATTGTGTATATATCTACTCACTTGGATTATCCACCAAACCCAGTATTCTAGTTCAACCAAGTGAAGTGCGAAAAAATCTTTCAATCTACCTTATCACAACCCGCACACCCGATAACCTATATATACAGAACTTACGGTTACAGCTCAGCAACTGGCCTCTGTAGCTAAGTTGGTTAGAGCGCTGCAACGGAATCGCAGGGCCTTGGGTTCAATTCCTGCCAGAGGACCTAGTGTTGCATTTTTCGCAACCGTTCCTGGTTAGGTCTTAAAAATTGTGTATATATCTACTCACTTGGATTATCCACCAAACCTAGTATTCTAGTTCAACCAAGTGAAGTGCAAAAAAATCTTTCAATTTATAATATTTAAAGCTGTCCAGTGACCAGTGTTTAACCTTCTTCATGGCCTTTGGTTTACCAAGCTAATGAATAAAAACATAAAAAAACCCTGGATAAGCCAAGATTGTAAGCCTTCTAGAGGGTAGATTGTAAGGTTGCCTTTTTAAGCTTTATTTCTTTTCTAATTACCCAATTAGTATTACATTATTAATATAATTGTAAATCCAAACATCACTGACCTTTGTAAGACACTTCTTAATGGACTTGGACTTGTGCCAAATATCCAAACTGTGTACAATATCCTTAAAATCAGTTTCTAGAGTAAAAAAAACTCTTGTTATCCATACAATACTACAATTAATTGTTGTCAACTTTGCACTAGTACTTATCTGTAATTATCCTATATAATTGAAGGAACATATTTTATTTTTGAACCAGCTAATATAAAATAATCGTATAGTTACAGTAAGTCGCCATATATACGAAACTATATGTTGTAAATAGAAAGAACATTTTCTCCTATAAATAGAAAGAACATTTTCTACAACTTTAAAATATAATACTGTATTTAGTATCCTGTTTTAGGAATTTTTATGATACTGTACTTGCATTATTTTCCTTACTTGAATGGTAAATACTCAATCTCCTAGTGTACATCTAAGAAACTGAACAGTCTGATTTCAAAATATTTCAAAATATGTAGGGGACTTATACTGTATATGCAATCTTCAATACCCACCTAGTAATTTTTTGACAGAAGATGAAGCATCTGTCACCAGTTCAACAATATGTAAATCTTCTTTTTTCAGCTTCTCTAGTGATCTCTTTACTGCTTCCCTCTCCATATTTGTAGAGGCCAACCCAACATGACGTTTGTCAAGCACTTCAATATGCAATATATAACTTGAATTTGTTTCGACCACAAAGTAGCATAGATTTTTAGCATTAAAGCCAGGTGAATCACACTGATCATCACCACCAATAACAAGATTTGTGCCTGCAAACTCCTTCAGTTGTTGACCCCTCATCCAAATCCACCACTCGTCCACAGCTGGCAGTAAATACACCCGCTGCACTCTGAAATACGTAGATTTGGAAGGCCAAGTTCATAAATTGAGCCAAACGATTGATTCTACCATAGTTATGTCCTGAAAGCAGCACTGTAGCAGAAGCTTGAATATTATTGACATACATGTCATTTATTCTTCGTGATGAACAAAATCTAAAATTGTGTCCAGACTGACAGGTGCAGCTAACAACTAGAGTTGTCCCCACAAAGTGATAAATTACATCAGGTGTATTAGAAAAATGAGACCAGGATTATCATATAAGACTAAAATATAATAACCAATTGGACGTAGTTTAAGTGGACACCTTCTGTAATCTGGTGCTTGTTATATGAGTATGACCATAACTTCCCTTCGCCATCATCTCAATGCTACCTGACTAGCATTAAATAGGTCAATAGGAAGCAACAGGGCACAGGAGATTTGGGGTATTTGCCCATTAAGTCGTATGTTAAAATACTGAATACAAGCTTACCAGTCAAAACGTCCCCTGGTCAAAACGTCCCCAACCCAAGTCAAACATCTCTTGGTTGAACTCATTGCAAAATATGTTTAAATTATCAAAGAACCAGGTGTTGTCTAATTGTTTTTGGTATAAACCAACAAATTTAATACTCAGTAGGCCATTTCCAAAATCTATATTAGAGGTATATATGTATATATATGTGTAGGTTTAGGTCTACGAAACGCAGAGTGCTCGACAACATATAGTTAGAGCAAATTATATATTTTTGCTTACCTCAAAACTTGTCTGCAACAGGCTGTTTCATCTGTAAAAGAATCATCAGGCAGTTTACAAGTATCGAAAGAAATGACCGCTTATATGCTTCCTGCAGGAGCGTGGGGGTGTATGTGGGAGACAATGCGTCTATGTTTGCGTTGTTTACGCAAAATTTATTACGATGACGACACCATGAAATTATTTCAGCTCTTTTGTTCAGTAAACAATTCTTGTTTTTTTTTTCTTTCAAAATACAAAATTTTTCTTCTAAACATAAATTACATCGTTTTGCCTCCCGTGTACGAAATAGAATGTTTTAAAATTTGCCAATTAATACTAAAATTAATACTTGCCATAAGGATTTCAGTATTAATTGGCAAATTTTAAAACATTCTATTTCGTACACGGGCTTACCTCACTCGGTAATATGATAAAGAGAAAATGTTCTCCAGTGATGTATTTCATAATTTCCAGACTGCACAAGCAGAAAATTCTGCCTGCCGCAGCTGGGTTTTTGAACCCGCGACCTTCGAATTACTAGATCGATGCTCTACCAACTGAGCTACATGGTCAGGACGGATTGAAAACTGGAAATTATATAGTATTGTTCGATGCTGAATTAATATAAACTAGTACGCTTATGACATTCAGTATATAGTTCATAATTTCCAGTCTTCAATCCGCGGCGGGTAGAATTTTCTATATATATATATAGTATATATGCTATGACTGTTTTTTTATTCACTGATGCTAAAAATATTAATAAAATGTGTGAGGACCTGTAAATAGACATCAATCCCAAAATTTTGGCTGTTTGCTGGTGGGTCAAATTGCGATAGGTGCAGACAGGCTGTCTACTTCATCTGAATGAATGGGCCGGTGGATTTCGGGGACTTCTATAACATCTGGTGTAGGCATCTTCACTCCATGCAGGATTTGGTAATTGGTAATCGTGGTCAATTCCATAATCGTTAATTTCATCCTATATAAAACATACCTTATACATATTGCTGTTTTTATGGTTACGATATAACATTTTCTACTCGATTGTTCTGAAATAGTTTTGATCTGTGATTGCAAAAGCAAATTAATATAGACAACCTAAACAATGAAACCAAACAAGGATACATGCAATTTCATGATGTTCGACTATAACCATTTACATGGTCGACATATAAATTTCTGCCTCCGAATTATCATGCCCAAAGCATAAATTACGGCGGTTGACTGTTGTGTAAAACTACCTGAAAAATACAATGAGAACTTCAAAACTTCAGGTTGTTTTACACAACAGTCAACCGCCGTATTTGCTATACTCTACCCGCACTGGCACCGCACGTTAAAGCATAAATTACTGAAGTAAAGACAAAAATAATTCAATGGTAATCTTACTTCTTGAAGTTCTACATTAATGAGTTGATGTCTCAGGCCCCAAACCCACAGCTGAGCAGGTGTCATGTTGCCTTTGCTTGAAAGTGGATGATGGTTCCAGCCTTTAAATAATATCCCTTCATTTTCGATGTAATGAAAGAGACTGTGGAATTATATATATGTACAACCGAAATTATATATATGTTTTTCAACTAAACCATGTTGCTAACTTTACGATAGTGCATGATCAATTAGCGGGTTGTCTCGTTCGTTAACGTTGTTTGTCCAGTGTTATTCTTTGTCTGTTTGTTTACTTGTTTGTTAACTCCCCGCTAATTTCCATTGTTTCATTTGTCGTCTGTTTGTTTGTCAGTTTGTTGACTAGTTTGTCCTAATAGTTGACTAGTTTGTCCTGCCTGCAATGAAGCTGCCCCTATCAGAACCCCGCATGGGGTGAGTGAACATTTACCAAGCAACACACACGTTAACACTTGGCATTTTTTCTTGAGAAACGTCCAGTTCGCCATTCATACTGTCCAGCGGCACTTCAAATAAAATTACGCAAATAAGCGATTATGGCCTGCAGTGTTCCCCAACTATTTTCAAAATGGTGGAAAATTTTCCAGCAGAGCAGGTTGCTAAGAAATTTGTTTTGGGGAAAAGAAAACACAATGAAGGCAAAAATCTTCAGAGCAAGATCACAGTAGTTGACTGGGTAGGTTAGGATAAATAGATCAGGAAAGTAATAACACAATTGTTGTAAAAATAAATAGTCTATACTTAGGTTAAATACTTGATGTAATTTGTCATTGAAAAGCTCCAATGTGCAGTGCCTGTGAGCATCCTTTTCATACAATTCCACATGCTGTTATGTAACTTGTATAATGGGAGCATTACAATAAACAATTATAAAGCGGCACAGTAAATACAATCACTAACACAAAGTTTTATAGTAAATTAGTTATTACACTGGTGGTAACAAAGAATCGATCATGTTAGTGTTCGTGTTGCTGCTTAAACATTTTTATCAACCTTATGGTGGCACCTTCATTAGCCTGTGTATGATCGATTATTTTTGCCCGCCAGTGTATCTATATAAT
This sequence comes from Trachythela sp. YZ-2020, assembly GCA_016169945.1. Classification (NCBI taxonomy): domain Eukaryota; kingdom Metazoa; phylum Cnidaria; class Anthozoa; order Malacalcyonacea; family Clavulariidae; genus Trachythela; species Trachythela sp. YZ-2020. The sequence continues at coordinate 3,927,149 of JADLSH010000350.1, forward strand.
AAATATACTTGTGGTATATTTGTATTGTTATATAGACTTGCCCTATTTCAATAGCAAGCCATGATTAAGGCTTAGTAATCAAAGTTTTGCAAAACAACTATAAATTGCTTTCTAAAAATATATAAATTAGCATTATTACAAGCCAACAGCAAGGTGTTGTCCTTCCCGAACGGAGCACCATCACCACCTAAAGTGACATAAAAAGTGTTAGCCCCATCAAATGTTACCTGAAATTGGCTATTAAGATAGAATTCACCCAACTTCACCAGAAGATCTTCAATGTCACGATAACAGCCATTAACCTTTTCACTTTCCTCCAACTCAACACAAAACCTTTCACCAACACTATATAAATTACCATCAGCCTGTGGTAGGTAACAAGCCGAGGGTAGGACAGTTGGCAACCTTAACATGCACAGTCCCTTCTTACCAGGCACTTGTGTATAGGAAGTAGATTTATATACCGATTTATACTTATCCTTACACATTACTCCCTTACTATAATAAACTGATATTGACCTAAGCAATATTAGAATTAGAGTGCTCAAACAAATTAAGATCTTCTTTGTAAATGTTTGGGAACACTTTCTCTCTAAATAATTTTATCTTTTTTTTACTCCATCTACTACATCTTCTTCTTCCTTGCACTTCCTTTCCAATGCCTCCAACATCCCAATTAATTTTAATAGGCACACAAATGTTTTAATTTAGGGCCTGTTTATATGATCCCGGCTAGGCGGGACGGGACAGTTGCCGAGATCCCGCTTATAATAGAAACTCTATTGAGTGTTTATATATATGATCCCGCTCCTATCCTACCTAGACGGGATCCCGGCGTCTATTTGTATAATGTATTTAACATATGCATTGAAACGAAAATATCCTACAAAATAAATTATTCATGACTCATTATAATTCGTGCCTTTTCATCCAAATGCTTTAGCTTCATTGAAATCGCTCTAACTTTTTATTCTTCTCTTGCACCGCCCCAGATGCTTTTGCTGCATGTATTCACCGACATTGAAGCGCTTTAATTTTGACGCCTTTGCAAATGGCATGTTATTGCATTTTATGCAGCCTTATTAAAAATAAAAAACATACAAGTCTAAGTTGGGCTTTTATCTTCACAAAATAAAGGATAACGGACACTAGGTAAGAATCCTATACAAGCCAAAGTTTGATAACTTTTACGGAATCAAACGAATGGCGTCATTATGAGCAAAAGCCCTGGAGAAGAAGCGGGCTGACGATTGGACAGCAGTGGTTACCATGGCAATTTTTATATCAAATTGAAGCTCATGAATTACCCTACCTATCAAGCATTTACCCTAATGGTCGTGGGAAACCATCAGATAGTTATTGTGCGGAGAGTTGGGGCTAAATTTTAGCGTGGTTCACCAATTCTTTATCTCCACACACTCTAGAAGGCAGTACAAAAGGTTGATATTGTAGCACACCATCTTCTGACCTAATGTCCTAGGACACCTAGCGATTAAACAATATCATTATGGTATTGTGGCTAGATTGGTCACTGAAGGCGTAAGCTTACTAGGTCTGGTTGATATCTGTGGCCTCTTAGAATGCCGGAAATCGGATTTTTACAACTCGAAAGTGGTCCTGAACGAGAGTGGGGACTACCCTCATGCCTGCGCCTCTGCCGGAGTAATGGAAATGATGTAGTAAATTCCTTAAGTTCAGCAACTGAGTTTGGACTTTGTTCATTTACATCATCAGACCTGTAATCAGACATATCCACTAATGCATCATTTCATATTCAACCTGTGTTCCTGGAATTGTAACAACTAAATATTTAGCACTACACATGCACATTCATTTTATTATATAGTTGGTAATATTATCTTGCGAAGTATTGATTTTTTGACAAGTCAACAGCAGAATCATGAAAAAATTAGGGCAACAGCAGTGAGCACTATAAAGTTTGGCACATGTATATATTAACACATCGAAATCTTCCCCATACACGTAGTATTTTATGCTTACGCAGTTTATTCAAAATTGTATGTAATCTTTAACCTGATGATGGAGTGAACTCCGAAACGTCGTTTTTGTTAAATAAAAATTTAAAGCCTTATTCTGGTCTATATTAAGAAACACAGAAGTATTAGTGTTATTTTTATTATGGAAATACCATCTTCCAATCTATCTTCCATAAAAGTGTGAAATTTTGCAAAATAACACAAAACTTGCCTTCTTAAAACCTTGTTTAAGAAACATTTAAATCAAAGTGGTGGTAAGTTTTAACAAATAAGTTTGTAAACAAAGATTGTTTTTTTTAGGCATGCGCAGACAAACTAAAGATAGTCACGTGTCTATTCGCCACACCGAGATGAAGAGATGTATGCCGCGACAAAGAGATGCATGCCGTGACAAAGAGATGCATGTCGCGACAAAGAGATGCACCCGCGACAAAGAGATGCACCCGCGACAAAGAGATGGATGCTGCGACAAAGAGATACATTCCGCGACGAAGAGATACATGCCCGCGACGAAGAGATGCATGCCCGCGACGAAGAGATCTATGCCGCGACGAAGAGATGCATGCCCGCGACAAAGAGATCTATGCCGCGACGAAGAGATGCATGCCCGCGACGAAGAGATGCATGCCGCGGCGAAGATACATATATATGTTGTGTCAAACTGGAGAAACAACTAAATGACGGTCTACATGATGAAATGAACTTTTTGTCCACAAATTGACGCCCTACATTACACTTTGGAACTATTAAATTTGATGCAATTCTGAATGTCAGGGTAGCGGACTCGTGTGTTTCAAGTCCCATACGATGCAAGCAAGAATTTGGGCCTATTCAATATCCATGAAGTATGGGCTATTTGTCTATACCTTATTCATCTATATACAAGCCATTTCTGAAGGCGAACTTCGCTTGTTTGTAAGTGCATATGAAACATTACACTTTGGAATTATTTAATTAGATTAGATTCTGAATGTCAGGGTAGCGGTCTTGTGTGTTTTAAGTCCCATAAGATGCAAGCACGAATTTGGGCCAGTCTAAAAATGTCATATTCAATATCTATCTATCTATCTGTACCTGTGATTTATATACAAGCCGTTTCTGAAGGCGAACTTCACTTTTGATTGTGGATGAATGTTGTGCGACATTCGATTTTGATGTGATCGAAAGTTAGGGTGGATCCTGTGGTGGATCCTGTGGCAGCTTCACACTAGTTGAAAGTTTTCTCGAAAATTACTGAACAAAAAATGTGAACTATTCTCGAAATGCTGCCATAATAATTTTTTTCCACTTTGGAGGAGAATTTAGGCTTTTATTTAATAATAGATATGTATGTTTAAGAAAATTTATGTAGTCAAGCGGTTAGGTTAACCTTTAGTTGTTAGTGTCATACAAAATGTCTTTCCAGAACTGACAAGCTAAATTCTGATGTTCACAAATTTGCAATTTATTGTCTCACGAATTACAATTTACAATGTAAACATTAGCTTGTTCGCACCATGCTGGCACTGAGCTACCGAATTAACATTGTGTTTCACATCTAATCTTTGCCCACTAAAATCCAGAAATAAAAGTTGTATATTTCGAGGTCTTTTTACTGTATCAACCATAACTATATTTTCAGTTACCAATGGTCTTCTATATCGTTTTAGATAATGACCTGCTTAAGCTATACTTCCTTGTATATAATCAAGCTGTACAACAAATTCAATATATAATACTCCTATCATATCCTTTGAGTTCACTGAATGTTGTGCGTGATATATTAATTAAGAATTAATTATTCAGACAGACAATATTTTAGTTTCTGCAATCTACAGTAATATAATTTGAAGCATTTCATTACCTCCATAAAGTTAAGTGCAAAAATATATATCTCGCATAAAATTAGCAAGCCAAAACTGAGTTCATTTCTTATGCTAGGAAACACAATTGCTCAGAGGATTTGTACATTGGACCTTTTATTTATTTATTAATCTTCGCCAAAATATACCTACAACAGAGATACAAATGACTTGCACAAACACCTTAACATATACAATAATTACTAACACTCAATGGCTGGGACACCACAACAGTGAAAACCAATTACTGTAGGCCCTTAATAGACCTCCTCTCATTGAGAATATTTGGGCTATAGTAGGTCAAAGCAACTTATTCTCTTTTCCTCTGAAGCACCTGGGTACGAGACTGCACTCACTCTTTGAAAAACATGGTGGCAAATCAGCACTTCTGTTAGACTGAGATGTTCTACCTGAAAACAACTACAGTATATCTCAATCTTTAATCATGCAGCCTCTGACATCTATTATCCTGGGGCCGGTTGTACGAAAGGTGTTTAACTTAAACGGCGTTTAGTGCTATCCAGCATATAAATTTCCTATCCAGTGGATAGTTAAACGGCGGATAAAATTGCGTTGTACAAAGCCTGTTTAGTGTCGCATTTAATTATCCGCCAGATAAACTCAAATTTAACCAGCCAAAACAAGATAAAACCGGTTATTCCCAGTGGTTGCTATGCATTGCTATGCGGTCGGAGTGCGGGAAATTTTAAAGCCAAAAATGGAGATTAAAAGAGCGAAAAAAACAAATTTTTCTGCAGTTGAATGTACATTACTTCTTGAACTCGCTGAAGAAAATATCGAAGTTATTCAAGATAAATTTTCTAGTACACTGTCAAACAAACGCAAAAATGAAGTTTGGAAGTCGATGTGCGACCAGCTCAATGCACTTGGCGTGGTGAAAAGGAAGCCAAACGATTTAAGGAGGCTCCCTAACAGTTATAGTACAGTTTGAAACACGATCTATATAGATCAGACGTCACACTCGCGTGGAATCTTTGTGACCCGGTAAAATTTTGAAACAAGCCACGGCAAGTTATTTTAGAGACTTATCTGCGAAGAAACCACAACTTTTTCATTATAATCGTAAATCTTTGAAATTCAAACAGTACGTATGTTCTTAACCAGTTTCTAAGCTTTTTTTAGTATGTTTTTTACTTATTTATGTTCAGTATTATCTTTTATAATGTTCAAAATCTTCGACTTGTTGCAGACTAAAAATGCTCAAATGATATTTTACACTCTTGTCAAAGCACCTTGGCCGTGATCGGCCAGCATTACTTTTAGGCTTTTCGCGAGCAGAGAATGGCATTTTGAGGTTCGTTTTTCTCGTTCGTTTCTCCGGTGACCATATCTCAAAATTTGACTACGTATTCAACGTACTAAGTTCTATTAAATCCTTAAATTTAAAAAAAATCGCCAGTGTAGTTTTCGTGAAACTAAATTTTGGCTTTTAAAAAAAAACTACACTGTCGATTTTCAAAAACATTTCTGAGAAAACTCAGAATCTCATAATAATTTACTTTCTGCAAAAAAAAGAGTAGGTCACCGACCTTATTTTTCCGCTATCATACCTTCTTTGGCTAAAACTACCAAGATAAATGATGACGTCATGTCGCCATGGCAACGTCAAGAGTAAAAAACTTGTGTTGACATTATTGCTTAATATACGAGGAATAAAGGGCTTACGCAAAAATTTGAGTTTTCTAAGCTTATAACCTTTCAAAGAGCTTTCAATTCAAAACACTGCTATGTAATGGAAACTGTAGGGAGCCTCCTTAAGAGAAGAAATGGCGAGCCATGCGCGGAGAGGAGCGAAAATATTTGGGAAAAGAAAAGTTTTCTCAAAGAAAAACCGGAGGAGGAAAGCCTCAGCCAACGCCCAAAGCAACAAGCCAAAGAATCATCAAGCTATTTGGGGATCAACCTGGTTTTTCTGGGATAGAATGTGGAATTGAGTCGGGCGAGTGCCTTGTCATGCGCAACTAATAATTTTTAATATTATAAGTAGTTTGCGCAGTTTAAATGGTTACATTTTGTTGTTTCTCTTTGATATACTTTGCACAATAACTGTCATCTTCGATACCTGATTTGTTGTAGGAACAACTTTGATGCTACAAATAGATGAGGAAACTCAGGAAGTTATCCCAGAAGTGTTTCACAACCTTGGGGCTGCTTACCCTGCTATTTGTGAAGTACCACCATCTTTCTTGGAGTCTTCACGAAGACACCAATACCAATACCAGATCAACATCTTTGCAGGTGGATGTGAAGTCACCGGCCAAGAAGAAAAGGAAGGTTACTTCCCAGGACATCCAAAAAACACAGATGGATGTCCTTTCCATGGAAAAACAAAAAATTACAATTGAAGTGGAAAATTTGAAACTAATGCGGCTAGAAGTTGCTGAGTTGAGATCGAAAGTTCAGCAATCTTTTAATTTTGAGTGACAATATTAATTATTTACTGTTATGTTCAAATACTTGAGCTTGTTAACTTTTTAAGATCTTTTCATGTGAGCTATTGTGAACTTGAGCAGTGGCAGACACTTCACAAAACATTGCAGCATATAGGATTGCAGCATATTCTTTGCCCTTTTGTTTCTGCAAATTTCAGTCCTCAATACTTTTGTGGCACAATGCAGATTAATTAATGGTTAAATTAATAGGTCATCAGGTTTTCATGGTTGCAAAACATTGTTACAGTTACGTTATTCAATCAACCCACTGCTGATTGAAGTCAAGGGTTCAAAGTATTTAGATTTTATTACATTATTGCCCCCCAGGGTCCACTGATGACTTTGAACAAGACTGCTCACTCAAAGTAATAGTTGACATGTGCGAAGATCTTAAGAAAGTCAGATATAGGTAGGTTTCTGCAAGCATTATATGGCAGCAAGTGGTGGTCAACATCAGAAGTGTTGACACTTATGGCCACTTATACTGTATCAAACAAATACTACACCATTTGCCACCAATTACTACATACAGTATAATGAAAATAACTAAAAATTTCTCACTGCCCGTTAACCACCATCTGCTGCACAATAATGCCAAGTGAAACTCTCCTATATAATAGCATACAGTCTACCCCTTTAATGCACGTTGTCCAACTTTAGTATTTTACTCTGGCTAAGACCAGGGGAAACCCTCATGCACTAAAGGGATAAATGTGTATTTTTAAGAATAAATTATTTATCAGAATGCATAACAGTTTTATAAAAATTTCAAAAAATTTTAAATGTTCAATATAAATAAATCATAGTTCAGTATAGTTGTTTAATCAAAAGTATGTGGCCGCAATATAATTTCTGACTGCTGCTCCGGTTTTGGCACCATTGTAATTACTAGCATCCTCCATTAAGGGCTCTTCCTCTTCTTGGTCCAATGGCTCATTGTGGTCAATGGCAATGTTTGGTAGGATACAGCATGCAACAATAATGGTACACACCCTTTCTGGACACATTTGTACTTCACCATGTAGAACACGAAAGCGCCTTTCAGGACCCCAAAGGTTCTCTCGATGAGACATCTAGTCACTCTATGGGCACAGTTAAATCGTCGCTGTGGGCGGGTCTGTGGTTCTGGGTATGGGATCATTAAATATGGCATGCAGGCATAGCCACTATCGCCTAAGAGAACACCATTTTCAAAGTTGGTTCCCTCTAAATCATGGGCAATAGATGACGTTCTAAATATGTGGCTGTCATGGGTTGAGCCTGGCCATTTGGCTACGATTTTGTTAAATTTTCCTACGACATAAAAGTTGAAAGTAATGTAAAATTTTGCTTGTATTTGGATGTTATGGAAACCCCAAATCTCATGCTTCTTATTAAATTCCAATTAAGTATATGGGGCCATGACCACTATTAACTATAACCATAACAGTTTTAACCATTGATATACTGTTGTATTAACTTCCTCTAAAAAAAACGACTTCCGGTAATAGCATTTATAAGTAACACACCCATCCACAATTATCCTAGGTTTCCTCCTTTACCCTATGTATGAGCATGCATAGATTTGTTGATATATTATATGATATTTTTATTACAAAAACAAACATACAATAAAGTCTACCGTACCTTTGTGGTCACAGATTCCTTGTATGTTTATACTGTGCACCCTCTTTCGATTGACGAAGTCCGGCTCGTTTTCTGAAGGCACTATGATTTTAATATGAGTGCAATCAACGCAGCCGATTATGCAGGGAAAATTGGCTATCTCGTAAAAACCTTGCTTAGCGGTGTCAGTCTTCTTGCAATTGGGGAAGTTTAATAAATTTGTTAACCTTACGGGAGAGAGCAACAGTTACACGACGTATTATTCGGCTGACAGTGGACTTATCCAAGCTCGCAAGAGTATCTCCGGTCACTTGTTGGAAGCTTCCAGATGCGAGAAATCGAAGTGTTATCAACACTTGATTTGTGACCGAAACGGCGTGGCTACGATTGGTTTCGGGACTTATCGCGTCTTGTACAAGATGGATTATGAAGGCGATGGTTTGCCCACCTAAACGATATCATCGCCCTACCTCGTTGTCATCGTAATATTGCAGTATGTTGTCAATTTCACGCCTAAATACTCTCTCCGCTCGTCTATTTGCTCGTGGGAGTGCATACAAATGGATGCCAGGTAATCTGTACAATGCCATTTTATTTATTTTTGTTAAAATTGACAACACACACAAATTTATCCGCCGGATAGCGACTTAAATGGTCTCAAGACACCGTTTAAAGTTATCCGGTGGATAGGCAAAATTTAACCGGCGGATAGCGTTAAACGTGCTTCGTACAACACAATTTCTCAAGCGTTTAAATTTTATACGGTGGATACCGAGTTAAACGGTGGTTAGCGACTTAAACGCCTTTCGTACAACCAGCCCCTGTACTACATTGTTTTTAAGTTCAAATTGAGTATTTTTCATTTTGTTTTACTCTTTCTTCAACACTTTGGAAATGCACAGTTCCGTTATAAAGAATCATTTTTAAACAGTGCCACCTTCAAATAAGTGCCTCATCAGAAACACAAAATGTAAAATAAATTTATAGGTATTGCAGTTACGACCAAATGGAAACCGGGGCTTTATTTGTCTAGCATGTGCATCATACAAGCCTCTAGCTCGGCGGGATTGGACCTCTGTAATCAACATTAACTACATCAAGTAGACTAGCTAGTCCTATTTAGTGTTGACCTTGACATTTCTCCACATTCTGTTACCATTATTTGTCTTGGCAGGTCACCATCATCATCCACCATCATCACCACCACCACAAGGACATCAATGCCTAGTCTGTTAAAGAGATAGTTGAAATATGGAAGTTTGTGCTTAACACCCAAGCCAACCGGTAAGAGTCCTAATTCCATTCGGATGTTTACATCAGGTGTGTGAGTGGAGTGGGTTAACAATAGTGGAAGGGGCGAGGGGGTGCTCCATCCATGTATTCATAATTATACTTAACGGGACACAGTGAATATTGGACTAGATGTTCTCATAATATATTAAGCTCGTTTTCCACTAGGCGAATTTGCCCACACAGTGTAAAACAAACTTCTGCAACATGACTGGTTATCGGAAAGAATTACTGCATGCATGCATGCATGTATGTTTTGTGTGTTTCTGATGCTGCGCTTATTTGAAGGTGGCGCTGTTTAAAAACTATTAATTATAACAGAACTGTGCATTTCCAAAACCTTTATCAATATATTATGTCCCGTTGGATATCTTGAGAATATATCATTTGGTTAACATAGATCTATTCATTGATCACATTGCTTATATAGTGTTCTAGTATCCTAGTAATCCAGTTAACAATAGTAATCCAGTAAACCCAGTTATCTGGTTAACCCTAGTAATCTAGTAAACCCTAGTAATCTAATAAAGTCAATTAATCTAGTAAATCCCATTAATCTAGTAAATCATAGTAATCCAGTAAACCCTAGTAATTTAGTAAACCGTAGTGATCCAGTAAACCCTAGTAATCCAGCAATAAACCCCAGTAATCTAGTAAACTTTAGAAATCTAGCAAGCAAACCCTGGTAATCTAGTAAACCCAGGTAATCTAGTGAACTCTGGTAATAGCATGCCTGTGAATTAGAGAAAAAATAGGTCTGCAATTTTTTGGCAACCTGGAACAAGAGTTAGCAAATTTCATTAGTAAAATGTATCTTAGTAATACAGCCAACACTAACATTTATTTACCACGGGTCGGTTGTACGAAGACAGGATAGCACTATCGACCAGATTGCGATTGTTTGAAGCTTTCTAAAAATATTCATTGTTTGGTATAACCAAGATTAAATCTTAGTATTTATTAATTGTGTGATTTATATATATATATGTAGTTTTACCGTTCTTAAAGCACTTTTATGCTTGTTAAAAATTTTACTATCCGGTGGATAGCACTATCCAGCCTTCATAAAACTGGCCCTATAATGTAAGACAACAGTATTTCTCAATCAGACTTTTCCCTTTTATTCACACTAATGCACATTAGAAAAGTATAATGTTGTTGCAGGTCGGCAATTTTTTGCCACCCTGGCATGACAATAGGTCTGCAATCACATTGTCACATGTACTCAATAAACAGACTTAAACCTGCATATATTGAAATGCTGGACAAAACTATTTTCATACCAAATGCACTGATCAAATATCTATTGTTGTTTCAACATTTCCTCCTGAGCATAGACAACACTTTGCAACTGAAACAACATGCATATTTTGAATAAAAATAAGGTAGGAAATGGAATTTGAATCTAGTCCTCCCTGGCATGGTTTTTCAGTGATGCCACAGGCTTTAGTAGATCTTTATTTGATGAAAATCTGCAACAGGAATTATTTTCATGAAACCCTAAGCATACTAGCCATAACCTACGTATACTAGCCATAACTATTATTATATGTGACAATCAAATAATCTCAACTTCAGATATTTCAGTAGGAATGTTCAGTATGAGAATTTTTGGTAGTTAGATAGGAAAATTTCTTGATAGACATTTGAAAGAACTTTTTGGAAAATGTGGAAACACCGTTTACGATAATTTTGAAGCTGTTTCGAAGGAATTTAAATGGACAGAAATTGTTTTTAACACGAAATGTCTACTTTTGCTTTACATTGTAGTAAAACAAAAATTGTTGATTTTGCCATATGCATGGTATTCAAATTTGACCGTGGGGTACAATATGACTGGAAAACTCATACCGATATACCGATATTTTCGGTATATCGGAAAATTGAACACCGCTATATTTCAGACAGGTAAATTTAACCAGAATGACAGAACATAGATTGGCTCTATTTTAAACTTGACCGTGGGGTACCATGTGGATAGATTCTTTACAAAGCTGTTTGGTTGCAAGATAGTCTATCTGCAAAATATAACAAGAACCTCAATGTTTCAAGGCAATGCCCTTCCTCAGACTATTAAAAGGTTAGCCCCGACCTCGGCCCTAACCCATTCTACTATAAACTTACACACAAATGGCCTTCCCTCGAAACTTCAAAGTTCTCATTATATTTTTTCAGGTAGACATCAGCCAAAGCATTTTCTCTATATTAAACTATAATTTTATTGTTCCCTAAATTGAATGAAATAATGACATTCAAAAAACATTAATAATTGCAAAATAATCTATCCTGCCATATCTAATACTCACCATTTACTCACCATATTTCCAGGGGGGATAAACACCCTTTCGATAATTATGTCATTTTACCTGGAAGACTCGCTCTTGTGAATCGTGAGTCTTTTACTGATGAGAGCGAGGCCAAAATTAAGCATTTGTGATGTAATTATCGGAATGGTGTATTCTAGTGGGTCTGACACATTAAACAATAGTTTTAACGGGCTCAAGCAGGATTTTTCACCAGAGGGGCAGTAAGGCCTATATGTATCCCAAATATGCAAAGAAAAATAATGCCATAAAAATGGTAAATTCAGTTTTCTCTAGTGGGCAGTTATCACACCTGCCCTCCCATCGCAAGTTAAACTACTGAGATACGGAAAAGAGGAACAAATGGTTTTAAACACACAAATACACCACAATGTTGTTTTACTTTTACCCACTAACCTCGTTTTCATAATCAAAGCGGGTTGACCACCTTGACCTGCATGCTTATGAACTAGCACCAAAAGTAATCATGTTCAATATTTTCCTGCAAATAATGTTAATAAATGGCATATAATAACATCACTAACTTCCGGCCGAAGGGCCTTTTATCCATCCGTGATGTAATTATTGAAATGTTCATTCGATACATACATTATATGTGCATATAATGCAAGATTTCAGGGTCATGCCCGTGGGGGCCCATGTCGGGTGACAGGCCCAGTGCAATAATTGCTACCTGGGACTCAGACGAAAGCAGACTCTTAACTTCCACCCAACTCATGACACAGGCATTAAAATAGTGTGTTTTTTGACACACTTTGTGTCCTTGTAAATGGAAAAGTGGGTACTTGAAAATAATGGACAAAAATGTATAATATAATTTCAATTTGAGAATTTGAAATAGTTATTTGTTTTTTAAGTATATAAAATGCTTGGATTTAAAATAATATAATCCAGGGACCAGAGTTTTCTGTCTGTCTGAACAAAATTCCGGAAGTCGCTGAGCCCTGAGCACGAGTGCCGACTTCCGGTATTGCAATGAGCCTGCTTTGTAATTTCAGCGGTTATTTATTTGAAACAACATTGCGAAATTTGGACATGCGATAACTTTGAGAGGTATGTGCTTTTGTTATTTAAATCTGTAAATTTGTAATGCAAATCTAAACCATCCGTTCTTTAAAAGTGAATCAGTGAGGAAAGAGAATATGTATTTACAATTCAGCATGTATCTTTAATAGTTTGATGGCCAAAGGTCCCCGGTGTAAGGGTCGACTTTTTAAGATGTTTGAGGGGGATATCTAAAAATTTAATTGGTTTCAATCAATCTACACCCTATCCCGGGTGAAGGTACGTTTACATGCTGCGATTTGTTGGGCCGATTTCAGATGCACTTTAATGATATTTGAAAAATACGTGGCAAACGTTATCTGATGACATCGTCAACTGAATATTCGTCATTAGCATTCAGCAAAACCTAAAATCGACCCGACAAATCGCAGCGTGTAAACATACCTTGAGTTTTCATAAATTTCTTATCATTTCTTTTTACAAGGCCAAGGCAAGAGGTTTAATACACCTCCCCCAATCCATTGCTACATTAAAATGCTACAAAATCAAATTTATGTGCCAAGTAGTTTAAAGAGGTAGAAATTTCTAGCCAAAAACCACAATAGCTGTGACCACAATAGGTACAGTATTTGCATATATGAATCTAATTGTCTGAATTTTCTTTTTTCATATCTTGCACTCCTGTAACAACCAGGGGTTTTTTTAGTACAGCTTATGACATGCGTTATCGTGTTTGAATTAATTAGAAGACAAAAATTTGCATAGAGTTAAAAATCTGGAATGTAGAATAGTTTGAGATGGAAACAATCTATAGTCCTCATTCCTCAAAAAATGACGAGATAAACAGTACTCTTCCATGTTTGTGTAGAAAAATTATTTATCAGCGCTTGTGTTTGAGTGAAGTAGTCTTTTTACATTTATGTTGCAGGTTTGCAGCCTCTGGTGATGGAAAAATTTCTTATTCAAAAGGAAAAAACTGAGGATAGTCAAGAAGAGCACGATTGCTCATCGGCAAAATATAATAAGTTATCTTCTAATGATTCTTCAGACGAACAGGAGTCACAGGTATCTGAAGAAGATGGTAATTCTGAGGATGAGCGTGATGCACATGATGAATCACATGGTGTCTTTACGACATGGTGTCTTTACGATTTGATGGTTCTGTTGACAGAAATCAAATAGACAATGAACATGTGTTGGCCAAGACTATAAATCAAAAGGGGGAAGAAAATCTCTATTTCCTTGGGTTTGAAGAACCAAATGAGCGGGGTGCAGAAGGAGCACTAAAGGCTATTCATAATGCTGTTGAAAAGTCAGTTAAATGGGATTCTTCGTTTCCAAACGTTTAATCGTTAGCATCCGATGGAACAAATCTTAATTCAGGAGCACGATCGGGGATATGGGCAAGGCTCAGTCAGATGCATCAGCTTCAGGAAAATGGAAAAGATGTACCCCTGCTTAAAATCTGGAACTTTCTAAAGAACTTTCTTTCAGAAAGGCTTCAAACTGATGAGTGGAAAGATCTAGCACCTCTTGCCAAGATGAAGGTTGATGTCAGCGATGATGAACTTAGAGCGTGTCACAAGGTCATTATCCCTGACTGTGATCTATTTGAGTTTTGTCAAAGCTACCGAGAAGCAGTGGCAACCCCATCAATTCAGGATAAAGGTCCTAGAAGGTCTTGAAGCAAATTGTTGGTATGGAAGAAATGAAGACTTTAGCCGTTGCCTTGGCAAGAGCAATTGCAGCCAAACCTCACTCGGCTGATGTGGAGAGACTGATATCAAGATACAATATCCTGAAGTCACCAGCGAGAAGCAGACTTAACACAGATACCCTTCGGCCTTCACAACTACATTTTCATTGGATGCAATCTTCCACCGCTTGCAAGTTATGATGCCAGACCTGCTGTTCGATACTGGTTGGCAGATAAGAAGAGAAGAGGAAGTACATCATGTCTTTTTTGAAAACAGCGTTGGTGATGACGAGATCGACATGTCAGAGTTGTCAGAGGAAAGCAGGCAAGAAGGACATCACTTGAAACCGTCTTTTGGTTGACATAAGAATTAAAAAGGGCTAGGGACCGTCGGACCGTGCTTTGCATGGCTATGCTCTTTTTAAGGCTCACAATTACGGAAAAAACATTTGATCTTTCTTTAGTTATTTCGCCATTATTTGTTTTAAGAGTTATAACAATTTGATTGTATAAACGATGAATGAAATAACATTTCAGCTATATCTAGGTTTTTCCAACATGTTTCTAGTTTTTCTGTTTATGACAACTTTAAAGCCTGGTTTTAACCTGATTTTAATATTGTTAAGCTTCCGTTTTATGTTTCTATTTTCATGAAATGTGATGTGAGGAAAAAGACAATGAACGTTTAATAAGACAAATTATTTGTTTGGACGTTTACGATTATTTGTTGGCATTATAAACAACTACGTTGATTAATTCGGCTTGCAAAACGATTAACTAGATATGTAATTTGGTCCAATGTCAATTATGCTTAAATCGTATTTAAAGCCAAACATATTACTTTAAGAACAGCCATAACATAAATGTTTGAATGGGGTCACATAAATGTCACATAAATGTCATTCGTGCACTTTTAACCAACTAAAGTCAATTTTGGAATCACCTAAAGTACATAATATAAGTACATCGCGGTTGTAAGATATAAACATGTCGAAAAATCCTGTGTTTCCCTATGAAAACTACGACGATTTTGAGCTGGCTACCATAGATGAAGCTGAATGCAAGGCTGAATTTCGTTTTGAGAAAAGCGACCTACATCAACTGGCAGAAGTCTTGCGAATTCCTCCAATATTAAAGTGTGCTCAAAGAACTGTTTGCGATGGGATGGAGGGTTTATGTGTGCTATTGAGAAGACTTGCCTACCCTTGTCGGTACAGCAACCTGATACCAAGATTTGGCAGACCTGTGCCTGAAATTTGCATGATATGGACGAAAGTGGCAGATTTTATTTATCAGAACCATGGCCATAGAATTACGCAATGGAACAATACTATTTTAAGCCCCGAATGCCTTGAACAATATGCTGAAGCAATTCATTCGAAAGGTGCTGCATTAGATAATTGTTTTGGTTTTGTTGATGGCACTGTTCGTCCAATATGTCGTCCAGGTGTGAATCAAAGACAAGTATACAATGGACATAAGAGGGTCCATGCATTGAAGTTCCAGTCAGTGGCAATACCAAATGGATTAGTTGCCAATTTGTATGGTCCTGTAGGTACAGTAATTAGTATTAATCATATTTCTAAATCACTTCACATAACTTAGGGCCTGTTCATATGAGCCGGGCTGCCCACTTAGCCGGGCCAGCTCGGGCAGCCGGGCCAGCTCGGGCAGCCGGGCCAGCTCGGGCAGCCGGGCCAGCTCGGGCAGCCGGGCCAGCTCGGGCAGCCGGGCCAGCTCGGGCAGCCGGGCCAGCTCGGGTAGCCGGGCCAGCTCGGCTGAATTTCAAGTCTTCATATGGATTTTCACCCCACCAAACATCCCACCTATTATCCCGGCTCTGCACTGGGCAAGCTCGACAAATTTACGTTCATATGGAAAGTTTTCATCCCACTTCGGCGGGATCTCACCTCGCTTATGCTGGGAGCCCGGCAAACCGGGCTGGCCCAGCTTCCATATGAACACAAAGTTTAAAATATATAAAAACACTATACGAGGCGGGATCTCACCACTTTCGAGTCAGCCCGGTTTACCAGGCCAGCCTGGCTCATATGAACAGGCCCTTAAACTATATATATATATATATATATACAATTGAAAACACAATTGAAAATAAGTTTTGCCAACAAAGACTTTAAGAGTGCTCAATACCAAAGTAGAGAAATGATAAAACATCAAATTCAAAACATTGGATAGGTAAAACTATATATGATAACCGTTTTAGTTTTTAACCTGTTTATATCTAGTTTTACCTATCCAATGTTTTGGATTTGATGTTTTATTTTTATATATATATATATGTGTGTGTAGGTTTAGGTCTACGAAACGCAAAGAGTGCTCGACAACATATAGTTAGAGCAAATTATAGATTTTCGCTTACCTCAAAACTTGTCTGCAACAGGCTGTTTCATCTGCCTGATGAAAAACTGCCTGATGATTCTTTTACAGATGAAACAGCCTGTTGCAGACAAGTTTTGAGGTAAGCGAAAATATATATATATATACGTGTAGGTTTAGGTCTACGAAACGCAAAGAGTGCTCAACAACATATAGTTAGAGCAAATTATAGATTTTCGCTTACCTCAAAAAACTGCCTGACGATTCTTTTACAGATGAAACAGCCTGTTGCAGACAAGTTTTGAGGTAAGCGAAAATCTATATATATATATATATATATATATATATATGCAACCACGGGTGCAACAGATTGTATGAACATGACTAGCCTGATGGCTTATGCATGCCAATTAGTCCTACCTAACTATAACCTTTATATACATATAATTGCTTGGACTGTAATTAATTTTTTTCACAGAAGGAAAGAGGCATGATGCAGCCATGTTAGTTGAATCTGGTCTGTTGGACACTCTACAACAAACGACCCATTATGCATCTATGGTGATCCAGCTTATCCACTTCGGGTGCATTTGCAAGCACCATACAGACATGCTGTGATGACACCACAGATGCAGGAATTTAATATGTCTATGAGTGCTGTGAGAACGTCAGTGGAGTGGCTATCTGGTGATATCATCAATTATTTTAAATTCGTGGATTTTAAGAAAAATTTAAAGATTGGTCTGTCAGCTGTCGGCAAGATGTACATTGTGTGTGCCATTTTACGAAATGCTCTGACATGTATATACAAGAACCAAACCTCATACTATTTCAACTTGGAGCCACCAACTTTGCAAGAATATTTTAATTAATTGGCAAGTACATTAGAACCCTGTTAACTCGAACTCTCAGGGGAAGCGAAAAGGTTTTCAAGTTAACCAGTAGTTCGAGTTAACCTGGTTAAATTACTATTGGACTAATCCAAGATAAATTGTATTTTGTTCGAGTTAGCTGGGAATTCGAGTTAGCGAGGTTCTACTCTACTGTAATTCAACAATACATTAGTGACTCATCACACATGTGACATTGTGACTCCTTAGGGTTTCATGCTAAGAATAAAGCC
The DNA here is from genome assembly GCA_016169945.1 of Trachythela sp. YZ-2020. Lineage (NCBI taxonomy): Eukaryota > Metazoa > Cnidaria > Anthozoa > Malacalcyonacea > Clavulariidae > Trachythela > Trachythela sp. YZ-2020. The sequence goes on from JADLSH010000350.1 coordinate 3,944,820, forward strand.
CAAAAGAATAGCAATGTCACATGTGTGATGAGCAAATCAACCCGTTATTCTATTACCACTTCAATATTAAATCATATTTCACCTTATGCAGTCATTTAATAGCAGAATTATGAGGGAATATAAAATTAGCTGGCAGTCACTCTTATCCACTCCCATTACTTTAGTAGCCATTTCACTGTTCTTTTTCACAGCACCTATAGTCTATTTACTTGAATTTATCTGTGAATTGATATGTTACATCATAGACTATCCAAAAGACACTGTTATTTGGCTGGTCTATGGTTATATGCATTGACACATAAATAGCAGTTATATTTAGTCTTGTGTTAGTCTTGTGCAATGCAATTTTTGTAGTGTAGAAATAAGTTGCATTGACAAGCAATAACAGCAACACTACAATTATTATGTACAATTGTGTAAATATATAATTATATTCAATAATATCAAAGTTGTCACAAAACATTGACAAATAATATCAATAAACAAAATTTCATATTTTGATGTATGTTTTAAAGTTTGTAAACAATTTATAATGTCAATAACTTTAGGGAAATGTTTTAGAAATTTATACCCTAAATCTCCATTATTAAAGTGAGGGAGCTTAATAGATAGGGTGGTTTAATTTGTGTTAGATGCATGTGCTCCTTCAAGTTACTTTACTCTGCATAACACCAAAAAAATTCATGTCAAGAGGAAGTTACAGTACTCTCCTATTTACAAGTAATATTTTCTAGTGTTTAGGCTTAGGCAGATAAACTCTGGTTGTAGGTATAAATAGATAACTTTTTGTGAGATTGAATGACAGGCCATAAGAGCAGACCTTCCAACCTCTGAAATCCCCAACCCTTGAGGTCTCGCAAATTTATCAGGAAAAACCTTGAGATGGAAGGTCTGTAAGAGGGCATAGAGAATTGATTCAGAGGGGAGCTTAATAGCAGACATTTTATAAAAAATAGGGTAATGCATTTAATTTTTATTTACCATGCTAAAAAGTTTGAGCATTAGCTCATTTTGTTGTGCCAGCTGCATTTGCATCTGCTGTTGTTGTTGCATCATCATCATTTGAAAAGTTTCCATTTGCTGTTGCTGTTGATGCTGTAGAGTCATCATTATCTCTTCATGTCTCTGACTGGCTGTCTCCATATTCTTTTCTTGCATCTCTTACGTTCTTATTCTCCACCTCCAACATTTTCTCGTGTTTCTCCTTCAAATAATTAACCATCTCGCTCCCATTACTTCTCTTCTTTGCAGGCTTCACTCCACTTTCTTCACTCTTCCTTTTTCGTGTTTCTCCTAGATTTTCCATTGCTTTCCGCCTTACATCTTCCGCATTCAACTTTTCACCTTCATCCGCCAACTTCTTCAATTTTCCCTCCTGTCATAGCTCTTCTGCAGCATCCTCCTTTTCGATCAACGACTCCAATGCCTTTTCCATCTCGCTCATCTCAACCTCTATTCCACTTTCCTTCACTTCTTTCTTCAACTTCCGTCTCAAATTGTTTGATACTAGATTATAGCAGTCCCTCACGGTCCCTCACTGCTCAACGTTCCCTAGGTTCTCCACCACTTCAGTCCACTTGGCACTTCTTTTCGATGTTCCCTTCTTTGTGCCGGTGAAGACACCAACCCCAATCATCTCCCTGCACATCATCTCATCGTGGAGGTCAGTCCACACCATTTGACTTCCTTTATTGGCTCTGAAAGGAAAATTCCAGCTAGTGTGATTAAGTATAAAAAATGAATGTCCAATTGTCCATGTTAACATACACAAATTAAAACCTGGTACCCACAAGCCAGGTACCTTTATAGCTTCATATTAATATAAACAAACCTTCAGTGTTAATACACTGCACATAATACATGACATTTACAACTAGAAAGTGTTAAAATAGTATTAAATAGTTCCTAACAAATACTTTTACAGTAAAGTTTTCCAAAGCAAAGGACAATTCGTCATCTTATCGGCATGAAGCTCGATAAACATGGTTGAATGATGCAGCCTACATGTTAATTTACTTAAATATAATTGAGGACTTTATTATATACGATTGCTAAGATCGTCCTGTGTGGCCAACATTGAAAACCATTGAACTCTTGAAGTTTCAAGATATTTGAACAGAATTCCGCCATGATATTCCTTCATATAGTGAATAACTTTTATATCCTTTTAATACATAACAATATTTCTGGCAAGAATCTTTCTAGAAAACGCTTTAGTACGGTGATATTCGCGGTTTCAGCCATATTTGTTTAGTCTGTACTCGCTTGGCAGGTGCCTTTTGTGTTGGTCCTGTGACGGCTTGCATAATTTATTTTTTTACCTTGTGTTAACCTTGAATAAATGTTAAAAATTACAACAAATTTGTACAAAAAGGCTGCGTAAATACACAAACAAATTAATATTCAGCAAAAAATGTTATAGATTTGAAAAGCTGAATTAAAAGCAAAAATTTGATAAAAAGATTTCGCTCCCTTCGCACTTCTGCTACGATGGCAAAATGTATCAAGTCCCGTTCAATATCAGTGATTCTTGCGGTAGGTTGGGAGGCCTTTATCACTGAATGCTCAAGTGTTAAAATTATAGGTTTGTCGGATTGATTAGCAATAGACATATTTTTTGGTAATAGTTTAGCTAGATAAAAAAACTCACCCAACTGGATTTGATTGATGTAGGTAGAGGGAACATCATGGAATCCATTTTCGTAGCACGCATTTTTGTCGGTCGAGACATATCATCCGAAGGACTATAAACGAGGTTGGCCCTCACCGTGTTTTCTTCAATTTCGTCTAAGACGACAGGGATATTGTTGGTGGCGTTGGTATGAGGCACCAAATCCAACATTGCTTGAACTGCAGCACAGGCTGCGTTAGATGCAATCTCAGTCACAGATTGTTCTACTGGTTGATCTTCGTCGGTTGGCGGGGCTACTGTAGATGGTAGATTTGCATTTGCTGCGGCCGGTTGTTGTGAGTGTTGTTACAGACGAGCGAGCGTACGACTGTGGGATGGCAAACCTTTCTCTTTGCATTGTCGCCGAATATTATCGACTGTAATGCCCGTATCCATGTTATTCTGTGAAGAACTTCCTGCGCTCGTTGTGTTGCTCTACCGCATCGTACTGGAGGCATGGTGATAAATTATGTATGAAGTATTTTAAATTTTCTTTTAGGCTTTACAATATACTTCACTATCTCGTTAGCAGGAACAAAGTGATCCCTTTGAAGCATGCTTCAACTATTGTAGTACCTTTGCAAATTTTGATTTGCTAGATTTGCTGCCACTCAGAGAAACTAGCATTCTCATTGGCTGCTAGATTATATGTCATTACCTGTTCACGTGCACACCTGATGGTAATAAAAGGTGCTCTTTGATCTTTCAGCCATAGGTGGGCAACCTTTGAACCTTGCGCAGATCAAATTTTTTATATAAAAAAAACAAACCAGAATTGATGTGTGTGTTAAAATCACAGGTTGCGCAATTATGTCAGCATTGCCCTATTAACTTAAATTTATATTGGGCATAGGTCTCTCTGTATTCGAAATTCTCCAAAATATCTCAAAAACTTATTTCTAAATACCCTTCAAATTTCAGCTAGTCTGCAGCGTTAAGAAGGAACGATTCTATTGGTCGATATTAAATAATTAAATTAGTAATGACTGGGCGATATTAAATAATTAAATAGTAATGACTGGGCGTGGATTTTGTTTTGGGGGTAATAGAAAGGATTTATTTGGGGGTACTTACCACTAATATGTAATTATATCTGTAGCTTATTACCTTTTATTTTTTTATTTTTTTTGTGAGCGGGCGGTATCCTATGCTTTCCTGCAATTTGATTGGCTACGTGAGCGGGCGATATCTGACCACGGTCAACAGTATCCTAAATTTCGGTATAATTTTCTGTTATAAACGATAAAATATTAAAAACGTTAAAAGGTGCTCGGTCTCAAGACCTCTGGAAAATATTTTTCAGTAAAGTTTTTACAGTAAAGTTTTCCAAAGCAAAGGACAATTCGTCATCTTATCGGCATGAAGCTCGATAAACATGGTTGAATGATGCAGCCTACATGTTAATTTACTTAAATATAATTGAGGACTTTATTATATACGATTGCTAAGATCGTCCTGTGTGGCCAACATTGAAAACCATTGAACTCTTGAAGTTTCAAGATATTTGAACAGAATTCCGCCATGATATTCCTTCATATAGTGAATAACTTTTATATCCTTTTAATACATAACAATATTTCTGGCAAGAATCTTTCTAGAAAACGCTTTAGTACGGTGATATTCGCGGTTTCAGCCATATTTGTTTAGTCTGTACTCGCTTGGCAGGTGCCTTTTGTGTTGGTCCTGTGACGGCTTGCATAATTTATTTTTTTACCTTGTGTTAACCTTGAATAAATGTTAAAAATTACAACAAATTTGTACAAAAAGGCTGCGTAAATACACAAACAAATTAATATTCAGCAAAAAATGTTATAGATTTGAAAAGCTGAATTAAAAGCAAAAATTTGATAAAAAGATTTCGCTCCCTTCGCACTTCTGCTACGATGGCAAAATGTATCAAGTCCCGTTCAATATCAGTGATTCTTGCGGTAGGTTGGGAGGCCTTTATCACTGAATGCTCAAGTGTTAAAATTATAGGTTTGTCGGATTGATTAGCAATAGACATATTTTTTGGTAATAGTTTAGCTAGATAAAAAAACTCACCCAACTGGATTTGATTGATGTAGGTAGAGGGAACATCATGGAATCCATTTTCGTAGCACGCATTTTTGTCGGTCGAGACATATCATTCGAAGGACTATAAACGAGGTTGGCCCTCACCGTGTTTTCTTCAATTTCGTCTAAGACGACAGGGATATTGTTGGTGGCGTTGGTATGAGGCACCAAATCCAACATTGCTTGAACTGCAGCACAGGCTGCGTTAGATGCAATCTCAGTCACAGATTGTTCTACTGGTTGATCTTCGTCGGTTGGCGGGGCTACTGTAGATGGTAGATTTGCATTTGCTGCGGCCGGTTGTTGTGAGTGTTGTTACAGACGAGCGACGAGCGTAGCGACTGTGGATGGCAAACCTTTCTCTTTGCATTGTCGCCGAATATTATCGACTGTAATGCCCGTATCCATGTTATTCTGTGAAGAACTTCCTTCGTTTGCTCGTTGTGTTGCTCTACCGCATCGTACTGGAGGCATCGTGATAAATTATGTATGAAGTATTTTAAATTTTCTTTTAGGCTTTACAATATACTTCACTATCTCGTTAGCAGGAACAAAGTGATCCCTTTGAAGCATGCTTCAACTATTGTAGTACCTTTGCAAATTTTGATTTGCTAGATTTGCTGCCACTCAGAGAAACTAGCATTCTCATTGGCTGCTAGATTATATGTCATTACCTGTTCACGTGCACACCTGATGGTAATAAAAGGTGCTCTTTGATCTTTCAGCCATAGGTGGGCAACCTTTGAACCTTGCGCAGATCAAATTTTTTATAAAAAAACAAACCGGAATTGATGTGTGTGTTAAAATCACAGGTTGCGCAATTATGTCAGCATTGCCTATTAACTTAAATTTATATTGGGCATAGGTCTCTCTGTATTCGAAATTCTCCAAAATATCTCAAAAACTTATTTCTAAATACCCTTCAAATTTCAGCTAGTCTGCAGCGTTAAGAAGGAACGATTCTATTGGTCGATATTAAATAATTAAATTAGTAATGACTGGGCGATATTAAATAATTAAATAGTAATGACTGGGCGTGGATTTTGTTTTGGGGGTAATAGAAAGGATTTATTTGGGGGTACTTACCACTAATATGTAATTATATCTGTAGCTTATTACCTTTTATTTATTTTTTTTTTGTGAGCGGGCGGTATCCTATGCTTTCCTGCAATTTGATTGGCTACGTGAGCGGGCGATATCTGACCACGGTCAACAGTATCCTAAATTTCGGTATAATTTTCTGTTATAAACGATAAAATATTAAAAACGTTAAAAGGTGCTCGGTCTCAAGACCTCTGGAAAATATTTTTCAGTAAAGTTTTTACAGTAAAGTTTTCCAAAGCAAAGGACAATTCGTCATCTTATCGGCATGAAGCTCGATAAACATGGTTGAATGATGCAGCCTACATGTTAATTTACTTAAATATAATTGAGGACTTTATTATATACGATTGCTAAGATCGTCCTGTGTGGCCAACATTGAAAACCATTGAACTCTTGAAGTTTCAAGATATTTGAACAGAATTCCGCCATGATATTCCTTCATATAGTGAATAACTTTTATATCCTTTTAATACATAACAATATTTCTGGCAAGAATCTTTCTAGAAAACGCTTTAGTACGGTGATATTCGCGGTTTCAGCCATATTTGTTTAGTCTGTACTCGCTTGGCAGGTGCCTTTTGTGTTGGTCCTGTGACGGCTTGCATAATTTATTTTTTTACCTTGTGTTAACCTTGAATAAATGTTAAAAATTACAACAAATTTGTACAAAAGGCTGCGTAAATACACAAACAAATTAATATTCAGCAAAAATGTTATAGATTTGAAAAGCTGAATTAAAAGCAAAAATTTGATAAAAGATTTCGCTCCTCTTCGCACTTCTGCTACGATGGCAAAATGTATCAAGTCCCGTTCAATATCAGTGATTCTTGCGGTAGGTTGGGAGGCCTTTATCACTGAATGCTCAAGTGTTAAAATTATAGGTTTGTCGGATTGATTAGCAATAGACATATTTTTTGGTAATAGTTTAGCTAGATAAAAAAACTCACCCAACTGGATTTGATTGATGTAGGTAGAGGGAACATCATGGAATCCATTTTCGTAACGCATTTTTGTCGGTCGAGACATATCATTCGAAGGACTATAAACGAGGTTGGCCCTCACCGTGTTTTCTTCAATTTCGTCTAAGACGACAGGGATATTGTTGGTGGCGTTGGTATGAGGCACCAAATCCAACATTGCTTGAACTGCAGCACAGGCTGCGTTAGATGCAATCTCAGTCACAGATTGTTCTACTGGTTGATCTTCGTCGGTTGGCGGGGCTACTGTAGATGGTAGATTTGCATTTGCTGCGGCCGGTTGTTGTGAGTGTTGTTACAGACGAGCGACGAGCGTAGCACGTCTGTGGGATGGCAAACCTTTCTCTTTGCATTGTCGCCGAATATTATCGACTGTAATGCCCGTATCCATGTTATTCTGTGAAGAACTTCCTTCGTTTGCTCGTTGTGTTGCTCTACCGCATCGTACTGGAGGCATGGTGATAAATTATGTATGAAGTATTTTAAATTTTCTTTTAGGCTTTACAATATACTTCACTATCTCGTTAGCAGGAACAAAGTGATCCCTTTGAAGCATGCTTCAACTATTGTAGTACCTTTGCAAATTTTGATTTGCTAGATTTGCTGCCACTCAGAGAAACTAGCATTCTCATTGGCTGCTAGATTATATGTCATTACCTGTTCACGTGCACACCTGATGGTAATAAAAGGTGCTCTTTGATCTTTCAGCCATAGGTGGGCAACCTTTGAACCTTATGCAGATCAAATTTTTATATAAAAAAACAAACCGGAATTGATGTGTGTGTTAAAATCACAGGTTGCGCAATTATGTCAGCATTGCCTATTAACTTAAATTTATATTGGGCATAGGTCTCTCTGTATTCGAAATTCTCCAAAATATCTCAAAAACTTATTTCTAAATACCCTTCAAATTTCAGCTAGTCTGCAGCGTTAAGAAGGAACGATTCTATTGGTCGATATTAAATAATTAAATTAGTAATGACTGGGCGATATTAAATAATTAAATAGTAATGACTGGGCGTGGATTTTGTTTTGGGGGTAATAGAAAGGATTTATTTGGGGGTACTTACCACTAATATGTAATTATATCTGTAGCTTATTACCTTTTATTTTTTTTTGTGAGCGGGCGGTATCCTATGCTTTCCTGCAATTTGATTGGCTACGTGAGCGGGCGATATCTGACCACGGTCAACAGTATCCTAAATTTCGGTATAATTTTCTGTTATAAACGATAAAATATTAAAAACGTTAAAAGGTGCTCGGTCTCAAGACCTCTGGAAAATATTTTTCAGTAAAGTTTTTACAGTAAAGTTTTCCAAAGCAAAGGACAATTCGTCATCTTATCGGCATGAAGCTCGATAAACATGGTTGAATGATGCAGCCTACATGTTAATTTACTTAAATATAATTGAGGACTTTATTATATACGATTGCTAAGATCGTCCTGTGTGGCCAACATTGAAAACCATTGAACTCTTGAAGTTTCAAGATATTTGAACAGAATTCCGCCATGATATTCCTTCATATAGTGAATAACTTTTATATCCTTTTAATACATAACAATATTTCTGGCAAGAATCTTTCTAGAAAACGCTTTAGTACGGTGATATTCGCGGTTTCAGCCATATTTGTTTAGTCTGTACTCGCTTGGCAGGTGCCTTTTGTGTTGGTCCTGTGACGGCTTGCATAATTTATTTTTTTACCTTGTGTTAACCTTGAATAAATGTTAAAAATTACAACAAATTTGTACAAAAAGGCTGCGTAAATACACAAACAAATTAATATTCAGCAAAAAATGTTATAGATTTGAAAAGCTGAATTAAAAGCAAAAATTTGATAAAAAGATTTCGCTCCCTTCGCACTTCTGCTACGATGGCAAAATGTATCAAGTCCCGTTCAATATCAGTGATTCTTGCGGTAGGTTGGGAGGCCTTTATCACTGAATGCTCAAGTGTTAAAATTATAGGTTTGTCGGATTGATTAGCAATAGACATATTTTTTGGTAATAGTTTAGCTAGATAAAACTCACCCAACTGGATTTGATTGATGTAGGTAGAGGAACATCATGGAATCCATTTTCGTAGCACGATTTTTGTCGGTCGAGACATATCATTCGAAGGACTATAAACGAGGTTGTCCCTCACCGTGTTTTCTTCAATTTCGTCTAAGACGACAGGGATATTGTTGGTGGCGTTGGTATGAGGCACCAAATCCAACATTGCTTGAACTGCAGCACAGGCTGCGTTAGATGCAATCTCAGTCACAGATTGTTCTACTGGTTGATCTTCGTCGGTTGGCGGGGCTACTGTAGATGGTAGATTTGCATTTGCTGCGGCCGGTTGTTGTGAGTGTTGTTACAGACGAGCGACGAGCGTAGCACGACTGTGGGATGGCAAACCTTTCTCTTTGCATTGTCGCCGAATATTATCGACTGTAATGCCCGTATCCATGTTATTCTGTGAAGAACTTCCTTCGTTTGCTCGTTGTGTTGCTCTACCGCATCGTACTGGAGGCATCGTGATAAATTATGTATGAAGTATTTTAAATTTTCTTTTAGGCTTTACAATATACTTCACTATCTCGTTAGCAGGAACAAAGTGATCCCTTTGAAGCATGCTTCAACTATTGTAGTACCTTTGCAAATTTTGATTTGCTAGATTTGCTGCCACTCAGAGAAACTAGCATTCTCATTGGCTGCTAGATTATATGTCATTACCTGTTCACGTGCACACCTGATGGTAATAAAAGGTGCTCTTTGATCTTTCAGCCATAGGTGGGCAACCTTTGAACCTTGCGCAGATCAAATTTTTTATATAAAAAAAACAAACCGGAATTGATGTGTGTGTTAAAATCACAGGTTGCGCAATTATGTCAGCATTGCCCTATTAACTTAAATTTATATTGGGCATAGGTCTCTCTGTATTCGAAATTCTCCAAAATATCTCAAAAACTTATTTCTAAATACCCTTCAAATTTCAGCTAGTCTGCAGCGTTAAGAAGGAACGATTCTATTGGTCGATATTAAATAATTAAATTAGTAATGACTGGGCGATATTAAATAATTAAATAGTAATGACTGGGCGTGGATTTTGTTTTGGGGGTAATAGAAAGGATTTATTTGGGGGTACTTACCACTAATATGTAATTATATCTGTAGCTTATTACCTTTTATTTTTTTTTGTGAGCGGGCGGTATCCTATGCTTTCCTGCAATTTGATTGGCTACGTGAGCGGGCGATATCTGACCACGGTCAACAGTATCCTAAATTTCGGTATAATTTTCTGTTATAAACGATAAAATATTAAAAACGTTAAAAGGTGCTCGGTCTCAAGACCTCTGGAAAATATTTTTCAGTAAAGTTTTTACAGTAAAGTTTTCCAAAGCAAAGGACAATTCGTCATCTTATCGGCATGAAGCTCGATAAACATGGTTGAATGATGCAGCCTACATGTTAATTTACTTAAATATAATTGAGGACTTTATTATATACGATTGCTAAGATCGTCCTGTGTGGCCAACATTGAAAACCATTGAACTCTTGAAGTTTCAAGATATTTGAACAGAATTCCGCCATGATATTCCTTCATATAGTGAATAACTTTTATATCCTTTTAATACATAACAATATTTCTGGCAAGAATCTTTCTAGAAAACGCTTTAGTACGGTGATATTCGCGGTTTCAGCCATATTTGTTTAGTCTGTACTCGCAGCAGGTGCCTTTTGTGTTGGTCCTGTGACGGCTTGCATAATTTATTTTTTTACCTTGTGTTAACCTTGAATAAATGTTAAAAATTACAACAAATTTGTACAAAAAGGCTGCGTAAATACACAAACAAATTAATATTCAGCAAAAAATGTTATAGATTTGAAAAGCTGAATTAAAAGCAAAAATTTGATAAAAAGATTTCGCTCCCTTCGCACTTCTGCTACGATGGCAAAATGTATCAAGTCCCGTTCAATATCAGTGATTCTTGCGGTAGGTTGGGAGGCCTTTATCACTGAATGCTCAAGTGTTAAAATTATAGGTTTGTCGGATTGATTAGCAATAGACATATTTTTTGGTAATAGTTTAGCTAGATAAAAAAACTCACCCAACTGGATTTGATTGATGTAGGTAGAGGGAACATCATGGAATCCATTTTCGTAGCACGCATTTTTGTCGGTCGAGACATATCATTCGAAGGACTATAAACGAGGTTGGCCCTCACCGTGTTTTCTTCAATTTCGTCTAAGACGACAGGGATATTGTTGGTGGCGTTGGTATGAGGCACCAAATCCAACATTGCTTGAACTGCAGCACAGGCTGCGTTAGATGCAATCTCAGTCACAGATTGTTCTACTGGTTGATCTTCGTCGGTTGGCGGGGCTACTGTAGATGGTAGATTTGCATTTGCTGCGGCCGGTTGTTGTGAGTGTTGTTACAGACGAGCGACGAGCGTAGCACGACTGTGGGATGGCAAACCTTTCTCTTTGCATTGTCGCCGAATATTATCGACTGTAATGCCCGTATCCATGTTATTCTGTGAAGAACTTCCTTCGTTTGCTCGTTGTGTTGCTCTACCGCATCGTACTGGAGGCATCGTGATAAATTATGTATGAAGTATTTTAAATTTTCTTTTAGGCTTTACAATATACTTCACTATCTCGTTAGCAGGAACAAAGTGATCCCTTTGAAGCATGCTTCAACTATTGTAGTACCTTTGCAAATTTTGATTTGCTAGATTTGCTGCCACTCAGAGAAACTAGCATTCTCATTGGCTGCTAGATTATATGTCATTACCTGTTCACGTGCACACCTGATGGTAATAAAAGGTGCTCTTTGATCTTTCAGCCATAGGTGGGCAACCTTTGAACCTTGCGCAGATCAAATTTTTTATATAAAAAAAACAAACCGGAATTGATGTGTGTGTTAAAATCACAGGTTGCGCAATTATGTCAGCATTGCCCTATTAACTTAAATTTATATTGGGCATAGGTCTCTCTGTATTCGAAATTCTCCAAAATATCTCAAAAACTTATTTCTAAATACCCTTCAAATTTCAGCTAGTCTGCAGCGTTAAGAAGGAACGATTCTATTGGTCGATATTAAATAATTAAATTAGTAATGACTGGGCGATATTAAATAATTAAATAGTAATGACTGGGCGTGGATTTTGTTTTGGGGGTAATAGAAAGGATTTATTTGGGGGTACTTACCACTAATATGTAATTATATCTGTAGCTTATTACCTTTTATTTATTTTTTTTTTGTGAGCGGGCGGTATCCTATGCTTTCCTGCAATTTGATTGGCTACGTGAGCGGGCGATATCTGACCACGGTCAACAGTATCCTAAATTTCGGTATAATTTTCTGTTATAAACGATAAAATATTAAAAACGTTAAAAGGTGCTCGGTCTCAAGACCTCTGGAAAATATTTTTCAGTACGGACCTCCCATCCGGTAAATAACATATATATATTTACTATTTATTCATTACATAACTTATTACATTATATTATTATTTTTGTTATTACTATTATTGTCACTTTAAACGAACTGATTAACTGACCCTAAACACTAAATCACTTAGTAAAAATAATGGCAATAGTTGACACCCATTAGCAAAGCCACTTTTTGTCCTAAAAGATAAGGCACAACAGGGTGTGGTCCGATGCACTGAACAGCCTTAGTTGTAAGCGAACAACAAAGGGAGCATCACATAACCAGCGTAGCAATCGTAGCAAGCGTAGCTAACGTTGCAAGTGTAGCAAGGGTTGCAAACGTAGCAAGCCATGCAAGCGCAGGAAGGTCGTTGTAAGCGTAGCAAACATTGCAAGAGTAGCAAACGTTGCAATCGTAGCAAGCCTTGCAAGCATAGGACGGGCGTTGCAAGGGTTGCAATCGTTGCAAACGTAGCAAGGGTTGCAATCGTTGCAAACGTAACAAGTGTTGCAATCGTAGTAAGCGTTGCAATCATTGCAAACGTAGCAAGCATTGCAAACATAGCAAGCGTATCAAACATTGCAAGCATATCAAACATTGCAAGCGTAGCAAACATAGCAAACAGCAAGAGTACTAAACATTATAAATATAACACTATAGTTCGTCGTACACAAACAATTTTTGGTCCTCGGTTCTGTTAATTATTTTCGATCTTATCAGTTACTACACTTGCCCTAATAATGGCAATAATTTTTCACTGGCTACGTGACAGTTACGTTATGGTACAGGTTCATAATCATCTGTTAGATTCTGTTAAAAACAATGTTTTTCAATTGGAATCCCAAAAGGCAAAACGAGGTTGCTTACGAGAGATGCTAAATAAATACAGTGTTTGACTGCAAAATAAAATGGGGCTTTGTAAAGGCGGTCGCCTAGGAGAGATGGTCGCTTACCACAGTAGTCGTTCAAAGAGAGTCCACCGTAGTTAGAAATATTCAACAGTTATTGAATGAGTTGGAGCATCAAAGCCGCTCTGTAGTTTCAGCTGCACTGAAATAAATTATAGTTGTGTGACTGATGTGCAACAAAGTATTGAATCAAAGGATTGTCATTTATGTTTTTTATTAGTAAAAATAATATTTTGTCCACAAGTTTGTTTATACTAAAACAATAAGACAATTCCCCCTAGTGCTCCTCTGTCCAATTATTTGGTGGAAATGACGTACAGCAGTTGGACATGACAAATGAGGAACGAGAATCAAGTTTGAATGTTTTATTAGAGATAAAAGACATTGCAACCAAAAAGGTTGAAATACGTCAAATCTTACAAACATCTAAATGTAACTAGGATATTTATGTAATGCAATTTATATCTTGTAAATTACAAACTGCCACTGTAACCTCCTCTTATTGTATATGCATTGTTTCTCCGAAGCTTCGTTTTCTGGGCATTTGACAAGCATTAAAGATACCACAGTTTTGGGATAATTTGGCTAGGAGTAACAATCCTCCTAACCGATTTATTTAAGTAAACAAAACAATATTTATTAATATATATATGTTTGAAAATAGTAATGTTTTGGATAACTTGGCTAGGAGTAACAATCCTCCTAGCCTATTCATTTAAGTAAAACAAATCAATATTTATTAATACATATGTTTGAAAATACTAATGCCTCGTGCCAAGAAAAGGGTGGAGGTAAACATCGCCAAATCATCGAGACGAAGCCGAGATGAACCCCACCCCAAGGAGAATGAATGCATGTACTATTAGTTTAGAATGATAAGACTGACGAGTAGTGCCGACGGCTGCCCTTGCTAGCCGTTGCGAAATAGTGTCGAAAGTCCTACCACACGTGCTACAAAGGCAATGCACAATTTATATTAGTATAATGTGTAAACGCAACCGCCCTTGCAGGCTGCAACAAGTAATAAGTGCCTGTACTGGAATCGATAAAATACAATTAATAATGAGTGCTGGTGTGAGTTTTGTGACGTTGGGGAAATGTGGTAGCCAAGCCCAGGAGCGCTATATGTCTGTAGAGCAAAACAGGCATGCGTTTCTTGCTGAGGTTTTCTAGAGGAGAGATAAATACTAATCAAATTCCGGTCTATTTCGTGTACAAAAACACGCAACTATATGTAATAGATTCTCAATGTGAACTTAAGGAACATTTGTGAGTGAACGTAAATTATATAATAAAGTAGAGCCCATCATTAAAAGCAGCTAAAAGTCCTATAACACTATCGTATTTTACCACGCTATATATGCAATTCAAAATGTGTTTGTTTTGGAATGGTCATGTTATGGCATAATGTCAGTAAATGTAGATATTTAATATTAATTTCCATGTTATGCTTACACTAGTTACTACAATGTTTGCCATAATTAATATCAGCTATAGCTATCTACATAATATGCGGTCTGAAACCTACAACGTAGAGCCGTAGACATACTCTCTCATCTCATAGAATTTGCATTTTCGTCGTTTTGGGATAATTTGGCTAGGAGTAACAATCCTCCTAACAGATTTATTTAAGTAAACAAAACAATATTTATTAATATATATATGTTTGAAAATAGTAATGTTTTGGATAACTTGGCTAGGAGTAACAATCCTCCTAGCCTATTCATTTAAGTAAAACAAATCAATATTTATTAATACATATGTTTGAAAATACTAATGCCTCGTGCCAAGAAAAGGGTGGAGGTAAACATCGCCAAATAATCGAGACGAAGCCGAGATGAACCCCACCCCAAGGAGAATGAATGCATGTACTATTAGTTTAGAATGATAAGACTGACGAGTAGTGCCGACGGCTGCCCTTGCTAGCCGTTGCGAAATAGTGTCGAAAGTCCTACCACACGTGCTACAAAGGCAATGCACAATTTATATTAGTATAATGTGTAAACGCAACCGCCCTTGCAGGCTGCAACAAGTAATAAGTGCCTGTACTGGAATCGATAAAATACAATTAATAATGAGTGCGGGTGTGAGTTTTGTGACGTTGGGGAAATGTGGTAGCCAAGCCCAGGAGCGCTATGTCTGTAGAGCAAAACATGCATGCGTTTCTTGCTGAGGTTTTCTAGAGGCGAGATAAATACTAATCAAATTCCGGTCTATTTCGTGTACAAAAACACGCAACTATATGTAATAGATTCTCAATGTGAACTTAAGGAACATTTGTGAGTGAACGTAAATTATATAATAAAGTAGAGCCCATCATTAAAAGCAGCTAAAAGTCCTATAACACTATCGTATTTTACCACGCTATATATGCAATTCAAAATGTGTTTGTTTTGTTTGTTTATGGCATAATGTCAGTAAATGTAGATATTTAATATTAATTTCCATGTTATGCTTACACTAGTTACTACAATGTTTGCCATAATTAATATCAGCTATAGCTATCTACATAATATGCGATCTGAAACCTACAACGTAGAGCCGTAGACATACTCTCTCATCTCATAGAATTTGCATTTTCGTCCGCTTATATGCTACAACTCGTCATGTTGTAATTATATTGTATCTATACATTGAAAGCGATGTCTACAGAAAGTGGATTCATTTGAATTTTCTTCAACATCTCTCCAATTCTACCCAGACAAAGCTATAATTTTCATAGTGTTTACATATCGAAAGATTGCACTGTGTCACACTGCATACGTCACTGGCCGTGTGATGGAATGTCAAGAATTTCGCCAGTAGATCGTCTCAAAATCGAACTTTAATCGAACTTTTACTTCGGAAAATCGGAAAAGACCAAATTTTCAGAAAATGTAAAAAACTGGTATCGAAATTTTCATTGCATATACACTTTAAGTTGATTAGCAAACTCGTCACGCGATACTGGATTACCAAGGTGTGAAATAAAAATAGCACCAGGCTGACGCCCACGCAAAACCAGATAATCATTCAATAACTGCACTGGACAACTTGTTGTTTGTCGATAAAGTTCTAAACTAAAAGGCAGCTTGTTCTAATTGTTTAAAATTTTCCAAAGTTAATTTCATGCCTGCGATATGATTATTCGTGTGTCATATACACGCGAGAGTTGATGCATTTGAAGGGGTAGGTTATTTGATGTTTTCATTGTTATTTCTCCAATCCGCAGAAAAGCAAAAAATGACCTGGAGTAACAACCGAGCATGCAAAATTTAGCAAGCCAACTAAAGACTGAAGTTCTTTTAGAGTAACCTTTTTACGCTTTAAAAAATTGGCAATGAATTGGACACATTTTTTCCTTGGGCAAGCGAGCTTCCCATTTAAGTCCAATTCAATGCCAGCGAACGTGAGCGTAGTTGATGGGCCAAAGGTTTTGTCAGGTGCGATGGGAATGCCCAGAAAATTGCAAAGAACAATAAATAGATCTAAATGGGCCTTACATATAAATTGAGTAGATGAGATAATAAGAAAATCATCAAGTAAATGAAGAAGTTTGTTGATAAGTAACTTTTCCCGAGCAATCCATTCGACCGCCGTACTAAAAGCTTCAAAAGTGTGACATGAGCTCGAGCAGCCCATGGGCATAGCACGTTCATAATAATAAAATTGTCGCCATTTTATGCCTAAAAGGTGGTAATCTGCCGGGTTGATAGGTATAATTCGAAAAGCATGTTTGATGTCAGTTTTTGCCAGAAAACAACCCGAACCAGCTTGTTTAATAAGTCGAATGGCATCGTCAACGGTGGCATATCGCACAGATGTGTCAATGTCCTGTATGCCATCATTGACTGATATACCTTTGGGAAAAGACAAATGATGAATGCGAAAATCGCCTGGTTGTTTTTTGGGAACCAGGCCCAATGGCGACACACAAAATTTTGGAAGTGGTGGCAAACGAAAAGGTCCAGCAAGCCGACCTGCCTCCAATTCCTGACGCAATTTTGATTCAACTGCGTCAGGATTGTCCAAAGCCGACCCCAAATTGCGGGCTTCAAATGAATGTTCAGCCCCTTGAAAGTGAATACAAAAACCAAATAAAAAACCGAAAACTAAGGTATCAACAAGGTTTGGCGCATAGCCATCTAATAAATTTTTTAGATTAGACACTTTTACTGGTGTTGGCAATCGTTCATTGGGAGTATTGGGAGATTGTTTGGCTGGGCCACGAAAATTACAGGTTACTGAGCGGTGTGCTCCGTTACACTTAAAGCAAACATGCTTAAAATCACAGCCAGAACAGTAGGCAAAAACCCCTCGGAACAGACAAATTTTGAGGTGATCACGAAGAGTTTTGACTTTGTGTAGCCTGCTGCACGCTAGGAAATCTACGTGGTGGAGAGTTATGTGATCGGAGCCACAATTCCCAATGAACGGTCGCCCATGGAACCTGCAATGTCTGTCCCTGCCGCAAAAAACTGAACGTTTTCGTCATAATAATACCAATTGTGCTCGCGCGCAGCCAAATCTTGCACAACTTGGCCATATTTCATGAGTGCGGGGGACTCATGGGGGTATTTTAGAGTATAAATGGACACAAATATGTGAAACGTGCGTAGCCAATCATGTAGCTCCCCAGGAGAAATTCATTTGTAATAAACTTATATATACAATGTATGCTATAAAAATTATAGCATGCTGAGAGATTGTAGAACAGCGCCCCTATAACTTCGATACAAGTGGTATTGACAGATTTTGTTGAAATGAACCCAATCTCGAAGAAACGGTGTTACCGATGGCCGTGCAAAACCCTGATGAAACCAAGTAAAAACTTTCGGCATATGTTCTAATACAACGTTTAAGTATTGATTAACAATGACTCGTTTCTCGTTGAAAACTTGATTACGATTGTGCGGTGTTAGCAGGCAAACACACACAACTTTGACGGAATAGGTATTTTGCAACAAAGAAACCAATTCCTCAATTTCAGAACCCACCACTTCGGGTGGTAAAAAGGATAAATCATTTGTACCAATCTCCAAGATGACGATCTCTGGGGAGAGGCGTGCTACAACCCCAATATCATGTTTCCGCACCTTACAAACCGTGCGACCACCAATACCCATGCATATAAACTTGGGCTGTCCCGTTAAGTTTAAATGTCGGGGACATTCGTGAGTCTGACTGAACATGCCGATCTGACTTAAGTCGACGTACAAATGAATGACCTAAAACTAAAACTTTTCGGGTCGCCATAAGGAGAATAAAAAATAAATTTTAATAACAATAGTATACAAAGTTTTCTTACCTAACACAAATATCCAACTTTGACGATGATGTCTTTATATCAGCACAGTTGTGGTATACATGCTGCATTTGTTTGCTGTACCTGTCCTTTATATAGTGCTCGCACCACACCTCTCACCCATGTTGCCGCCTTGCGTGCCAATTTGCGTGCTCTATTTTAGATATGGCGGCGCCAAGCTTATCGAATTAGGAGATTTACCTAAGCTTCTTAGCACCTTCTTACCAGTTCTAATTTCCTGGTTATTAAAATATTAGATAAATTCCTTATTTTCTTCGCAAATATTCTGATTTACATTTACATATATTATATTATATTTACATATATTTACATATTACAATGTTTATCAGTTTTCATTAAAAAGCCCAACCGACGATGGGATATACGAATTTTTAAAACGATTTGTTCTACATTTATAAGGAACCAGTTTATGTGGAAAACGCAAATCGTAATTAGGGCTATGTTCATATTGGACAAGTTCAGATAATATACCAGACTGCTGTAGAACGTTTTTCTTGAAGAAAGACGAACATAAAAGGTGTCGCCTTGAAACTAAAGTTGGTAGATTACACTTCGCCGATGCATCACTATATGATAGCGATGAGTCAATAATTCTTATTGCTCTCAACTTTCTGTCTTGCGTACCGTAGTCCACAACTGGTCTTATACAGGTTACATAAACAGAAATAAGAGTCCTAGTGTCAACACAAGCTCATTTTAGAAACCTTATGACTTGCCCAACATGGTCATTCCATTTCAAATCATCATTGAAAACCACACCAATAGGGCCCAACATTGTACCTGAGGAACACCTCTGTGTACTGGTTACTATTCTTACACACTGCTTCCAGCCAGTAAGGACATTTCTTACCCATGCAATGAGGATTGGATCTATTTCCATTCCTTCCATTTTTCTAATAAGGATATGATGATTTATCCTATCAAATGCTTTGCTAAAATCCAGCAGCAGGATTCTTACGCACTGGTTAGGTTGCTCAGAAAGGCCGTAGAGTTGATGGAAGAAGGACACAAGTGCATGTGTTGTGGACTGTTTCGGTAAAGATCCAAATTGCCTTCGATCAATTAAATGATTAATCTGAGTCATAATCCACTCAGCCACAACATGCTCTATAGCCTTTGAGAGGACATTGGGCATACGTCGTTTTCAACTTCTTTAACTACTTTGGTCTTCGGAATTGGGACTACCTCAGCTTCCTTCCATAGGTCAGGAACTAAGCTCAGGAACTAAGCTCAGGAACTAAGCTCTCCTGAATAGATGCGTTAAAAATTTTGGAAACTGGTGAAATTTTTCACTTCCTGTTACTGTAAAAGTCTTTATTTTTGTTACTTCTAGCTCTTTATTTCAATTTATGAATGTAAATGTTATTTCAAAGGAATTATATATAAGAATACAAAGTCGAATTCAACAATACCAGCGAGTTTTTGCGCTCGAATATATTATTAACAGGAAGTTAGGAACTTCTAACACGAAGTTAGGAACTTCTAACAGGAAGTTAGGAACTTCTAACAGGAAGTTAGGAACTTCTAACAGAACTGAGGAACTTCTAATTGGCTTAGGAACATTGCAAATTTTCTCAAGGGATTTGAACAAGCTTTTTGAAAATTGTAAAGGTAATTAGGAAAATTGCAAATTAATTAGGAACTCAAAAGAGGGACGCTTGACGTAGTTTACCTGTAACACCCACGAATACCCCATTGCTTTTGGATTGTGATCATCATGACTAAATTTATCGGGGCTACCAGTGTTAAACAGTGAAAATTTGAGAGAGAAAAGAAAAAGCAAATTATAAAACGCAGAGTGCTAAATTAATTACTTATCATTTAATATTAACCCTCTGCCAATTAATCTGATAAACTAATAATACTAATATTAAATGTTATGTAGCAAATTATGTGTAATTTGCTACGGTTACCTAACCGGAAGTAAAAAGAACAGTTTAGTTCGAGGAATTTTGATAAACGTGCAAGACAATAAAACAGCGAGGACAAGGCTTTGAGATTATTATATATTTTCGATTTGGTTTGTGAGTTTTTATTCTGTGACTTTTTGTGAGCATGGGGGGACATTAAACACACCATTGCCCACACAGTGGATTGTTTCGACAAGAATAGCGTAAATATTCGGCGAAAACGGGGTGAATTATCAACATGGAGAAACTATAAGGCACATTGACAGCAAAATTGAAAGCTTTACGGTTTACCCTAAGCAAAACTGATGATATAGTGACAAAGGGAAATAAAACAGCACTAAAACGACATGGACAAGCACTGAATTCGATGGTAGAAACGATCCAAACGTTAAAGCAAGAGGTCGAAGAAGCAAAATTTGTGGGTGACGAAGGCGAAGAAAATGTCTAACATTGGGGGAAACCTATCAAAGAGCAAATCGAAGAAGTCAACGAGAGAGTGACTATGTTAACGAATCACAAATTTAACATTCTTAAACAATTGTTTTGGTCTCCATATAACTCGTCCTCTCACAGAACGGTTCACCAGACTCTGTACTGGTTCTGCCGGAGTTTCTTGATCAGTCACCACATCTCCTAATCCCTCTGTTTTTCTGAATTCCAATCGGGAACTGAATTCCAATCGGAAACTGAATTCAAATCGGGAACTTCTGCAGGTATAGCTTAGAGATCCTTTCTATTCCTCCACAACGTTTTTCCATTTGGAGTTTCCACAATGTATGATCTCGGTGTAGATCCAGATCACGGACAACCACAACTGGATTCCACTGTTTGTGACCATCATGTTTAACTCAGACAGTGTCATCAGGTTCCAATTCAGACAGAGGCCTGGCGCCATGCTTCTGGTTATACGAGTTACTATATCGCCCTTTCATCTTTCTCATCTGCTTCACAAACGGATGAAAGATCCGGCCAGGCAGGCAGCACATTCTGACTTAACGTTGGCATCGTTGTGCGAATCTGTCTCCCCATTATCAATTGGCTCAGACTCACTCCTGTCGCTGCAGTTGGAGTCGCTCGATATACCATCAACGCTAGAAATAGATATTTTTGCTTCAAGATTCTTTTGGCTATCTTAGCTGCACTTTCTGCCTCTCCATTCCCCTGCGGATAATGTGTACTAGATGTAGTGTGGACGATGCCATACTCAACACTGAAGGACCTAAATTCCTCTGAGAAAAAAGGTGGACAATTATCACTAATTAGGCATTCAAGCCCACCTTGCAAAGATATTCTTCAACTTAGCTATCACCGTCCTTGAGGTCAAGTCTGGTACATAAATGATCTCAGGATACCGCGAGTAATAATCTATTACAACAACATATTTCTTCCCTTCCAAATCAAATGCATCAACACCAACTTTTTGCCAGAGTCGTTCAGGTAAAGGTGATGGTTTTAATGGTTCCTTCCATTGTGACAGTCTGTTGACTTGGCAGAAATCACAGCATGAAACTTTTTCTTTGATCTCCTTAGAAATACCAGGCAACCAAATGGACGACTTAACTCATTCCAAGCCCTTTGACATGCCAAGATGACCATTATGGATTGTTTGGAGGATTTCATCTCTCATTGCGGCTGGAATGACAATCTGGTCACAATAAATTAATTTTCCTCCAACATACGAAAGTTCACCACGATTAGGGTAGAAACTTTGTGCTTCCTCAGGAACTTGTGCCTGATACCTTGGCCAACCATTAAGAACAAATTTGGCTACCTCTTGGAGTACTTCGTCTTGACGAGTTGTATTTTCTATCAACTGAATGTTCTCTCCCGATGCCGGTCTATTGGATTCAACTGAGTTCATAAATGCTTGGACATCATCGTACAGGTTTTTGATGCCACTGGTTTTGGATGACAACAGACTTAGGGACAAGGCATCTGCGAGAACAAGATCTTTACCAGGAATGTATACCACAATTATGTTAACCTACGTAGGCGCATCAAAGGGCGTTTTGCTAAGCTATTATATGTAGCTTCTAGTATAACTGTTATCTGCCCCAGTATCTATCTTAAATTTGGTTAGTTTCCCATTTAACTCGAGATCAACCTGCCAGTGATCTTTGTCACCATTACTTGACATTACCGAGCACAAAAAGAAAGTTTGTCCCACTCTCGGACATCGTCATCGGATTTATTTGACAGTTCTACATGACACAGCAAAATGGCCTATTTTAGCACACTTTATACATTTCTTACCTCTTGCTGGGCACTGCGTTTCTTTGCCCTGTGTCCTGTTGCACCGACCACACAGCTGTTGAGGTTAACCAATAGCAACTGTCTTTTATTCCAATCCCCTCTGCGATAACTAACTCCGCTTGTCTCACCATTCCTACTGCCATTTGTAGGTCTAAACCAGCTTACATTTGCAAATTCTGTGACAAGTTTTTATCCAATAACTATTCAATCTCGAATTTGTTCATCTCGTGCATTGTCAAAATCACAGTTCTCTGCTAATTCGTATAGGCTACGGATGAATGCTTCGATGGGTTCTCCTGCATGCTGTCGGCATGTTTCGTTTTGGCATGAAATAGCCATCAAATCTTTCCAGAATCGCTTCATACTTCCCCTTTTCTTTTTCCTTGAGCGAAAATTATTTATAGATGTGCTCTGCTTGCTTCCTCATCGAGTAAATCAGGGTACTTATTTGAATTTTGTCATCTTTGTTTAATTTCATCGCTGTTCTATATCGCTTGAAATGCTGCTTCCATTCTGGCAATAGTTGTGGCTTTGTAAATTCAAAGTTCTCAGGTGGATTTATTTTCAACATTCTCGGCTAAAGTTTAACTTAAATATCCCACACCTGACACCATGTTTTAAAATGTTAACTGTTAACTCTTTATTCAATAATACCACTAAACTATTTACAAGTTGTTTATATATACGGTTGAATCTATCTAATTATATATGTATGGAATAGTTGAATATATAAGCACTAAAGCATGCATAATTAACAATTTGTCACAATTAGTTCTACAGTACATTCACTATAGAATATAGGTTTGTTCTGTTTAATAGTTATTATGATTTCTGTCATTAGCCATTGCCGCACACTGGAAGTCTGGTGGTCGATCTGTTGCATTCTTTCCATATCCTGTTATAGACCAGACAAGGTGGGGAGAGTGTGCAGAACTTGTCTTGGTGGTGTTTGTACAGGCCACTATGTAAATGATGTTGTCACATTAATCAAACTTCAAAAGGGCAAGCTGTACGAGCTTTGCCTCCAAACACCATCATCAGTGATGCACTGGAAAAAGTGCCAGAAGTTTCAGACCAATTGCTCACTAGACTTGGTAAAGAATGCTGCCTGTCAGTGGATGATGTTAAATGTTGGGTGGAATATATAAGAATAATGCAAAAGAGGAGTGGAAAAAGCTGAAAAGAGTGGATCGAAGACGGGTCTATAGAGTAACTTGCAATACAGTCCTATATTTATGTAAATATTGAGTTTTGTTAATCGAACAGGTTAATTGAACAGATCGATAATGGGCGGGGGTGTACAGGATGTACGTAATTTACACAGGACTCACACGCGAGCCCTGAAGAAATACTAAGTGCACCCCTAATATTGAGATTATTACTTTAGTTTGTAATTTGCATGTGTTTTATGTTTGTTATGTAAATCTATGTTTTAAATTGTGTGTTTTTGGAATGAGATGCGTCTAACCAATGAGAGAATAATTTACAATTAGAGACATGGTTCATGTAGCCATTTTAATCAATTTCGTAAAATCTTACCTCTTAACACAAAATTAAGATATAATCTCAAAGTCTAAAACAATTTTCGATTTTTGCCGGGCACAGCTTGTTGTTTTGGTTTCAAGTTTCCAATATTTCAGCTAATATTTCACCTTCGTGTGTAAACAGCAACAAATTTAATTAAATTCCAAATGGTTGTCTACTCGTACCCAGTCCTCCGTTGTTGATATTTTTCATGTGTATGCCCCCCTCCCCCATTAACAATGTTGAAAACCCCTTGCCTCAAAATCGTTTTAACAACATTGCACAAGCGGGAGGGGGCAAGAACCACTTGTTATACGAGGGAGGGGGCCAATAAACTGTCTCAATAATTTTTGCATGCGATTGTAGGTGTTTTAAACACCATTTATATAACGCTTTTAAACCCTACTGGTATATTAGCATTCAAATTAAGTTTGACCGATAATTCGCCAGTAGTGTTTAAAGGCAACATATTTATATTTCAATCATGATTTGGCGATAAGTTATACATAATTATAGCATAACCATTTTCATAATTTTTAAATTTAAACGCCATTTGCGAAAATTTTCGTTTAAGATTTTTCTTCAAAGATTTTTCTTCAATAAATTATATCCTTGTTTAGCGTTTCTAAGTTGCGGGGTTACTACTGTAATAGTTTTTTTAACTGTAATCATATTTAAACTGAATAATTTAAAATCAAAAGGATTTGTTGACATACTACCATCAAAACATGGTATTCTTTGTATCATAGTAAATAATCTTGCAGGATATGCTCTGTTAAAAAGATTATTAACTTGATAATAGGATTGACCTCCCGGCATCGTTTCAGAACGTAATCTCCATATGTGCGTGTAAAATTGACATTCTGCATTTTTTTCTACAAGCACGTTATTAAATGCTTTACATAATGGTTCTACGGGTTTGTATGTGGGTAGAATGAGTTTAAAATCTGTTATGGATAGTTTATGATTTGCGTTTCAGCAGCACCCATCATAATATTATTAAAATTTGCTCTTTGAAGGCGTATTTTAATATCAAAAGGACTAGGAATATACACCATCTTTTCCATTACCGTTAAACATAGGAACTCTAACAAATCTTCTAAATAAATGCTGGCAATACCCGATAATGCTTTTTGTCATGTTAGTGCCGTTAAACTTAATACTTTTGTACCATCTACATTATCGTCGCCATCGCCAACATGATATGCTTGTAACACTGTAGTCGTGTTATGTGGATTAGCGTTATTTTGACCAGTGTTATGATTAAAATGTCCAGATTTGTCATAGTATGATAAATTAATTTCAGGAGACTAGTTGTAATTATCAGGTGTTTCTGTTGTGACTAATTTTAAATACCCTAACAAATGTTCGTGATTGCTTGCAGGATTTAGTAACATGTGATTAACAAACACTTCATTTGTTTGCCACATCGTTCTTAAAGGACACGGTATGCAAATAACGATATCTTGATCAGCATCTGCTAAAACAGCGCCATTTGCTGTTTTTATTTGTAACGTAGCTTGTAGCATTGGATCCTCTAATTTAATTATTCCTGTGGGTTGTACGGCATGATGAAATTCATATGTGTAGCTATAGGATCGTTTGGTGTAGCATAAATAGTTTCTTCAAAATATCCTTCAAACACTTGTTGTATCGGTGCACGCCTTCAAACATAGCTAATGGTTCTATACCGTCATGTTTTTGTTGTCATTTCCTCTTGCTGTCCTAAGACACTCCCGTTTTTACGTTTACCCATGATCGCGCAATTACTTTTTAGAAAAAAATATTAAAAAACCAAATACAAGTCAAATATATATATATATATATAGTATAGAGTCAAATCTGCAGACATGCATGTTTCGCCGTTCAACGGCTCGTCAGTGCAGCTTGTAACGCAGTCTAGATGCGAGTGACTTCATATTTATACACCATACTCTTGCCCTCACCAAGCGCATATGGTACAATACTCAGACACATGTGCATCCAGACATGCGTGAAGTATAGTATGGTATTTAGTGTTTGTTTCACATAACATACGTACCTCAAATAACATGGATATAATTTCCTTCCCCTCACCAGCTATCTTAAATGAATAAGACTCCAGCCCTTGGGAAACTGGATGGCAGCTTAAAAGGAGGTTATCTACATGAGTTTGAATATGATAACATTTTTACTCAAACATCATTGTTCAAAATGTTCTAGGACAATTTACCCACGCAAGATGTAATTTGAGATATGACCTGCTCAATTTTTACATGATTTATTCATGGCGTCTACAAAGAGTGCACTAGCCGAAGCGTGCTTTATATATTGATATTTTTGTAAGTGTTTGTTTCACTTTACTAGGATCTATAGAAAAGCCCCCACGCAATAATCCTTTGGTTAGGTGGAATGAGGACGATCTAATGGAATGAATACCGTTTTACACATTTTTATAACCTAAAACAATTTTTTTATAAGTTAACTTTCATTATATTTGATAATGTTCCAGTTAATAATGGCAAAGCCATTCCCAATGCCAAACCGGCACCTAACGCTCCACCTCTTTGCCTTTTTGTTTTTCTTCCTCTTTGACGTCTCGTTCTGCTAAAAACTCCTGCACCATGTTGATAGCGCCAATGATATTTTTTCTATTTACCATTATTTAAAAATTTTATCTAATACTGCAAAGTTTTATTAGACTGTGTTGTTTTTTGTTTTTTACAGTGATATATTTGGAGGCGGTGTTAAATCTCCTTTTGTTTTGCTAATTATTGTTTTTTTCTCTCCTTCAACCCGCCTTCAAAACAAATAAATTTTGGAATAATTTGTGGTCCTAGGAGTATTCTCAACTCCATAGTCATGCTCAACACAACGTCAAACTACTATCACATCCTTTAAGCAACGTGAAAGCTTGTTGCAACGTGAGAAATTTTATTGAAGTGCACCTTTTATAATATAACCGACATCGCATTGTTTTAGCCGAATTCGAATCTAGCTGTTTGTAAAGTTACACAAATATTACGCTTCAAACATTCATTACAGTAATCAAATTCCACAAGGCTATTCCTATATGTACATGTAGATCATTTAAAACTCCCTTGTTTCAAACTGTCTACCATCTTTTTAAACATAGAAACAGTGTGACGGTATCCAGATAATTTCTCTCTCGCAACCATCATACTCCAACCACGAACCATTGACACAGATCTTGCAAGTGTAATGGTTGTTTGAAAAGAACGTCAGAGCATAAAGCGTATAACTGAAAGGTATTAAAATAAATTAATAGCAAATAAATTAATAGCAAATAAATTCCTGGCACATATTATGTTTTATTAAACACACTTTTTGATATACTGGCCACAAGATTTTTACCTTCTGCCAAGGAACTGAATTTTCACTGGAAGGTTGTTTTCCAATAACATACCAGATGTGGCCAAAAACTCTATGTTAATGACCAAAATTGTTGGTGCACCATCCTGGAACTGGCGGTTCATTTGCCTTCTGAGACCATCACAATAAGCACACTGTATCAACCTTCAAAGTATTGAGTTATTTTTTTATCCTTAAATAATGCTCGTATTCTTTTATATCTTTATTATCTATTTTACATAAAGCCGCAATTATATATTTACAGTTACTTACATATTTCCATCATGGGAATCCATAACTGTGGAAGTTCCAATATAAAACGGAGCTCCTGGTGGGAGGTTTTGGGCAGTAAAATGACGGCTACATCGATTCTGTTTTCCACACATCACCCATGATTGTAGCATAGATTCCAGCAGGCTATATCCTGCCAAGCTGTAGTTTTGAAGACTTGGAGAGAAAAAATAGAAAACATACACGCTATGCATAATGCATCATTCGCGTTGGGGACCAGAAAACGAATCTCTCCAAAACGAAGCGGGCAGGTCAATTTTGACTATTAAATTTGTTTTTGTACTCGTTTCAGTCAACAGAGCAGAAAACCAAAACGAAGTTCATTTTTCCAAATTTATGCTTTGAAACGAGCCTGGCCTACCGACCTTGTTTTGATGCAGCTTGAAAGGCATTATGAATAGAGTGTATGAAGGACGTTTTGTTCCTATTTCTTTAACTTTCTGTGTATCTATGCATCTATAGCTACAGTATGTAATATCTATATTATCTATTGGTTAAATTTGCAGGTAGCAATAAATGTAAAAGAACAAGCTAGCCATTTGTTTTGGACATAATTTGGATTATACAGTACATACCTTAAAGAAATGGTGTTTGCCCATCTCAAAGACACACCAGGCAACGGGCAGAAAGGGGAACTACAGGAAGAAGATACATAGGACCTCATGAACGGAATAAGATGTTTTGTGAACAGTTCTTCTTCATTGCCCCATACGTCTAGTATGCCTGCTGGATGGCAGGATTCTGGGTAATCCACTCTAACTTTGCAGTTGTGTATTCACCATCGTCAATTAACTTCAAACACTTGCAGAGAATCTGTGCCACTTGTTCGTGACTGTTGACCAAATAATTATTTATGTCAGACATCTCTTTGCACATTAGGTAAAAGATCATAATAATAATATTTTCAATTTATATTGCGCATATTCTATGAAATATTCATATGTGCATTACAATATTACAACTATGATATAAAACTGGGTAATTACAATAGTATAAATACAATTAAATTGACCTATATACAGCATTTGTGTCCGTAGACTGCACATTAAGTATATGACTTGGCAAATAAGTATGTCTTTACCAATGTCTTAAAATTGTCAACAGTAGCTGCTTGTCTCACAGATAGAGGCAGCAATCATGAATGCGCGGTCGCCCATTGTCTTCTTAGTTCTTTTTGTGATTCTTGCTAATAAAATACCATTACTATTACACCGCAAATCATACCTCGACGTCTGTAAAATTTCTATCAAATCAGAAAGATATTTAGGTGCTAATCCCTTGATAACTTTGAAAGTAATTAGTAAAATTTTAAATTCTATGCGCGCACGCACTGGCAACCAGTGCAACTCCTTAAGTATTGGGGTGATATGGCAAAACTTAGGCGCGCAGTAAATGAGCCTAGCACAAGCATTCATTACACGTTGGAGTTTCTTTATCTGACAATTATCATCAAACAGTTATTGATTGGGCATGTGTTGATGAGAGTGATTCTCTTGTCTTCTAATTGCACTTGACCACCCCAGGGTATAACAACTTTGTTGCACTGCGCCTGCGGGACAGAGCTGATCTCAGAGCTGTTGGAATTATTTTGACCCTTACTCTTTGTGGTTGGCTGGTTTTGATAAAGTGCTTTCTAATAGTCTCTATTTTCTTCTCCTTGGTAAATCCTTTGGCTTGAAGATCTGCTTTAGAGTATCCAGCTAATCCAACGAGATACATGTCAAGCTGAGACACATACAACTTCTGTATTGATCCAGATTTTCAGTTCATCCCATTTTATGTCTTACACAGATTTGGAAAGTTCCTTCTTTTTAGCAGAGGCTCTTGCAGTTTTTGTGGTATGAGCCTTTGCCATTTGTTTGTGCTGTCTGTGCATTTCAGAATTCTACCACTGAACGTAGATGTTCGCCTGTGTATCTTTCAACTATTTCATCAACACTGGATAACATTTTGTTTAAAGTGTCATTCCTGTCACTCCAAACACGTCATAAAGACCCATCCTCTTTAACAACTTCGGATGACTGGATATCCAAGGGACCGATTTCCTTGATTACCTCCTCAATTTTCACCCGAGGGCAATATTCATCCACTGCTTCCTCAGTATATGTTGTGTCATCAGCACTGAAATTAGGGACAATGTAGTGAAAACCTTCTTCTTCAGAGGTGGATGGCACAGGAGCGGGAACTCTTTTAACCTCAGGTCCTCTCCACTCACATCCAAGGACACTGGCATGCCATATCGCACATAACCTTACCATCTTGGCAGCCATTTCTTATTCCTTCTATAGCCCCATCATAAATTTTGTAGTGCTGTTGAAAAAATAACATCTGCTTTGAGTAGTAATTGCTGCCAGCACAAGCATTCTGCATTGAAGGTGCCCCAGTATGGAATTTCCACATGAAATCTTCATCAAAAAAATAAACAGTCATTTACAGAATAACCTGGTGTCATGGCATGTATTGTAGAGCCCATGCATTTTTTGCCCTCGTAGCGGTTTGCAATATCCCGGGCACATTTCATTGATATATCCGACTGTCTCTGTTTTTCCAAAGCATTAAACTCGTCCTGAGTTAGGCCATATTATATCTGGTCTTTGCTCACCATCATATGAAAATGAAAATTTGCTCACCATCATATAAAAAACTACTACTCAAATAATATGGAGATACGTACATAATTATGGATAACAAAAATTTTCACCTTTCAATTTGTTTAGTGATTCCAGTATCTTTTGAAGCTGTGGTATAAGATCCTGAACCTCAGCAACCATCAGCATGAACTTTATTAACCTTTCTGATAAGACACGAATGCTCCACAATTCCCGTTTCTGGTGGTCACCTCTTTCAATACATTGAATGAAATCATCTCTGATGTTCATCATCTCAAATTGGAAGAGAGAGTCTCTTATTACATACAAATACGTTTGACATTGTTTACCAGGAACCTGGGAATCCTTTGCCTCAGAATCTGTTTGGTCAAATGCATGATCCTCATTCTCTTGCACAGCACCACATGATGGCTGTGAATCACATGAATCAGTTTTTGCAACTTGATGTTCCTCTGCAAAAATGTACCGAACACGATACAAATCATTAAACCAATTGGTAGCTGAACTTGGATAAACAAGCTTTGGTTTGCATGTAACAGTTACAGTTAGGTCTTCTTTTACATATCTATCTGTGTTCTTATACTCGACTTCTTTCATGTCATTAACAAGCAAAATCACCCCAGGAGAAACATATCCACACTCTTGGGGATAATCTGATGATGGTAGTTTGAATTGCAAGTTTTCTGATGAGAGCTGGACTGGGGTGTGGATTGGTCTTGAAAATCCCTCTGAAGTTCCACAAGGCAAGTACGCACCGAGAATTCCTTGTACGGAGATCCATTCTGAAATATCAAACTAGTGTAGTTCTTGACATGAGCCCTGTTGTAATGGGAATTAATGTGTATGTCAGACCTTTTCTTTTCAGCTCTCTTTCGTTTCCATAAACCCTTACCTTGGCATGAAAAGGCATACAGGTCCTGAATGCGAGCTCATCAAGAAGCCACAACAACGAGGTGTATGACCTTTTTTTCGATGAAGAGATGGAGTGTGATTTCTTCTCGATCAGTGTTTGTCTTGCTTCAGCAATTGTTTTGTTACACTTGCTTTTCCAAGTGGAAACCTTTCTTGCGGAAAATATTTAAAACAACATGGCGGAGGAAACGAACGAAAGTGAATTTGAGGTAATATTAAATGAAAGCAATTTTAACACACAACCAAAAGCAGATACTATAAACGAGGTTCAGGATGGGAATAAAACGATAGAAACAAAGTTTCTAGAAGAATTGTTAGCCAAGCATTCCCTATCAACCTTTGCTGATAAGATGAGAGAAAGTGGTATCACAGAGTTGCGACCTTTAGAAGACGTCGACGAGAATGATGAGTTTTTTATTTTGGCATGTCAAAATTCCAAGCAAGGAGGCTTGCAAATATTACAAATAGTAAAGCAGTTGTAGTCACGCTTCCACCAGCATTTCAGGGCTTCTTCTGTACGAGCAACGGAGGGAAAAGTGTTATTGTATCATCTAAAATGTTGGAGGGAAAATGGGATGTGTTGTGGTATGAAAAGCTGTCGAGAATTACGTAATATCAGTCAAATTGTGGACGCGTGAGAATCGTGCGTGACGCGTGGGGTTTTCTCTGGAAAACGCATGCTTTTCCTGGGATTGCATAACATTAAAAACAATAAACACAAAATCCACTTTATGTGAGAATTATAGAAGTTTAAACCTTTTGCGAGTGATTCGAACTATTTACAACACATGGCACCTCGACACGGGATATGTGAGCGAAAGAACCCAGAAAACAACAGATAAAATGGATAAAAAGAGCGATAATTTAGACACCGAGCGACAGCTATTAAAACTCACACGAAGCAAAACGAAAGCGATTCTAGAGAAGGGAAATCTTGACAAAATCATTCGACATAAAGAAGCGTTGGGGAAAATTGTAAAAGAATTAGAAGAGCTTAAAATACAAGGCGAAAAGGACAAACTACAAGACGGGGAAGCGATCGAAGATGTTCAAAAATGGGGAGTCGATGTCGAAGGCGAGATTGAGGAGACAGATTGCGAAATATCACACTTAAATCAATATTTAACGGAAGCGAGGACTGAGAACGAGAAACGCGAAAAGGAGAAAATATTGCTAAAACAACAACGGGATGAAGAACTGTATTTCGAAAAATGTAAATTGGAACAAATGGCTAGCTTGGGTTCGGTTAGTATCAAGTCAACAAAGGCAGAACAAGCAAAGGTGAGCAGTGTTAAAATGCCTAAGTTAGTAATAACAAAGTATGATGGTACATATGAAAGATGGCTGTCTTTCTGGAATAAATTTGAAGCTGAAATAGACAATACAGACCTCCCAGCTGTAACCAAGTTCTCTTACCTAAAGGAACTATTAGAGCCCCATGTGTGTGACGAGATTGATGGGCTACCCTTTACCATAGAGGGGTACACCCGTGCTAAAAACATTTTGAAAACTAATCATGGGAATACAAGTGAAATTGTTAGGGCATATGTAGGAAACATACAAGAGTTGCCTACAA
Source organism: Trachythela sp. YZ-2020 (assembly GCA_016169945.1). Classification (NCBI taxonomy): domain Eukaryota; kingdom Metazoa; phylum Cnidaria; class Anthozoa; order Malacalcyonacea; family Clavulariidae; genus Trachythela; species Trachythela sp. YZ-2020. The sequence continues at coordinate 3,977,689 of JADLSH010000350.1, forward strand.
TAACTGGCAGGAAAGTAAACAAGATACATGAATTTATTAAGAACCTAAGCTACAATGTACAATCGTTAGAAACATTGGGTAAACTATCGCAGAGTTTGTCAATGGTACAGGGTGTTATAGAGAAATTACCTGGTATAAAGGCAGAGTTGGTCACAAATCAGGTTGGATGGCAAGATTGGGGATTTGCTGATTTATTAAAAGCTCTGGAAATTTGGAAAGCAATACACCCGGTGGAAAGTTCAACCGAACATAACCCTAGGACCCCATACAACCGCAACCACTCATTCTTCTCCAAGGAGCCCTCAACACCAAAGGGTTGCGTTTACTGTGATGATGAACAGCACAAGTCGTATGAATGTAAGAAGGTTGCTACACCAACTGAGCGTAAACGAAAGCTACAAGCGAAGAGGTTATGTTTTAATTGTACAGGTGGCAAACACCATGCAGCACAGTGTCGAAGTCGAGTCACCTGCTTTCACTGCAAGAAAAAACATCATTCGTCAATTTGTGACACTTTAGAGAAACCTTCACCTAACCAAATTCCAGGACAAGCAGCTATGACAGCAACATACGAAGAGCAAAAGGTTTGTCACCCCATTGTTATTGTCAAGGTAAATGGCATTACCTGTAGAGCACTACTGGACACAGGAGCTACGACATCGTATGCGTCTGCATATCTTCTCAGCCTAATGAAGATCAATCCATCTAATACCTTGACACGGTGTATTCAAACAATCACAGGGACAATAAGGAAGCATGTTGAAATCTACAATCTTGAAGTTAACAACACAGAAGGAAACTTTGTTATCCCAGTGAATGTAACAAAGGTTGACCGCAGAAATCTCTTGTCAGTTGTGAATCCAAATTACCCAGAGTTGATTAGTCGGTTCCAACACCTACAAGGTGTGAGTATGGTGGAAACGGATACCAACTCAGTCCTTCCAGTACACCTCATATTGGGGGCAGCAGAATATTCAAGGATCAAGACTAGTGAACCACAAAGAACTGGTGAAGTGGGGGACCCTGTGGCGGAGTTCACTCAGTTTGGCTGGGCAATTATGTCGCCAGGAGTTCAGCCCAATTTAGACAATATGTTTCTTGCTCAAACTGCTCAATCGGATTATGAGGAACTTTGTCGCATGGATGTTCTCGGTATTCAAGACACACCATCTGGAGACCAGAAAGTTGTACATGAAGAGTTTTTGGAACAGCTTCGGCGTGATCCTGTACATGGGTGGTATGAGACTGGGCTCCCTTGGAAGGGAGACCATCCGCCTTTGCCCTCAAATGAGGAGAACAGTTTGAAACGTTTTCTTCAAGTACGTATACGGACAGAACATCGAGATGCAATGAGATTTCACTGGTTGGAAGATAAAGATCCACAACGTGTTTGCACTCTGAGATTCACTCGAGCACTGTTCGGCATGGGACCATCACCATTCCTGTTGGCAGGAGTATTACAATGTCATTTGAAAGCGAGTAAAGAGAAGTACCCTAAGCATGCTGAAGAAATAGAGAAATAATTGTATGTCGATGACTTGGTAACCGGAGGAACGTCAGTGCAAGAAGTGTGTGAGAAGAAAGAAGCCTCAGTCAAAATGTTTAAAGAAGCGGCATTCCATTTACACAAGTGGCAATCAAATGTCAAAGAGTTAGAACAAAACGAACAATGAGACTGTAGTGAGGACACAAGTTTTGCAAAACAACAATTGGGCAACGAATCGAAAGCAGGCAACCTCCTTGGTTTGAAATGGGATAAAGAAGTAGACACTATTGAGGTGGCTATTCCTTCTGATGAAGTAGCTCCCACCAAAAGAGGTATACTTGGTAAAGTAGCCCGAATCTATGATCTACTTGGCCTCATAGCTCCCATAGTCCTACAAGGTAAGCTTCTGTACAGAGAAGCTTGTGAACAAAAGTGTAAGTGGGACTCAGAACTGCCTGAAGAATTGACTAAACGTTGGCGAAAGCGAAACGTTGGGTTTTACCCGGTCTACATTCCCAATTCATCATTGCTGGCAAGAAAATTCGTCGAACATGCACACAAGTCCACTCTTCATGGGGGAGTCGGATTGACAATGGTGAACGTTCGAGAGAGACATTGGATCCCTCGTTTACGACGATTAGTAAAGTGGGTTATTAAAGATTGCCATGGACGCAAGAGATTCCACGCCATTGCTTACGCAACGCCCCCTCCAGCGAACTTACCAACCACCAGAACCGAAGGATCCACTGCATACCAAGTTATCGGAATTGATTACGCGGGTCCACTATGTTATCGAAAGTCGAAAGGAAAAGAAGGCAAGGCGTACATTTTGTTATACGCTTGTAGTCTTACTCGTGGAGTATACCTCGAACTTCTGCCTAACATGGAGACATCCGAGTGTCTAAACAGCCTCCAAAGATTCATCGCAAGACGCGGTCGTCCTGAGCGTATTTATTCGGAGAACGGTGCGACGTTTGTAGCGGCGGCGAAGTGGCTGAAAATGGTGAAACAAGACGAAAAGTTGCAGGATTACCTAGCCAGAAATGGTATATCATGGCAGTTCAACTTAAGCCGCGCCCCATGGTGGGGCGGGCAATTTGAAAGATTAGTTGGTTTAGTAAAGGCAGCACTCTACAAGGTGATCGGTCACGGTCAATTAAGTTGGAAAAAACTCGAAGTCGTCTTGCTGAGTGTGGTAACTACACTGAACGATCGACCCCTGGGATATGTCGAAGAAGATGTTCAGTCAACCGTGATAACTCCTAATTCTTTGTTGTTTTTGCGAGCAAACCAACTCTTGGAACCTTCCCATCATCTAATCGAAAACAAAGACTTGCGAAAGAGATATAAATATCTACAGAAATGTAAGGACGCCGTTTGGAAACGGTGGTCAACGGAATATCTTCGAAGCCTTTGAGAAAGATACATCGCGAAGAAGGGAGGAGGACGAGGAATACCCTCGGTCGGAGAAGTTGTTATTATTCAGTCCGAACAAAAGAATCGAGGCGCATGGGTACTTGAAATCATAATCGAGTTGATCCAGGGTAGAGATGGTGTTATTCGAGGTGCGAAAGTGCGCACTGGAAAGTAAAAAATGGAACGTGCGGTACAGTTTTTATATCCTGTCGACCTGTCTTGTGATTCGGTGGAAGAACAAACCAAATTAGTGGAACTGAATCCTGAAGCTCCAGAGTTTTGAGCGAGGCCAAAGAGAGATGCTGCCGCGGCAGCTGAGTTACGGATTAAGGAACTTGTGCAAGAGGACAATGTTGACATTTAAACATTATCCACTAACTATTTGATACTATTTAATGTTGAAATTGTTTAGATATATATTTGGATGTGTTTGACAACTCAGTAGTCAAACAGGGGAGTGTGTCGAGAATTACGTAATATCAGTCAAATTGTGGACGCGTGAGAATCGCGTGTGGCGTGTGGGGTTTTCTCTGGAAAACGCATGCTTTTCCTGGGATTGCATAACATTAAAAACAATAAACACAAAATCCACTTTATGTGAGAATTATAGAAGTTTAAACCTTTTGTGAGTGATTCGAACTATTTACAACAAAGCCTCTAAACCCATTTCAAAACGCCAGTAACTCTTTCATACTGAAAATGTGCGAGAGCAAACAGTATATGTTTCGTACCCAAAGGGAATGTGAAGCATGGGCACGGAAAGAACGAGAACGACGAATTGAGCTTCTTTTGGCTGTGGAGAAAAACACCAAGGGATGGACAGCTTACTACATGAAAAAGAGTATTTATGGAAACATCTCCATTCTACAGGAGAAGTATCCAGTGGTTGCTGTTTTGGTTGAAGATAATGTCTGTAAAGCTGACTATGAATCTTGTGCATTGTACAAAGATAAAATTGATGAGCTAAACATGATGCTATTGAAACATGAAGAAAACTTTAAGAATGCCATTTCAAGCATCCTGACATCAACTGGGAATGTGAAGAAAGGTATTAAAAGTATAAGTGGTTTGTAAATTATTAATTTAATTGTGACAAAACATAAAATATTTCATAATTTTGTGGGATATTGTATATCTTTATATAATTTATATACAAAGTCCAGCTCATTTTATATATAGATACTGTGTGGAAAATGAAAATGTTTTGTACATGTTTATATATATATTATATATATATGTTTATAGATATATAAATTTAACTAATAAAGTTGATTTTGGCGTATTTTGGATTTCTGCAATGTTGCTCTCGATTTAATTTTAATGTTTCACATAGATAAGGAGCATGCTCTTTAAAGCAAATACAGCTTTATTTACTTTCTTCATAAAATGGGAGCCATTTCAACCGGTTGAAGAGTTGGATTGTCGATGACATGTACGGAGCATCTAAGATATTTCTCGCAGCCCTCTTTTGTAACTTAAACACCATATCCAGATAGTCTTTTCGACAGTTTGGCCACACAGCACTCAAATACATCATAATGGGCTTAATGCATAGATATAATAAACCTAGATTGCTGACTCATACCTAGCGGACGTGTGACCTGCATGATAAATCCAAGATAAATCTGCATGATAAATCCAAGATGGCAAAAAGACTATAAACTCTACGGGGAAATCCATATTTTTTGCATTTTGCGTCGTCCCAGTGTTTCGAATCCACTTCGATCAAACGTTTTTGGCAATAACTACTTATCGTGAAGGTTTTAGATGCAAACTGGACAGCTGGGGATGAATTGCTGTAAAAATATCGCTCGCCGAACAGGGGCGTCACTAACCCTATTTCACTGAGGGGGTGTAAGGGAAAATTTTGCCCAGTGGTTACATCTAAATGTTGCACAATAACTATAACAACACATAAGTTATTAACAAGTTTACTGCCTGAACTATTAATATGAATACATTAATAAAACCATACTCTACATCATACACTGCTATAATTAAGTTCTTAGCGTCTCCTTTGATGAAGAATATAACCGGACCGCGATCAGACTATATTAGTATATGAGATTATCGCCTGCATTAAAAAAACTCACTAACACTCACTACATGAGTCAACTTTTTTTCCAAATTTAAGCTAATTGATTTTGAGAATGCATAATGTTAAAGAATATAGCAGGTCCACCGTCCACCTAGTTGAAAGGATAATCCGTAAATCAGTAATATTTCAATAATATTTTAGTTCTTATCACTTATGTTTATAGTTTCATTTCTAACGCATCTGTTAAATCCTTTTCACAGTTTAATATAATCAAACTAATAAACTATCCAAGTAATCCAACCTCTTGTCTGCCATTGTTGAGCGATAAACATCATTCACAAATTTCAGGTGGCTGAATGTCTTCTCGTTAACGCCTTGGTCTTGAAGCCCAAATGTTCAATACGTTTTTCATGTCTAACGCATCTGTTAAATCCTTTTCACAGTTTAATATAATCAAACTAATAAACTATCCAAGTAATCCAACCTCTTGTCTGCCATTGTTGAGCGATAAACATCTTTCACAAATTTCAGGTGGCTGAATGTCCTCTCGTCCTTTGCTACGGAGATAGGAGCTGTTAACATAACTTATATAATTTCCATGCGATGATCATAGGCGAATTGGATAACTTTGTCTCCACTGTCTAGTTTGTCTGGATTTGACAGTTGTTTGTTGGACAAAATGTTGGCGAAGACTTCAAGTTCGGCTGCTAAGCCGTCATCATCGACGTCATTAGGCATAATTTCTGCTACAGTCTTTCTATCTGAGGGAGATGGTTCCTGGAATGGGATGATTGTGATCTGTAACGTGCGCGATAATGGTGCAACGATATCAAGTGTTGGCTGAATCTTCTCTTTCAGTTGCATTACTAGGGCATCCAAAACACACTTGAACTCTTTCCGAAAGAATTGATGCAGGCCAAAAACAGCTGTTGTCTCAGGATTGTCATCTAAACGCCTTGGAGGACGCCGTATTCTGTGATGTCTTGCAAAATCTGCCTCAGCATCAACATCAAGCTTCTCCGAGTACGCTATCGCAGCTACTACCTGGGAATTTATTTCCATCTCGTCGCGGTTAATTCTTTCCAGAGACTTTATCGTGGCCTTTGTTATCTCAAGAGCTTCAATGATATTCAACTCTTCTCGCTGAAGCTCATCAGTAAGAATTTTCGTTTTCATCATGTTTTTCATGAACATGAGACAGGCTATGAAATCGAAGTTCTTCAATTTCTTTCCGAGGGCGGACGCAGATGCCTTTTTTTTTGTTACCGCTGTCGATTGAGTAACTTCTTCTAAAGCATCGATAATAGCTTCCAGAGATGCCCACACAGCTTTGATTGACTCTGATCGTGCACTCCATCTTGTTTTAGAAAGATTTCTTAGTTCCACCCCCCCCCCCAAACACCCCCCTCTAGCGACGCCCCTGTCGCCGAAATTTGTACGAAATCGTCACTTGGTCAGTTCGAGTGCATTACTCTGGTTTAGAATATTTTATAAAGGAAATTTGTGGTTTTCAAGGCCAAAGACGTATACCTTAAAGGCTTTGGATGCAGAATGGACCATTTGGGATGAATTATATTAAAATATCGCTCGCCGAAGTTTGACATGAAAATGTCACTTGCTCAGCTGGAGTCATTTACTGCAGAAAAGTACTTTAAATGTACTTGGTTTAATACATTTAGTCATTAGATATTTTGAGGAATATTCAAAACATTAGAGGATTAAAGCAGTATTTAAAAGTTAAGTCCACAGTTAACTGATGCCAAATATCACCTAGAGGTGAAATTTGACACACAAACATGGTACAGTATTTCAAGGATGGAAATATTAAAAGTTTTTAAAACATTTATGAAGATGCAATGCAACCTATTTGAACTCACTGGATGAAATGGCAGACAGCATTACTCATGAAAGGAAGAATTCTGAACATTATATTGATTAGGCTTTTCCCGGGGAGACCAGACTGGGTAATATATGGCAGATTTTGACAAGGAAACATTTATGCAGCAGGGAAAAATTCAAGTGTCTAATGTGAAAAATTGTGGCAAGTGCACTGCAAATTTGAGTGTTGTTCTGATTTTCAGTATTGTTTTAAAACATTTAACTTTAACATTTAACAATACAGTAACAGTGTGCAACCTGTTCATGTACCAGCCTCGTACCCAGGCGCAAAAAAACTTAAAAATAGGCACACTACAGTATATTTATATAGAAAATAGGCACACTACAGTATATTTATATAGATCAGTGATCAAGTGAGCGAGCGCGCGGTGGTGCTTGGGGAGGACGCAACGGGAAAGCGAAAAAACTTAAAAATAGGCACACTACAGTATATTTATATAGAAAATAGGCACACTACAGTATATTTATATAGATCAGTGATCAAGTGAGCGAGCGCGCGGTGGTGCTTGGGGAGGACGCAACGGGAAAGTGAAAAAACTTAAAAATAGGCACACTACAGTATATTTATATAGAAAATAGGCACACTACAGTATATTTATATAGATCAGTGATCAAGCGAGCGAGCGCTCGGTGGTGCTTGGGAGGATGCGACGGGAAAGCGAAACGCCTGGCAGAATATGCAGATTTCCGCCTCCACTTTTGCAAAAAGTGAGAAATGCATAAAGGCTTGAGAATGTGAGTATTTTTGAAAAAAGTATCGCACCTGTGATCGTACTTATGGATGATTTGGAACGCTCGTTTCAAGAACTATCATTCGAAGGTAGCTTTAGACTGTCACTTTTGATTTTATGACGATTTTGACAAATCTCGTTTTGTATACTCACTATACTGTTTCAAATTTTCAATTCGCAGTTTAACAATGTCCTTTCAATACTTATAGCATCATCAAGTTCGGAGGAAGACATTACACTGTTTGGTAGCGAAGAATTTAGTGTTAGAGGTGAGTGTTTTGGTTTGCCTTGAGTTTTCAATATTCTCTCTTGATGATAGCAAAGTCCAAGTGCATTAATTATACAAACATGCATGAATGATAATATTTATTCAGGAAACCAACAGACAAGAAGTGTTTTAAGATTGTTCTTGCAAACATTAAAATACAAAGTATACATTATTATATATAGTGTGCATTGGTATATGGATATATATATAATATACCAGAAATATTATGAGACTAGGATAATGCTATATATTTACAAAGATGCTAATCTTGGTCTAACTGTAATATATTTGGAGATAAATGTGATAAGATGATTACAAGAAATAATTTTCATATCTTAAAAGAATTTTAATAAAACTCTAGGACAGAATGTTACAAGCACCCAGCAAAAGGAGAAAGAATCATTTCAACCAGGGAAGCATCCTTTAACACCAGAATCAAAAGCCCATGTTGAATCCCAGCCAAAGATATTTGCTGGTAAGAAGAATACATCAAATGTCTCAGGGGCCATTCACAAAATATGTGATGAAACTGATGAATAACATACACTTGGAACGTAATTTAATATTGAGCCTTCAAGCAATAGTGTCAGCAACATTTTCACAGCTTTACAGTATATTTTTGTTTGTGGTATATATAGAACAGCAATATATTTTCATAAAAAAATCAGACTCCTTGTCATCAATCCTGTATCCATGGCATTTATGCTGTGGAACGTATGAGCTTCCACCGTCACATGACAAAGTTTGTGATACCCATCCCCCCTAGCTTCGTGACAACATGAGACTCTTGGTCAAACACCCCCCTATCCCTTGGAGCGTCGCATATTTTGTGAATGGCCCCTTACTATAAAATTCTAAAAAGTGTAAATACTTTCGACCTTATAGCAATATTAATATATGCTGGTCTCTAAGCAATTACAATACTGCTGTTCAAAAGCCATTGGCAGGTTTGGATTTTATGATCAGACAAATTCTTACTTATTGAAGCTATCCAGGTCATCAGTGCTCTGGTCATGTAATAATTAAATTATTATAATTTTCAGCAATGTAAAAGATATCAAATTACTTTATACAAATGTAATGGCTAAGTCACCAGTAGACATTCAGTATTTTATTAGATATCAATTGCTACTTGGTATTTAGTTACAGTGATCATGAGCACCAGTTGGAGAAAGAAAGTGCTCTTATGTAATAATGTAACAATATGCACCAACGCTCAATTGTCAGAAATTGTGACTGTGATTTATAAAGACATATTTGTACTTTTTACAGGTGCCGGGAGATATAGAGGGCAGAGATTATCCACTGAGATAGAAAAGCTGCTGGACTATTATGAAGACTCCAATGTCCATGTCAAACAATCATTATTACTGAGTTTACTTGGCATATCTGCTGATTAAAAAAAATACTTCGACTCGGGCAATTAAATAAATTTTCCCACATTCCACGAAAAAAAAAATGGTTGTTGGAGGTGAAAATGTGTATCCTTTTGAGAGTAACACAGTTGCTGTACAATGAAGTAATTAGGACTATGCAGCAACAGCATTTATATACCAGTAATTACTGTAGAATACTCTACACAACATGCACCTACATCCTATTAGGATTCCTAATATTTCAGGATCCTAGACATTTCAGGATCCTAACTTTTACTGTAGGATTTAGTCAGGATCCTGAAACTTTACTTCAAGATTTAGTTAGGACTGTAAGTCTTTCCTTTAGCATTGACATAGGATCCTGAAAACATTCGGGTAGGATTATACCCAGGAATCCTAATGTTTTCCTACATGATGTTGCCAGGATCCTAACATTTCTTACAGGATTTAGACAGGATCTTAACATACAACATTGTTGGGGCTGTACAAAATTACTGGTGACCACAAGTCCTCTGGCAGATTCATGTAAAGAAATTATTTATAATTAGATATGTAGGAATACAATATGAAGCATCGGACATCGTGGACGCAGTACTGAGAGAAAGACAAAATAGACTCTTTATACAATAATGTTTTGATATTATGTCTTTTATTGTTTAGAATTAGCTTTGTATCATGTGTTATGACAGGCAAGATTTTGTAAGATCCTATAAAAAATTAGAGAGGTTTCCTGTAGAATCCTGCATAGAATCCTGCAAAACATGACGATATTACCGGGTCATGTACAAGATCTTATAGGAGCACAAAATTTCCTGCATAGGATCCTGTAGGATTGTACAGGATCCTGGACTAGGATCCTACAAGATCTTATCAGAATCATGTAAAATCCTATAGGATCTTAAATAGGCTTATTTATGGGAATTCATAAGATCCTGAAGAGGATTTTAGTAGGATGCTGTACAAGATCCTATAGGAATATAAATATTTCCTGCACAGGATCCCAGAATAGGATCCTGTAGGATCCTACAAGATCCTGATACAAGATCCTGTCAGGATCCTATAGGATCTTAAATAGGATTATTTAAAGGAATTCATAAGATCCTGAATACTGTAGGATCTTGTTAGGATCCTATAACCCTGTCCAAGATTTTCACCAGGGACAATATAACAATACGAATAATTACAACTAAACGTCCACGTTACTGCTGGCTACTTTATTCTGGCAACTGTTTGCTTTAAATAAATTCTAACCTTGCTATGTTCATTGTTTCCCCATACTGTCATCTTAAAATTTTATTAGTGACAATATATTATAATTTTTCTTAACATTGAATAGAGTTATCTATACTAATCTGTCAGTGAAACCACATGGTAGTCAGCCTCTCGTTCCGACTCAGCTATTTGCTGAAAATGATGATATTTCCGTTATGCACAATTAACTTACTGTCATGGAAAACGGTTTAGCTGAACAGACACGACTGCTTCTTTCTGCATTAGATGATGGAGATATTAAACTGGCTAATGAGCTTTCAAAAGACCATAATTTGAAATTGCAACAATTTTTCAAATTAAACTCAGCATTGATAAAAACGTACCAGGTCAAAGTGAAACTGCTTAGTGTTCCTGGAGGTGTTAAAATAACAGATTCCCAAGAAAAGCAAATTAATAAAGAAATCAAAGAGATGGAAGAAATGTGCAACCTAAATCTGAAAAGCGATAGTGATGTACAAGGTGTATTTGACAATAACATCTTCAATGACTTATTAAACGTTTTTCAAGAAAAGTGCCCTCTACTGCATAGTGTTCTCCAAACACTTTTAGTAACTGACAAAAGAAAACGAGTGTACAAATCACCCGAGTATAAACTGACCTGTGGTGTAAATGCATTGTCCTTGTTACTGAGTGTACGGAATGAGAAATGCAGGACTCGACTGCTCCTTGGTTTAGTATGTGTGACATTTGGCACTGGCAAACAGTTCATGAACCTATTAAATTCAATTGGATTGACTCCTCATTGGGATACGATGTATGTATGCATGTTGGTTTCTATCGTTTGTTTCTACTGCCAAGAATATGCGCAGACATGTTTTTTTGAGACACACAAGAGCTATTGGCTGAGCTTGCCGCCTCGCGTGGCAGTTAGCTCAGCTCTATATTTTTGTTGCCAACGTAAAGTAAAGTGCTAAGCTAATATTTTACTTTGCGCTAAATTTCAAAATGGTGGCAAATATTCCATACCACATGAGAAATATACATGTTTTTACTGACTACTATATATTCACAGCTGAGCTAAGAACTCACAACATCCTTGCCTCGCGTGCCAAAAAAATCAAACAAGATATATATTTTGGTCAAGGTCTCGCGAGATTAATTTCTCACAAAAATCATGCGCACACGAGCCGTGCTGAGCTGACCGCCACGCGTAGCGGTCAGCTCAGCAGCTCTTATAACATGTTTATACAGAATATGTACAAATGATTACATACAATTTTGTCTCTTACAATTTCTAATACCTTTTAGAAACAATTTTCTCGATCAACGCAAAACAAAGTTGCCAAGTATCATTGAAGATAAATGCCCTATTTCGAATCCAGTTATATTGTTGATGGACAATATTAATCTTTACCGTGGAAGGAAACGTCATTTCAGGCTCTCAAAATCAATGGGCCCCAATATGTGGAATTTCACAGTCAGAGGAGCGATCGTTCCAGATATATCAGAGATAACAGATCTAATGACAGAAAAGGAGACTGCGACAATGCCACAATCTGATATATCCAATATAAGAGTTAAAGATTTATTCTTAGGTACGTATACGTGATTCGAATTGTTTATATGGTATTCTACAGAGTTCATACAGATACAGCAGTACTCTTTAGATTCCCAATGTCATGAAAGTTAGTAAGGCCTAGATCAAAAGTCAGTCTCATGACTTTCGCTTTGTGCTTTTGTTCGCGGCTGTTGTCAATCTTTTTTCTGTATGTCTTGTCGTTTATTGCTTTTAAGGTAAAGTAATACGGGCAACAAAATGCTGCAATTTTTCTACAATGGTATTTTAGAAGAATGCCAGAAGCTAGTGATGTTCACAAAACTGTTCTTATTTATGCATGTACATGCTTTTTCAATAAACATCCCTTGGGACAAGATGTTGCCAGAGAAATTGCAGCAATTTGTTCCTCGTATTACAGTACCTTTATGTCACTTCATTTCTTTCAAGATTCAATGCCTGAGCATAAGAAGGTATGGGATGAATGGTGTGATGGATATTATTTGGAGCTACTCAATCAGAGTTTAAATGGTATTCATACACAGAATTCAACTCGTGGCTCTCCAGAATCGATTTTGCTAAACATGATAGTGAAACCGATAAAAAGTTTAAGATTAATCCTCCTTCAAAACAAGAACGTTGCTCGAGTAGCCAGAGCTCAAGGACAGAAGTTGTCAACCTTAAGCTGTCATTAGCTGTCATTCTTGAACAATTTGGCTAAGAGTTTTCAATCGAGACAAATGGAATAGAACGTGTTGCTGAAAGAACTGTTCAACAAGAAAGCGAAACCTTCAAAGATTTGTATGCGCGAATTTCAAGACAGACTACACATATCACCCACTCGAATGAAGATGACCCATTGGGCATCTTGATAGAACAGCTTTCGAACGATGTCGAAAAAATAAATAGGATAACAGATCAGTATGGAAAAACAATTTTTAGTTTTTCTGTTGAAATGAAAAACTACGTGTTAGTGAAGGTATTATTGTCGATTGGGATAAACCCTAATGTTAAAGAAGGATGTGGAGCTACCGCTGACCATGTGCAAACTTCTGTTGGAAAATTTTGCAGAATATGAAGGAGCTCTATTTGACTCTTTCCCAAGTCCATTAGAAATGGCTACTACAATGGAATTAACGACTATTGTTCAGCTATTTCACTCGCATTCCCAAACAAAGGAAAGTCCAACCATAGATTCTTCAAAGCCTTGACTATAGTTTCATCAACAACCAAACATCCGTCAATTCAACCCATTGTATGGACACCAAAAGCAATGCCAAAAGTGCTAGCAATCATGCTTTTGAATACAAAAGATCACACTACCAAGGTTTTCCAACAGCAGTTGTAGGTGACGTGGGGACATGCAAAATTAATTGCAGCATGAAGAACAGAAACAGCACTGCATTTAGTTGGATGACAGAGATTCCAGGAGATTTGCATACGAAGGGCCACTTGTGTGAAGCCGTATTTAAAGCTCACGGTAAAGGCGGGTTTCACAAAATAGTCAACAATGTGATGAAAAGACCCAAACCATCTAGAGGTCTTTAAAAAAAGGAAATTTCAAGAGCAAAACCTCAACCATATAAAAGAGTGTGTTAGAGATGGAAGCAAAGCATATGGTTTTGCTGCGGTCCAAGAGTTCAGAGCGTCTGAAGAGTTTCCATCTCAAGAGGAATTAACTGCAGCTCTGCGAAAGTCTGGGGATCATAATGATGTTTTGCTGAGCAAGTTTAAAAAATGGTTAAAAAAGTGTGGTGAAGGTGATGATTCTAACCGATATCACCAACAAATGTTTTCAATGTTTGGACCGCTATTAGACATGTATATAACTGCCAGCAGAGAAGGAGATGGACTCCTTAGGGAAACGGTTTGGGTTCTGTTACTGCCGATCTTCGCACAGCTCAATTTTAGAAACTATTGGACAGAAGCATTTGTACATGTGGTAAATTTCACCTCCCTGTGGCCATTGGCTTTTAGACAAATGATTAAGAGAAACATGTCAGTCAACCTTACTGGAAAACAAGGTCATAACGTCGATATGGATGAATATGTCGAAACATATATTGTTAGGCCTTTGAAGACATATGCGTCTGGTAAGATACTAAATATAAAATGTATCGAATAATATATACAGAAAATTATAGACGAGATAGGAAACTTTATAGTCTTATTAGTATATCCAGGATATAAACGTAAATAAACAATTGACAACAAATTAAAATCATGAAAAAGCTATTTACAAAAACCCTGAAGATGAATACTTCAAATAACATATTACATTCATTTTATTTTTATATTTTAGGTCACACTTCAGTTCAAATGTGTGAAAGAATAATGGGAAATCTTGATGTGTTAGGATCCGTAAGGAGTGCGTACGCAGAGCCTTTTAATTTCTATCAAACCACAAAGCACAAGGAGCAAAGTTCTCTTCCAGATGTGTTGAAAGGAATGTGGTTTTGCCTTGTTAACCACTTTTTCAAAGCTTCAACTGGCAAAGTGGTTATGGAGTTTCCATTAGGAAGTGCAAATGTGCAAAGAAAACCAATTTCAAAGTCCTGTATGGATGTCGTGATGAAGGGTGAAAAGAAAGTTGAAGATAAATTTAAAGCCAAACTTCATGAGAGCTTTCCATCATTTAGACGAATATCCTTGCAAAATGTACAATTGTCCCAAAGTGATCAAATGTCGGACGGTGAACAAGCGTCGGACAGCGAGTAACAGAGCGACCATCTGACACTACCAAAAATGTCATACGATCTTGTACATAGGTATTCCAATTGCATTGTATATACAGCTATTTATTAAAGTTGCCCTCAGCTCCGAAAATGCCAAAAAAGCCAAGTGCAAAAAGTACAATGGGAGTGACTTGTTTGAATGAATCAATTTCGTGTTAATAAATGACTTTTTTCCCATGCATACAGCATTACCGACATGTGATAAAACTGCATGCTGAGGAACTTTATAGTTGCAGTTTTTTAACAGAAAAATGCTGATATATAGTTTGATTTAATCAGTATATTAACACAACAGCTTATGGGGATTGCCTGTGAAACTTGTTTGTATGAATATAGCTGAGAGACGTCTGCATCATTGTTGAAAACATTTCTCCCCGAACCATAATGGGAAATGACATGGAAACCTTTGCTTTC
Source organism: Trachythela sp. YZ-2020 (assembly GCA_016169945.1). Lineage (NCBI taxonomy): Eukaryota > Metazoa > Cnidaria > Anthozoa > Malacalcyonacea > Clavulariidae > Trachythela > Trachythela sp. YZ-2020. The sequence goes on from JADLSH010000350.1 coordinate 3,992,819, forward strand.
TATGTCACGTTTTGATTTCGAGCCTTTAAAAGCGAGTGCCACCTGCTTGACATTAATCTTCGCATTCACTGCTAGCATTTCTTGGACGCAATGGCACAAATTGATCGATTCGTTCGTATAATCCTTAATAGCTGGTGGCGTTTTCAAACAATTGTCACAGGTTCCATTACAGTTGATTTCTGCCTCATCGTCAAAATATTCCATTAATAGCTTTCTTCTGCATACATGTGACATACAATATGACACAACCTTATTAAGAGAAGTCATTTGGAATTCCAAGTGTTCTTGACTCAAGGATTTGGAAATCAACTGGATTAGCTTGTTCCTGTCTTCAAAGCGATACATGAGCGTACATGTGACTTCGTTCCCTCACGGCCAGCCCTCCCTGCCTCTTGATAATATTCTTCAAGTGATTTTGGCAAACTAAGATGGACAACAAAACGAACATCTGGTTTATCGATGCCCATTCCAAATGCACTGGTCGCACACATAACCGATGCCGTACCTGACAGCCAAGCTTTAGCATTGTCATTTTTTTCAAAAAATCCAGTTTGCCATGGTAGTAAACGGCTGACAGGCCCTTTGACTTAATAGGTCAACTCAACAGTATCCTTTGTTGTAGAACAATACACAATGCCACAAGAATCACCAAAATTATCTTGAACATATTTTACCACATCTTCTTTCGCATGTGGTCCGCTTTTAGAAACAACGTTGAAGATCAAATTACTCCGGTTACATGTTGATTGAAGAACCACAGCCTCAACCAACCCTAGATTTTTCACAATCCTCTCTTTTGTTAGATTCGTTGCAGTTCCTGTAAATGCAGCAATTGGTCTGCCAAACTGCTTTAAATCCCCTAGCTTACCATAAGATGGTCGAAAGTTTTGTCCCCACATATCAACGCAATGTGCTTCATCAACGATGAATCGTAATAGTGAATTATTTTCTACCATTGATTTAAAACATGCCATAGCAGGTGGCGAATTCGGGTGTGAGGTAAAAAAACTTGAACATTGTTTCAGGTTGAGACAGACTATGGAATACAATTTCTCTTTCTTCTGCTGGCATACTTGAATTCACACTGAACACCTTTATTCCATAGTTCTGTAATTTATTAACCTGGTCACTTTGCAATGCCATAAGTGGTGTAATGACCACAGTTACTCCTGAGACAGCCATGTCTGGAATCCAGTAGCAGCTAGATTTCCCCCGCCAGTAGGAATTATGACTAAGGCATCTTTATCCGAGGCGATACATTCTATGGCATCCCTCTGTATGCCTCTGAAATTTTGATGGTGAAAGATATTTTGCAAAATATCAAGATAAGGGTCATCAGATGGTTGAGATACCTGTTGGTCATCAATACTGGCCTCCTGAAGCGAAGTGATATCAGCCATTGGTATATTCATGGTTGATCTGTAATCCTAGAGTAAAGAAGTTATAGTTTTAATTTTAGATTTAGATATAAGTGAAATTAGTTTACCGTAATTTGCAATGGGTGTTAGTGTGGTCATATAATTATGCCAATTTACTGCGCACTGTTTAATTTTGGACATATTTACACTAAATATTGCCCTTAAGTACATTTATTTAATTTTCTATCAAAAATTACAACAGCATTCGAGATGTTTGAAACAGGTTAGTTGCTGTAATACTGTACACTCGAATCACAAAGCCAGTTTAAGCCACCATGCAACAATAATTTTTTACATACATTACATAATAGTTTTTGGCACTGTTTTACCTTAAAAGTTAACTGCTCTTAGGCAATTAGAATAGAGAAAAACATTTTCATGTATATCAGTAATGTTTATCATATTCTGCACCAGGGCTCGAAATAGGAAAAAAATATGACCTGCCAAACTATATTTCTTTGGCAGGTCAAAAACATTTTGGCCAGCCATATTTATTTTTGAACTGCCACTTAAGGATTAGCCTGCGTCACTGACGCTCGAGGACTATGCCGTAGACTACATAAGGATTTCATCAAGTACCGCTCGCTGAAATGTCTAACGTCGCTGAAAACTCAATTTAATAGACATGTAAAACAAAAATTTAAAATAAAAAACTTTGATATTTTGAAATATATCCATTATGCGAGTCATTAAAAATGCCAAAAATTAAGAATACTAGTACAAGGGAGGCAAATGAAATATAACAATCTGTAGAATTTCGCCTGCCACTTTATTTTTGACTTCGCAGGTCAATTTTTTTCGCCTGCCATTTCTAAAATATGGCCTGCTTTTGGCCATTGGCAGCCCGCTATTTCGAGCCCTGTTCTGCACACCCATGTATTACTCTCTATATAGGTAAGATCACATGGCCTGCCTGTTTACATTGTCATCTGTGCAGAATAATACTCAGTATGCTGATGTACTTTACTTCTTCAATTAAAGTGTGACCATATACACATTAACAGAATCTACTAAAAATGTCAGTCCATGTGAGTGTTTGTCCAGATTTGACTTGTAAACTTCAAAACTTGTATAAGTACTGTAGAAGTGAATAAATATATGTAATAAACTGCAATATATGTAGGGGCATGTTGATTTATTACAGTAGATACTCCAAGGTGCATTAATTGTAGCAGTATCCCCCTCCCCATCCCCCCATTGATGAACCTCTTTCTTTTGCACCCCATGGAATTTCCAACCCAAATATATTGCCTCCATGTGGAAATTCCTACATATGATCAACCACCAACCCCATGTAAATTCTGATAAAAACTTAGGTTTCCTGTCTGGAGATTCATGTCAGACCCCCTGGAGATGCCTTTTATACCCCCTGGAAAGATGGAAATACAGTATGCCACCCCATGCAAATTCCACAAAACTCAAGACCCTCCCCATGGAAATCTCTAAAGAATTTTAATTTACCACCCTCTTGGAATTCCAAGGTTCCTCAATGGGGGGGGGGGGGGGTGGGGAGGGTGCAGATATTAATTGGAATAGGCCAACCTTGGAACTGATGCTAGCTAATGTAATTAAAACCACCATCAAAGGCTTCATTAGTTTATGTAATAAGATATCTCAACAATGTTAAAATATTAGAACCACTTTAAATTTTGCTATAATTATGCACCGATCAACTCGAAACTTCAATATGCCCTGGCAGGCCCCAGGAATTTGACTCTAAACCATCATATTTCTCTGGGGAGTAGAGCATACTGTGTCTCACATGTGTTGTGGAATTCGTCATGAGTGGGGAATTTGAACAAGAATAACCAGAAGCCTTAAATTACTCATGCTGTTTTACCACATCAAACTCAAACTATTAAACTGATAAATTTTCAGAACGGTGGTGGATGCAGTTTTTTAGTTAATTTCGAGAGGAAATGGGTAGATTTTGTCTAGACTCCCTCGTAGAAAAGGGGATGGGTCCCTAATCAGTTTTCCCAAAAAAGTCACATTTCCTACATTCTCAAAAAATATATGGTGACTGTATTCCTTGTTGTTTAGGTTGTATTTTTCATGATTTTCTGTATGAAGGTGGGGCATTTAAGCACTCAACGTCTCGTTACAGTGGGGCATTTGAACATATTTTTTGTGCAGGAAGACGTGGAATTTGAAAAGTCTAAATTTAAAAAAGTTCAAATTTCTGGGGTCAGCCTGGGGGGGGGATGTCGAAGTTTCTATTAAATTGATCAGTACATGGCCAGGGCTCATAAAAACAACTTTGCATTATCGCAAAATAAATATTAAATGAACCACTAACTGGAATGAGAACTTACCCGTTTCACAAAAAAAAACATTCGGTTTGAAAATAAACACCACGTGGTGTAAGGCGTGGAGTGACTTCAGCTGTTACGGTTGACACGATTTGCTCGATTATCTCAGGCAAAATGGCTGAAGATGTTGCTAACGTCGATGATGTGGCGATGCGGACTGGAGCAACTTCTGGCAAAGTGGAAACCGAATCAGTACTGGTACAGCTGGTGGGGAACGACTCCTCCGAGGGCGCCTAGAGGGCGGCTGATTGGGCACAGAAGTTGTGGCTGCACGTTTCAAACGTGTGTTGTGGTTTGACAGCATGATTAGCTGAAAGAAATTACTTGAAAATTTATTAGAAAACACAGCCATGCTAAATTTTTGTTGAATATATATGTGTACGAGAATCAATAGATTGTAACATTAAATTGGCTGGGTCAAGCCTGGCCACACGAAGGTGACCGCATCACTGAGCCCAAAGTTGTACTTAAAAAATAGATATGACAAAATGGTCATAAATAATAACATTCAGTGAGAGCGAAGCCTCAAATAAAATCACAGCGAAGTGTGATTGATAATAACATAATAACATAAAGGGAGAAACCTCAATGCTTTATAAATGAAAAATATTAAAGTTGAGGGCAAAGCCTCAAATTGTTTACCATGATTATAAGGGAGATTACCCCTCTGGTCAAAAAGACCTTGAAAGTAATTGTATGGCTTTGAGTATGGCACCCAGGTAGCTACTGTACAAACAATATTGAGCTCTGCGTGTAAAATGAGCGCCATCGGGTAAAAACAGTGAAATAGATAGGCGGATGAATCCTGTATGGCTCCAACAAAAAACGTTATGCATTCCTTCAAATACCACTTTTAGGTATTGATTCAGAATACTAACTTGTGTGTTAAACTCCAGGGAGGTGTCTCGATCAGACTCCAAGCTAACACAAAAAAACTGGACAGATGTTACCCCAAGCAATAGATGAACCAAGTCGTTAGTGCCAACCCAAAGGGGTTGAACGTACCCCAAAGCGTACTTGATGAGTTTGTCCACCGCCCCCCCCCCCAATACCATGTAGTTTAATGGAAACATCGGGTAAATTAAAATTTAAGGCAGCTCGACTATCGAATTTAGTTGTCAAATCCCGGTGCAAGCGCCTGACAAAAGAATGACCAAAAACAAGAACTTTGGGGTGGGGCAAAACCATAACACAAATATTTATACTTTAAGTTACTTTAAATGAAAATATACTAACCTCAAAAGTATCCCAGAAAGAAGCTGAAGAATATTTCTTGTGCTTCTCTTTGATACAAGTCGTGTGGACTTGTATCAAATGCGCTATCTTTGTTTAAATGCCAAGAATCCGACCTTGATCTTGGCACTGTTACGTAGTTTTAGGCACTGACGTTTCCTGCTTCTTCAACCGGCACGCCACAGATTAAGATAAGACTATTATTTCATCCTATCTTGTTAATCCAGGCATGACATAAAAATCCATATTCCCTGGGAAATATTTTTATTTATATTATTTTTAAAATACAAAGACAAATTTATATATACTGATGCGTCTGAATGAAACATATTGAGAGCTGTAAAGCTCACTGTATGTAGTTATAACTCAAAATGTTATTTGGAGTTGCTGTTCTTGTGTATTTTATTAAAATACTCAGTGGTTCACGTATAACAAAACGACAGTCGACACACTGGAGCAAAGATTTTGTGTATGGGAAACCTCCCCCGGTTCACCTCGCGATTCACTCTCCACACATTCGCTCTCTTACCGGAAATGTCCTGTTGTTGTTTTGAAAGCGGGCCAATGACAATGCAGCCACCTGTGATATGACAAACTTGATGATGATGATGATGATGATGAAACAATATTTAATCAGGGATGTCCAACTCAGCAATAGCTGGTTTAAGTGGAGCCCTGGACGAAAATTTACAAAGTTTATAAGTAGCTACAAATATATACTGGTTTACAACAATTTGACAGATGGTATAGGAAATGACCATATTATATATAAAACTAAATCTAAGCTATCATTTATTACTGATATAAGTTAGGAAGTTATTTTAAATTTGATAAAACTAGTTTCATTCCTTAGTCTTAATGGAAATCTATTCCATGTTTTTGCCCCACTATATCGAAAATAATCCTTATATTTCACAGTCTTAGCAAGGGGAAGGCGAAGTTGATCTTTTTGTCCCGTATTATAAGCATGGAATTGATGTGAGTAGTTAAATTCATGCAATAAAGAAACAGGTGCTAGGCCATGTAGATTCTTGAAGACTTGAAGGCAAATTTAATACTCTCTTCGAGATTGTAATGATGGCCAACTTAATGTAAGATTTATATCAGATTGTTGCAATCGGCACCCTTCAATGATACTAGCCGCCCTCCTTTGAAGCTTATCCAGGAAATCGCAGTTTGTTTTACCACAATTATCCCAGACAGCAGAACAATAGTCATAAGGGCAAGATCATATCATCATATAGTGTGATACATGCCTCCCGCGGAACAATCTTTCCAGCCGTTCGCAGCATACCGACCGAGATGAAATCTTGGTGGTTATATAGTCGATATGATCATTCCAATTAAGGCATGGATCAAGCATGATGCCAAGATACTTGAATTTGTAAACTCTGTCCAATATGGTGTCTCGTGTTTCAACATTAAAACTGTCAACTTTGGCAAGTCTCTGATGCGTTCCAATTAGCATCATCTTTGTCTAAGTATAGTTTAGGAAAAGGAAATTGCTATTTAGCCAACTTGTTATACAATTTAGATCTTCTGATAAAGTAGATTCAATAATTGCAACAGAGTTACTACGAAAAAAAAGTAAAGTGTCATCAGCATATAGCTGGATACAACAGTTCTCAATTACTGACGGAAGTTCATTTATATATATTATAAAAAGTAAGGGCCCAATATAGATCCTTGGGGAACACCAAACTGTATAGGTTGAGGATCAGAGACCATACCGTTTAGAGTAATAGGTTGTGTCCGATTTGTAAGGTATTCATTAAACCAAAGTATTGTGAGATCGTTAAATCCTATCAGAGATAGTTTTTCTTGCATCTTACTATGGTCCAGCATTGGAAAGGCCTTAGAAAGGTCTAAAACGACCATTCCAGAAGCAGGCCCTTGTCCCTATTGTAGAGTAATTTGTTTGTGGTGTCTATGCGGCATGTACCAGTGGAGTGCCACAGACTTATTAGAAAGCGAACAGAATATATTTCCTCATATATTTCAATATGCTGGCCATAAATCAGCTCTTGTGCGATCAAGAGCACGTCTGTTCACTGGCTATGCTGCATGCAAATTATATCTTTACATTGGAAAAATGTCTATATGCCTTTTTTGAGGATAGATAAATTTTCACAAAATTTGTCTTTTCAATGTATACTCCAGAGTTTAAGTAAAACTTGAAGATGAATTAGTTGGCGAACAAAAAGTGAACTATATAACAATGAGGTTGACTATATAAGTGCCGAATTAAATTGCATTTTATTTATACACTGTGACACTGTATACTGTATATTAAAACGTGTCTGACTCTAGATCATGATTTATAGCTACATGATTTTAATAACTATTACAGTAAAATATCTCTCTAAAGAAAACAGATAGAATTAATACAAAATGTTTTATCTAGAGAATTAATGTATATAAGTGCATTATAGTGCGGCCCATGCGGATAAATTTGCGTTGAAGCGACAAGACTACACACACTTCAGGACACAATTTAAAATAATGTATCAAGAATGTATTATTATAGACAAGGAAGTGTTTAAATCAAGAATAAAAATACCATTATTTTATAACAGTTCTATCGCATTTGCATGAACAGATATGTCAGAGTTTCATAAACTGCCACTCTGCCAGTATAATAATAATAATAATAAATGTATTTTAGTTTACCACAAAAGTTACAAGTACAAAGAATAACATACATCAATAATTGAACACGAAAATACAAGTATAGAAAATATAAATATAATTCGGATGTGGCGAGGAAGCCCAAATAGAAACCATACGGCTTATAAAAATTTGAGCTACCTCATGTTTTGTGTAGCGAGTTTTATTACATGTTAAAATAACATATATAACGCAATAGTAAAGACGGAATAATCAAATAACAAGTTCATTGGAATAAAATTATGAAATATTAAAGTCATATATAGCGAGAAAGAAGAAACTTTTTTAACTTAGATTGAAATTTGAATATAGACGATGAATTACGTATTACGGGGTTCAACGTATTAAAAAATTTGGGTCCTTGATAATTTACAGAAAATTGACGAATATTTGTCCTACAGTAAGGGACACATAGTGTTCTGGATTGACGGTCATTGTAGGGTAAATACAACAAGCAACCCCTACAGCAAACCAAATGAAATACAGTTTGGAGCTTCATTTGTGCATGCAAATTATTATTCAATATATTTCATACAGATTTATAGAGTAGTCTCTATAAATGTACGCCAGGAACACATCAGTAATAGATGTTTCTAAAGTGTAGAAAACTTACCAAGTCTAATTGTGCCAGAAAAAATCACACACAACATTTTCGATAGGTCTTGTTGTATATTTTGAAATCGTCAACATCAATATTGGGACATGTTTATGGTGAAACTTGTGCCTCCGATTAATCAAGCATAGCCATAGACCATAGTCGTACACTGATAATAACAATTGTATGTTAAGATTACCTCGCGTGAAGCTGGAGGTTGCAAAGCAAAGTTTCTATTTTGGCGGAGCGAAATTGTATAATACTCTGCCATTAGCTTTAAGATCAGTCCAAACTCTCGATAAATTTAGGAAGGGCTTGAAGGATCTTTTTTAACATTTTTAAAATTCATTATCTTACATTATTACTAATATTTCATAGTTTTTAATAGTTGTTTATTATTAGAGACGGAGGTTTTACAGGACAAACGTGGATAGCAGTTCTTGCATTGTATTTTGCTGTAAATATTGTGTAAATGACTGAAGTTTTTTAATCCTGTATAAATATTCAGAAATAATAATAATAATGAAATATAATATTGTTACACCTGCAAGTCTGCAACCCAAATAATATATGCCAATCATAAATCTGTTGTCCAAAAATTCAATTTTCGGCACACACTTGTACGTCGACATGTTTATTTTATATGCGCATTGATTTGTAGTTCTCACAAAAATTTGTGTTACGGGGGTGAAATAGCGCAAATCCTCATTGGCGAAAGGGAAATTCATTACATAAGCCCCTTGAATTATATATAACCTAATAGAGAACAGCAAGTGTAAGCTCCCCCCGGATTGTTTACTCTATACATCTATCTATCTATCTATACATCTATGCCTATCTGAATCACTTATGTGAATTTTTTCTCTGTAATCACAATAGTTGCAAAGTGAAACTTTGCACTAAAAATTGGACCTATTCCAAAACAATCTCACCAACCTTCCTATTTTTACAAAACAAATGTGAGACATCATTTCACATTGTATTTCGACACTATCAAGCAAGCTTGGGGAATATATATAGGTGAAAAAATACAAAATAATAGTAGCGGAAAATTAATTGTGAAGCATGTCTTATTCAAGAATTGGAAATATATCAATCCGTAAAACAACATGATGAAATCTGTTAAAAGAAAAGTTGTGGATTAAACAAAAAAAACAAGATGAAGATATGATTCGTTTATTAAAAGAACGACAATTAAAGAAAACAAATTTGCCAAACAAAAAGATATCCAAGATCTAAAAGATAAACAAGAAAATAAACAAGACCAAAAATGATGAATGTTGAAACAGTTGAAGAAATCTACAATAAAGACGATGTTAATTTACAAAAATATATGGAATTTATAAGTCATGAAGGATGTAGGGAAAATACTATACATGGTAAAAAAATATGTTGGGAAATATGTCAAACAGATACTGTTATGAACAGTTTTTAATCTATATGTAGTTTAGAATCGTTTACACTTATACAAAAATTATCTTTAAATATGAGGTATATGCTAACAGACTATAGGTATGTTTTTAATAAAGATATTGACAGTTTAAAACTATGGTGTTGGAAAAAACCAATATTACAACATTGGTGGAAAGGGATAATAGAATAAAAAAAAAGAATATGTGATTTTCTACTAATGAGATTAAAAAATGTATGTATATCAGGATATGTAACTAGTGATCCAAGGATAGTGCAAAGACAAATGCTATGTTACATGGTTTATAGTGCGTACGTAATTGTTGTGCATCCATGTTGTGTTGATATTTGTATATTACGTGTTTACACGAGCAATTTTTATTTGGCAATTATTTTTATTTGGCAATTATTTTTACCTTTACTATTTTTATTTGCCCTTGAAAATTATATGAGTCACGATTTAGGAACAGTTACTATTTTTAGACTTTTAGGGTTAGGATTAAGGTTAGGGTTGGGATTAGGGTTAGGGTTAAATACAAAAGAGTACAAAATTACAAAAATCTAAAATTAGTAACTCTTCCTAAAACGTGACAGGTATATTGAAAATTGATGAATGTAACAAGCTTTTGAAAAGCTAGCATGCCAGTTTTTCAACAAGTACACTTGTCAATGAAAAGCTTGTAATATTTCATCATTCGTAATTCTAAATTCGCGATGAGTGATTTATATTTTTGCCAATATATTATAGTAAGCAGATAAAATTGTCTTTTGTCTACGGTTGCAATATTTGATTAGTTTTATTCAACTAATTACAAATATGTCAACTCAACTTCGATTATTTCAAATTTTATTTATTTATTATTTCATCATGTATATAAAATTTCGAGAGTACGGTTGTACACAGACTACTAAAATAAAGGCTAAGCAAAACTAGAAAGTATATAGAATGCATCATACATCAATCATAGTTATATATACAGATGCATCCTCACCAAAATGCCATTCGCATTTGTAAACAACTGCCCGTCAACAGAGATGTGTTCTATTAATATTACATAACAAATGTCAAATTTCAAAATTATGCAGTTTTGCAGTATGACTCTACAAATTACACTTTACGAGTCTACGGACAGAGTATAGCAACTTCTACTATTAGCCGTATTAATAACATAACAACATAACTTTATTTAGAGAAGGTTTAAAGTATTTACAGATAATAAATATGCCAGTTTAGCTAATGATAATCTTCCACTGGACCTTCTATATAACAATATAACTGAGATAACAATATAACTATACAACTGTTGTAACTATATAACTACTTATGCATCTAATTACAAATTATGAAGAACTTATGAACAGATTAAGAAAGAATTTATAAACTTTATGCTTAAATATAGAAAACGACCCAGATGACTTAATATCTGGTGGTAACATATTATAAATAACTGCTCCGTTATACTGAAGTCCATTCCTAGTTATGGTGTGTATAAATTGTACGGAAGTCGACTTACCTTAGATCGCTGGTAAAATCCAATGCTGTATACTATAACTAACGTATTCGATATTTACGGTAAGGCCAAAGGGACCTCATCGGGTCTTGAATCTTGTATTTGAATTTTTTATATATAACCAGCACCAACTACCAAGTCCAAGATATGTGACACGTTGGAGGCACAACTTACGCTTCGGAATTTATAAAAATATTGCCATAATGAATATTGGACCCATTCAGTATTGTCTATTGAATATATAAATGACAAAACACACTACTAATCCAAAAGGCCAAAATGAAAACGTTTATTTATAAATTTGATCGTATTTCCATCACATTCCCACTCCCAGCTGCCACCATTGTGCGGTAAATATTTCGAAATTTCGTATTTTCAAAGTTAAAAACTTTGCACTAAAAATTGAAGGAGACAAATTTGAGTTGGATATAATTGACGATGACAATCCGATTTTTTGAAAGATAATGAATATTACTATGAATATTTTGATTATACTAGTTACAAGCTTTACCAATTAATTGATTAAAAAACAAAAAAAAACATGTGCGAAACAAAAATAAAATAATTTTTCATCAAAAAGGAGGTTTCATGATTCCCAGTCGTTATTATCGTCATCCTTATTACCCAACAAAAAAACAATGTGGAGGTTTTATTTTTCGTTTAGCAAATTTTATGACCAGAAGTGGGGGTAAAATAGCTAGTCGTTCGGATGGTCGTGGTGGAATAAAAATAGCACCTCATAGCAATAGAATGGGTAGAATCTAAAAACCACACACGTCTGAATGTCTAATGCCTGCAGTAGTAATAATTATGAAAAGAAAAAAATCTGCATGTCAAAAACCTCGTCATCGTAAAAATTATAACAAATATAAAAGCCGGTTTTATAAAAAACAAAAAGGTGGTATCTTGATAGATTGGAATTGGTAATGAATGAGAAGAAAAAAAAAATGACAAACAACGTAAATAGACAAATGGGAAAAATAAGAAAAATAAACGGTTATCAAAAAGGTGGTGGTATTTGGCGCGAACAATATTTAGATACGTTAGGAATACTCTCAAATCATCAAAATCGATTAATGTGTGGTGGTCGTTATAAAAAATAATGCAGGCCCCCTCAATCCAAAAATTGCTCCGCGGTCCCTGGTTTTGTTGCTTAAAAGCATCTAAAGTGTACTCCATTTTGATTTGTGAAGCTTTGTAACAGTCTCAGACCTCGTGCAATCTAGTGTGCCAAATCACATCTACTCTGTGACCAAATGCAGTGAACTCTAGTCAAATGCCCCAATGCGTCTTGTGAGTCAGCGTCAAATGCCCTACCCCAACAGCAGTACAAAAGGTCAAATTTCCCACTCCGGGGATAGAGCAAGGTGTCAAATGCCCGGGGGGATGTTAACAGTATAAATTGATTGGCGCATAACTACTAAAAAAGTGCTACAGTATGTATATTTGGGTTTATAACAAAACCCTTAAAAAATTTGAAGAAGAAGAACAACAACAGCATGCTATTAGTCTGTATGTTGTGGCTCAAAAAATTAACCAGAAAAATTTTTCATTGAGCACCTTTTAGAACTGAGTAATTTTTACAAAACTTACCATTTTTTACCACGCCGAATCCTAAGAGATCCCAAGTCGTAGACATACTGTTTTCTTGTATTCTGCAGTTTTAATCGTCACTCTTCACAAATAACATGCCACTATCTTGAATTTATTCTGTGGGCGTTCACAAAATTCCATTCGTGACACTTCTTTAAATTATACTCCAGTCCATCAATTTTATGACCGAGTAAAACTTTTGAATGATGGAATGTAATCTTGAGGACCTTTATAACCGAACTGGATGGTTTGTATTGAACTGAGCGGAGGCTTGCTTTCAAACTTTTAGTGGTGTTTGGAGACATTTGGAAGAATGGCTCAAAGACACTCTAGACACGTTTTACTGATCGCTTTCATGATCACTATCACTTGAGCAACAACTGCAGTCAAACACCTCATTATCAGAATCATCTGTGTCCTCGCTGTTTGTTTTACCGTTCTTGCAGTCGCTGCATTTACACACATCGGTACACTTTAAACCAGATTTGTGACACGAACATCAGTTGTTTTCACATACCTTAGTACATTTACAGTTTACCAACACAAGAATAGAGTCAGGAGCTGGAGGAAGACTCATCCATTTGACACAGACCTTTCCACTCTCATCAATACTCCAACCATGCTCTGTGAAATTTGGAAGGTTAAGAATGGGTTGTGTAGCATTTCTCCAAAGATGACATTGGTAAACGGCACAATAAATGCGTAGCAAAAGAGAATCTTCATTAGGTGGCAGCATCTCTTCCTCCTATTTCCTAGCTTTAAATGCAAGGTACCGGACTAGGTTTACATCAGACTGGTATTCATACCCATCAAGGTGGCATACATAATTGGATAGCTGAAGTATTAGCTCATCTGATGGTGATATAGAGATTACTTCATGGTTGGTGAGCGCGTACGATTTTTATTCACGAGTGGATTATTGCAAGCGAAGAGTTAGCGCAGCGAACGAGTGAGCTTGTAATAATTCACGAGTAAAAAAATCGTATTCGCGAACCAACCATGATGTTATTTGTTTATTATATAAGTACTGAGATTTCATTCACGATGACAAAGTTTTTAATGTTATTAACGTAGAATATTTAATGCATTTATTCATTTCCGGTTTGCATAATTAACTTATGTTTAAAAATAAATTAATATTTTGTTTTTCATATTAGTACTATCGACCTCGTTTAGAGTCGTTCAGATTTGTATAAAGCGTTTATATTTAGTTTTATTTATTTGTGTGGTCTAGTTTCCTACCTACAGCAAGAACAAAAACTATGATTAGATTAAGAAATTAATTGTATTTTCACAACAACACCGCAACAACAAGTTTGAAAATTTCAACTTGAAAATTTACTGTGTTTATGTTGATGGAAAAGTTACCACCCTTTATGACAGCCCGCTGAATAAAGCCATGGCTTGTTGTGACTCAGAGTTGGATGGGCAAATTGCGGTCAGATTTTCTCTTTCATGGGAGGATGTCTTGGTTGCAGTAGCAGATATAACGCCGCTGAGTAGTTTGGATATTTGCATTTCCTGTTTAGTCAACACTTTGCTGTAGTTCTCTATGCTCTTTAGATTCTTGTGCCATGACAGTTGGGCGATGTGTGTCGGTGGAATATAATTTTCGCTGAGTGTTTGAATCATTGTTTTTCTACCGCTGTGATTTTGTAGACGGTCGTTGTTAATTCCTGCTTTTTGAGCCATAGTCTTCATCAGATTGTTCAGTTTGTTTATTCCAACAGGACCGGCCTTGAACCATTCTTTCGTTTGAAGCGACTCTGCCTTCAAGTTGTTGTTGACAGCTAAATAAAATGGAGAGTCTTCTTTTATTTTCTGAGGTCTCTTCTCGGCATACAGTTTGTAAACGACCACATTTCTGAACCATCAGTAGCGAACATTTTAGGCGCCATTTTTCTGGCATCACGGCAGTGATGAACCAGTTCTTGTTTTGGTTTGTCTCTCATTGAACTCTAAAAATTCCTCGCCGTCTGCTGTTTGCTTCAATGTTACATCACCCCAGCACATATCTCTATGCTCTTTGCAGCCTCTGAGTCCAAAATGCATTGTGTTATTCAACCAGAGCGTGTTTAAAAGCGACTCGGGATTTCCCGTACCGAGAAGGTTTTTTGCATACAGCATATTTAGTTCCGAACTAGTTAAAGCCACCGAAGCGTTTGGTTTATTTCCTTTTCCTTGTATCTTTAATTCTTTTTGCTTGGACTGGAGAGATTTTCTTGTCTTCTCAAATGCTAAATCGTTGATAATGCTTGCAGGGTAGTTCTTAAGATATCGCTCGAAGCTTGCTAATAGACTTCGGAGAGAAGATGGCTCGTATTCTTTCCCGTCTTTGGTTCTGACCGAAATGATAAACTCAGCCACATACTCATTCAGTTCTGCTGTCGGAATATCTTCCATTTTTCTTTCTTCATTCTTGGTTTCCAAAAACAAGTGTAATAGTTTTACATCTCATTCTGTTTTTTGTGAGGTAGCTTTATTTTCTTGTTCTGAAATAAAATTGCCAATCAGACGCCACGAACGATATTGTTTCACCAGTGAAATTTCATCGTTCACGTTGGTGATTGGCTAAATTCCGTACGATTATTACGCAATGAAATTTTGATGAATAAATCTCAGTATTTATATAATAAAAGGATGTACGCAAATTTGCAAAACAGGACAAATGCACGTCTTTGCTTCTTGCTACTTTCGAAGCAGTGGCTTTTCCTTTTCTGTAAAATGAACTTGTACTATCACAACCTTAAATTACGAGGTGGACAATATGATTAAAATTATAAAGGGAATTACTACAAACATTATGAGAATGCCACAGCTACCTTTGATCATTTATGCAGTTGTCCAATGTAGTTAATATTTTTACTGATTAAATTGAATGTGAGTAGAGGCTGTAGAGTGCTTTCATGTCTTCCAGTTTGACTATACCAAATATCATAGGTTTTCTCCCGATACTCCAGTTCCATGCACTCTGGGTTATGCATACAGTGTACCAGAAGAAAAAAGGCATGGCTATTACTAAATATCCGAGGAAGATCAGTGTATAACTGATCGGATCAAGCCAATAAAATTTAGTTTTTATTGTATCTTTATCATAAATATACCCACGCCTGTCAAGAATGCATGTGAAGGCGCCAATTAGAAGTGTCCGGAAAATTCTGCACGTCCGTGCGTAAAAGCTAGTTGTAGACGTTTATAAAAAGTATTGCGCAATCAGACTTGTTTTGATTTTTAAAAGCCTGAAAAAAGTTATGACATGGTAAGTTTAATTTTTTTTTGTATATAGGCAAAAGAGTATTTATGCTTGTCCTACCAGATGCAGTTGCAGACGGCAAGACACAGGCCCAGTGTACGTGCAACGAGGTACAAAAGTGTGTGTATACTTTTTTTGCTATCTTTTACACAATTATGATAAATATTATTTATTAAATTAGTAAATAATTGCAATGACTCATAAGCCTTTTAACGCTATAACTGACAGAAAAAGACATACCCGGATCAACGTTTAACAAAGACATTCATAAAGCCACCAAGAATGAACTCAAATTTTGGTTGAAATATAGGGAGTTAAAGTTTAAATGTTCAGAGACGAAAGCGGAGCTGCTGTCAAGGTACAAAAATAAAATAAATACTTCCTCAGGCATACTTTTCGGATAATGCATTATCAAAAAAATGAACGTTTTCAAAATATACAATCCAAATTATTATCTTTGTAGAGTAAGACAAAACCTTAACAGAGAATTAAAGATTGTTGACCCAGATCCAGGAAAATGCTATACAAAAATGATGAAAGCTGCTTGTCCTGTGTGTTCACTGGAGTTCACAAGAGAAAATGAAGCAAATGACGAGGCTACCTTCCATGACAATAAAGAATGGACTAACACCACAAAAATACTTCCAAAGAAATTTTCTTTTCTGAATATAAGAGATCATTCCAAAAAAAATTCAAGAAAGGACATCACCACAGAAAGGCCCTTGAAAAAGGGCTACACGTTTTTCTATGAAAATTATATTTTTGATGTTAAGGGAAAATCCAGCACTACTGATAAACAAGAATACCTCTGTCAGGTAAAATGCAAATGTTATCGGTCGCAGAAACAGAATGAAACACCTCACACTGTATCTCTATCCTCCAATGGAAATGTCTGTTATGCAAAATATTTGATTGACCACACTATTAAGATTGGTGCTGAAGTCTTTCCAGAGCCTGGTACATGCACTGAGAACCCACAACAATGGCATAAACCACGAACAATGGGAATAAAACCAGAACCAATAATGGGTTACAGTGTCATTAATCCCACATATCGGGAGAAATTACCCTCTGGAATTAAATGTTCCCTTTATGAGGCTAGGAAACCATCTGTTATGAATAATAGTGGTCAGCAACAATTGAAGAACAAGCTTGTACTACAATTCCCCAATTTAGGTTCAACTCCGTACCTGATGAAAATCCCAATGGTAATGTGTGTCCAACTAAAATGCATACACAAATTCAATTAGGAAGTGTGCTCAGCTACCAGTAATCCCCCAACGAAGCAAATTTTCAAGTATGCACAAACTTCTCTAATCTCAAATGCCCATTGACCGTTGATAGCAGTTTCCCAAAACTTCCACATTCACATTTTCCACATATGCTGGACCCTGCAATCCTGACAGATGTTCCTTTCTCGAAAAATTGAAAGTTGATGATCCATCTGAAATAGAAGAGAAAACAATAGGTCAATCTACAAACCCAACCTGGTTCACCATGCGTAAGAATAGATTAACCAGTAGTAAATTTGGGGCAATTTGCAAGCGAAAAAAGGGAAAATCACATGAACACTTTGTAAGAACCACACTTCTCAATCAAAGTGATATTTCAAATGTCCTATCTGTCAAATATGGTATTGAGAATGAGAGCAAAGCAGCTGAGTTCTATGAAAATGCCATGAACTGCAATAGAAATGAAGTGAAAGTTATGCAATGTGGAACAGTAATCAGCCAATTGACAGTATCTATGGACCAGGGATAATGGAAGTAAAATGCCCATACAGTCTAAGAAACCTCACACCAGAGGAAGCATGTCAAGATCCACAGTTTTATTGCAGCTAGTTGAATGGTAAACCACAATTACTATTATCAAGTTCAAGGAAAACTTGGAATTTGAGGTCTTTCATGGTGTGATTTTGTCGTATATTTTCAGAAAGGTTTGATCATAGAACGAATTCCTTTCAATAGGATTTTTGGTTTCAAATTATACCCCAGCTTACAATCTTTTACCACAAGTAAGTTTTGCCAGTTATTATGGAATAGTTCAGTGACAAATTATTAAATGTATAACACTATAATGAATTTATCAATCTGTATATAGTATTGAATACTCGAATTATTGAGTGTATTGAATATCATTAAATAAAAACCCAATATTTAACTTCAAATATCTACAAATCTTACTTACTTTCAAAGTTTTTCAAGTTTGAACCAGCCAACCTTCTCTGACAAATGGGCAAGCCAAATATTTGTGGATTTTAGTGCAAGCATAAGCATTTGATTTGGAAGGCCACCGGAACCACAGTTTGTTTTGCCATGCTACGATATTCACGTTATTCTCTGGCTGCTTGTATTTCTCCTCCAAATTTGCAAGGAAAAGACTCTTGGACACACTTTCACCACAATGTGGACTTTGGTTTTCTTCTTCACTTGTATTCAAAGATAGTGATGAGAGTGGTGTTTTATTATCAAATGAAGTTATCTTTGCTTCTGTGTTTTCATCTCTCTTATTGAGAATTAGATTGTTTGGCTTTCTGGGGGTTGGTGCTGGTCTGTACAGGTGGGGAATATCATTCCAGGAATCAAATATACTTGGTACTGCCGTTGGTTTTAGAAAGTGTTTCTTGCAGAAGCGATTAAATTCAATATCCTCGGTCAAAAGTGCAAGGAGCACACAAATGTGTGTTTTCTATAAACCTGTCGAAACAAATAATGTTTGACTTAAATGAAGGAATTATCTTGTACACGAAAATGATAATGCATGTTTAATTTTTAGGTTAATATTTCAAAAAAATGCATACCTTAAAGTATTGATTTTCGTCTCGCCTTATGTTTATCAACCACTGCTTTTTCCTGGCATTGTCCAAGGGGAATTTATGAAATGTTATTCTTTATTTTGTACGAGGATTCAATGTTTCGGAGGACGATTTACACTGAGGCACACACACAATGATTGAGCTGATGAATTTGAGAGATAGGAAAGAAAATAGTACTTTTTAGCAACAATTTATGTCAAAAACCCGGGTGAACGATGTACTAAAATGTCAAATAGCGCACGTTTTGTGTCTGCGTTTATCAGTTAAAATAATGCACAATTTGATATAAAAAACAAGTAAAATTCAAACTAGGACAAGCATAAATACTCTTATTGCCTATATACGTAAAAAATTAAAATGTCAACATTTTTTCAGGCTTTTAAAAATCAAACAAACAAAATGGCGTCGCGGGCTTTCCTCTGAGCATTTAAAATTTTCTCAGCAAACTACGTCACAAGTCTGATTGCGCAATACTTTTTATAAAGGTCTAACTGTTTCGATCGTTGTGATGTTAAAATATCAACTTAAAATCGTATGTTTTTTGTTTGGGGACTTTCATTAAATAAAGTCGTAAAATATGCCGTTTTGAAGGAGTTACAATTCAAATTGTTCAATATCGTCAAATATGTGAAACCGAACGAATGCATCGAAAAGCTACCAGGGTGAAAACAAAAAGTGGATGAAAATTACTCTTAAATATGAGGCGCCGGACGTAAAAAAATTATTTATGAAATTTTTATGTTGTTTATTTCATGGTTTGTAAATAATCGCGTGGTATAAATGATTATTTGTAAACAAGTATTCAAATGTGAATTGTTTGTAAATAATCATTTTCACAAAAAATTGCTTATATGTATATAATCATTTTCACAAAATTGCTTATTTGTATATAATCATTTTCACAAAATTGCTTATATGTATATAATCATTTTCACAAAATTGCTTATTTGCAAACAATCATTTTCACAAAATTGCTTATTTGCAAACAATCATTTTCACAAAATTGCTTATTTGCAAACAATCATTTTCACAAAATTGCTTATTTGCAAACAATCATTTTCACAAAATTGCTTATTTGCAAACAATCATTTTTTGAAAATGATTGTATGCGCAGCTGGTATGCGCAGTAATAAAGGTGGAACCTTCGCACATTTTGTCCAGCGGTCACACATTAATTCGCGCGGATTTATGTAAATACCATCTAAATATTTCATATTTCATCAACCGGGCGATTTCAACGCAGAAAATTCGACATTTTAATGGCTTCGTTTAATCCAGACGAATTGGGAAGAGTTGTGGCAAGCGCAGTAGCCACTTTCTTGAGTCCTTCACCAGCAAGTTCGAGTGCAATTAATGCTAGTACATCGTCAACATCGACAGCTACAACCTCAGCTTCGTCGACTCGAGTGTCGACTAGTTCAAGCCGGGCACATCAAAATACCACTCAGGTTTGTATACATTAGATTCCAAACTCCATATACTGTAGATTTATATTTCCCATCAATGCTATTTTTAAAATCGAATCAGGCAAGTGATAAAATGAATATATTTATTCCATTATTAAATACATCAGTCAAATCCAAGCGTCCCCCCCCCCGGGCCAGGGGGAGGAGCATTTGCACATTTATTAAGACCACTAAGGGAAGCGTCACATATCGATTTTGCCCACAAGAAACGTCATATCTACCTTTCTCTCGAGACCCCCCCACCCCCCCCTTAGAAACGTCACATAGAAATATCTATATTTTATTGTTTTAATATATTAACAATATATCAGCTTTAATTTAACTTAGCAAGCCCTATGATTGTTTGTCTGAAACGCCTTGATCAGTTCATGCTCACTGAAGTTAGTTTGAATTATGATGACAATTATAGGATTAATTTGAAGTAAAGTTATCAATAGACTGGTTAATACCGCGAGATAATTTTATTTATTAATTATATTTTTAAATCGCGATGATTACCAAATGTTAAGGCGTTTGAGTTTTTTTTAGCAAATTATCGATTTCTTCCACATGGCTTTCCGGAGAAACGTCACAACACTGGGGACCACAGGAGACCACAGACACAGACAACACTGGGGACACCAGTACCGTTGCCTTCTAGATATCAGTCATCTGCATCCACTTATGCTGCTACATCCAAACGACGCACATCAGGAAGTGTAGGTCGGACAAAAACATGGAGCAAGGATGTAGTCTGTATCCCAAATGAGGACAATTCTCCCCTCAACACCACAACATTCCCAATACCACGAGGTGAAGTTCGGGGAAGGCTTGCAATGAAGGGCCTGGTAGGGAAAATGAGAATAGTCTCAACATGGTCAGCTCGACAGGTAGGAATTGGGCATACATGTGATTATTTTTATGACTAACGGAAACCTGTACAACGCATCATTATGTACAGACTACAAGTGTGTCCTTCCAAGTAGTGAAGTTGCTTTTAAATGCAAAATTTATCCTAAATAGAGCCAGATATTTTGAATGTACATTAATTAATAATGAATAATAATGAATTTACACAAGTTTTCTTAATGGTAATTCATTACCATATTTTATGTATGAATAAATGAAAATATTGATATTACAATGTTAGTTTGGCTTTTATGGTTTTACCATTGATCGTTCCATTTTTTAACAGGTTGCAGTTGAAATCAGTTCAATTTTTGGCAAATTATTTGCACTGGATGAGGATGAACTTTTAGACTTTGACTATCTGATGGTTGTAAAAGGCACCAGACGACTGAAGATACCAAATGTGTCAAGCTCATTTGTATGGAGTGGGCAAGACGTTGCTTCCCTTGCTGGACAGGGCAGTATATACATAATTGCCAAGTCACAATTATTATTACAGCAGGATACAGATGAAACGGACGAAACAAATATGCAGGTGATATGCTCATTTCTTTCCATTATCTATATTTGATAGATATAAATATAAAATTACTACAAGACTGTATATTCAACACATTTTAGTTACAAGTAAATTGAGATGGTGACAACGGTGATCAATAATTATTGTGTTTTTTCCCATTGTTGTAGAGTGAAGAATTTGAAGACAATGATGAAAGTTTAGTTGTTGGTAATCCCAATAATGCAGGCACATCTAGTGTTGCACAGCAATACCCTAATGACGAAATTGAGATAATTGAGGAACCCATATCCACTCCACAATACAGGTTTGTCAGTTGAATGAGTTACAGTCACTGAATAGTAGACTGGATAATGGATATAGCTTCTCTAGGTGTGAAAAGTGAAGCCAAATTATATGTATATGCAAAAATCACTTTCAGGGACCACTGAGTGATACAAATTACTAATCACAGTATTGGAGAACGTCTCCTTCACTGGCTCTGACCAGTTGTGCTGTTTTGATGTCAACAAGGGATCTGATGTAATTGGGTGGAAATACATACTGTACACCTTCACAATCAGTAAAATTATTTGCATACAACACAAAAACAGACTAGAAATTATGGCAGTTTTCAATCATATCTTGCACTGTAAGACTAGTGCACACTGTCAGTACTGCAAGTCAACAGATACAGTAAATGAGTGTCATTTCTGTATTGTTAAAAATATTGATCTTGGAACTGGATCTTCTTTGCTCTTTTTTTGGACATGGGACTCTGTCAAATGTTAGAACTACTAAAGACCTTCAATCACAATCGGGAAAAAATTAGCTGTATTTCAACAACTCAAAGTTGCCATGTAACCTTACAGTAACTGTTACAACGACAATCACTGAAATTTTTCATCAATTCCTTTTTTCATATCACACTGACACGCATATAAAATGATTTTTCAACATTAGGTCCTACATCTCTCTACTGGATGACGGCGAACTTAGTGAAGATGACGACATTTACTTACAGATTGCTTTGGAAGAGAGTACAAGGTAGTGATATTACTGAATACTCGAAAAATATTGTATTGACCTGTACTAATTCACGCCTGGAATAAAAATTTAGTAGCAGGTACCTATTAAAATTGCGATACCGCTTTTTCTTAGGAATGTTGATCAACCAGCCGTTTTGCTGGATATCAAGGACATCTTGAAAGCACATTGTGAAAAAGTATTGGTGTCCAGTGAAAATTTTAGGCGAAATTATGTTAACGTAAGACGAGGGCATGTACTTGACGATGGGATTAATAAAATCAACAGGCCAACCTTCCAATCGAACTTTCCAATTTCGGTGAAGTTTGCCGACGATGACGGTAACAGTGAAGGTGCTGTTGATACAGGAGGGCCTACGCGAGAATTTTTCCGGCTTGCAGTCAACAAGATGTTTTTGATAACTAGCATGTTTCAGGGACCTGATGGAAATAAAGTCCTAGTGCATAACATTCAAGGTAAGTATACACTGAAAGAAACTAAAAACTTTTGAAAGGCAAGGTGATTCGATGCAGCTTTTTAAACATGGGAATTTTACGATTAAGATCCATATTTTTTGCGATTATTACTATTTGAAAAACACTGAAAGGCCGGTTTTCCGCACAGTTTGAATTTTTTTCATTTCAAGTTGCATAAGTGCCGTTGCTATATACAGATATACTGTATGTTGACAACGACGTTTCAATAATCAATATAGCAGCTATTTTTGTTTTAAAGTAATTTGACTCGAAAACGAGATCGGTGACCTCCAAATTTTAATATTTCATTTCATAAATTCTGTCTAGCTATTTTATCATGGATAATCAGAGTTTTCTACTGCCAAACATTTCGGCTCGGCAGATTTTTTTTGGCGTCACCGATGGTTCAGAGTTTTTACCGTTCCGCCATGAGAATTCGTATGTTAGTATCATGAGTAACCCAAAGTAGCCTATCATTATCACATATTGATACTTTTCCATCTTTTGTACTTTGTAGCATTATCGAAAGGTCTTTATCGAAGTTTTGGCCAGTTGCTGGCATTATCGCTGATTAATGGCGGAAAAGTTTGCCACTGTTTATGTAAAAGTGTTTTTCACTTCATTGTCGATAAAGAAGCCAAACCGGATATAGATGATGTTCCATATATGCAAACCAGGGATATTTTGTCAAAGGTATACAGTTAGTAATTAAAATTGCTGCAAAAGGTAAGGTGGTCTTCCACCCAAAATTTTCAATATTTATCATTTTAAGAAAAATACAAAAACCGAGTCCTTATCATCTGTAGAATTTTATACAGAAAAATATGTCAAAACCAGAGAAATCCTGCTAATTATGCACCTTCTTAGGGTAAAACCATGATTTTACCCAGAGCAAATAATGGTAAGCCATTGGTTTACTATATTGTTTCCCTTTTCAATGGCATTGTGTTTTATTTAAGTTCCTCTGATTGGACGAATTTAATTAATAAGACGAATTTAATTCGTTTCATACGACGCTCCACCGTGGCATTTAATTTGTGCAATTAAATTCGTCTGAATTAAATTCGACGATCGGGGCGACGTATGAAGCAGGCCTATAATTCGCCTTACGAAAATCAAACTTTAGCTGTAAACTCTTGTTAAAATATTTCTTAAGGAAAACCTATTTTCGCTTTCCTTAACCCCCAAAAGTTTTTTTGCTAATTTAAGACACAGGTCTTTATTTTCATTTACGCCATTTTGTTCTTATGAATCGGGACTTTAAAATTAAAATTACACTCGTTACAGGTTAAGAATTCCCAAACTGAAGAGGAGTTTAAAAGTCATCTAAACGGTGACAGTATGATGGAGCTTTTGAGTGCTTGTGGGTACGCATCTGTACCAAAATTTACTGAGAAAGAGGAGTTGGTGAAAATGATCGCAAGATATGAGGTTCTTGACAAACCAAGAAGTGCGTTGGAGCAGTTTAAAGAAGGCTTGAGCACGCTTGATGTGCTCCATGTTATGAAGCAACATCCAGCAGAGTTTGAAATTCTGTTCTGCCATCAACGGAAAGCTCTTAGCGCAAGTGAAGTTGATCGTACATTCCTTCCAATGTTGGACCCCGTCGGCTGCAATGCGAGGGGCAGGCAAGAACTTGTCTTAATGCACTGGAGGGATTATTTACAAGAGACAGAAGGTGAGGTTGAAAAATTGAAACAAATATGAATGCATATTTTACCGTGATCACTGCCACCGTGTACAGGGGCGTAGGAAGCACCTTAAGATTGGGGGCACTGCACCGTCTTAAGGGTACGTTTCCATTAGAAAAGGGTACTTTCCCCATTTAATTTTTGTTCTACTTATTTATAAAGAGGGCACTTTCCTAAAAACTTTGTGAAAACGTGCGCCTTGTGCCCCTACGTTCCTACGCGTATGGCCAATTTTCCTTAAAAAAGACAAAATAATGCAAAATCGTGGTCGCTACTCAAACTCAGTATGACAATAGCCTTACTTTTGCAATGTAATTTCATGTACCTGTAATTGTATTTGCAACTGAAATGTTAATTTGCATTTTATAGCTGGTAACACGTGCGTGTCGCTGGAGGATGTATTGGTATTTGCCACTGCATCAGAGGAAACACATGCGCTAATTCAATAGGACTTGCAATGACGATGTATCTTATGAAGAATTTAGAGATTTCATGGATGATGGAATCCAAAATTCGCCAGGCTTTGGACGTGCTTAAATTACTTAAGGCCCTGAATTAATGCTATTTAAATTATCACTACCTGGTCATAGCAATACTCCCCATTTCTTGATTTTCAGAAACGGGGTCTCCTCTCTAGATTCTGTTGTCGATACTATCACTATCAACCTAAAATTTTAAACACAGAAATGAACCATGCACAGAGATACTAAGAGAAATTTTGTTGAAAATACAGTTGAACCTCTATTAAGCGGCCACCCTCGGGGATCGGCTTTGTGGCTGCTTAATAGAGGTGGTCGCTAAGATATTGACATTTATATATATTTTGATGATTTGTGTAATTTCTAATTACATAATTTACATGTATGTTGTTATATATATTAGTGGTCTTAATAAATGTGCAAATGCCCCTCCCCCTGCGACGTGCTACAGAGGCAAATACCCTGCGGTGGCCCGGACTGGGGGGGGGACGCTTGGATTTGACTGATGTATTTAATAATGGAATAAATATATTCATTTTATCACTTGCCTGATTCGATTTTAAAAATAGCATTGATGGGAAATATAAATCTACAGTATATGGAGTTTGGAATCTAATGTATACAAACCTGAGTGGTATTTTGATGTGCCCGGCTTGAACTAGTCGGCGCGAGTCGACGAAGCTGAGGTTGTAGCTGTCGATGTTGACGATGTACTAGCATTAATTGCACTCGAACTTGCTGGTGAAGGACTCAAGAAAGTGGCTACTGCGCTTGCCACAACTCTTCCCAATTCGTCTGGATTAAACGAAGCCATTAAAATGTCGAATTTTCTGCGTTGAAATCGCCCGGTTGATGAAATATGAAATATTTAGATGGTATTTACATAAATCCGCGCGAATTAATGTGTGACCGCTGGACAAAATGTGCGAAGGTTCCACCTTTATTACTGCGCATACCAGCTGCGCATACAATCATTTTCAAAAAATGATTGTTTGCAAATAAGCAATTTTGTGAAAATGATTGTTTGCAAATAAGCAATTTTGTGAAAATGATTATATACATATAAGCAATTTTGTGAAAATGATTATATACATATAAGCAATTTTGTGAAAATGATTATATACATATAAGCAATTTTGTGAAAATGATTATATACAAATAAGCAATTTTGTGAAAATGATTATATACATATAGGCAATTTTTTGTGAAAATGATTATTTACAAACAATTCACATTTGAATACTTGTTTACAAATAATCATTTATACCACGCGATTATTTACAAACCATGAAATAAACAACATAAAAATTTCATAAATAATTTTTTTACGTCCGGCGCCTCATACTTAAATGCTTAAATGAAGAGGTAAGATACACTGTTGGTTAAGTGAATTATATTTATCAATATTTGATGGACTAAACTAGCGATCGGTCCCTACAGTGTGGAACAGTTTGCTGGACAATTTAAGATTAGAGACAAATTTTAATATTTTTAAAAAACATTTGAAAACATTTATTTTTAAACTTGCCTATAACTAAATAAGTGTACTATTCTAGGTTTGTGACTTTAGTGTAATTTTTAACACCACATATTTTATCCTTCTATGTAAAGCGCTTTAGAGTACTACAGATTTAGCGCTATAGAAATTTTATGTATTATTATATTATATTATTGCAATATTAAATGTTTGAAACCAGAATACCAGTTGAGTGTTGTTTCAGTAAACATTGGCCTTCTGCCCAGTAGTTTCTAATGGCACAATATTTCCCTTATCGACGACGCTAATGAAATGTTGGGTAACTTTAATAACAGGTTTCTCGAAGTGCTTGAATCAGGGCCTTTTTTAACTAATGCACTGGGGGGGCAAATGGCCCCCCAGCCCCCATGTTTGCCCCCCCAGTCAACTTTTGCCCCCCCAGTGCCCCCCCAGTCAACTGTTTGCCCCCCCAGTGAAGGTCCCTTGTGTGCAAAAAGCAAACTTTATAATTTTGAGGAAAATTACGGTATTATCACAACCAAAACAGGGATCGGTTTACATATATTAGATAAAAAATAGGAATATGTTGTATAGTCCGGGAAAATTTTTTTAGTGTTCCACCCCCCCCCCCCCCCCCGTCGACGACAAAACCAATAATATTTATTGACAAATGTTGACGGCCATGCACTTGTTAGGTCCCCTTTTCGATTATTGCCCCCCCACTAACGATTTCTTAAAAAAGGCCCTGGCTTGAATGGCATGCCCCTGTTAAAAAACTGTGAAGATCAAGCATCATCGCTGTCCATTCATTGATTCCCAAATTAAATAATGCATGCGAGATAGAGACCGGTTATTAAAATGTGCTCGGTGTACCGGATCATCTGTGGACTGGGAAATGTATATCGCGATTCACGCCAGATAGTAAAGACCAGATTAAGGAAGGCAGAAGAAGGCTACATCAAGAAACGACTAAAAGAGTGCCAGAAGACTAGCTCTAAGTGGAAGGTAATAAGGGATTTTATTCCGCGAAGGGAAAAAACTCAGCAAGTCTACAACAGACAGTGTACTTGAGGCGATGGACGCCAAGAAATTGACAATCCTTGTTTTGTTAGACTTATCAAAGGCGTTTGACAGCATCGACCATGCAAAACTCCTTACCAAGCTGCAGGCATTAGGAGTTTCTCTTATTACTCTAGAATGGTTTAGAAGTTATTTATTAGAACGACGGCAGTGCGTGAGGATTGGCGCCGAGACTTCCGGCTTTGGTTATCTTTCTCATGGGGTTCCTCAAGGCTCCATATTAGGGCCGGCCCTCGTTAATATTTATCTCAATGATCTTCCATCACTCCCGAATCTTTCGTCGATGACTCAATTGTATTTGTCGTTTCCTGTCGCTGATTTATGTGTACTGGTAGTTTATGTCAAATAAACATCTTTTGGACACCAGCACACTGAAAAACGTCGTGAACGTTTTAGTTTTTAGCCGATTATATTATTGTTCATCCGTGTGGTCCAATACAGCGAAGAAAAATATTGAAGTTGCAAAAAGTACAGAATTTTGCTGCAAGGATCATTACTGGGACAAAGAAGTTTGACCATATAACACCAGCTCTTAAGGAGTTGAACTGGCTCCCTGTAGACAGTGCTCTGAAATATAAAGATGCTATTCTGGCGTTCAAGTGTGTTAAGGGATTAGTCCCTACTTACCTAAGTGATCGGTTTATAACATGGTCTTTAGTACACAACCGAAATACTAGGAATAAAGATAGTTTGAATATCCCAGCATATAGATCAGCTTCGGGGCAGCAAACATTCGTATACCGAGCTATCCGTTTATGGAACTCACTTCCGCGAGAAATTACAGATACCAGTAGTTTACATACTTTTAAGAAAGGACTAAGGAAATTACTTTTTAATTCATGTTTTAGCTAATAAATGTATATAGATATATAATTTGTTTTTAATAGGTACTACTCAATGACATGTAAATTAGAACCGAAAAACCCTTTTGGGAGTTTCTAATAAATTTTACAATTACAATACTCAAATTGTTGATTCTGTCAATATATATGAGAGATTGAGCATGTATTGTACTTTAAAAGATCAATATATGTGACTCTACTTATTGTGATGAACATTGGCAACAATATCTTGCATGTGTATGTGTGAGGACTGAGAAAATTCATTGAATAAGTCATATTAAGATGAAATGATATTTTGCATGTTATTACTAGCCTGGCAGGTGCATGGAGAGAGAATATTAGAGGCAGAGCAGATTTACTATAACAAAGAGCTCAAGCTTATAATTTATAATAGTGGGGCCAGGCTTCCATTCGCAGATCACACTTATACCCTAATGTGATTAATATCTTGAACATGTGGTGCCAGTGTAGGTAGCATCTATACAATAAGCTTTTGGTCTTTCTTTATGATCAATCTAACTGAAAAATACAACAAACACTTTGACGGTTCGAGACTTTAGCTGGAAATATTGTATTTTTCAGGTAGATTTATTCCAAAGACCCGAACATTCAGATTAATAACATTTGTAACAATTGACCACACTCACACTGTGCTTGTTTTCTTTAGATTGTTGCCTTCACATCACTACAGGATATGGCAAGAACAGTCTTTCACATAGGCGTACGGGACGTGGGGGCAGGGGGGGCACCTGCCCCCCCCCAAAAAAATTTGGAGATTCAAGTCATTCGGGCAAATGATTCACGAATATTCGGGCAAAATAGAATTATTTAGAATTATTTAGGATTTTATAATTTAAAATACTGTATATTTACCTGGTTTGCGTGTTGTTGAAAAACAATAGTATAATTTGAACATTTCTGTAATTCAATTGCATGCCTTTGCCTGACCGAATAAGAACTGGCTCTGCTCTAACGAGAAATGCTATAACGAGAACGGCGCATGA
The DNA here is from genome assembly GCA_016169945.1 of Trachythela sp. YZ-2020. Classification (NCBI taxonomy): domain Eukaryota; kingdom Metazoa; phylum Cnidaria; class Anthozoa; order Malacalcyonacea; family Clavulariidae; genus Trachythela; species Trachythela sp. YZ-2020. Next base: position 4,022,551 of record JADLSH010000350.1, read on the forward strand.
AAACCTATCTTCGCACAACAATAGACCAAGAATGCTTGAATTCACAAGCGGGCCGTAGCCAACTGTGAACGGAGAAATGCGAGTGACATTTGTCGCACCAATTATTTCACAGAAAATAATATTTTTCTTTAAGAATTAGACTGAATGATTATTTAGTAACTGTAATCTGAATCCATCTGAACCATTATTATTATTTAACTATGGCAATGAGTATACACGATTTTGAATGTATATTCTGGGTATCATGCAGAGTGGTCTCAGAACCCTCATATTTTAAAAAATTTCCGGGGGAGCATGCCCCCTACAGATTGTCGGCCTTTTCCCAAAGAAAAAATTAATTGCGCCAATGTAACATCGTTGCTACGGCCCTGACAGCACATGCCAACAAAACTATTAAGAACGACATGGTTAACCTGAAAATAATTTACACTTTTGGTCAACAACGTCCGATATAGGTATTTTTTCTAAGTTATGTAACCTCCTACTCATAGATCTATAAACGTTCATTTTGAGTTCACAGCATATTGATTTGTAAAATACAATTAAAAGTGGTTATTATTGTTATCAATATGTTATTATCCAAATTCGTGCATTTTGGGCGAAATTTTGGCTGCCCCCCCAAATAAAGTTGTGCCTGTATGCCTATGGTCTTTCACCATTACATGTGCCACAAGCTTTCAGTGTACTCCCATGTTCCAAGTATAACTTAAAGTCCAAATCCAGTACAATAATGTCCTGGAAAAGCAGTTTAATACTGTAGGTCTCCAACTAAATTTCAGCCCCCCCCCTGATCTGATAAGGCTTCCTACGGCACTGATAATTTTTTTGTGTTTTTATTATTATTTTCCCATTTATTATAGAAAATACTGAATATACATAATTATGCTGCAATGTGCTCGACTTTGTTATTTAATTCTGTCTAATCACAGATAATGTTACTCGTTAAGGGAGGGGACCAACCATATAGCAGAAGACACTGTAGTGGAATACTTTATTTTCCAAAATACTAAAATTTTAAACATTGTATTCATTACTAAACCATAATAAGGAATGTTCATACTTTTACATACACTTGTTTCATCCACATAATTATACATATTGGCAGTACTTACTAAACCAGATAATGTTACACAAAATGTATGAACCCAAGATTTTAATTTCCCCAAACTCTGTCTGAATATTTTTAAAGCTTGGAATGTATAGGGATCAGGCATTGCAAGATATTACATCTGGACCCAAATTACAAAATAGCTAAATGTTCTCCACAGTTCTTCTGGCAAACACAAATGAAAACCCTGCAAGCAAAACCAGTCAATCTCTCTCTTTGTTGCTTGACTCAACTTCTTCGCAACTTTGTCAGTCATGTTAACCCATCAGCTGGCAATGCACTCACATGCACCCTACTTTAGTATTTTACTCTGTCTAACGTCAGTGGTGGTTAAACACTCAATGTTAAAACACAAGGTATGTTAATTTATAGGGAACACTAGTACTAAATAAATACTTTATAATATCCAACTGTTTGTATTGTCTACAAAAATGACTTACTGTAAAACATGGCTTACTGTCTGACATACACAGTTCAGTGCTTCGATAAACTAAATCAGCTAACCCAGCAAATTGGATAAATAAAAACAGGCTGTTAGACATCAGTTATTGTGACATCTTGGTGGCATATATGTTGATAAATATTGTTTACAAATCAATTTAAATTTGCCTGCATGCTTATGTTTATATTTTGAAATGTTTTATCACATAAAACCAGAATTTCAGCATCCAATCGCTTTCCATATTCCTTCTCTACACTTTCATACTGACAGGAACAGATTTGTAAACAAAGTTTACCCACTTACGGTCGTACTAAATACCGACAACAACCGACAACTACAGACAATAAGCAGACAATTACCGACAACAAACTGACAAATGCCGAGGACAAATCAAAATCAGTATATTTGTCAGAAAGAAAAGCTTTTCAAACACTGACAAAACTGGAAAATTTTAACCAAAGTTACAATTATTTCATCATTTGTCAAATTTGATCGTATATATCGATTATCGTTTATATATTTTGTAATATTTTTTTTTGTTTCACGTTATGATTACATTTCATATACAAATAAAGTGGGGGAAATAGAATCTATAGACCATATATAATTCTTAATAATAATATTAATGTTGAGGTTTGATAATATATGCTGCTATCAATCAAGGACCTTCCTACAATTAAGTGCTCTTAGATATATAGGTGTCTGGTCATGCTAGTTTTGTTCTTTTATTTACAGTTTTTGTTTTGGCAGTACGGACATGCTTGCATTGCCCTGGTTTCCTAGCCACTGCGGTTGTGGTTGGAATTTGTAGCCCACCATCAGTTGATACCATTATTTTTTCTTTCTTTTTAGTGGTCACAGATATAAATTTTTGAAACTGTTTTGTCTTCTCTTCCTCGTTCTTCTCATTCCACACAGAATTTGGCAAGACTAAGTGTTTTAAGTTGGGTACCAGTTCATAGTTCCCATGACCATGGAGGGCTCGTCTGATGTCTGCATACTGCAGTTTCACTATTGAATGCATTTTTTTCAATTAAGTCGGGTAACTTGGACTTTCCAGTTGGTTGAAAGCTTTAGAATATTGTTCAGTGATTCGCAGTTGTTGTTCGTCCAGTTTAAAGGTATCCAGTTTGTTGCTATATTTGGTTTGAAAACAAAATCACGAACTCGTGGTACCATGGATTTTCAAAATATGAAACAAAGTTTGGAGCAATATCCAAAAACATGTTCGATAGTGACATGTATCTCATTTCAAAATCTACAAGGTCTTTAGTGTTTACAAGTCCATCTTTACCAAAGATCAATGAGATAATTTCTCTCCTTATCTTTTCAGGTACTCCTACTTTGTGCTGTAAGTGGCGTTGGACATTTTCTTCCAGATGTTGCTGGCAAAGAAGCTGAGTTGCACCAGGAAAACTTTGTTTAACGGCTTTCAAGATGGCTTTTTCTTCATCCAAACCAATTACAACGTCACAAAGGCCCACCTCAGTGTTGATGTTGCTGTCAAGTTTTGTTTCCAAGTGTGAGAAAAATCGTTGATAAGTTGTACAACTTCCATCCCAATGAAGGAACAAAGGACCTAACATTATTGGAGGAGACTGAGTAGATCTTCGTACTAAATGGATGTTCTTAAAAACGGTCAATGTTACAAAACATGCTCCCAGATTAAATGTCCGATTGATGCCAAGAATTGACTTACTTCCTTGGCCAAGGCAGAAGTTTCGTACGTCTTTCAATTGATCGTCTGTGTACAAAATAACCATAGGTGGTTTGCCTTTCATTTGTACAATTTCTTGCATGTATGGATTGACATTCATCATGTTTATCAATGTTTGGACATCATCGGCAGTGTTTCAGGTAACCGTTGTTCTTTTGCATTTGCTTGTTTACAGTTTTGAACTTGTTTTAGGTCTCGTGGAGCTTCCATGGAATTTTCCAAGACCATTTCACAATACACATTTCTTGGCTGATCATTTTTAACTTTGTCCATAATTTTCAATTTTGTAGCTTTTGATGTCCTAACATACTCACTACAGCTGCCCTTTTTACTGTTTCCATGCATATTCACAGTTGAAGGAAACTCGCCAAGATATTCAACCACAGCTTTTCCTGTGCAGGTAATGTCCATTTCTTTCGCAACTTTTTCAATCCACTAAACCCTTTTTTTATAATCTGATTTACGTTTCAGGCTGGTATAAAATCTCCTCATCACCATGATTTCCTCCTCAAGTGGTTGAGGGTCTAGTGGCACCCACTTCGCTAGACGTCTAGTGCAGTACTGTGCGTTTTTCATTTCTACCATTTTAAAAGTTTCGCCAACGCAATAAAACAAAGTTTTTTTGGTTGAAGAGGATTTGGAATTCCACGCCCCACAATCATCGTTGAAGGTACTTTTTCCCCCTTGCTTTCTTTTCTCAATATTTTCATTGTTCTTTATCAAAAAGTAAGTATTTTCTTTAATACCTTGTGGAATTGCAGAACTGCTTGCATTGTCACTTTGTAGGATTCCTACATTGTCACTTTGTAGGAGTACTTCGACGTCGAGAAATCATCCCGATAATTGATTTGGATTGTCCTGGAATGCTGAAATTTTGGATGGTGGGTTGATCCGAGATGATGTCGATGTTTGGTTAATAGGAGATGGTACGTCTTCAACCACTGACTCGATAAAATGTGGAGGACTGTCAACAGAAACGGGAGACGACGTCTTCCCTCCAGGCAAAACTTGATTTTTTTCAATTAAGGGAACAAAGTGATTTGGAAGCCAGATCTGACCTTGTGGTTGAGGAAAGGGACTGTTCATTCGAGTCCACAACACGTACGCTCTACTCCGAAATCTACGATTAGACAGTTGAATTCTTGGTGAGACAATAGTGTTCAAAATACGCACACAGCTGTCTAGCATTCTGTTGATGGCGGGGTATACGGACACAATTTCTATGCCAATAACAGACGAGACCTTGGGCCGTGTAGATTGATGAATAATCCCCATCAGTAGCACGCATTTGGCATGCTTTCACCAACTCAGGCGATACCAGTCGAAAATCTTCGTAACATGGGTGGTTCTTGTAGTGCGTAAAGTTCAGAACAAGTTCTACGCAGGTTCGGACTCTTAATTAGGATGACATTGCTTCATGGCCGTAAATGGCAACTGAAACGGTGTTAAAGAGGCAGTTACCATCTCCTTTCACATGAATTGGTACCTGTGACGCCGCTCCACACATGTTGACCACAGACTGGGAATACTGGTGAATCTTGCCATTTTGTAAAGCTGGTTCCTTCGTAGTTGATTGGTAGGGGTGACTTCTCAGCAAAATCTGTTCCAGGATCGCAGCTTGGTGAAGAGCCTTCATATTCCTGGAGGTGATGACCAATCGTTACAGTGATTTGTTGAAATCAAATCTTCCGTATTGGTCGACACAGCATTTTGTGCACACATAGCCACCAGAAACTTTCGACAGCTTTCGAAAATCATCTTCTCTGAGATCGTCGCAAGTATAATGTGCCCACTCAAGGCACTCCTCGCAAAAAATAGCGTTGGTGGAGCACTCCTTGCAAACCGTACACGGCCATCGGGAAACTTTTCCCTTCCATTAACGCAACGCACATGCTTTCTACCAACCATTATTACTGCGATGTGAAGAAGACTTGTTAAAAACTTGGATAACTCAAATACTCGATAGTGAGAAGTGTCGAGGAGACAGTGAAGTAGTGTTGTTATCAAATGACGTTATATACTATCGATGACTCATCAGCATATTGCGCACTTTTAGCCTATGACTCATGTCGTCACACGTCTTTACCTCAGCGTGGGATCAGCGGAATTGTTTTGTGCCCACTTATCGAAGTAGCATTATTTAATTTATTTTCTATATTTTCAGTAACAACATAACTAACTGTACCTCTTATAATCTCTTCTAAAGTTTGACATACACAAATTTATACAGAATTACTGCTATTCGGAATTTATAATAATACATGTTGCGTTCTTTGGTCGAAATATATAATTTTGGACCAATATACCTCGTTTTGGGCGATTCCCAAAAACATATTTGGGTTAAATTGTTTAAAGTTGAAAGCATTAACCATTGATAATCACTATATCGGTAAGACGGTAACCAGATATTTTGCAGAAAAATTTGCCGAATGAAAACTTAACGAACAGACTTTTGCAGAAAAGATCATTTGAGAAGATGACTCATTTTTCACCTCTGAAAAGAAATCAACTCTGCATGACCTCCCGCGTGGGTCATTATTGACCGTGAATTCGCATTCGTTTCTTGAAAAGCATTCAAAATTATTTTTATTGACCATTAGTTCGCTTCTTGAAAAACATTTGAAATGATTTTTATTTACCGTGAATTCGCTTCTTGAAAAGCATTCAAAATGATTTTTATTGACTGTGAATTTGCTTCTTGAAAAGCATCCAAAATGATTTTTATTAACCATGAATTCGCTTCTTGAAAAACATTCGAAATTATTTTTATTGACCGTGAATTGCCATAACTCATAAGACAGACAAAAACCGACAAAAGACAAACTAACGTTCATATAAAAAATATTCTAAACTATAAAGAAATGTTATTAGTACAGCCAAAACAGTGATGATTCGCAGTGATGATTTATCAGTAATGCACATACATAAAATACATTTTTCGGTATAGTCTATAGAGGATTTTTTTCACCATGAAAAAGCTTTTTTTTTATATTTTTCACTAATAAAAGTGTGATATGCTACCATATATTTTTACAACATAAAAATAAGTTCATATCAATGTTTAATAACCATAGACAGAATAGACAGTAGTTATTTGCACGTTGTTTTTCTTTTGTTGTTTTTTGTCGGTATTTATTTTTCTTTTTGTCGGCTTTTGTGGGTAATTAGTATGACCCGTTTTTGTTGATATTTCGTGACTTATGACGATATTGCAAGTTGTTGTCGGTAATTGTCTGCTTGTTGTCGGTGGTTGTCGGTGGTTGTCGGTATTTAGTATGACCACTTACATACCATAATATATTACTCATATTAGATTTTCGAAATTCAAAGAGCTGTGCTGACTCCTGCTTTTATATTTATATGGAGTGGTCACAATTCAATCACAGTTATCATAAAAAATCGAGTTCTTGCCACGATTTCTCAAGCAATCTCAAGCAATGGAAAACCCCTCGGTTTTGAAAGTGAGTCAACGGTTTAAAAGTGGCATAGAAAAAAAAGTAAACTTGGAATCACCAGACAAGAGCGAGCAAAACGAACAGAGTGATAGTCGAAAGAAAGAATGCTTTAACTGTGGTGGTATGTGGCCACATCCTACTGGTAGAAAGTCATGCCCGGCATGGGGAACTGACTGTCGGAAATGTGGCAAGAAGAATCCTTATGCTAGGAAGTGCAAAGCCATGAAAACAGTGAGGAAAATTGACAATGTAAGTGAGAGTGAAGAGGAGGATGAGCATCTGGTACCTGCTGTGAAGGCAAAGACGAAAGAGAGTTATAATAGGGTTACAGCTAAAATTGATGAAATCCCACTACAGTTTCAGATTGACTCAGGAGCTGACGTTAACATAATTGACAAGGGCAGTTTTACCAAGTTGAAAGGACATGTTACTTTAAAACATACCAGAGCCAAACTGTTTGCATATAATTCTACTGTATTGGGCAAATTTACAGCAACAATTGCTACAAAGAAGCGGTATGATGCAGCAGACTTTTATGTTGTCAAGGGTTCACAGTCATCTGGATGCTTGTTGGGTTCTGCATCAGCCAGGAATCTTGGTATTTTACATATAATCAACTGTGTGAAATCCAAACATGCATCTTCGTCGAAAACAAAGTTAACACTAGTAGCTGACAAAGTAGCAGAACAAACGCCTACAATACATTTGCAGGGGAAATTGAGCAAACTTGTTCATGACAATGATGATCTTTTCCATGGCATTGGAAAATTGAAGGGGGTGAAGGTGAAACTGCACATTGGTAAAAGTGTGAAGCCCGTGGCACAAAGGCATAGACGGGGTTCCTTTTCACTTAAGAGATAAAGTTGAAGCTGAAGTCATGCGCCTAGAAGAGGCAGGTGTCATTGAAAATGTTGATTCTGCAACAGACTGGATTTCACCGATAGTGATATCTCCCAAGAAAGATTCGAACGAAATCAGAATGTGTGTCGATATGGTGGAACCTAATCGTGCCATCAAAAGAACCAGACATGTTATTCCAACAGTGGAGGAGTTACGACATGATCTTAATGGGGCTAAGATGTTTTCGAAGTTAGATTTGACTAATGGTTTTCATCAATTGGAGTTGGATGAAGAAAGTAGAAGCATTACAACATTTTCTACCCACGTTGGTCTAAGACGCTATTGTAGGCTCAATTTCGGAACTAATTCGGCACCAGAACTCTTTCATGAGGTGTTGAGAAAGACTTTAGAAGGAATATCTGGTGTCAAGAACATCCACGATGACGTATTAGTGTTTGGATACGACGAAGAAGATCATTATCGGGCTCTACAAGAGACTTTCCAACGACTTCGTGACTTGGGCTTGACGCTGAAACGAAGCAAGTGTGAGTTTGGAAAAACGTCCATTAAGTTTTTTGGGCTTGTTTTTTTCCCATCAAGGAATCAGTCCTGACCCTGAGAAGGTGGAAGCCCTTCAACACCTTTCCCCACCGAGTAATCAAGCAGAGTTGAGATCCTTTTTGGGCATGGCCAATTATTCAGCTCAGTTTATCTACAATTATGCAACTGTAGCTGCCCCTTTGCGCAAATTAACCAGAAAGAACGTTCGTTGGACATGGACGGCTAAACATGAAGTCTTTCAATGCGATAAAGGAGAACTTGTGTGAGACAACTCTACTGAATTATTATGATCCTACTCTGAGAACAGAGGTTGTTTGTGACGGTTCACACGTTGGCATAGGCGCTATACTTGTTCAATATGATTCCACAACGCAGGAACGTCGGGTTATTACATATAATAGCAGGTCCCTGACTGATGTGGAACGACGATACGGACAGATCGAGCGTGAGTCCTTGGCTATACAATATGATTGTCTTAGGAATGAACTTTATTTGCTTGGTCAAGATTTCGATGTAGTTACTGACCACAAACCACTGGTTAGTCTCTACAATAATCCACGTCGACCAGGTCCATTTCGGGTCGAGAGAATGCGCCTGAAGTTGCAGGGATTTTCTTTTACAGTTATCTATCGGCCTGGTAAACAGAACCCAGCTGATTATGCATCACGGCATCCGTTGCCTTTATCTCGATGTTCAAAAGAGGAGCTGAAAGCATCAGCTGAGTTAGAAGCACACGTCAATTGGGTTCTTACAACCGACGTGCCCCCATCTTTAAAGCTGCGCGAAATTCGATCAGCTACGTATCGTGATCCAGTTCTTCATGATTTGTACCATGCTGTTAAAAATAGACAGACTTTAAACGATGCAACACTTCAAGAGCATCGCCGAAGAGCTTTCTATTGCTAAAGGGGTAATTTTGCGAGGTACCAAAATTATTATACCAAAGATAGCACATGAAGGTCATCAAGGACTTGTTAAAACCAAACAGTTTTTGAGATCAAGGGTATGGTTCCCCAAAATGGATGAAGTAGTTTCTTCTGTTATTGGTCCTTGTGTTGCGTGCCAAGCTACTGTGAATACTCCTTTGCAAGAACCAGTCAAGTCTACACAGCTTCCAAATGGTCCATGGGAAAGCCTAGCGGTTGATTATTACGGACCACTTCCGTCAGGAGACTATGTGTTGGTGGTCATTGACGAATATTCCAGATTTGCTGAGATTGATTTTACGACGTCGACATCGGGTAACGCAATTTTCTCATCGTACGGCATTCCGCTCCATCTAAAGAGTGACAATGGACCTCCATTTAATAGCGTTGTCTCGACGTGACGTCACGAATTCTGACCCCCCGCCAAGACTCAGACAAACATTGGCAACTCTTAATATAAATTGTATTATGATTGAGAGCTTGCTGTGAGTTATTTTGATAATTTGTTTAAAGTTTATTTGTGCGGAATCATACACACGTTGTACTTTTTGCTTTAGTCGAAGTGCCAGTGTCGATATTTTTGCTTTGGTAGTTGTAATATAGGCTATTTCATCGCTTTAGTATGGACTATTCTGTCGCTGCTATAAATAGGTCTACTACCCTATATAGTCTATATTAATATATTGTTGCTTTCGTGTTTATACTAAGTTTGGACGCTTAAAAACCATTTTTTGTCGATTTAGTGCCCATTATTTTGATGTTTTATATTCACTTTTATAGTGCCCATTATTTTTATAATTTACTATTTTGTCGCTGTATTAGTATCCACTATTTATAGTCTATTTTGTTTACCTTTTAGTTTTAATACTATAAAAGAAGCTAGGTCTAGGATTGTCTACTATTCTATCGACTATATTCTATATTTAAAATACGGATTTATTTCAAATGAAAGATTGTCACTTATACGTAAAATAATTTCAAATATAAACTCTTTTCACTGAGGAATCTTCCGTTGATAAGTAAAACTATTTTGCTTTGACAATAAAAAAATATGTTGAAAAAATATTTCACAAGCCGGTTAACTTATTGATTTAATAGTCTATTTTTAAATATCAGTTCTGTAAAAGAGAGAACCGCCCTTTGGCACTGTGTCTGGTTTAAAAATAAATTCTACAACTACACAGCCAGAAACGCCACAGACTTGATGCAAGTTGCGGATTTTACCGGCCTGCTGCAAGTTGTTAACAAGTTGCCGCAGGCTTGTTGAAGTCATCAACTTGCATCAAGTCTGTTGAAATGAGGCTTGTTGCAACTTGTCATTTGCAGACTTGCTGCAAGTTGATGAAACAACTTGCAGCAAGCCTGTTGATAACAAGTCTTGACAAGCCTGATAGAACAACTTGCAGCAAGTCTGTTGAACGCATCAATGCTGACGCAAGTTGAGAAAATCAGGCTTGCTGCAAGTTTTTATCCGCAGGCTTGCTGCAAGTTGTTCAAACAATTTGCAGCAAGTATGTGGATATCAAATTTTGACAAGTCTGATAAAACAACTTGCAGCAAGCCTGATGAACGTATCAATGCCGATGCAAGTTGTGAAAATCACACTTGCTGCAAAGTATCATTTGCAAACTTGATAAAATCACACTTGCTGCAAAGTATCATTTGCAAACTTGATGCAAGTTGTTCAAACAAATCGGTGAACTGGTTTTAAATAAAGCTTCTGTGTAAATGAGACCTGAAAATGTAAGAAAACTTTGACGTTTCGAGCAAAGGCCCTTCGTCTGGAAGTTAGTAGGCCTAGATATTCCGTTGGCGTCTTTGAAGTTTGAAATTGCTTCCACTTGGAAAAACAAACACAATATTTTCATATATATAGCATGTTTATCAATATTTTCTCAAACACTTCCGGTGCGAGAGTCTGCCGTTAGATTTTGAATTTGGGTGTTCGGAGCTGTTCTAACGTGTATATGTTTGTATGTTATTTTTTCAGCCTTAAAACATTGGACAAAGCCAAAAAATGTGAGGGAGAATAACATTGTTTGTGGTCACAATAATATAAAAGGCAAATCCATGCGAAATATTGTGTGGAAAGTGTTCGCGGTTCCATGTGCTCACAATATTCGTCATTTTGGCCGAAATCAACGAGGTTGCAGCATCGCATGTTGACTTTCTGTATTTGTTTACAGGTAAGAAATCAATGGCAATATAAAGTACCTAGATGTTATATATGTTTGATTTGAAGACAACTAATATCTGGTATGTCAAATGGTAACATGTTCCTGATGTTTTCACATTTTTACAAAAATTTACACTTACAGTATGACTATAAATTTAAATGTAGTTTATTTAATACACACGAACAGTGTACAAAATCATAATATAATATTTGTACAGTAAATTCTCATATTAAATGAATAATTCTCAAAGCAAAAGCCATCCAACCTATTAATGACTGTTTTCCACTTAATGTAACATGTTTTATTTTTTATAATTATATAGATGGCAAAATTTCAAGATAGTATTCCGGTTGAGTCGGGAACTGGGCACTGGCAAATTAAATGGAAAAGTACACACAGAAATTTGTCATGTATGTGAAAAAAGCTTATTTGAATGTTTGTCCTATGAATCCAATTATCACTGACTCAGATTAGATAACTATCTGGATTTCTATCTTTGTGTCCTCGCAACTGAAAATTGTATTCGGGATATCACATGTGCAACACTTACTGACATCCCAGCAAATCTTGGGGAAGATGATTATGTACATGCAATGCTTACACTGCATGAAGTGGCTACACTTACTGGCAAAATGGTGATTTGTGTCAAAATTTTTGCAGAGATTGGTTGAAAAGTTAGTAGCGACAGGTTTTGCAACCAAATGGAAACCAAGCTTTATGTTTTACAGATAGTTGAAAAATGTTCATGAGGTTCAGGTCTTCTTGTCAAGTAGATAAATACTTACTGAAGCTTATGAATAATATAATGGTTTCCCTAGCCAACAAGATACTTGCAAGAAAATGCATTTATATAATTACTTTATAGGAATTAAAAGATGACATCTGAGTATGCAGCTTGGTCCTCATTTCTCAACCTCTGCCAGTCCTCCCTTGTGATATGGCTCCAGTTTTCCAACTTCCACTGATAAAATGTGCCCCAGAAATCTTTCAGTTTTCGTGCCTGGGCCAGAGTTGTTTCACGTATAAATTTGCGCTAAGAATGAAGAATTTGACCATAAAAACCGGTAATATATGATTTAACTATATGATTGAGCTCTTTATTTCATATAAATTCACACATTGGATGCCAGTGCATCATAATTCACCTACTTTATTATTTTACTCTGTCTAATAATTCACCTACTTTATTATTTTACTCTGTCTAAGTAACATAAGACAGTTTTTCTAATCAAGTGTAGGTTAATTTACCACATTGTTCCATAATTGGCTAATTTAGGTATTGGAAACAGGTTTTTCTGACAAATACTAACTGTTAAAATGATTTCCTTCTTTAAGGCTGCAGTGGAAGATGCGTTGTATTTCTGGCCAACAAGTTGCAGGATCTTGCTTGTGATATTTTGTGTGGCCATCGTTTCAAGGGCATTGTACCCAGCAATTGCAAGAAGCTATATAATGACAAATTGATGCAACTATGCATTAATTACCTAATGAACACATATGGACATTGGACAATCATTTTCAACTTTTACTCGGCTGTGTAAGTAATTAAAGATTACAATACTGCCGTATTACCCTTCTTCTCTCCTCACTTCTCCAGTATGAAAACCTTGACTGTTCATACTTCGAACAGCGAATAAACAGTTCTTGAATGGAAATGCCAGTTGGTGACTGGTCAAATTCATCCTCTAGCAATTTCTACAATATGATCAGAGTATTTGTAGTGAGAATCTATTTAATAATCAATTTTTTATATATGAATACAACGTATCTATGGAGATTATTAATTTAATTAAAATACTGTAGTAGATCTTATATTATCTGTATAAATGTAGGTAAGTCTTACCTTTTTCCCATCATCAGACACAGGGAAACGTCCCTGTAAGCAATAAAATTGCCCAATGATGTTATTGACATTGTCCTATAATTTGAAACATTACAATATTCAAATAATCCCTGTGCAGGTATTCCAGTACATTATAATAGCAGCTGAAATTAAAAAATGTATGTAACTAGCCTATAGATTATTACAATGCAGGATGTATTTTGGCTTTACAATAGCTTAATAATAAATGTATTATTTGTGAACTCACAGTATGGCAGCATTTCCCCATATCAAATTGGGATGATTCACATCCCCTTTTGATGGCTTTTACCAGTTGTATCAATTCCAACTGTTTCTCTGCCATGGTTTTGAAGTCTCGTTTCAGTGAGCCTACCTCACTTTTCAGAGACTTCAATTCACTCAGCACCTCTAAAATGTTACAGTAAAAATAGTTAAACAATGTCCAGGGAAAATCCTTGCTCAGGGAAAACCCTGCGTTCCACTAAAAGGGGAAAACTCTGTAAAAAGAAAACCAGTGAAAATACAAAATAGGAAAAAAATAGAAGTATTTCAAGTCTCGAATTTGAAATGTTTGTTTACATACAATTTTTCAAAATATGTAGTTCAAATAAATTACCTGCGGTATTGCCACCAGAGTTTGCATCGTTATTGCTTGAAGGTTGCACATTTATATTATTGTTTGTAGGTTGTTGCGTGACTAAGAGAAAAAAAGACTGAAGAAATTAGTCTTCTCTGAAGCAGAAAAAGAGCTATATTGAAAAGGGTGTTATTTGAAGGTCTTTGTTTATACCTTCAGGTATGCCATCTTCGGGAGGTAATGAAGCTCTCCGCCAGGTCGACCTTGACGGCGTAACACCAGCCATTGGGCTTCGTCCTTGACCTGAACGGTTATTAAAACAAGAAAATTTGATATTTAAAAACTACAGTAGTGTAGCGAAATTAAGAAATATACACCACAAACCTGTAGGCGTAGCTAAACTGCTGTCACTTCGCCTCTTTTTGGTAGGTGCTTGTTGTCGCGCTGTAAAAATGTATGCATGTTTTCTGAGTTTAAAAAGCACACATGCACAGCAAGTTTTTACGTATATTAAATGTATATAAAAACCTTTAATTGTTAAACCTATTTTGCCATGTAGAGAAGGTCGTTAAAACTTCCTTACCCTCACTGAAGGATGCAGAATTTGTCCGTATTGTTGGCGACAGAGGCTCATACTCTGTCAAAAACAAACTAAAAAATTATCATAATAAGTGTCATTCTCGCAGTCAAGTTTATAACTGCGCATTTTTCAAAACATAAGCCAAACTTACTCGTTTGGGTCCTGCGTTTCATCACTGTCTTCCTGCTCACCCGGTCGTGTCTCATAAGAGAAAAAGTGGAGCCTCGGTGCATTTTCCAATAAGCAGTGAATAAAATATACTGAGGTTTTACAAGTAAAAATCTTTTCAAAGAAGTGAAAAATGCAAGAATTTTTTTGTTAATTTTACTGACCAATCAAAATGCAAAGTTTCGCCTAAGTCGATCCTTATAAGGAAAAGATGTCTTAATATGGCTATCGATTGCGTGCTTTAAATCTGGAGGTAAATATAAATTTTTTGCGTGTATTCCCCCAAGACAAAGGCAAAGGAGAAAAATTGACAGAGTGAACCCAAAGGTGAAACTGCGAGAATTTCACAAAAATGAAGCGAAAGAGACATTCTGTCGAGTCTTGTGATTGTTGTCAGGTTCGATTTGAGTCACACGCAAGTTTTATAAGGCACTGTAACACGCAGGCACATACACACAAGGAGCTCGGAGCGCAAAATGCAGCTGTGATGGCGGATGACGAAAACTGGGAAAACGACTGTGCTTCTGTACCTATACCACACATTCGCCCTCAACCACAGATGCCCCAACCTGCAGTTTTGGAGGACATACCAGAAGCGCACGAAGAAAGCGATGGCGAAATGTTCAGTGAAATCTCAGACAACGACGCCAGTGTACAGCTGCCGTCAGAAGAACTGGAGTTTTTCCCCTTTCCTGACGAGAAATTTTTCTTGTTATACTGTTACGCGCATGGTATAATGAGACCAAAGGTAATTATTAAATATAGAATATTGTGATAATCATGGACATGCTACAAACGTTTCAAAATTTCTCTATGAAAATAACTTACAATCTTCAGTTATGTTACCGGCTTGCTGCAAGTTGTCATCAAGTTGTATCAAGCCTGCAGCATAGTTGCTGCGACTTGCGTACACGTCAGTTTTGCTGCAAGTCAAAGCAAGTTTAATCTGTCGGAAAAGCGGAAATAAATATTCTGAAAGATGCACTGTTGAAAAGATTCAATATTTTGAAAACACAAGGGTAAATTACATATTTTTTTGCTAAGTATATTCAGTATTGAGAAGAAATAAACTATGCGCTTATTATTGTATTGACACTTCCGGTATTTCACATTTGCCTTTATTCTTTCCCATATAAGTAAAAAGTTTACAACAAAAGCTAGTACAAACGAGTGTTTGGTTAGAGTTCACCTGGGACATAGACCCGCATAGTATGTGTAGCGTAAAGCCTGGTTTTCCCTTAATTGCGAAGCATACATCCTAGTGAGTTATTTTATTCAACTTCGCCTCAATGGCAGGGAGTCCACAACAGCGTCAGCCAATCAATGTGGCCCATTGTTAGTTCCTAAGGGTTAGTATTAGAGGGAGGAAACCGGAGTACCCGGGGAAAAGCCTCGAAGCACAGGAGAGAATCTCAACTTACATGAGTTATTTGAGCACACTACCAACAGTGACCTCGACCTGTTGTGAAACAGGCTCAACTCCGTGGTAAGAGGCAGCGCGCTAACCGCTTCCGCCACCTGTGCTACCCTAAATTCATGCTAATACCCTAAGTTCATGCACTGTTGTAAGTGGGGGGAAGCAGGAGGGTGCAAACTCCCGCTTAAAGTTATTTCGCAGTGAGAACATGCGTGTTGGTTACGCTTATCAGGCTAAGTTGGACTTTTGATACATACTCACTAGAAAAAGAATTATTTATACGAGTAATTTGCAACATCAAGTTCATTAGAAAAAATCCATAATAATTTGCGCACGAAACAAGTACTAGTTTATAACAATATCTCAAAAATGAACAGTTTTAGTGTTTATATAAGAAGTATAATCACCAAATATCATGCAGTATAAATAGTGGCCAAATAATTTCTTTTAAGTCACGAGCCGACCTTGATTTCTTGTGGATGATGCTAAATCGATTCGGAGTCAATCCACCACCTCTTGACTCCGTACTATCGTATAAACTGGAAGGACTCGATGATATGTTGAAATTAAACAAGGTAAATCAAAATCCCACAATGCTAATTTTCATTTTCGTTAAGAATAAAAAATTAAATGGATTAAATTCCAATTGTATTTTTTTTTGTGTTTCTAAATTTTGTCCTTAAAACAGTTTGACAAAGAGTATATAATAGACTTTTATAGACGTGTTTACGTCACACCAGTGTTGAACAATGAATTGCAATGCAATCTGGGAAACATGTGGGACAAAATATATATCTCGGTTTGTACTAGATAGAAACCTGTGTGACGTAAGCACTACTGAGATCAGAAGGCTAGCGTCATCCCCCAGAAAATGTTTGAATGTTTAAACCTATATGACTTGATTTCCTGCATTTTGAGAGACAATGTTAATGGAGAGGGTTTAATCCCATCTTAATGGAGAGGGTTTACCGTGAGAATATCATTACTTTTTTCTGAACAGAGTCATTTCCCCCTTTTAATTTTTTGCTTATATTTTCACCAAAAGGGTCCTTCATTGATGGGGCAAAAATTAATTCGTGGTGGGCTTATCTGTTAAAAAAGGCCCTGCCAATTACTGTAGCAAAAGTCCAAAACGGCTCACGTCGTGTCTTCTACATACATATTTGAATAGGATTATGGGAATGGCCATCCGTTCTACTGGATAGCACCATCAGACCTTATAAAAATGCAACTAGCAACACCAGAAATTGCGCAAAAACTTGCAAGACACCCAGAGAGAACGCAGCACATAATTGAAGAAATGTGTCAGGTAAAACTTCATCCTCAAGTACAGGGTGTCTCAACAAGGTAATGCAACTTTAGCAATCTTTTTTGCGATAAATACTGAGTGAATAGAACGATACAAAATTAAGTCGATATACCCAGTATTTATCGCACAATAGCATGCAAAAGTTTGATAACCTTTTTTCTGATACTATACACCTTGTATACGAAAATCAATCCTTTGGAACAAAGGCTCCAAAATTAGTATGACTAGTAAATGTATCAATTTATTTTCCATGTATTTCATTGTATAATACCACAGGGTAGAAAATGGCGCATCGCTGAACAATTCCAAACCACCTCAACAACCGTAAATAATAACACCGTATATGTTGCGGATATAATACAGTACAAAAAACAAGATGATGTTAGTTACGGAAAAGTGCAATCATTTTATTCTAAGGTAATATTGGTCAACGCACTGTACATACATAGACTTGTAACATCACACAGATTCAATGTAATTCAGTGATAAAAATATTTATCTGTTACAGAAAGTGGATAACTGTCTGAAATTAATGTGTGATGTTATGAAAGTTTACTGCCATCCTGCATATCAAGACTCTTTAGTCGTCACCGATGAAATTGAAGAGATAGAAACTGACTCAATAACCAGCCGGATCATCACAGCGCAGTTGAGCTTCAAAGAGATTGATGGCCAAATACACAGCTTGACCCAGGAGGTCTATTATACAGTACAGTATCAGGGCTCACCATAACGCCCGATAGGGCTCCGGTCAAAATGACCGGCGAGGTTAAAAACTGGGATTTTTGGCCTGTCATTGACCGTTGACAGGCCATTATTTCGAGCCCTGAGTATATCCATTTCTATACTCATCTCAGTGATAGGATATTATTATAACATGCTCTTTTGTTCTAATTTTAGGAGAAAGCCATACATCAATCTCCTCACCCGACAAAACTTTTGGCTGGTGGCAAAGAGACGCTTACGCTTCCAATTGTTATATTCTCGGATGAGACAAGTGGAAATAGATCCAAAAAGTGGAACCGACTGGAATCATATTCTTTCTTCCTTGCAGGCCTGTCAAGAAAAGAAGTCACAAAATTTAGTAACATAAATTTCATTTGTGCTTCTAATTTAGTGGATTCAGTAACAATGGGAAAAGTTATTGCCACAGACTTAGCAAGTATGTGCAGTTTTAGTGTCAAGGGAAAACGTTTGTGCCAAAATCAATTCAGATAACAACATGTCAATCAGTCAATGTATGTTCTTCTATCCATATTACAGTACGCTATAAACCTCTATATGAATTTCCTACAGAACTTGAAGATGGCATTGTTATGTATGATGCACTTACCCAAAAAGAACTGTTTGTCCAGTGTCCAATTCTCTGCGTTACGTGCGATAACCCAAGGGCCTCAGAGTTTACTCATCATCTGGGATGTTCAGCACTCCATTTCTGTAGAACATGTGATGTAGGTTTTGACAAATTTTTCACTGAATTGTGAACTATGCTCAATACCATATAATTGAAATACTTAAATTTAGGCAACAAAAGAAAATGCTACAGAACTAGGGGACATACGAACAGAGGAAGCAACAAGAAACATAGTTTGTCGTATACAAAACGCAAGGTGAAATAGGTTGAAAAGCCCTAAATCGCGTCAATTACAGGTCACACCCAATGGTTTACTCAATAATTATAATGATTGTACTTTCCAAAAAACAAAATACTATTTTTGTATCATCTTCAGATCAACCAGACAACAAACACTGATACGCAGAGAATCAGGCGTGACAGAACGAGGAGGTCAATTTGATGATCTCAAAACATTTAATGCAATTCAGTACGTACACGGGCCATATTGGCCCTTATCTGGTTTCAGTGGCGAAGCCAGCCTGACAATTTGGTCATGCAATGCAAATTTTAAATCATTATCATTATTCATTTCTTTAGAAATTGATTGTTTTCACAGTCTATGAACACGGAAATATTTGCATAGCATGACCAAATTGTCAGGCTGGCTTCGCCACTGTCTGGTTTATAGGATGCTGAGTGACACATACTTTTGTTGAACACTTGTGCACCTTTTGAATTAATGTGTGTTATCTTTGTTAACAACTTAGGCAGACACCAGTGGAAATACTTCATACCATACTACTTGGTGCAGTTAAATACCTCTTGGCCAAGACCATGAAAAGTCTTTCACCAGCTGACAAAAAGAAAATAAAAGCCAAAGTAGATGTTTTTGACTTCTCTGTATTTCCAGCAAAGATAGTCAGTAGCATTACATCGATGCATGGATCTTACGTTGGCCGTGACTATAAATTATGGGCTCAAGTTGCCGTTTTCATTCTGATGAACATTATCACAGAAGAGGAACTGGAAGTGTGGAGTAATCTCAGTGAGGTATAACAATTTTGTTAGATTAAAATTTGGTAATACATTATTGACACTAATATCTTTGTTTAGTAGTTTGTGTGTAATGAAAAAGATATGATATGGTAACATTTGTATTAGATATCTATTGTTTACCTGTCAGGTATTTGCTATTGCATACTCCTCCTTCTATGACACTCATAACTATGAGAAGATCATGGCAACAACTACCAAATTCTTGGAGAGTCTGGAAAATGTACACCCAGAAATGATGAGAAAGCCAAAACTGCATACTCTATTGCACTTACTGGATGATATGTCCGATTTTGGTCCGGCGGTTGGCTTTAACACTGAAAGGTCAGATATTGTTCATAAATGAAAAGAATAAAAATGAGACTACCAGTAGCATTTTTGTAAAATTCTTCAAAGTGCCCAAATGTGTAGTATCAGATATTCATACAGTAAAAATGAAAGAACATGATAATGCAATAATTTTGTCATGTTTTTGAAAATGTAAATATCCATGTAAATATTTGAATCATTCAATTCAGTTATAAGGCAGATGAACATCTTTTCTAATAGACGGGCATGCAGTAGAGACATTGGCAGGATGTATGCAAAACATCAGACCCTCAAATATGTCATTAATGGCGGCTTTTGGGGAGAAGATCATGGGTAAGCCATCTGGTAATAATGTTACAGGCAGTCAACTGTTCATGACTTTCCTTACTACGTTCTCAATAGGGCAATCATCTTGTAATTAAGTTAACCATTTTACTAAACATGCTTTAAGATCATTAAATCTATCACTCACTTTGAATTTGACTGTTTAGGAAATGTGCATCACCCAGATTAAAATGTCTTGCAAAGAATGAGAAACTGATCAAGTTTATGTATCAAGACAATCTGAGGAACCAGTCTGAAAAAGAAATTTATCAGCCAGGTGCTCTTAGAATTGTAAGTATTATGTTAATACAATAACATTAAGGGTTTGTGTGTATATTTGGATCATAGAAATAAGAGTCTCTTATTTCTATGATTTGGATCCAGTCAACTTTAATGGTGCTATCTAACATTATTATTTTGAACTAATATTACATCTCTAATGTCTCAAATTTTAACAACTAGGGGCAGTATAATAAGGGTCACCTGCAAAAGTTTCATGTTGGTGCCTTTTTTGAAGCAACAGCCATGGGAAATGACATGAGTGAGGTATCAAGGTCAAGCAGCTGCAATTATTTTAGGGTAAGCAAGCCATTTGTGAGGGAAAGTAAGAGTGCTGTAGGATATTGGAAATTAGTAATGCCTTCCCTAAAAAAAAAATTGAAAAGTGCAGTATTGAACAAGTATCATACAGGCAGTATTGAAATACAAGTAAAATACAAAGGAAATTCATGACCCGTATATCTGATATATAGACTCGCTCAAAATTTCTCCTTTAATTTTTAGAGCATAGATAACATCAATTCTCAAAATTCCAATGCCAGTACAGGAATTATTAATGGATTTTTGAAGACATATACAAACTGTGCAAGAGGTCTTTAACTCACTTGGCTTCACCTCGGGTTTATAAATCTGATAAAGACCTCTTGCACAGTTTGTATATATTACATTTTATATATATACTATGCGCATGTCTATGTGTTGATGTCATCATGTTGATTTCCATTGTATTTTGCTTATGAATTATTAATGAATTTTAGAAATATATATATATATATATAAACAGAGTTTTGTTGAGACCATGGTTGGCTCAGATCCTGAAAAGTTTTTAATAAATTTAAGGGTAGTATATCAAGCCAAATTGAATTCGTGAAGATGTGGGAAACTATTGCTTATAGAAACCAAGATCGGCAGGTAAAAAATAATTGAAAACAAACCTAAACAAAAACCATGTAGTTGTTCAAAGATAGCCAGGAGCAATCTTTTCCCAGATTTCCAATTTTTGAATTTTGTTTTATCTTATGAAACCTTTTCAGGAATACTTAGGTGAGTTTGATGGTGCAATAAAATTGCTTAACCCAACCGGAATAGCTGAGACCAATTGGGTTCAAATCAAGACATATGCCTTCCTTGAACAGCTTGAGGATAATGTTGCAGTTCATCGTGGTCGTTTTAACTCCAAATTACTGCAAAAGACAACCATGAAGAAAATCATCCCATCAGCACAAGTTTGCCATAAAGTTCACATAGTCCATGATTGTTTTGATGGTCACTGCCAATTTCAAGATGGAAGCCACACGTTCATGGAGGAACGAGAAGGTGTCGAACACAATACACTTGTATTTGTTCACAACTATACAAACAATAGGTATCTTTTAAATCCCTTTTATTTAGGGAACGATGCCTTTGATTTGTTAGAACCATGTGAAGATATATAATCACAGAAGTTCCACAGAAGTATACTCACAGAAGTTCCACATTTTATATAGAGAACATCGATCGATGTGTAGAGCATTGATTAGATAAATTCGCTGATAAATTTAAATCTTTATCCTCTTTGATATCATATAAACATTTCTATTTGAAAACACAAGGTTGAAGGTTGAGCTAACCTGCTATGTATATTAAACAGTGTATAAAGATACCATACACGGTATATGCTGAATCATGTTAACCTTATGGTCCCCTTTCCATGATAACTTGAACTTCTTGTTTGATATTTATCATGCAAAATATAATGACGAATAACGTAGATAAGATATAAAAAACATTATTCTTTCCCTATTTTGTTTTTGTTGTCCACGCTACACGTGTTTCCCGCGGGAATAACGCGTGTTCTCCTGTTGCCTTGTCAACTGCACTTGGCATCCAGTCCGCAGTTCGCAACGGTTTTCACTTGTTTCCATCTATCAAACTGACGGTACGCAATTTTCTCGATTTTCAAAGATTTTCATATTCGTTTTTCTTGATCTTTTATAAAATCTCCCATGTGTTGTTTTTGATCTTGTCTCTTGTTCACGATATTCGTGTTCCCGCGAGCAAAATGCGGGAAACACAAAGAACACGCGAGAATAACGCGTGTTCTATAATATTGTTGCCATGTCAACTGCAGACTTGCTGCAAATTGCCGTTCACAAGTTGCACCAAGTCTGATTTTCACAAGTTGCATCAAGTCTGCCGTTCACAAGTTGCATCAAGTCTGCCGTTCACAAGTTGCATCAAGTCTGCCGTTCACAAGTTGCATCAAGTCTGCCGTTCACAAGTTGCACCAAGTCTGATTTTCACAAGTTGCAGCAAGTCTGCCGTTCACAAGTTGCATCAAGTCTGCCGTTCACAAGTTGCATCAAGTCTGCCGTTCACAAGTTGCATCAAGTCTGCCGTTCACAAGTTGCATCAAGTCTGATTTTCACAAGTTGCATCAAGTCTGATTTTCACAAGTTGCATCAAGTCTGCCGTTCACAAGTTGCATCAAGTCTGCCGTTCACAAGTTGCATCAAGTCTGCCGTTCACAAGTTGCATCAAGTCTGCCGTTCACAAGTTGCATCAAGTCTGCCGTTCACAAGTTGCATCAAGTCTGCCGTTCACAAGTTGCATCAAGTCTGTTGACAACTTGCGTCAGACTTGATAATATCAAGCCGGAGCAAGCGATGCGAACGCATCCTGATATCGGCTTGATGATAACAAGTTGAATCAGGCCTGCGTGCAGACTTGCTGCAACTTGTGCGTTTCTGGCTGTGTAGTGCTTCTCCGATAAATTTAACAACTCTCACTGAAAACGACGGCGTTCCCGGCTCATATTTTGAGCATGATCCATCAGATTATACTGTCGACATCTCTAATCTATGCTGTCGATCAACTCAAGCGGTGGTTAAAATGTAGAGGCTTGAAGCAAAGTGGTAAACGCCGAAGGCCCTTTACCACTTTGGCCCTTTATCTGTGGGCCCTTTATCTGTGGGCCCTTTCTCGCCTGGCCAATGAACTGCACAAATATATGTGTTCCTATTTATCATTGATACATCAACGTTTTTCCGCGAACATGCTGAAACCCAGCGACAAGACTTTTCAATTCCTTGCGACGGTTTTGGAAAGGTATAAATACCTTTTGCCCAGAAGCTCTCATTTCCTGAAGCGATTTCGGCAATTTTTCTGGATATCTCGAATCACTTGCACACGTTCCCCAGCAACAGTGCTTAGTACTAACCATGTTCTAACTTTGGTGTAAATTTGAATGAGTTTTAGTGCAGATAAAATAAAAAAATATGCCAATGATAGTTCGCTGCTAGTATAATTCTATATTAAATAGTAGTTTGTTTGTGAGTCTCGTGGGGGGTCTTAGCTGAGGGAATCTATTTTTAGCTACTTGAGACAATGCTATTCGAAGGCATTTAGTGATTACTGCAAATTTATGGGTATTCAGCATAAAACCATTACACCCTTACAGCTAACGGATTAGTCAAAAATTTTAACAGAATGATAAACAAGGTAGTTTGTACATCGTCCATTGAGCGGAAATGCTGGAAACAATAATTATTCAAGTTCCTTCGAAATTATCGGGCGACGCCTCACATTACTACAGGTAAATGTCCTGCGGATATGCTGTTCCAAACTCGGACATATAGAGTATGGTTACCAGAACTATTGACGTTTCAGACTGGCTCTAGTTTTCCTTTCTTTTCATTTCGAACTAGAACTAAGTCGCCGACTTTAATTTTTGATGTTTTCACATAGGACTTTTGATCCACGTATTGCTTAGCTTGTAACTTCTTCTTTGCGTCCCGTGCATTGGATCAAAAGTCCTATGTGAAAACATCAAAAATTAAAGTCTGCGACTTAGTTCTAGTTCGAAATGAAAAGAAAGGAAAACTAGAGCCAATATATGACCCTCAACCATATACGTTGACTGAAAAGAAAGGAACGATGGTAACAGCTTCAAGACGTTGCTTCACCTTCTCAAGGGAAATTATTCTCCTTTTGTTTTGATTTCCTGTCTTGAAGAATATCTGTGCACTGATATTGGAACTGGCATTCAAAGCAATTAAAAACACATCCGTATCGGGACTTTTGATAATGACATTAGGGTACATCAGAGATGCGTTCTTAGCATTGTCATACCTAAAGAAAACTTAAATTGTGAATAATATAAACAAGTTTTGTACACCGATCACTTCATCCACCTTATACGTTTTGGGAATTATGTTAAGTTTTACCCTCTATAAATAAGTTAGTTCCCTTTATAACCTTGTCCGAATATTATAATCGATTAGCATAAATCTACTTAGGATTTACATATGCAAATGCTAGCCTAAATTGATCTGACAATTTACATATCAATTAAGAGTTATGTTACCAGGAGGTTTCATTACTGTGATGGTATGTTGACTCTGGTAAATATTTCTAGTTAAAAACTTTAAAAAGTTTTATTTTGAATCGATAAACACAGTAATTTACATATCATTAGCGTTTATTAATAAGGTTCCTCTACGGGGAATCCCTGGACTTTCTTCGGACTTAACAGTAGCACCAGCTTGGTCTCTCTATATAGTCCATCGACTTGTTTTTTCTTCTCCCCATGTTATCAAGTTTAGAGACGTAGCCAGAAGTAATTTAACTTTACGTACATACCCATCCTTATCCACATATGCTTTGTGAACACGAGCCAATCGCCAGTTATTTCGGCGAGTAGTGTCATCCTTCATGATTACTACATCACGTTTTCTCTCAGCTTTATCCACTTCGTCTTTAGCGTGTTGGATGTTTCGATGTGTACTGCGTGTTAAGCCATACAGGTAAATAAGACCCCATATCTCCTTACTTCCTTTCGGCCTTCTTTGACCAGCCATGGACCAAAATAATCGACAGCTGAGTAGGTAAATGGAGAAGAAGGTTGCACTCAGTCTTGAGGTAGGTCAGCCATTTTCTGTTGTTGAAGTTTCCCTCGTAACCTTCAACACTCGATACAGTTGGAAATATAATAAGCAACAGCGACCCCACCACCGATTATCCAAAATCCTGATGAACTTATTTTGTGGAGCGTTCTGTTTCGGCCTTGATGGTTAACTCTTTCGTGGAAGTGACGAATAATGAGTTGAGATACGTGTACTTTTCTTGGCAAAAGAACTGGATGCTTAACACCTTCCTGGACGTCTGCTTGTCTTATCCTACCACCGACGTGTAGACTGCCATTACCAACGAGAAATGAATCAAGACGGTAAATTGAACTTGCTTTGTTCAGCACTCTGTGATGTCTTTCTTCTCTGTTGTGTGTACTTTCTTGGGAACTAGATTGATGCAGCAATTCGATTTCCTTTGGGAACGATTCGCTTTGAACACTCAATATGATAGAACGTTTGCCACAATTAAGTTCTTCAACATTAACCGGTATATACGAAAACAAAATCCAGAACGAGTGGATATTTGTACTTTGGCGTGATTTGGTTTTTCAGTTGCAGAATTTCCTTCACCGTTGATGAGTCTGAGGCATACAGCGATCGCTCTCCTTGCTCTGTGCCAATCTGAGAAATACTGAAGCCTCTTATGAAGGTAAAATTTCTCTTGAGCGTCTGTTACAGTTGCACAGACATTTCTTACTTCAGGGTCATCTGATAAGATACTCGCGACGTCATCTTCAGATTGTACTGTCTGTGAAGGTATTTGAAGAAAGGCAGGTCCGTTCCACCACAGAGTTGCCAATCAGTTTTTGAGTAATGTCCATGAGACGCTTGGTCTGCTGGATTCTCCTTAGTAGATATGTAATTCCATTGATTTGATGACGTCTTCTCCTTAATCTGCTCTACACGGTTCGCCACGAATACGTGAAAGCGTCTAGCATCATTGGCAATATACCAAAGGACTGCTCTGCTGTCCGTCCAAAAGTACTCCTTGATGTTGTCGTACTCGAAGTTCTTTGCATAGAAGAGAACTAATCTTCGAGGATACCAATTCAGCTGCCAGTTCAAGTCTAGGAATGGTGATAACTTTGAGGGATGTAACACGTGATTTGCCATCACCAATGTACATTGGACATTATCGTTCTTGAATCCCTTCGGTTCGTGGCAGTGAGGTATTTCAAGGCTTGTCAGGAAATGGAGTTGCGTTCTCCATTTCTCCCACCAGTGCTGGATATCTTCAGGCACTCGTTCGTCTCAATCAATCCCATCACGGCAAATATCTTGAAGAATTCTCTTACCAACCAAGACAAACGGTGAAAGCAGACCAAGTGGGTCAAAAATGGAACTTACGGTTGGCAAAATTCCTCTCCTCGTTAAGGGTCTGTCTTTAAGTTCAATTCTGAATTGGAATGTGTCTGATTCTACACACCACTCAACTCCAAGGGGCGCGTTCTACTGGTTTTGTGAAAGGTCGAGATCTTGGATGCCCTTTGCCTGGTCTCCTTGTGGAATGCTGTTAATGACTTTCTTACTGTTGGAAATGAACTTGTGAAGTTCCAAGCCCCCCTTGCCGCACAGCGTCTTGCTTTCCTTGATTAAATGTATAGCAGAGGTTGGATCTGGAACAGACTTTAGACCATCGTCAACATAAAAGTTCTTATGCACAAATTCTGCTGCCTGGATTGCAACTTCGTCCTAAAAATCGTTCGCAGAACTCTTTAGAGCGAAGTTAGCACAACCAGGTGAACAGGTAGATCCAAAAAGGTGGACCGTCATTCGGAAATTCAACTGGCTCGATGTTAACCGTTTTCCCAACAGTTAAAGCTGAGGAAGTTGCGATGCTCTTCGTTGACCTTGACCTGGTGAAACATGACTCTATATTGCAGGTAAATGTGACTGGCTTCTGTCGAAAATGACACAGGACTCCTATGAGATTGTTTGTTAAATCTGGTCCACTGAGAAGATGGTGGTTCAATGACTGTCCTTGAAATTCGGAACTGCAGTTGTAGACGACTCTGATCTTTCCAGGTTTTTTGGGGTGGTAGACACCATGATGTGGTATATACCACTTTTGCTTGTTTGTTTTCACCAGAGTCTCTCTTGGGACGACCATCATTTTCTTAACTGCTCGATACGGTATGATCTTCCTTTGTCTGTCAAAGTTCTACTTAGGATTTACATATGCAAATCTATTTTTTATGACTCAGCACTTTTTTCACTACTGTTGTGCAATCATTTGTATATTTTATTAGACGTTTAAAATAAATGTCCACCCCCCAAAAAAAAGATTGACAATATATATACAACTACTAGGCAGCCCAAGCTCACGTTGTTGCTATATTATTACCGACCTTTAGAAAGCAAGACGGCATTTGTTTAGGACAGCGTTTAGCGCCGATGAGCCAGGCGCGAGAACGGTGTTCGTTCTCTTTAATTGTATCCTTTAGAAAAAATACACGACGGAGTTCGGCTGCATATGTTGGCGGGAAGGGGGAGCATTCAAAAATGGCTTCCTATAGAGAGACAAGGAATTTACTTCTTCTTTCTCATGCAGAAAACATCATTGATGACGAAGAGTTATTAATTATTTTTTATTTGAACAAATCAAAAAATCCAGACATTCCGTACTGGTTATATTCACCGTTTGATTTGGAGGGAATGTCTGACGATGAATGTAAAACTGAATTTCGATTTTTCAAAAATGATATTTACAGACTTGCTAATGTGCTTGGAATACCAGACAAAGTAATCTGCTTTGCTTATCCATGTCGTTATACTGATCTAATTCCAAGATTTGCCCGTGATATTCCTCAAATATGTCTCATATCCAATCTTATCATGAATCACATATACAATCAACATCACACTTTGCTGGAAGACTTAGATCAACCATGGTTATCAAGAGAATGTCTGCAAAGCTATGCTGCTGCTATTCATTCAAAAGGGGCAGGATTATCAAATTGCTGGGGATTTATTGATGGCACAGTACGTCCAGTATGCAGGCCTCTCCAGAACCAGAGGACACTGTATAATGGCCATAAACGTGTACACTCCATAAAGTTTCGAGTGTTGTCACCCCAAATGGAATGATAGCAAATCTATTTGGGCCACTTGAGGGGAAAAGGCATGACAGTGGAATGCTTGCAGTATCTGGCCTCCTACCAAAACTACAACAACATTCTTTTGGTCCTGATGGAAACCCGCTATGTATTTATGGTGACCCTGCCTACCCACTTCGACTGCAATTGCAAGGGCCATTCAAGGGAGCTGGACTAAATCCACATGAAATACAGTTCAACAAATCTATGAGTCAAGTTCGGGTTGTTGTAGAATGGGTCTTTGGAGAAATCATCAATTATTTCAAATTCCTTGACTTTAAGAAAAATCTTAAAGTTGGTCTGAGTGCTGTTGGAAAAATGTACATAACCTGTGCCCTTATTCAAAATGCACATACTTGCTTGTATGAAAACAATGTGTCAAAATATTTTAATGTTCAACCACCAAGACTTGAGCAATATTTTACATTGTAGGAAAAAGGATATTGTGGCTTTTTTCTATCATAAGTTTTTATTAAAAAGGTGATCATTTACTCGTCATTGGAAACCTCACCCCATCCTGGGAAGAAATGGCCCATACAAGGAGATTATAGGACTGTTCAATATGCCCCAATGGGTTTGGACTCAGCCATAGGTGTATGAGGTAGGGGTAAGAAATGGTAAAGTCTTTCATCAAGCAAAGTAGTGGCCACCCCCCAATTTTCGTTTGGCCGTACACCTATTCAGAGCTTAGCTAATCTTAGAACTCTTAACTACTTTAATACATATCCTTTAATAAAGATAAATTATATAAGTGTTTTGTTGTAAATGGGGATTTATTTGTTGAATTCCCACACAAGTATAATGGTCATTCCAGAAAAGATCTACACTCCCCCCCTGTGGAGAAAATTTGTGCTGTCCAAAAGGAGAGGGAGAATCTATTGCTGATAATAGTAAAATGTACTAGGACGTTCGAAGGAGGTTAACTACAAATTTCCTCTGTGGGGGAGGTGCAGATGTTTTGTGGAATGATCCATTAATCCTCCATGTAATCCCCAGGATGAAGGTGGACTGGGTTTCCAATGACAAGTACATAAATATGAGCAAATCTCATTCTTTAAACAAATGGTGAACATAAATAAAACAACTATTAATGTTAAATAAGAACTTAAATGTTCAAGGTAACTATAGTTATCAAAGTAAAATGTAAACAAGGCAAGGTATTTTATTGTTAATTTTTGTTCATTCGCTCAATTA
This sequence comes from Trachythela sp. YZ-2020, assembly GCA_016169945.1. Taxonomy (NCBI): domain Eukaryota; kingdom Metazoa; phylum Cnidaria; class Anthozoa; order Malacalcyonacea; family Clavulariidae; genus Trachythela; species Trachythela sp. YZ-2020. The sequence goes on from JADLSH010000350.1 coordinate 4,052,150, forward strand.
AAGCCATCAGTGCAGCTGTTTGCTGCTGTTGTGACTGAATTATCACTTGAGCGAACTGTTGCTGGTTTTGCTGTTGCTGTACTTGCCTTCCATTTGCACATGAAACGCTTTTAAAACATCTGTTTGCTGTTCAGCCATCCTGACTTGTTGTTGTTCCATTGCCTCTCGCTTACGTTTCTCTGCTTCGAGTTCAGCACTCCTTAGCTCCAGTTCTTTATTTCGTATTTCAGTTTCTTTCTCTAGCTTTTCTCGAAGATAAGTGACTGTTTCATTTCCTCCTTTTCGAGTTCGAATGTTCCGTCATCATTTTTTCTTTTGGCAGTTTCACTAAGAGTTTCCATTGACAGACGTCTCATTTCTTCTGCTGTAATCTGCTCTTCGTTCTTGCGAGCCGAATCCGCTTGACTTTCTGCATTCATACGCAGTTCATATTTCTTTCCACAGGCACAAATCTCATCAAGCAACTGGTCAAGTTTGTTGTCTTCGACGGCTATGCCCGAGCTCCTTTCTTCTGATGACATTTTCCTCAAGAAATTTCCTCTCAGCACATTATATCTATCGCGAACTGACCTTTTGTTAACGTTGAACATTGGCCTTTCTAACGAGTTCAAGTTGTTGGCAATTTCTTCCCACGCACTGCCACTTTCTCGAGTACCAGGTTTGTATCGGTAAGGTTCTATATCTCGAAGTTCACAGCAGAGCGAAATATTGTGTTCATCTGTCCAGTGAAATGGCGATCTGTAATAATTATGTAAACACACACTGTTTCAGTATATATAAAGGCATAAAGCAAATATTATGACATATACCTACTATCTTAATAAATATTACAACTTTCTAGAAACACTTACGCTCGTTTTCCTTTCGTCTTAGCATTGTTGTCCTGATTTTCTTGCTGAAAAGACATCACGTTTCCTAGTTGACGGCAAACCTAGGCGAAGCATGTTGTCAACAAAGCAGGACGGCAAATCGAAGTTGTGTGCGCATGCGCATTTCTTATTTTCCAAGCCACTCCCCTCGATGAAAGCCGTCTCTGCAAACGCCATCTTGATTCTAAAGGTCGCTATTATTATTGCTGCTTGTATGTTATGGTATATTATGTGTATGTGTTATGTATGTTATGCTATGTGCCAGAAATGGTATGATGGAATTAAATATATATTTATTATTGATGGTTAGTGTAGTTTATATTAGCAAATTATAGTAGACTTAATAGTTGAATATATATTGTCAAAAAATTGCTAAAATATTGTGTCAAATGAAGAAATAAAGTTTCTTACTTCTACTACAAGTTGCACTCGACTTTTCGGTGTTGACTTGGTGTGATTTTAAATACACATTGAGAAAAAGTCACTCATACTAAGAAATAAGGGAAGGCAGGTGACTACAGCTTCAACAAACTCGCATCGGCCTCACAAATCCTTCTTGCGTCGCATGATAATGCATCGAATTGCCAAAAAAACAACAGATCCATAAAGCCCATTACATTTCCCATCACATTCATAGTCTTCAGCAAACACGAGAGATTTTTTGTCGGTGAAAATCCATAATTTGTTCGATTTTCTGACAATCTCAGGCAGCGTTGCCTGTCGATACCGGACAAATTCAGTTGAGAGCTTGCGAGTTCGAATTACACTCTGTTGTTATTGGTTGATTAAAACCATGTTCACACGACAACAACTACATTACCCCCACCCGGATGATAGACTTTCTCAACAATTAGGGTTGACTCCGCCTATCAGAGAAATGATATCACTCACATGGATTATTTAAAAAATATAACAATTGATGATTGACAAGGTTTGCCCTGAGCTCAAGTGTTTTTAATTTATATAATATATTTTTTCCACTAGAGCCACAGGGTGCAGAGGAGTCAATTTCGATTAGAAAAAGAATCCATTACCTTGTTGCTTATAATCTTTGATAGCAGAGTATGATAAAATTCCAATACATACAGTAAACATGTCTTAAAGTCGTGAAAATCAACAAAAACAAACCAAAATAATAAAAAATATTTCCAAAATATTTCCTTGTATTCTCGGAAAGGAACGAACATCGCCCGAAGGCCACAAATAGAAAATAGAGAAAGGGAGGAAACTTTACAGATATTTCGTCGAATGTGCACCGCAACACCCTATGACGGAAGTGAATAAAACCGGAAGTAACCGTACTAATTGACCTATGACCTATAACTACACAGTCCAGTTGCCAGCTTTAATAAATGATCGAATTTTGAATTTCAAAAATCAAAATATCCCCGTAAATTAAAAATTATATTTGAAACATTGAGAGCAAACAAAGGCAAGTCGAGGGCAACTTAGACGAAGTTGAGGGGAAAAAATTAAACGTGTCGAACAGAGAAAAGCATATATTTGTATCTAAATGGTAAGATATTTCAATATAAAGTAAATTCATACACCGTTTTTACACCGTATATTAACAGATTTTATTCGACTATCGTCAGTTTATATGCTTCTAATTTTTACAGTATGTTACATAAGAATTGTCATATTAGTTTTCTTCAAATGGAAATATATCCAGTATGAAAGCTCTAATGTCAACATAAAGAAAGTTATATGAACTTAAACACATGGGAAGCTACAGCTAAAGACCGATCATCTTGGAGGCAGACAATGAGGAAAGGCCTCCTGCACTTTTGAACAGTACCAAGCAGTCTGAAGCAAAAAGACCGAGATGAGTGTGCGACGCCACAATCTTACAAAATTGATTGATGCCTAATATATCAGTACTTATATTATGCAATTATGTATTCCTTTTTAATTATATAAATGTACATATATTTGTGCAAATATACAGTTGTCGAAGACCAAGTTTAGCTAATGTATGTTGGGAAATAGAGATTATTAATGTGAGCTCATTGTAGTTCATTCTATATGTTCTTCATGTTCATTCTATATTCAGCTGCATGTTCAGACAAAATACTTTAAATTGCCTGACTTTACTGCATACATATTTACAGTTTTAATACTATATGCTAACAAAGTAGGACTGATGCATCGGGGCACATTGCTGCTGGTTAATACCCATTAACATCCAACACTTAAGTTCCCTTGACAAATCATCTGCCATTTAATATCTAGACAAAGTATGATATCAAAATATAATTAATGGTTTGATGATAGTATTTATCAACTATACTTATGAGTTTATAATGTAGTGCAGTATACTTTATACTGATTGTTTGACTGTATGACATTGCTTCCATGAATGTTTCAGCCCCACAGTAATGCACTAGTCAGTTGAACCCCCCCCCCCCATATTCCAGAATTTTAACAGGACTTTGTGGGGGAAATACAGAGTTAACAAATGTTGACATCTAGGGTTTTAACACTGACACAAAGGTTTGGATATAAAAATGCCTGGGAACTGACACATGTTTGCCAGACATTCTTCTTTGACAGCTCCCTGTAACAGCACATTATATGTAAAAAATGACTGATCAGACGACTAAATTAAAAGCTAGACTTTGGAAAGCTATATGTTTAACAAATGGACAACATTTTAAGGCCAGGATTGTAACACTCGAGAAATGTTAAAATCCCAGCATACTCCCAGGGGTCAGGGCTGGGGTTTCAATTGACCAGTGCATAAGAGATCTTGCATGTCGAAGGTGAAACTACATCAGGTATTCATACACATTTTCATGCCCTGAACACTTGTATATCATATCAGACATTCAGCCAAAAGCCCAAAACATTTACATGCATTGATGCATGGTCATGGTTATTGTGTAAATTATATTATAGTAAATAAAATTGCTGCAAATTAAGCCCGCTTGTCATTTTAATACCTCTTTCCATTTCAAAAGTACTGTCGCATGTTCTTTTGGTTCAATGTCATTAATAGTTATGCTCTAGTGCTCAGGAAACAAATAAATATGCTACGTTTTGTTCTTATATTAAAAAGTATACTATATTTATACACTTGCAAAATGTTAATTATGCATCTATATAAAGCATATTATTAATAAATCCTCACCTCCCAGTGTCACCATCTGTGTTTGTTTCGTCCATGTTTAAAGCAGGTTTCAGTCTTTAAGATATAATTTTATATAAGAACTGTGATATATAAAGTGATGATAGCTAAGGTAATAGAGATATAGGGCGGTAATTTGATTTTTGTTGACGGTTGTCGCCCTCAAACAAGGGCACAACGTTAGCCAATTTCCAGCAACTTGGATACTGGCCAAGAGAAAACGAAAGATTTATTAATTTGGTGAGAGGTTTGTAGATGCCTTCACAACTACATTTAAAGGGCTTATGCAGCGAAAATTCGGTTTGAGTGAAACTCTCTTATTAAAGAAAACGTTTGAAGTTATGAAGATTGACGTTTGGAGCTTTTCCATATCCCACTTCGTTCTTGAGATATTAAGATGTGTTTGATATGTAAATAACATCACTGTGACATCACACTGCATAATCAATTGTTGGAAAATCACGAATACCTCTGAGATTATTTAACCAATGGCCTTTAAACTGTCATTTGTTTCTGCCTATCGCAGGACACTACACAAGTAATGCAGAGTTTCAAGTGATTTAATTCAATTATTTCAAAGATATTTGTGATTTTCCAACAAATCATTATGCAGTGTGATGTCACAGTGATGTTATTTACATATCAAACACATCTTAATTTCTCAAGAACGAAGTGGGATATGGAAAAGCTCCAAACGTCAATCTTCATAACTTCAAAAGTTCTCTTCAATAAGAGAGTTTCACTCAAACCGAATTTTCACTGCATAAGCCCTTTAAGAATTCTATTACTAATACCGTCCTCCCCACTGGCTTTTGAAATGTCTAAGTGACGTAATAAATTGTATACAGTTCATTCACTAGCGGTAATTGACGAAAGTAAACAAGTTGGATTTGACACGCTTGGAACAACACACGAGACAGAATTTGAAAGCTGAGTTTGACTGACAAGAAATTATTTAAGACTTCAGCTTTTTGCTTAGAGTCAGAAATCAACTCACCGTTGTTTATAATTGCTGGAATAGAAGGTGAATATTTAATTTTGTAAAATGATTTAGTAATATTCCACCATTTCTTTGACGACGTTGCTGGATTAGCAAGTGATCTATTAATTTTGTTGTTATAATCTTTTTTTGCCCTTTTTATTATAGTCACAACAAAATTTCTTTGCCTACGATAGCGTTCCCATGAGCCAGCATTTGCTAATGACTCGATTAAGGCATCCGTATTGAAATTTTTATATAAACGAATTGACCTTCTAAAAGCTTTTGGTTTAGAAAGATCAATGTTAAATTTAACATAAACAATGTTATGGTCACAACTAGCGGGAGGACTTAGTGTACCAGACGACAAACAATATCCAGACAAGTCTGTGATGATAAGGTCTAGTATAGTTTCACCGGACAAAGTAATGCGAGTCGGTTCTTCAATTAATTGAGATAAATTATTACATTCAAGGAAAATAAGGTAAACGAATATAACAGGGGATTAGACCAGCTATGTTTAGAACACAACTGGGCCTTATAAAGTATAACAACATTACAAGAAATAATTTAAATGACTACGGGCTACACCTAAATAAATAGGGTACATCAGCCCTTGCAAAAAAATTAAACAGTATCTAAGTAAATATTGACTAAATAACCAATGTAACTCTGGAACGGCTCCTACGACCATAAATCAAAATACTCAGCCGCCCTTTAAATTCATCAACAAAACTCCATATCCAAAACTAAGGGGCTTCGAAATTGGCCATCTTAACATCGCTAGTTTAGTCAAACACATTGAAGAATTAAGAATTTTCTTGCATGGACAATCCTTGGATGTAATTAGTATCAACGAAACGAGACTTGATAACTCAGTAAGTGATGAGGTTAAAATATCAGGTTATGACTTAGTAAGGAAAGACAGGAATAGAAACGGTGGAGGCGTTGCTTTTTATATACACTTTTTATATACCATCTCATTCACCGAACAAGACGAAATCGTGCATAGAAACTTGGAAGCTATATGTCTAGAGATAAACAAACCTAAAAGCAAACCTTTGCTAATTTCGACCTGGTACCGACCACCGAACTCTAAAAGAGACATTCCTTGAAATTGCGAACTTTCAAGCACCAGTCAGACAAAGAAAAGTCAAAAGTGAGTATAAGCCATGGCTAAATAATTATATAAAAACAAAGATTTATCGTAGAGATTATTTAAAAAAGAAAGCTGTCAGTTTGAATTCAACAGCTTTCCATGAGTCCTACAAACAATGTAAAAATAGGTACGCACTGCATACATGTTGCATGCCAACTGAAAACTAAGGGAGTGCTAGTGCTTAAACTAACCTATAAAGTTTGTTTTTGGCACAACTGGGCTAAAACATGTTTTGTGCTATGTTGTACTATAAGCGAAGATCTTGCTTAGGGTACAACTGCAGTTTAGCGGACACCAGTTGTCGCTGTTCAGTTGATGCGTACTGCGGGCTTGCGTTTATTTACTGTTTTTTTGGCTTGCTAATCCCTAACCCTGACCCTAACCCTATTAAATTAAATACAGTCTGGTTTTGCTTAAATATGTGAGCCTGCAGTACGCATCAACAACTGAAAAGCGACAGGTGTCTGGTAAACTGCAGTCGACTATCCCAAATTTCCTAGTTGTATCTTTACTGCCATTTGCGTGTTGCCCTTTTAAGAAAAGCAAACCAATTTGTAACAGAGGACACACTATTGACAATGTACAATTCACTTGTTACTAATATGAACAAATTATATGAACTTCAAAAACGAGCCGCTCGCATAATAACAGTGGCAAACTATGAAACTAGATCATCTGAAATTTTTGAGCACTTGAAATGGGGACCAATTGATACCACACTTTGCGAGAACATGTAATGACATTCAAACCACTGCAAAAAGCAACGCGTAATTACATATCCGAATTAGTCACCTTCCGCCACAATGATAGGTACAAGCTAACAAACAATGATCGCATGCTCCACTTAGATCACCCTAAAAGTAACTTCCTGAAACATAGTTTTTCATATCGAGGAGCTGTGTCCTGGAATAGCCTACCCAATGAACTAATTAATGAATACGAGAACCTCTCCATAAACTGTTTAAATAACCATTATAATTATAATCATAATTAAGTACGAAACACTATACTGATATATTTTTTATATTTGTAAATACCTAATTACCTTAATTAAATTTTTTTTGTAAATAGTTAACATTTTATAATGTAAATCACACGGCCCTTTGAAAACCAGGCAACTGAAAGGCCACTGTGTGCTTAAATAATAATAAAAACATAGTTGTTGCAAATTGTCAAAAATATCATTATAGCCTGTTGATGTCCGCATGCATGATTAAAACATTTTATTATATAAACATAAGTGTCATATAGAGTTTTATGCCACTGAGAAAAATCGTATTTAAACACACGTAAAAAATACGATATTTTTACGTGTGAAAATATCATTTTTGCAAGCCAATCAAAAACCTATTACTATTTGTGTACTATTTACATATTTGTTTTGAGTTTCTATATATGAATTGTCGTTTGTGTATAATTTGTTTATACAATAAACAGAATAGTACATGGTTGCTTGGAAATATGGCATTTATTTCTCGTGTTGAAGAGAATATTGCTCACTTGTTCGCTACCGGCTCACTCGTGAGCAATATTCTCTTCAACACTCGAAATAAATTCCATATTTCCGCGCAACCATGTAATATTCTCTATTTAATATGTTGTCCAATTAAACAAGGAATTCAACTAAAAATATTGATAATATAATAAAAATATTGATAACACAAAATATATCACGTTTGTTTCTCAGTTTTGTTCTCGCTAATAAAAAAGCGGGATAGTTGAGTTTGAAAACCGCGACCAGTAAACTATGTTTTCAATTTAGCTTCAAAATTTGCCTAATGTCATTAAAGTATAGTACAGAAATATCAGTCGTTATAGAAAGAAGACTCGCCTATTATTTATCCAGCAACTTGGATGACTATTTAAGAACAATATACTAACTCTTTTAAAATTTCACACAAATCGGTAAATCCATTTTCACAGTAAATCCATGGCCACAGGATCATTTTTAATCAATCTTTAAGAACACAAGTTTTACCTGATGGCGGTGCACATGCCTATATATTAAAGGCTTTACATTATTTTCAACAGATTTGAAAATGAAAATCTGTATATAGTTATAAACAAACGTTAACTAGCAAGAAATGCTTATGGTAATACATTGAAGGCTAAAACTTACCCAATCTTAAATTTACTTGCTGGATGAGCCAAATATTCTTGTTTTTTTTGCTGTCGAAGCCTACATGTCATTGTATAAACGTTTTCGAATGAAAATCACTTTGCAAGTCGACTGCTCGTTCATATAGCAGATTCACCCACTAGACTTCGATTGATGGCTTAGATCTGTCAATCAATAAATCATATTAATGAAATAAAACAGAAAATACTGATGCAAAAAATGTATATATCAAAACGATAAACTGAAAATACACATCTGACAGCACATGAGTGACATGACACAGGTTTGCTTTGAATGAGTGTGCAATAACCGGTCTGACAGGTTCTTGGATTTGGGTGACCTAATTTCACCAACTGGCACGTGCACACCATGAAAATTCCAATATATATAACACCGGTAATAAGAAACTACTTCACAAAACCATCAACGCCGTGTTATCTATGAAACCTGGATGTAGAGTTATACTTCTTTTCAACATCAATGCCCAGTTAAAGAATGGCTATTGTGGTAAGTTTGTGGGTGTTCAAAACAATTGACTGCTAGTAGATTTTCCTGCAGTTGGTGTTATCCCATTGGACCGCAAAACATGGTACAAACATGACAAGGACGGTAAGGTACTAGGTCGCACTCAATTTCCGCTATCACTTTGTTATGAGATAACTGTGCACAAGGCCCAAAGCTTGACCCTGGATAAGAATGTCGTAGTACATTGCAACAGTTTGTCCAGATCCGAAAGATCCGACTCATTTTGAGTCCAATACTACGCACGGTGGTATCAAAATAAGTGGTAATCGAAGTAAGTCTTGAAAACATTTTGTTATGTCTATCCATTCCTCCAACTCAATTTTCTGCCAAGAATTTTTTTGAATCTTTGGTTAAAGATAACAATCCGCAAGAGCAAGTAAGCAAGTCAATCACTTGTGCAGCAGCATATGCACTTATGCCTGGAATAATTGGGTGTAGAATTTCAGAGAATTATCTGGTAGAAAACAAGGAGGAAACACGCATGCAAATTTCACATTTACGACAGCGAAATTACATGAAATGTTCTTTACCAGTGCATATAGAAGCGACTTGATTAAAGCGTTTAATGCCTGTACATGGCAAGGTGTCACAGATGGCGAGAAAACTGTAGGTATGAAATTGGTATTTCATACGTACCATCTTTTTACATCAGAAGTTGCAAAAGTTGTGCACAGACAGGAAAAAGACCCACTTCCTTTTCAAGTAGCCATGATGGGACCAGAAGGTGGTAATTCCTTTGTCTGTCCTTCAATCGTCAACATCCTACCCGCGTTATATGAAAATTTATACGTCAACATCGCCACTCGTTATGAAAATGGGCGCAGGACAATTTTTTTGCGACTATCAACAGGATTATCATGTCCAAAAGTCGTTAGCACACCGGAAAGCTGTCTTACTGCACAAAGAGAAAGCGAAGGAAAAAAATATGAAAGCAAATCGAGCAAGACAAAAGTGTTGGCAAGCGACGCTCGCACGTTCGCTTGCTAGCGCTTATTTATGTATACCATATCGATGTATAAATTAATTATTCACCCTTATGATGTCGAGTGAACAATATATATGATAATTTATGTCTTATATACAAATAATGAGTTTGTAACAAGTGCACTTGTCATAGAAAAACTTTCGTATACACATGAGCAAATACTGAAAACTTGTAATAGCGAACTTGTAATAAAAAACTTGGGCTTAATTTACACTTACAGTAATGATTAAAATCAAATTCTACATATAATTTTAACAGAGAAGTTTAAGAACTGCAGCTTCAAATCTGGCGTAAAAACACAATATTGTAAAAAATGTTAAGTTGAAGTTACTTTCTTGTGCTAAATAGTCTGCTATCTTTAGGGAGCTCGGTGAAAGCATAGTTTCTTGTACATCCGGTATTTGATTTTTTGCTTACCTTTGCTTGTCCGAATATTATAGAATTCTGACTGGACTCGGTCAAAAGATAAGTGGTATTTTCGTTCTGTCCATTCACTGCCCTTAACTGAGAAAAATTATTTTCTACAACATCTTGATTGATAATGCTGGGCTTCACTACGCTTCCTGGAAATCGTTGAAGTTTCATTCGCACCAAGTAACAGAATCCTAGGACCATAGAGTTTAGATCAAACCACAAATTTGTAGAGAGGAAGTGTTTCCAATTCTTTGATGCCTGGATTTCTTCATATCAATCACGGAATAATTGCAGTGCTTCGCATAAATGGTGCAAATGGATGTAATTCATTTGGTAAATAACATGTTTGTCTGAAAATAACTCGACCATTCGACTTGTGTGCATAAAAAACAAGATCGATTGATCTAATTTGCTCGGGTTACCATTTGCAGATAAGCTTTGTATGCCTAAACTTGAAAAATTATGTATCTGGGATGATCACTCCATTACATTATATGATTTGGGGCCATGTATTTATAATCCTGTATCTCAAGTTTTATATACTTTATACCTTCATTAAACGATACATTTTCTTGTCCAACAAATCTTCTGCAAGACTGTTCGGCATATGTGAACTTGGCGTTAATGCGAAGTGCTCTTCTGTGAGTTTCTCGTGAATTGGGCAGGAGTTGCTTCTCTGATCCCAGACAGTCCCATGTAACAACCTTTTTTGGAGATTGTTTCTCAGTTTCTTGAAATTATGCTAAATTAATTGTAATCATGCATAAGAAAATAACCAAATGACACTTCTTCTCAAGCTTTAAGGCTTTTAAAGATTTCAAACCTAAATAAAAGTCAATATTTTTAAACGATTTGTGGCTACTCCATGACAAACCTGCACATGAACTAATTCACAATTGTCAGTGGATGAGAGGCTTCGGTGGTGCAATCATCAGGGCGCGTGACTTTCACCTCTGGGGTTGCGAGTTCTATTTTCTCGGCTGTGGGAACGTCTCTGCTCACATGAAAAGAGTTAGTGAACACTCTGTCACAGTATAGAGACGGACCAGTAGGGCCACTTGGCGATGCAACATGTAGCCGGCTTTTTATGCAAAAATATGCAGTTTACTGGCCAGGAAAGTTAGTCCAGCTTGCTTATTGGCCAGAAAAAGCAATTGACTGGCTGCCAATGCGTAATGAGCGGCCACACAAAATTTCAAATGAGTGACCCTACTGGTCGTCTCTATACTGTGACTCTGTCGCAAGTCGTGGGTTTTTTCTGGGTGCTCCGGTTTCCCCCTACAGGGAATGTTGACAGGGTGGGTTAGGAGAAATAAATTAGGAAAGTAATATCACAATTGTTGTAAAATAAAATAGTCCAGATTAAGTATGTAAAGTATTATTGTAAAGTGCATTTGATCATATTCACATGAATACTTGCGCTATATAAATTCTAAATATTATTACTAAAATGACGACGATAGCAATCAGGACATCGTAGAATATATTGTTTTAGAAACAAAGAATGGAAGAATCCCAAACTTTTAGCTTTCTGAAATTGTATATGTATATATCATATGTTGTCTTGTTTTCTTGTATGTATTTTTAGTAGTTATAGTTCTAGTTTATCAACTTTGATTCAAGTAGCTGGGTTGCAAATTACCTAAAGCGAGATTTTGCAACTGTACATGTAAATTAAATAATTATTAAAGTTTCCATTATTGAAATACCTTGCAGTCCATAATAAACACCATAAGATCCTCTGTCATCATGTGAGTTGTCGCGAAATGAGGATGGATAGGGCTGTAATTACTGAAGTGCATCTTTATACTCCCTGTTTGAGTCTCCACCATCACATATCGAATGATAAATTATATTATAGAAAAATTAAAAAGCTATAACTCCGTCACAGTGTTCTTACTTAAACAGGCAGAAACTTCGTAGAAGATAGGACAATCTCGATATAGCTGCTCCTGCTGCTGGAATTTTGACAGCAAATTACGTCCTGACCAAGAGAACAATTTACGACCCAATTTGGCTTATTAAAACATAGAAGTCGAAGTATATGCATTGAAAACTCGTCCAGTCTTTCTATGCGTTTATCATCGCCATCAGATCTTACAATTTGCTTCATGTGTGGATATCCTGGTATTGATGAAAGTGCAGTACGGGATCGAACAACTTTCCCATTCCATACGCAAGAAATTGCACGACCAAGATGAACTCAATCCACATTTCTCTTCATAATGAGAGATAATCCTAAAACATGATAACACCAAGCATTGTGATACAATACACAAAGATTGTAACCAATCAGCAGTCTGGTAAAAAAATAGTAAAACAAAAATGTTATATACACCAATGCAACGAATCGGGCATGTGTGACAACCCCCTACCCCACTTTTTGAAAATGGTCGGAAAATTTATATAAGATCCATAGTGGTCGGTTTCTTAAACCAAAGCGGTCGGTAAAATTTGAATTTATGGCATCCAGATTCCAGTATTGCATATTGAATTAATATAATGCACTAAAGTGCCCTCAAAATGCAGGAATTGCCATTTTTAATTCGAAAATTTCTGGGGGTGCATGCCCCCCGTAGCATGCTCGGTTTCACCCTCGTACCCAACAGCATTTTGGTCGGTGAAATGTTTTGCTGTACAATCAGAATAGCCTTGGTACGTCGCTGCTGGCATTTCAATTAATGGGGCCGCAATTTTAGAAGTTAGTATATTGTTCTTAAATAGTCATCCAAGTTGCTGGATAAATAATAGGTGAGTTTTCTTTCTATAACGACTGATATTTCTGTACTATATACTTTAATGACATTAGGCGAATTTTGAAGGTTGAAATTTCTATGTTATAAATTGAAAACATAGTTTACTGGTCGCGGTATTCAAACTCAACTATCCCGCTTTTTTATTAGCGGCGACAAAACTGAGAAACAAACGCGATATGTATTTTGTGTATTATATTATCAGTATTTTTAGTTGAATTCCTTGTTTCATTGGACAACATATAAAATGTTTTAATCATGAATGCGGACGTTGACAGACTATAATGATATTTTTGACAATTTGTAACAAATATGTTTGAGTAGTTTAAAAATTGTTTTTACCTTTAATAAGCATACAAAACTATAAACAAGCAGCTAAAAACTTACCATGTGGAAGAAAAAAGATTGCTTGTACATGTTTTTATTTCTTGTTGTTCCATTTCAACGGAAAATGTTGGCATTGCGAAAAAAAACTGCCTTCAGTATGTTTGTTGACATCGATAAAAAATTAATTTACAAAATTCCAGCTTACACGTCTAGTTTCACGAAAATTTAATTTCATTTTACTCACCAGAAAGGTATGTTCTTTCTTTTCTGTATTCTACATTATTTTTATATTGTAATTGTGCCAGTGTTGTCGTGCTGTCTAGTCACAACTCGCGTTTGGAAATGGTGTCTCGGTTGTCTTTTGTTTATACTGGACTTATGAGGCGAAAAGTTGACAGCAAGCTTTTTAAACTTTGCTGCTCAAAATGCTCTGCCACCCCCCCTGCCACTGCTTCAGTGAGTTTTCTTCGGAATTTTCAGAATTTTCGGCAGCCAATGAGAAAAAGGCCGACGATTTCTCCAATGATGACGTTTGTCGAGTAAAATGGATCCTGCCTATGTTCAGCAAAATTTCGATTAAAATATACTTTTTATTGACAAAATTTAAGTACTTCTAAACTATTTTCAACTCTAAAAAGTATAGAGAAATTTAGATAATATATCCAATGTCTTTTGTATCTAGTTTGACTTTAGTTTGTACAATTTGAAGAATATCAGGTGAAATATATCTTTGAAGTGGCATTTGACTTTCTTAAATTTTCCCATACAATCCTCGGCAGACCATCTTATTTTCATGAGTAATACACATATCTCAAGTCATTTAGTCAAAATGTCAAATACAAAATCTATAATGTAGCTTGCTAGCTTTCATCAATGTTTTGCACCAGAAATTTAAAATACTGACACATATATCCACAATTTTCACAATTTTGGTGATTTTGATTAACTTTTTGGCAGGCATGACCTAAATCATTCTTCCAAGGAAAGCTGCATGTTACATGTTCGTCCAGAGTACATGTGGCAAGACCATACTAAGTTACACAATTTAGAGTTTGTGCTTGTAACAGCAACAAAAATAATCTGTGTATCACCTGGATTTGTCAGATTAAATAAATAAATTATTTAACCATCTGGTGTTAACTATGGCATGTTAACTATGGCATCCTAATATAAAATTTAATGGCCAGGAGTTACATATATGCATGGTCAGCTATATTGGTATTGAATAATGTAAAAGTCTGACATACAAGCATGTAGTGAGTTAACATATGATTGGAGGTTTCACATGAAGATGCAAATAATGTTTCAGGTTTTATTATCAAAAACAATGTAAATCTAGGCAACAATATAGGCCACAAAATGTACTCACACCTGTCAAAAAAATGCATGCAAAAGCGCCAACATGCTTCAACTTCTTTAATTTTCATCCTTTTTCTACTAAATTTCCCATGAACATAGAACATATCATTCCTACAAATCGTATGTTTTTTGTTTTTGGAATTGCTACTTTTTGGCGGGAAAATTACGTCACAAACTTGGCGCCAAAAAATTAACAGTTAACTATCGGTAATTTTATGAACTTATTTGGAAGACGACATTGAGAGAGTCTTAAAACTGAAGTCTGTTTCGAAATACAACCATTCCTTGAGAAGATATCATGACTCAAATCTCTAAAAATCGCCCATTTTCTTCTATTTTTAGACTTGACCACTGAATTGTCTCCCCAGGCCTGGGATTGGAATAATGGAATTTTTCCCACAGTCTTTGCCTTGAGGGTTTTTACTTGCATCCAAAGACATGAATCTAGCCCAGTCTTGCCTGTGAGTAGGCTGTATTTAGGCCTCGCATGTTTGTACTACAAACTAGAAATACATGCATGCAGAATCCCCTTGCCAATTTGAACCAAACAATTTACTCCCCAAAAGTTATTGTAACATGAAGTACTGAATAGACCACTGTAACCATAGTAACATGCAACACTGTATGTTTCTTTTATTTTAATTTGTAAAAAATATTGATATTTTGTACTTTTAACTATAAAATTATCATTATCAATTGCCCAACTATATAAAGTGGATATGCGATTATGTACTATTTTAGCTTTGATTTACTGTAACATTCAACCTTAGACGTTCACAAAACGTTTCGAAATTTTCATAAAACTTCAACTGCTTTTCAAGCAGTATTTTTATACTTCCGCACTTGCTTTTGAAATGAAGTTTTTGAGATTTAATATAATAATAATAATAATAATAGCATTTATTTTAACACGATAGGTATTTACAGCATGAGCTGATGGGGTCGTGTAGTTATATCCTAACAATTAAAATTAAAAATTACACTTACAAAACAAATATATAAATAAGTTAGTGTTATTATTTACACTTCAGTTTTAAGAACCATGCAGTGTTTCTAGATATTAATAATTAGTCGAACATTGTATCACTCAAGAATTCTTGTTTGGCAACAGTATTTTTAAAAGTGTCCAAGGATTCTAATTTCCTGGATTCATTGTTAAGATTGTTCCACAACACTGATCATGACTTCCGTTTTAGGTCTTGGCAAGGATAAACAGCTTTCATTTCTAAGATTGTATGTGCTTGATCGTTTAGCAAATAATTCTTGAATTGGGACTGGAGCATTACCATAATAGCATTTGTGTACTAATATTACTAATAACTTTAAGTACGTGCTTTTCAATGTTTTCCAATTATATTTCGTTCGTACTTCTTCAGTTGGAGTATTCCAATCTAAGCCAAATATAAATTTGGCTGCTCTCACATGCATCCTTTCAAGATTGTCAAATTGCGTTTTGTTAGTTGATCCCCACACTACTAAACCATAAGTTACCGAGGGAAAAACCACTTTATAGTAAAAATCTAACCTAGCTTTAGTTGGTAAAAAATACAAAGATTTTAATAGATTTATTTTCTGTGAGAAAGATTGTGTTAACTCCAATATGTGCTTGACCCATTTTAGCTCATCGTCTACTTCCATTCCTAAACATCTTTTGGAGTGAACTCGTTTGATGCAATAATCTCCTAACATTCCTCTGAGTGGTCCAATGAATTTTTTCCTTCCGATCAGCATATATTCCGTTTTTCCTGGGTGAGGTGTGAGGGAATTAATTCTACACCAATTGTAAAATTTACCCAATACTTCGTCAAGTCTAATAGTTACAATATCTACAGTTGGTCCGATAACATATAAGGTTGTATCGTCCGCATACATTTCCAATTCTGTATCATCATCCCCACAGAAAATTTCAGGCAGGTCATTACAGAATATGGAAAATAAAGTGGGGCCAAGTACCGAGCCTTGAGGAACTCCAAATTTAACTTTCATTTGTTTTGAATGACAGCCATTTACCACCGTTATTTGAGTTCGGTTTGATAGATAGTCCTTAATCCAAGACCATATATCTCCAGAAATCCCCAATCCATGAAGCTTATTCAGCAGTATAGGATGTGATACTGAATCGAACGCTTTCTTGAGATCTATGAATAGAACACCAACAACGTATCTGTTATCTAATGCTCTTCTCCAATCCTCCGTCATCTTTACCATTAACATTTCTGTGGAGTGGTATTTTTTATATGCCCACTGGTGCCGACTGTGTAAGTTGTGTTGCTCCAAGTGTGATGTTAAGGTTGTTGCTACACATGCTTCCATAACTTTTCCCGGTACAGGCAATAATGATATAGGACGGTAATTGTTTTTGTCTGTCTCATCTTCTTTCTTGTATATAGCAGATATCTTTGCCTTTTTCCATATATCAGGTACTTTATGTGTTGTGGCACTAATACAATACATTGATGTAAGAGAAGGCAAAATAGCATCCCCTGCATACTTTAACAACTTTGGCGAAACTTCATCTGGCCCACAAGCTTTGTTCGCTTTTAATTTATTCAAAGACTGTGCTATTGCATCCTGGCTTACATCTATGTTCATGATAGTCGGGGTAATACGGTTTATATAAGCTGCTGAATTCTGGATGTGAGTCGTCATGCATTCATTAGCTAATTTCTCGCCAACCGACTAGAAATGCTCGTTTAAGATGTTTGCTTTACCGTTATCACTAATTTCAATTCCGCCGTTCTCTTTCCTAATCCCTAGAATAGGGCGGATCCGGTTTTTCTCTGTATCTTTCTTTATCAAAGACCAATAGGCCTTACAGTCCTTTACCTCGTCAAACAGTCCTTTGTAATATTTGCATTTAGCCGCTCTTACCTGAGCCGTAATCTGGTTTCTGAGTTCTTTATACCGAGCCCACATTTCAGGATTGTTAGTCTGTTGTGCTAATCGTAAAGTTTTTAACCGAAGATTCATTTTGTGCTTTATTTCGGCATTTATCCAAGGGAGTTATCCAAGGGTATTTTTATATTTTACCCAAACATGTTCTAAAACTTTATCAAAGTGTTCATAAAAGGAGGTGTCTGACGGTGGTATGTATATCGATCCAACAATAAACGCTTTAGTATTTGTCATAACTTTTAGCCATATTTGCTCAATGTCTGATCCGCTTTCAAGAGATCTCAGTCTAGTTGAGCATATTGAGTTCACAATATAAACAAGACATCCCCCTCCTTGTCGATCTTTCCTGTCTCTTCGTGCAATTTTATAGTTCTCAATTTCCAGTTGTTGGTTCGATATACTGCTATCTAGATGTGTTTCAGTTAAAGCCAAGATATCAAACCGGCAAATCTTTAATAGTAATCTTACCTCGTCGACTTTGTTTCTCAAGCTTCGTATGTTAACATGTGCTATGTTCATATTATTCTTGCAATGGCTTATTCCCTCTGCGAAATTTTGCAGATAGTCCATACTGTTTGTTCCCGACGCATTAGTCTCCCAGCCAGGGTTACTCTCTACATCTCCACAGACCAGCAACATCTGTCTAGAAGCAGTTGTGTTTGAGTAATACGCCACTCGAGTGTATGACCACTTTATTTTGTTAATACATTTGTTCGACTTATCTCTACTTTTCGTAAGGTAGTTTGGTGGTAAAAGAACAGGCAACGATATCGCATAAACGATATCCTGTCGGTATTTTCTGTCATATTGATTTCGATAGATGCTTATCAGTGTAAGACACAATAATATCAGCGAGAGCTTCAGGACATGTCCGGACGCCATTATGTTTTTTATTTTTCTATGACGTATTTGAATCAATACTAAAACGACTAAGACTAAGTCGAGTTCAGTTGTGACTCACAAAGGAGACATAATCATGCACATGTAGGTCAGTGATACCATATAGAGATTTAAAAAAGATAATCAAATCTCTGATTTCCCGGTCATAACACAAAGGTAAAAGCTTTAGAGCTGATAAACGTTCGTTGTAGGTGGAGTCACCTATCTTAGCCTTCAGGATCTATTTGCCTCGCCTCTGTATCTGTTCTATTTTGGCCTTTTGTGAAAAATAGGGTGGAGACCAAACCTCACTGGCATAACAAAGGTGTGATTTCACCAAAGACAAGTACAGCGTTCGTCTAGCTTCGACATCGGTCAAAAGGGGGCAAGTCCTCTTCAGTAGCCCCATTAGTTTGTTGGCTTTAGTTGTTACACGATGGATATGGGGGATCCAAGAGAGGTTTCTTGTTACGACTATGCCGAGGTCTTTGTCTCTTTGGACATTAAGTAGGTTTGTGGAGCCAAGTTTGTAGTTGAAGGAAACAGGTTGTTTATCCCTTGATACTGTTAGCACATTATATTTGGATGCATTAAACTTCATATTGTTGTTTTTGCTCCACGTGTCTAGGTTGCACAGAGCATGTTGTAGGTGCGCAGCATCGTTTTTCAGAGATTATACTTCTGTAGGCTTTGGTGTCGTCAGCATATATTGCTGCTTTAGTAACCACTGGTATAACATCCAGAATATCGTTTATGAATATAATAAACAGCATTGGACCGAGTATATTGCCTTGAGGCACACCGGATGTTGCAGATGACCAACTAGAGGCTACACCATCTACGACGACTCTCTGCATGCGACCAGTGAGGTAATCTCTGAACCAGTCAAGCATTTTACCCTTCACGCTGTACAAATCAAGTTTCCTTAAAATTAATCTATGGTCTACTGAGTCGAAAGCTTTGGCGAAATCTAGATATAGTATGTCAGTTTCGATATTTTTGTCGAGATTTTGTCCAATTGCGTCAAAGACTTGCAGAAGTTGAGTGGTGCACGAGAGGGTTCCTTAGAAATCCATGTTGCATGGGAGTAATAACTTGGATCACATGGTCGTAAAGCCTTCTACAAATGCAGCATTCCAACACCAATAATGGACAGGAGTGATATGGGTCGATAGTTTTCCTCTGGCTCTTTGGCATCTTTCTTGTGAATTGGAGTGACATCAGCTGTCTTCCACTCAAAGGGGAAGAACCCCTTATCCAAAGAATGATTGAACAAGTCACAAATACTCGGTGCAATTTGTTCACCGCATTATTTGAGAAGGCGTGCCGGAATCCCATCCGGGCCACATGCTTTAGTTGTATCCAAATTGTTCAAACAAACCACAATCTCATCCACACTCAATTGAAATTCAGAGAATTCAAGAATAGATTCTTGTGTGTCCGGTTCATTACCATAAACTGTGTTTACATTCGAGTTAGAAAACACAGAGGAGAAATAAGAATTGAGAAGTTCAGCTTTTTCTACTGGAGATTTCGCTGTAGCGCCATTGTAAGTAATTTTAGAAGATAGATTAGATCTGTGGTGTAGGATGGCCTTGTGACAACTCCAAAAGACTTTAGGGTTGGAGGTGAAAGATGATTCAATCTTAGCAAGTATTCACAATGTTTTTTCTTAACTAAGCACTTGATGGTTTGACTTACTACACTTAGCTTTCGTTTTCTTGTGACACTTCTATTTTGGCGGTATTTTTTCAAAAATAGAGTACTTCTTGCAAATTAAATGATGAACTTTGCCGTCTATCCAAGGCGGAGAGTTAGTGTCTTTGACAAGGTTTGTGGGAATATGCTCATTTACTGCCGCTAGAAATAAATCTTTCCAACAAGACCAGTGTTCACTTATATCATTTGTGTAGATGGTATTAAACGGCACATGTGATAAAGAACACTGAAGACTTTCAAGATCACCATGTTTGAAATAAAAAATTCGATGCTTAACTGCTTTTGCCCGTTTGAACTTTAGTTTGACGGTGAATTCCACAATCATGTGATCAGTCGGGAAATCGCATTGTTCAGGACTTGTAGTATATACATCATTAATAGCTTCAGGAAAATTACACAGCAGCAAGTCAAGTTTATTCCCAGCAATATGGGTTGGGCCTTCTATTAACTGGTATAAGTAGTATCAGTAGTTTACCCCACTAGATCACATAAAACATCGCCAATTGCTTGTCCTCCATTGTTAATAGGTGCAGCTTTGTCAGTCAACCAATCCAGGTTGGCTTTGCACCGGCTCAGGGATTAAAGGCATTTAAAAATATACCAATCCCAACACTAATGCCTGTATTCTAAAGGCTCACTCACACTCAAAGAGTGGAGGTTCAATATGAGCTTCCCTTGAGTGTTAATGCTGTTTTTGAATAGCTTGAGGGTGCATACTCACATAGTATGGTGCAAGCCTTTAGAATACAGGTGTTACGACCATGCAATCCTAACCTTACAAAATTAAAACGGTTGAGAAAGGACTTGTGATACAGATATTTATATCACCAAAATAGGCAAAACTGATTTGTTTGAGGTTCACAGTAGGCTGTTTAGGTTAATATTGGTATCTCAAATCAAGAATAAAATTCCTGGCTGTATGAGCAAAAAAAATTGTTAAGTACAAGAAAAACACATAGAGAAGACAAAATCCAAGCATAGAAGGCTGAGTAGGTAAGATAAGTGGTGAATTGACCTGGATTGTAATTTGTAAACATAATTTGATTTTTCGCGATATTCAAATCTACATGTAGGAATGTCCGACAGGCAACATTGTTTTTGCTTTATACAGTATTAATCTGCAGCAAAATCTAAGTCGTTCTTAGTTGCTTTTCTAACAAATCCATGAGACAAACTTAGAAATAAACTAATGGCTGTATATGGTGTCTACGATATCAGTAATATTTACGCTGTTTTTATTTAGAATCAAAATTTGATTTGTTTGAAAGCCTTTAAAATGCTTTGAAATGAAAACCATACCAATATTCTTTTGTGGTTTATTGACATGCCACATATAGTTTTGTCGTGATATCATTTGATTCTAAATAAACAGCGTAAACATTATTTAGTACTCTCAGAATACTAAAGGATATTCTAAGGTGGATTGGTCTATGTGGATTGGTCTATAGACACCC
Organism: Trachythela sp. YZ-2020; assembly: GCA_016169945.1. Lineage (NCBI taxonomy): Eukaryota > Metazoa > Cnidaria > Anthozoa > Malacalcyonacea > Clavulariidae > Trachythela > Trachythela sp. YZ-2020. Next base: position 4,073,713 of record JADLSH010000350.1, read on the forward strand.
TAATGGTGACCTGGGTAATTTTAAAAATTACATAAAATCTGCTTTAGATAAAATTCATAGACAAAATAAACAATTCATAGTAATGGGCGATTTTAATTTGGACCTTCTTAAATTTGAATCTCATGCTGCTGCTGATTAATTTATGAACAATCTGGGAACCTATTTCTTTCAGCTGCACATTCTCCAACCAACACATATAACAAATCACTCTGCTATCCACATAAAGAATATGTATTACAAAAAATATTTAAAAACTAAATCGCAAAAGTTTTATTCAAAATTTAAGAAATATAGAAGTAAAATAAATCACTTAATGAGAATAAGTAAAAACTATTTCAATAATCACCTGAATGACTCCAAATTGGTATGGAAAGGAATCAAGCAAATTATATACATGAAAAATCCAATTTCTAGTACAATTCTGACAAAGATTAGAAATAATGGACAAGAAATTACTGAAACAAAGAAAATTGCAGAAGCATTTGGTAAATATTTTGCAGAAATTGGTGACAAACTAGCTAGCGATATTCCCAATGTCTCTAAATTACCATTGGAATATATTGATAGTCAAACTTTCGATACTTTTTACACATACCCTACCACTTCATACGAAATTGAAAAATAAATTATGGGTCTAAAAACTAGCAAGGCAGTAGGACCATGTAGCGTACCTATAAAAGTGTTAAAGATTCTTCAAAATGTCATATCTAAACCGCTGGAAATTTTGTTTAATAGAGACCTTTTTACGAATACCTCAAACCGCAAACCGCTAGCGATCACGTGACTAGACTCCCGCGGTCTAATTTGCAGGAAAGTTTCAGGTTTTCAATGTGTGGAAATTGTTTTCGCTTATGAATAATCCCTCAGGATGTTTTTTGAAAATATGAACCTATATTTTAGTTTTACACAAATAACAATAAACTAAGCTTGGAAAAGCTATAAAGCACAGCTTTCAAAACAAGATGGCAGCGAATACTCAAAAACATCTGAGTGTGTACTTCAATCTTAATCTCCTCAAAATATATCACTTCTGACGTCTAACCTCAAACTACAGTTTGGGGTTTGAAGTAAAAATTTTAAACCTCAATCTTCAGGTCCCTAGTACCTCTTTTTCAACTGATATAGTCCCTGAAAACTTTAAACTAGCTAGAGTCTTGCCAGTATTCAAAAAGGGGAACCATAGTAATTTGAATAACTATAGACCAATTTCACTTCTCTCTGTCTTCAATAAACTATTAGATAAACTTATGTATAATCGGCTTGTTGCTTATCTCCAAAAGAAAGAAATACTCTATGACAAACAATTTGGATTCCGCTCACAGAACTCGACCGAGCATGCTATCCTGACTATCATTGATAAAATTCAAAATGCTATTGAAAATAGGAACTACTCTTGTGGAATATTCTTGGACTTTAGTGAAGCCTTTGATACTGTGCATCATGGAATTCTAATAAATAAGTTAGAAAAGTATGGTATCAGGGGAATTGCTAATTGACTGGTTTGCTTCTTACCTTACTGACAGGAAACATTTTGTATCATTGAACAATATATCATCTAATCTTCATGACATAAATTGTGGTATACCTCAAGGATCTGTTTTGGGGCCTCTTTTAGGGAAGTTAGGGAAGTACGGGTGGCGCACACGGCTAGCGCGTCACCTTTCACCACTAAGTTCCAAGTTAAGCCCGGTCGGGCGAGTTCAGTGGCTGGATGGGTTACCACCTGGGCATAGTCTTCGTGTCGACTTGCAACAACTAGGGACTCATGTGAATAGAGTTGTCGTAGTTGATCTCTCCCGTGCTTCGAGGGTTTTTCTCCGGGTACTCCGGTTTTCCCCCCTCTTCAAAATCAACACCTAGTTGCATGTGCAGATCACAAAAGGGGTATGAACTAATAGCGGCTGCTAGAGGCGCCATTTGTAAGCTTACGGTTTACCTCGGTCTGTTCATGTCTGTGTAATGTCTCTGTAGTCGTAATGTAAATGGTTGTTGAAAAGCCCTGTGGGGAACAACTATTAAAATATCTATCTATCTATCTATCTTTTGTTTCTATTATATATTAATGATTTTTACAAATGCTCCGACTTTTTTGATTTTCATCACTTTGCTGATGATTCCAATTTATTCTATGAAAATGAAGACCTATTAGATCTGCAATCTAATATTAATCAAGAGTTGGTCAATATCCATGTTTGGCTATGTGCCAACAAGTTGTCACTTAACATCGAAAAATCAAATTTTGTTATTTTTCATCCTCACCAAAAAAAAATTCCAATAGATGCAAGTCTTAATATTAATGGAAGAGATCTCAAAAAAGTTGATTACATAAAATAATCTTGGTGTTTTTATTGATTCCCACCTATCCTGGAAATATCAGGTCGATCATATTGCAAAAAAGATCAAAAGAGGAATTGGCATTCTTTCTAAACTTAGACACTTTGTAAATATTAAGATTTTAGTCAAACTGTATTATGCAATAATATACCCATTTTTGATCTATGCATTAATAATTTGGGGTAACACATATTCAACCACACTTAAACCACTTATTATACTTCAGAAGAAAGCTATGCGTGTTAACCTTTTCTTGCTTTGATGAACACTCAAGTCCTCTTTTTAAGCGTCTCCAAATCTTAAAGTTTACTCATCTCGTTACATTACACATGACCATGTTTATGCACAAATATTGCCGACGACTTTTGCCTTCGAGTTTAAATGATCTCTTTACTCCTGTACATCAAATACATACATATAATACTAGACTTTCATAAAATCTTTGTTTTTCTTTACCGAAAATCAGAACAAATTTTGGATTATTTAATATAAGATATCAGGGAGTAAAAACATGGAATGTGCTGGATGAAGCTGATAAACAAATGACACTTTTACAACTTAAAAGAAAACTTAAAGCTGATTTCATTGTTAAGTATTAATTTTTTTTCCCCTTTGAAAGTGGCTGTCCTTTCTTTTTTCTTTATTCGTAAAAACAACGTAATTATTGTAAGATCAATCTTACAATAATTAATAAATTGTGCTACTTGGCCCCTAGTCGTTTAGCCATTTGGTTATTTCAGGGTGCCAGCTCCTACATTCAAAATATAAGTCATATCAATAGATAAAAAAAGGAATAATGTAAATAAAAAAAAATGTAATTGTGTGATTGTTTAGGGAGCAATAAATTGTCATTGTCAAAAATTGTCATTGGTTTTAATTGATTCAAGATATTCTTTGAGTATAAGAAACCAACTGGCTATATTTACAGATTTTGGTTAGTGCCAACACAATATATAAAATACTGCAATTATTTGCTATAACACACCAGGATGATAGCAAATAACTTTCGATAGTTTTGCAAGTGCTCACATTGTAAAGGATGATGGCAAATAACTTTCGATAGTTTTGCAAGTGCTCACATTGTAAGTGCTCGCATTGTAAGCGCTCGTGTTTTGTGGTCTGAGTTCCAAACATGCCATTCATTCGCGTTCCCACAAACGGTGTGATGCCGTATTATAAAACAATACGAGAAATGCCTTTTCTATTACTCATTTTGTGTTAAAGCACGATGTTGTGATGATCTGTTTACAAAATATAAAAAAAGTCACAACATGAAATATGTCAAAATTGTGATTTTGTTTAATACCAAGCTATAATGGTGAGCAATAAAAAATCAAAAACCATGTTGGTCGAAATTACATTGAAATATTGTTGTGATTCGTACAAAATTTGACCCTGGCAATGAAGAGCTTTGGTACGATCTGGCACAACGCCAGCAGAGGAAATGCCTCCAACATCCACAAACCCTCCAAGAGAAATACAGTATATGGACCTCAGGAACATTGTTAAGCAAGCCCATGAACAAAAATTTGATCCATGGAAATTTTGACAATAAACATTGTCTACCCAAATACACCTTAGTGGTGGACAATAGTTTGGAATTTATTGTCTTGGTGTTCAACTGGCCTCAATCAGAAGACCATGTTATTTTTATAAGGAAACTAAACGTACTGTGACATATACCGATGTTCTTGAATTGTTGCAAGCAATCGAAACTGCACCATTATGCAACGGTTTGCCTTATGATGATGATGATGATGTGCGATCTGTTGCTGTGGATCCTACCTCCCAATGTTCCTCAGGGTCTGTTCTTCGCCATTCCATACCAAAATTACTGCCTGATGATGCTTCACATTTTGAAGTTACAGTGATTTTTCGTTCAGTTGATTGTGAACTAACTTTATCAACTAACTTTATTCAAAAGAGCAATGTAAACCGTGTTCCACTGCTGTTAGTGAGATTAAGAGGTCCAGCAGAAGAAAATCAAGAGCATCAGCCCTTCCAGCTAAGTCAAAAGCTCCACTGGCAGCATGTGGACCTGAAAAGCTCCGTGCAACTTTAATGGCAACCCGGAGGATTGAACAAGATGGTTTGGGAATAAGCAAGTCGACAGAGAAAGATATCCTCAAAATCATGGCTGGAAAAAATCTTGATGATAATCCACACATGAAGTTTTTCTGGGACCAGTAGATGAAACTCCTTCAGTCTAGCAAAATGGGAAGAAGATATCATCCCCAAATAATCAGGTTTGTAAAAGAGTGGAAATATGGAGCATTATAACTGTACCGGGACATAGCCAGGGTGGAGTTAAGGGAGCTGCAGCTCCCCCCTTTGGTAATATTTAGTGGTAATATATATTTACTTCAAAATTAATGGAAGTAAAATTAATTCAACTCAGTCCCCTAGTCAAACAAGGTGCTTGTGCTTGCATTACAACCACAACTATATACCTTTTGTCCAACCTCAGCCCCCCCCCTTTTTTTACAGGTCTGGCTACGTCCCTGTAACTGTATACATTTTTTACATTCTAGGTTTGCCTTGTCTCTCCATGCAAAGTCTGCAAGTGCCTGCAGAGAACTGCAAGAAAGTGGTGCTCTTATCCTCCCAAGTGAACGTGTTCTCAGGGACTATAAGAACTATTTTAAACCGAAAGCAGGAATCAACAAGGAAAGTGCTGAACATCTGAGAGCAAAATCATCCTCATTTGCACTGTCCTGAAGCACATCATAGGATATTACTTCACTGGTAATATCACCTCCTTCCAGCTGATGCCGATATTTTGGAAAATTGTTTCTGTTCTGGAGGTGTCTCTGACTTAAAGGTTGTTGCTGCAGTTAATGATGGAGCATCTCCAAATACAAAATTTTTCAATCTACATTGCAATCTGGCCAAAGAAGATAAAGCATGACATTGTATACAAAACTCTCAATGTTTTTGCAATGTCACGCTTTATTTACTTATTTTCTGACTCTCCGCACCTTATGAATACCTCAAGGAATTGCCTCTACAATTCTGGATATGGTTCCGGTAGCCGATGTATGTGGAACAATGGGAACGATTTGTTGTTTCGGCATATAGGCAATTCATTCTACAGGTTCGATCAAGATTTCGATAAAGATTTCGCTCTGCACTCCCTCCCCAAGCTTACCTTGGATCATATCACCCTCACATCCTACAGCAAGATGAAGGTAAAGCTGGCAGTCCAAGTGCTAAGCAATTCTGTGGCTGTTACACTACAAGATAGTGGCAAAGAGGAAGTTCTCGGCACTGCCATGTTTTGTGAAATGATGAATCGTTTCTTTGATTGTACCAATGTTCGATCAAAAACCGAGCAAAGCAGAAAGAGAAATATTTCCTGAAGCCAAATTAATTAAATTAATTAATTAAATTAATTAACCAAATCATTCTACCTATAAACCCAGATTTCGTCAATGGAAATAATGTTACTTCATGGTTGCTCACTGACTATGATCTGGGTTTACAGATAAAAATATTTGGTTAATATTGTGTTCCTTAATTAACAACTTATAAAGCAAAAATTCCGAAAAGACAAAAACATCTTGAACACAATATGATTCAAAACAACATGCAGGTTGAGACTGAAAATTTACACTCTCCACATGCATCATGTTTTGAATCATATATTGTATTCTCAAGATGTCTTGTCTATTCGGAATTTGCTTTTTGCTTTACTTTTTTAAATTGTCGGCTGGTCATGGTTTTTAACACTTAAGTGATATCAGTATCACAAGGTTAAAACAGTTACATTAATATTTATTGAAAAGAACTTGCATGCTATATTGTATGTTTAATATTATGTATATTATTGCACTATAATTAATGATTAATAGAAACTTACACCATTCACACCAACAATATTATAAATGAACAAATGCACTATATTACAGTTTTTAATTCATTTGCTGTATGAAAGTACCTATTATTTTCAGATTTCTTGAGCTCTTTCCTCAGCGCCTTGGTACTTGTTTGTTTTTCTTTTATTTTGTATTTTGTGATAAAGTCTCGAGCATAAGAAAAAGACCTTACTTTTACATAGAATTTGACAACATTCTCCAAACACAACTTTTGAGTTGGAGATGAAAGTTCAATTCCAGATGCCAAAATTATATTCTCCCACAAATACATAACTACAGGAGAATTGAGCACTGTGTCGCATATAACACCGGTTGGTATGCTTCTTAATGTTTCATTTCTCTTGGCAAGTTCAGTTCGAAAGGTAAGTTCGGAAATTTCAAGGATGCCAACCAGGTCAGCAAAGGGTGATACCACAGGAGGCCCAGGCTCTATTTGCCCGCGCCCGCGACTTCCTTATAACGAGGGAAGGAAGGAAACATTGAGACCAAAATAGCCCAGACTTGGCATATGTTACACGAAACTATCCTAGATTTTTCGCTTTTAAATGCATTTCTTTCGAGATTAATCGATATCCCCTGCAAAAATTATACCGTACAACTCTCAAAACAACGATACTTTAATCAAAGAGCTTAAATTCGCTCTAAAATCTGTGAGGGAATGACAAAATTTGGCAAAAATATATCCGAGTGCCAGGTTTGCTGGTAAAAAACCGGAAGTCGTTGAACAACTCAAAATACACTCAAACCTGATTGGACAACGAATATCAACAAAAATTTCAAATCTCAAAGTTGTCCAATCAGGTTTGAGTATATTTTCAGTTGTTCAACAACTTCCAGTTTTTGTGGATAGTAATCCCATCGGGATATAAAGCCTATAGACAAATTTGGCTAACGTTTGTTTGTACTCAATTCACAACTTTGGATAACTCACATGCTTAGTTACTATTGTTCTAGTTTGCGAAAACATTGAATAGAACAATGAGTGAATAGCTCTTATACATAAGTATACTGCTTAGTTATCTTTGTTCTATTCAATGTTTTCTCAAACTAGAACAATAGTAACTAGGCATGTGAGTTATCCAAAGTTGTGAATTAGGTACCAACGACGTAAACAGTGTTAGCCAAATTTGTCTATGAATGCTATGATATCCAAAATTAACTTCTGGTACCAACAACAACAACAACAATTTATTTCGCACCACCAAGAAAATAACATTACATGATTATGTATGTAAATATTATGGCCAGAAATAGTGCAGACTAAACGAGTCTGGTGACCTTTTATAAAATAACTAAAAGAATTGAATAAATTTTACATTATTTTGTATAATTATAAAAATGTATTCTTGAATACTTGTGGCAGCGTTGTAAATGCAAATCATATTTTCCGCAATTTTATTCTTAAAAGATGACTTGCTAAGAGTTTTATATTTATTATCAATATCATTCCATGCTTTAGGACCCTGAAATCGAAGACTGAATTTGCCATAATTAGTTCTTATTTTATCAATATAATATGTATTTCTAGAGGCTAATCTAGTATTATGATTATGTACTGTGACATGTTTGAATAGGTTATTAAAAATAGCAGAAAGGTTCCCGTTATGATAATCATACATGAATAAAGTGTTGTTTAGAAAAACAAGATCAACAAGCTTCAAATAAAGGACGAGAATGATCGTCAAATTTAGAAAAGGTAATAATTCGAACTACTCTTTTTTGTAAGGTTATTATTGGGTTAAGATTTGAAATATAAGTGTTTCCCCACAACGTTATTCCATATGTCAAATATGGGTAAATTAAGGAATAATAAAGTTGTGTAATTACATGTGAGGTAACGAAATAGCGAATTTTGCACAACATACCAATACTTTTAAATATGTTGAATATGACTTTTCCAATTAAGATTACAGTCTATATAGATTCCTAAATACTTGATACTAGTTTCTTGTTTAATTTGTACTTGATTAATAAATATTTTTATTGTGGACGTAATTTTCTTTTGAGGTGGATGAAAAATAACAAGGGAAAGTATTACAATTGAGCCAGGAATTAATTTTTACGATATTAATATTAACAACTTGTTCCATGTCCAAAATACTCTTGTTTGTACAAAACAGATTAGAATCGAAGCTTTTGAACTGTTGTTGAAATCGTTAATATACAGAAGAAATAACAGTGGACCAAGTACAGATACTGAACTTCCTATGGATACAAATTGTTTTCGATTTTCTAAGTATGAAATAAACCAATCTTTTGTTATTCCCCTTACAGCGGATTCCGTTTGACTGCAAAACAACAAACGTTCGCAACGCACGTTGGTAGTTTAAAATTTGACGTTGCTAACGTCAATTTTAATTGTTTCCAAGGGGCGGGCCCAACGTTCGATGTGCTTCAAAATGTGGAAAGTTAACAGTAAAGGGCGATCTTACAGTCACGGAAAAGCACTTTCTCTTAATGCAAGGGTCAATATTGTAGACGAAATTTCCGCCAAAGGGGGGGATAAAACTACAGGGAATTTTCCAGGAAAATTTATTGATATAGCGAACGAATTTAAGGTTTCTGCATCTACTGTGTCCAAAATCTGGAAACAGTACTGCGAATCAAATGATTTAGTTCCGAAGCATGGAGGGGGAAACAGACCAAGTTTATCTGACAGTGATCTTCAGTTAATTGAAGTATTGAAGAGGCAGAGACCTTCTATAACGTACTATGAAATCATGGACATGCTTACATGATTACATGATTTTGGAGAACTACCCGAAGGAGATACTTCAGTAACTTCAGTTTGTAATGCCGTTCAAAATAAACTACCGAGTGGTCAGTTTACTTTTAAAAAAACTACGGTTGTGGCAAGAGAACGATTCACAATAAATAACGTGGCATACACACAACTATTTATCGACTACTTGCACAGCAAAGATCCATATGTTTTGAAATACTTCGATGAATGTGGGGTAAAGCTTCCTGTAAATGGCGCGCGAAATTACGGCCACGCACCGATAGGAGAGAGGGCAGTTGAGATTCGAAGATACTGTCAAACCGCCAATACCACCGTTAATCTCATGTGTGGCTTAACTGGTGTGACATATATGAACACAGTAAATGGCCCATCTAACACATTGGAATTTTTACGGTTTTTTGAAGAGGCTTATAATTCCACAAATCCTAACATGGGACGACCATGCCTAGAAGTCGGAGACATAATAGTTATGGACAATTGCGCATTTCATCATAATGAAGGTGGTCAAATTTTGAGGGATTTCTTGGATGACTTGAATATAGAGTTAGTCTACATGCCTTGCTACAGTCCAGATTTCAATCCAGCAGAATATGTCTTTGGTAAGATAAAAACACTACTAAAATATAGACTTTGGGATTTGACAAACACCAACCTGGTTGATTCGCTATACACTGCCATCAATCTCATAACTCCTGCGGACATGCAAGAATATTTTCGAATTACTGGTTACTTAACTGTATAATCTGTTTTTTACTGTAGTCTGGTATAATAATGAGATTGTTAGATGTTTGATATTAAATTGTTAAAGGATATTTGTAATTACTGTAATTCGTAGAGAATTATATTATTCAAATTATTTCATGTATATAACCAAAAAGTGTGCCTGTTGAAAAATTCATACTGTTGACACGTTTTATAAAGCGAAGTTTACACAAGCAAATTTTACTTGGCAATTTTTACTTCGACAATCTCTATTTGCCCGTGTATAAAATTATGAAATGTGACAAGTCTTTCATTGACCAGTGCATGTAATCAGTGTTGAAAAACTTGCATGCCAACTTTTCAAAAACTTGTCACATTTCATCATTTACACCAGACAAATAATTAATTGTCAAAAGTCTAAAAATATACATGCAGTCTACAAACAGTGTGGGCATTTTTATTTAAAAAGTAAACGTCAGCAAAATATCAATAAAATTTATTCATGCTATCAATATAGAAGCGAAATGTTTAAATGTATGCCTCCGCGAGACTCCATGCAAGTAGGCTATATTGTACATTATATACCTATAAAAAAACGCAACGAAAACGTCTCAAAAAATAAAATTTCAAACTTATTTTGGTTAAGTTACTTTACTTGGATCTTCGCTGGAGTTGTAACAATGCTGCTGCAGCATTCGCCTCGAATTCCATGTCTGCTTCCTGATTTTTGGTGGGCTCCTCTGCTGTGGGCTGTTGCCGTGTGTCCACATCTACAGGTGATTGAGGTGATTCCATTTCTTCCTGTTGAAGTTTAATAGCTAACTTGAAATCTCGTGTTTCCTGAGTAGATATTACAGGAAAGCTACTTGTACAACTATTTGCTCTAGAAGTACTTGTGTGGGTTGAAGTAGCAGTAGAAAGACAAGGACCTGTTTTTTGTTTTTTAGCTTTGTCGGTTGGAAAATTGATACCATACTCGTCAGAGAGCAGGCGCTTTTGGGAACTCATTCTGTGATCTGTCAATCTCTCAGTTAAAGTACTAGAAGAAACCGTATTTGTGCTAGATGATGATTCCAGGACTACCCGGTGAAGAAGTTGGTTAACGTTTTCTCTTGATGGGAGTTTACCATGCAAGTTTTTCTGAACCATAGCTACGTCTCTATTCAGGAGTATCCAATTTCGACGGCCAAACGAAATATATCGCTCCGGTAATTCTTGTACAATGACATCCTCAATCTGCTTTGGAACTGATGTGAGCACTTTGTCTGCAGCACGTTCTGCGTTTTGGACCTCGTTTTGTGCGGTAGTTAGGGCCTGTTTATATGATCCCGTCTAGGCGGGACGGGACGTTTCCATCCCGCCTAGCCGGGAAACTCGCCTAGGCGGGATGGCTTGTTTATATGGACAAAAACATTGCCGGGATGAAGCCAGTTAAGTGCTTGACGTCACATTTTCTTGCAGCAAAGGGATTTACGCATGCTCAGAGGAAAAGTTCATCCCGCCTGGCCGGGATAGAGTGTTTATATGGGAATTTTTCGTCCCGGCTAGGCGAGATCCCGGCAACAGACGCCGGGATCCCGTCTAGGCGGGATAGAAGCGGGATCATATAAACACTCAAATAGAGTTTATATTACAAGCGGGATCTCGGTAACTGTCCCGTCCCGCCTAGACGGGATCATATAAACAGGCCCTTAGACTTCGTTCGAGCCGAGCAGTTTCCCTTTCCAAACTTGTAATTGCTATCTTTTCGCTGCCATGTTTTGAGAGGAAGCCACATGAGTAAGCGGATCTACAAGGACTAAAATCGCAACTTTTTTTGGTGTGACCAAGTTTAAGATGACAATTCCCACATGTGCCCTTTTTTCCAACATTTTGCTGCGATGCGATATCTATCTTCTCACGACATTTCGTAAGCTCTTGACTTTTCATTTGCAATGTGCGTTGAATATCCTTCGCGGCTTGTTGTTTCTTAGCGTATCTCTCCAAAGGAAGTAATATACGCGAGTCTTGAGGTGGATTGGTAGGATTGCTGCTTTCTGAATCACTGTCACTGGAGTATACAAGATCATTTTGCCCTTCTGTTAAGGTCAATGATCTTTTTGCGCGAGGAATGGCTTCTACTTCATGGCGAAGTTCTTGCGGTTCAACATTTCTACGGGTATTACTGACACTGTTTTTTTCAGTGCGAGAAGGGACAGACAGTAAGCCAGGAGAATCAAACGCAAAAGCCTTGACTGTTATTGTTTTCTCCTTCTCTAAAATCCCCTTGATTTGATAGTTAAAATAAGTGGAAGACAAATCCACTTCCAAATTATCTTCGATAACTGACAGTCGCAAAGATGAGGCCATTTTATTTAGATAAGGAACTTCGGTCAATAAACGCGCTTTGAATTCATCAAAACATAGATTCACGAGCTCTTCTTCCCTCATGAAAACAGGAGTTACCCTTTTGGTTGAATAATAGTCGTAGACAATTTTTATTTTTACCAGAGACATATTAAATTTTCGTATAAACTTGTTTATAATACTACATTATAAAATATACTGCAAGCACGTGCTACAAGCAGGCTAAATAAACTATGAACCTGTCAAAAAAGCACATTGAACGTTGGGCCCGCCCCTTGGAAACAATTGAAATCGACGTTAGCAACGTCAAATTTTAAACGACCAACGTGCGTTGCGAACGTTTGTTGTTTTGCAGTCAAACGGAATCCGCTGTATCCCATAATGCTTAAGTTTAGTTATTAAAATTTTGTGATTGACAGTACCAAAAGCTTTACTTAAATCCAAAAAAATTCCACAAGAAAACAAACCATCCTCAATTGCTCTTTGGATTTTATCGGTAATCGATATGACTGCTTTCAATATAGTTAGTTAACCTTTTACACATCAATTTTTCTAGTAGTTTATTAACTAGTGATCCAAGGATAGTGCAAAGTTTTAAAAGACAAATGCTATGTTACATGGTTACGTAATTGTTGTGCATCCATGTTGTGTTGTGTTGTGTTGATATTTGCATATTTCGTATTTACACGAGCAAATTTTATTTGGCAATTATTTTTACATTTACTATTTTTATTTGCCCTTGAAAATTGATGAAATGTGACAAGCTTTTGAAAAGCTAGCGCATGCCAGTTTTTCAAAAAGTACACTTGTCAATGAAAAGCTTGTAATATTTCATCATTCGTAATTCTAAATTCGCGATGACTGATTTACGTTTTTGCCAATATATTATAGCAAGCAGATAAAATTGTCCTTTGTTTACGGTTGCAATATTTGATTAGTTTTATTCAACTAATTACAAATATGTCAATTCAACTTCGATTATTTCAAATTTTATTTATTTATTATTTCATTGTGTATATAAAATTTGGAGAGTACGGTTGTACACAGACTACTAAAGTAAAGTCTAAGCAAAACTAGAAAGTATATAGAATGCATCATACATCATAGTTATATATACAGACCAAAATGCCATTCGCATTTGTAAACAACTGCCCCGTCAAACAGAGATGTGTTCTATTAATACTGCATAACAAATGTCAAATTTCAAAATTATGCAGTTCATACTACACTCTACTACTCTAGTGACTCGACAAATTACACTCTACGAGTCTATGGACAGAGTATAGCAACTTCTACTACAGTAGAACCTGAGTTTTGCGACCCCTATGTTTTGCGACCACCTGTCATATACGACCACATTTCCTGGCACGGATGATTTGTAACTAAGAATTACCTGTAGTGAGCGACCACCTGCCTAACGCGACCAGCGACCACTCTTTTGCGTCCCAAAGCAAGACATTTACCCGTCATTAGCGACCATTTTCACTTCAAAGCGACTTTTTCATGTTTGTTTACGTTTGAAAATGTTCGGTTTCCAACATATTCTCATGTTTGTTTTACGTTTATTAACGTCTTAAAACATTCAGGTTTACGAGAGTTTTACCCGGAAATTGTCAAGGTTTCAAAGCAAACCAATCAACGTTTGCTACTGAGATAATGCAGGCGTTGATTGGCTTGCTTTAAAACCTCCACGATTTCCGGTTAAAACCTCGTAAACCTGAATGTCTGATTTGTAAACGTAAACAAACGTGAGAATATATCTGCGACCGAACTTTTTGCAGGATTCGCAAAATGAGATTTACTTTTAATGCAGCCTTTCTTTTTGCGTTTTCATAAATTGGGTCTTTTGCTCTAACTTAACATAAAAACACATTCCCAACAAATGACTCATGCATTGTCTCTTACCCTCGAAATTCGTCCGATGATTTACCATAAACAAGCATTGTAAGTGTTCAATAATCGTAAATCATCGGAACAAACTTTTGAAATGAATTTCGTAACTTTGCAACGAATAATTCGAAGTATCGTGACGGTTTTAGCATTTAAAACACTTGTTTGATAATTTTTGAGAAATGATGACGTCATTTACAAACCTGTGTTAACGACCACCTGTCATTTACGACCGTTTTTACGAGAACCAAGGGTGGTCGCAAAACTCAGGTTCTACTGTATCTATAAAATTTGCCAGAAACAATACAGTAGCCGTATTAATGTGTATAAATTGTACGCAAGTCGACTTACCTTAGATCGTTGGTAAAATCCAATGCTGTTTACTATAACTAACATATTCGATATTTATGGTAAGACCAAAGGGATCTCATCGGGTCTTGAATCTTGTATTTGAATTTTTTTATATATAATGGGCACCAACTACCAAGTCCAAAATATGTGACATGTTTGACGCGAAACTTACGCTTCGGAATTCCCACTTCCAGCTGCCACCATTATAGCTTTATCGACATATTCAAACATTGTTGTTCATGTTCGCGACTCGCTCCTACATACGGCCGCCATATATATGCTATATTTGCACCGAAATATTTCATGCCTCGAACACACGTGCTCAGTTGAATTTTTCGCAAAAATTGAGATTCCGGGGTTCTTGCTAAACATATATGCAATCCAAATTGTAAGCTGCGTGGGAAAATATATTAACCATTCAGCTAACTTTCACATCCATGAGAATAACGGCAAACATTGATATATCACTAAACTACGCTAATTTTGATAAAAACATTCTAAGGATATCATTCAAGCAGAGCCGTTTTGCAATTGTACATCAGGAGTAATTTGGACCCCCCCCCCGGAGAGTTTACACTATGACTATGACTATGACTGACTGATGTGAATTTTCGCCACCCATCACAATATAGGAGCCTTATAGACAAGTTTGAGAGCCTTTTTTCAATATAGGAATTACACATGCTAACTTGAAGCTTTCAGGCACCACTCCAGTTCCAAATGAATGATTAAAAAGTACTTCTAATGGTTTTGATAAATGTGTATTGAGTATTTTAAGTAATTTAATGGGTATACTGAATGGCCCGATGGCTTTTGTAGGATTTCGTTTACTAATTTCCTGTTCTATCTGATATCTTGTAACGGGACTGAGAAAGAAGCTACAAGTTTGTGGAGGGTTCATGTAACTTAATGGTGGGACATTTGTACTAGGAATTGAACTAGCAAGGTGATTACCTATATTAGAAAAATATTCATTAAATGTTTTGGAAATTTCTTGAGCATCTACAATTTCCCTACTGTTTCTAATCAATTTAGAGGGTGCGGTTGAATGTTTTGGTTTGAGTGTAATTAAGTCTTATATGCCTCTCCAAATAGCTTTGACGTTTTTACTATGTTTTATAAAATAACTATTATAATATTTCTCCTTACTAACTCTTAATAATTTAGTTAATTTATTTCTGTATAATTTATAATTATGGCTGTGATCAGGGCATTTATTATTTAGGTATTTTTTAAATAACTTATTCTTAGTTTTAATAGAATTCTTAATACCAGTTGTAAAACTTGTAATCCAGGGTTTAGAATAAAATTTAATTTGTTTTTTTGCTAAGCTTCTTAACAGGGACATGCTTGTCTATAATATCTGCAATTGTAGAATAAAATCTGTCGAAAATAATATTAACATCACAGTCACGAGAAAAAATAGTTTCCCAATTGACAGACTGTATTTCATCAATTAAAACGGTCTCATCTAAATTTGAATAATCTCTTTTATAAATTTTGAAATTTTTTGGCAATGCAGTTAGTTGATTAATAATGAGAAAATTAGGAAGATGATCAGATATATCAGAAAGTATATTGCCGCTTATAGTATGATACTTAATAGAGTTTAAAAATATATTGTCAATAAGTGTTGCTGTGTGATTTGTTATTCGTGTGGGTTTAAGAATATATGGAGTATAAAAATAAGAGCTCAAAGTGTTTACAAAATCCTCAGTTGGAGTATGGGCTGAATAGTTAAGAAGATTTATGTTAAAATCGCCCAAGATGACACAAGTTTTATTTTCTTGCTGAATTTTGTCAAGACATGAATATAGATAGTTTGTGAATGCTTCTAAATTGACTCTAGGATGCCTATACAAAACACCGCAAGTTAATTTTTGATTTGATGTTTCAATATCAACCCACAAGCCTTGAAATTCATCTACTGATACGCCTAGATCATCTCTAATAGTATAATTTATTGTTTCCATTATATAAAAACCCACACCACCAGCATTTGTAGGAGTAGGTTGTGATATAAGGTTATATCCTGGTAAATCAACGTTAACTAAACAATCCTTGTCAGTCTTTATTTTAGTTTCGGACAGTCCTATTATTGAGAATGGAAATTGTAGCTCGTCAAGCATAACAGAAAGTTTATCATAATTAGCTGCTAGACTTCTTATATTGCCATGCATGAATGAAATTGAATTGTTCATTTCCCGAGTAGACCCGAGTAGAATAGTAATCAAATTCCCGAGTAGAATAGTAATCAAAGTTAGTATGAATTGGTAATTGTGAATCAATATCTACATCAGAAAGGTATGGAGTGTGATCATAAGTTGATAAGATATCTAAATGGGGTAGGGATTCAAGTCTTGAATCCCTGCCATTAAGATAATCTGTATATTTAATGGTAGACAGGCTTTCGACACCGCCAACAATTTCCCCGGGTGTAATATAGTTAGTCATTTGGTGCTACTATGAGGGTTGAGATTCTTAGCACAATCATAACAATTTTTAAATGAAAGCGGAAAACACACACACAAAATTGCAGAACAAACAAACACAAGGTATAGCTAAACATTACGAATAACTTATAAGTATACCAAAGTCAGACAGAGTCTGTGAGAAGGTCTAGTAAACACGGCCTTCGACTTCAAAGTAAAGTCAAAACAGGTGAAAAAGAAAGAAAGAAACACGACAATTTATCCTGCCACAAGCAATCAAAGGAATAATATATATTTATTATATATTACGAAATCTGAATATGTTCAAAATATGAAGTGATAGTCATAAATTCAGCAATAATTATTTAATATATCAATCATGTGCGTATAGTTTTACGATAACTTTGTTAAATCTTTATGGTTTTCAAGAAAAACTTTAGTTTGACTACCTGAGAGTAGGGCAATGACTTTACCATCTGCAGTCCACGCTGCTTTTACCCCGGGATGATTCGAAGCTCAAACCCAATCCTCTCCATATTATTGCTCTTTCCAGCAGCTTCCCTAACATCAATGTTCATTTGCAAAATAGCATGGTCGTCCATATCTGCTAAACTCTATGTACAGTATTGTGCAGAATGTCCAAGAGATTCATTCCTTCCATCACCGCTTAGCACAATATTGTTCCCAGAACGCGTTGATAGCAGGGGCGATGTACAGACTCTAAGTACTGATGGAACAGTGTTTTAGAAAAATACTGTAACTTACAGAATCTGAACATCAACCCCACTTTTGTAAATGAATTCCAGACAACAACAAAGCAGAAGCAAGCATGATCTTCAGCTCTGATCTTCTCACAATTTGGTTGGGCTGCCCATCTACCACCTTTATGTCCTGATTTGCATCCCCAGGAAACAACAAGACATGTACCAACATAGGTCTTTTGATGTTCCAGCAAACGAGCACACCCAGGTCGTTTGCAGATGTTCCAGTTCTTTTAGTAGTGACATGAGAGTATCTGTAAAAACAATACATTTTCCATTTGGATAGCTTCAGATGTGATTCCAGTGCTGCCAGATGCCTCATTTTCATCATCATCTTCCAGCACTTCATCATCATGCCCATTTATCAACGTGTCGAAGACGTCATCCTCGATTGATGTTTGCATTTGAGGCAACCTAATGATATACACATATAGCCAAAAATGACAATCTCGTCAATTATAATATACATACAGGGTGGTCTCAATACCCACATATCTGGGCGCATTGCCAGCTTATGGGCTAAAAACAAGTGGTCACATACTCAATATTTTCATCCATGTCCAATTCAGTAGTTGCTGTCAGGGTTGTTTCATCATTATCGAAACCATCCACATTTGAATCACCTTCACCTGCCGACAAAGTCACATTTTCCAGAGGATTTCTACTTGATCTAAAAAGTATATCAAACATAAGGGATAGCTAGGTAGGCAATGTTGTCAGTGAATGTCTAACAACCGTGACTACAAATTATTATTCTTACCTAGTTGACTTGGCAGACAGTGTTGAAGTATCGAGGACTACAATCTTTGCCATAATACTTTGGGACAATCTAGCTTCCGTGAAGAAATATAGTTATTGTAACATTTTTTAACGTAATTACTCCCCCTACCCTCCCCCCACCCGTTTCAATGTTGCGCTCATGTCAGGAGATGTCTCATTTGCGATGTATTACTTTTTTGTGATACCAACATTGAACGGGGGGCTATAAAATCATGCTGGCATATCTGATATGCATGTCAGTCCTCCATAGCGACCTTGTTAAATATAAGTTGCTAAGAAGTAATTTACAGCGCATATAAGGCTTAAATATTTAGGTGAGATTCGTGGTGAGAACCGTCTCGTAGTGAGCTCAATGTCAATGTCACGTGTTTAATCAACAAACCAATATTTTGTTCTGTAGCCCTTTCCAGCAATCACTGCGCCGACGCGTCTAGGAATACTTAACAGTAAATTATTGACAAATCTACAGAAGTATCTAGCAATGTTTTGGGAACTTTATCATTGAACTCTGTCCATGTTTCATGATTGATTCCCTGTGTGTCGAAACTGCATCTGTAAATGGCTCTTAACTGTGTGGAAAACATTTTTGACCGGCTTGAGGTCAGTTAATGAATAAATCACGTAGAGTTACTGCGTACATGACTGGTCTGTGACCGTTAAATTCTTTTTATGGATAATGCGTTTAGAGACAATCTTTGCCATAATACTTTGGGACAATCTAGCTTCCGTGAAGAAATATAGTTATTGTAACATTTTTTAACGTAATTACTCCCCCTACCCTCCCCACACCTGTTTCAATGTTGCGCTCATGTCAGGAGATGTCTCGTTTGCGATGTATTACTTTTTTGTGATACCAACATTGAACGGGGGCTCGGGGGAAATGGACATAAGATGTGTGTTGGAATTTCAATATTTGTCCCATAGTTTCTGGCAAAGATTGTAGACTTCGTCTACTTGAATGAGTTAACGACATCTCTGGGTTCAAAGAAATAACTATGCAAGTGGGTAGAAAGGGAAAATTATACATATTCTTGGATGTGCATGTTATGTCTCCATCATTTCCATATGTGCCCAGCTCCACCCAGCATTTGCAAAGCATTAAACAGCTGCACCTTTTCTCTGGGTTGGCCATTTACCAAATAAATAACATAAGTAAGCACTATCTTATCACCATTTTAGAAACATGTACTACAGTCAAGGTCCATATAAACCTAGGTGAAACATAATTTTCAGAAGCATGTTATAAGTTATACAGTAGCTCTATTGAGCTCTTGATGGTTCATTCTTGAGATTGAATTGGACACAATTGACAAACATTTTGGATGAATTAGAAGCATGCAGATTTAATTTTATGGTTCAGAAATTGATTTTCATATGTAGTACTACAGATATTATAAAGATTTGCTACCCAGAAAACTAGTATTTTATCCCTGGGGTTGGGGCATTTGCATCAGATTCAAGTCAACCTAGGGGATTTTTGGCCACATTTTTTACCCCACTGTGGGACATTTGTGAGGTATTTTCACCCACCTGTAAATGTGCAATACCCAACAAATGCAGGGGGGTGACATACATGGAATTGGTCAAGACATCAAGACAGACACCATGTTGGATAAATAAGAATTTGACAACAGCAAATTTTACTAATCAAAGGGAAGAATCTTGGACATTTAATATAAGTGCAATAGTGAGTTTAATAACCTATCCATAGTGTACTAATCTGCAGTATCTCATAATTTTCATTGATTACATCATAATCTGTTTGACAATTTAGACTTGATCACATCAAACTAGAAAAATATATTTATCTTTCAATTGGCGAACACATCAATAAGAGCAGTGAACTTACTTGGTGATGACAAGCTGCTTGCAGATTTTTCTGGACCAATTGTTGTAGAGGTGAACATTTGAACTTCTGTGAAACACAATTTATAAAACAAGACACAACAGACACAAAATGTTTTGGTCTAAAATTGCAGTGAAAACAATCCAAAGTCATACCGCTATATGAGTGTGTGACGTCAATCCGCAACACAAATCTGCTTTTGTTCGCAAATATGATCATTTTCTGGTCAAAATACTAACCTGGTGAAGGAATATTATATAATTGCCTAAGCTGTGCGCTTCTGCGAGGGGTAGTTGACGTAGCTTCCTGAGTATTCGTAGCTGGCCTCATTTCCTCTGGTTCAGTCTGGGTCTCCACACTCGCACTGTCAGGAAATTACAAAAAGACTGACATAAGACTACACTCAAAACAAGAAAAGTATTGTTACTAAAAAGTCAAAGTTTTTTATTTGTGTAAATATTTGTGTTAAATCTTACCACAATCGATTCTGTGATTGATACACGTCAAGGAGCATTTCAGCAACATCCTTATCACTTCGCAGGTTTTGTTCTTCTTTAAATGCTCTCCATCGAATAAATATACTTTAGATGCATCTCTATTCAAGCAATATTGTTTTAGACCGCTTGCTTTCTTTGTATTGCTTGTGCTTGGAGGATTAAGATCAGACATACTAGACGTCGAAGGAGTGTGTTCCACCATGATCTTTGCATAAAAATACACTGGCGCGCACCACACATTAATGCTGGGAAGAGAGAAGCTCAATATTTCCGGTGGAGTCCCCAGCAAACAATGCCTCGCACATGCGCAGAAGGGACTGTTCCCCCTCTTTAAGTATTTTTATATCATGACGCCAGCACTCTATTCACAGCCAGTTGTGCATATTGGAATTTTCTCGCAGCAAATCTTTCTCAGTGAAGTAATGGCAATTTTCACACCACGCGGCCGAGGCGTTCATCTGATGCCCATATTGTCTTGTCATAGAGGTCATCCCAGATTCATGTTTGAACCAGAGGTGGTGGGACGAAAGCTGGTGCCACCATAAATTAATGGCTCGTTTTGTCACGAAAATTTGCCAATATTCAGTGGCTGATACTTCTACATCTATTCCTTTATTACAAGCACAATAAGACTCAGAATCCAATATTTAGTAATTTTCCAGTTATATTGCGATGAAAATTGGCTATTTTGCTTACAGAATTTACTAATTCCAATACCAGGACTTCAATCGCGTACGGTCCCTACTAAAAATCCCCAAAGTTCAACGAACGTTTTGAAATTTAACTTTTCGACCAAAATCTAACTTTTCAACATGTTTTCTGCCAGGTGCTAACCTTCCAGTCATGGGCTATGCACTACATTTTAAGAGGTATGGAAAGTAGTTGGTTGTAAATAATAAAAGTTGTGTTGGTTAATATTCTGTAGATTCCCCACAATGTTTTCGTGTCTCAAGAAATGTTTTTCTTGAAATAAGAATGTGAAGTTTTCATGAGATAAGTTTTCTGTTTATCTTATTAAGAAATATTTAAGATTTTCTCCTTGTATTCAAGATTTTTTTCTTATAATAAGAATTTTGTAAATCAAGATAAATATTTTCTCGATGCAAGAAAAATTTTCATAGCCAGTGGTACATGTTGAAACTTTCTTGCAGTAATGCCAGCAAGAGTGCTGTATTCGCAGTCATTGTTCCTGGTTAAGTATTTTTATATCATGATGCAAGCACTCTTTATTCGCAGCCAGTTGCACATATTGGAACTTGCTCGCAGCAATGGCGCAATAATGGTGTATTCACAGTAATTAATATTGTTCCAATCCAGGTTAAGTATTTTTATATCATGACACCAGCACTCTTTATTTGCAGCCAGTTGTGCATATTGGAACTTTCTCGCAGCAATGGTGCAAGAGTGATGTATTCGCAGTCATTGTTCCCATCCAGCTTAAGTATGTTTATATAGCACTCTTTATTCGCAGCCACTTGCGCATTCCAACTTGAGTTTCTTCCAACCTTCATTATCCGATTTTACATCTACATTATAACTTTTATTAGTTATGTTACATTCTACAGCGTAGTTTAAAGTAGCCGCAAATAATTATTTAAGTAGTCTTCAAATAAATTGAAGGTACATACTTCACATTCATTGCCTGCCTCATCTTCATCTTCATTGTCTAAATTTGATTGGCAAACAAATTCAACAACAAACTCGTGGTTATTTTCATTGCTACCATCTACAATGTGTAGTACTCTGCCATTTTCCTACCAACTGTGCTTTTGTGCTTCATCTTCAAATATTTGGGAAATTTTTTTACCCAAGAAGTCTTCTGCAGTCTGGTATTAATTTGACATGACCATCTATAAATTCATGGTATGAAAAAAGATATAATGAGTCATACCCATCGTATCTAATATATAGGTCAGGATCCTGGTTGTTTGTCTCGTTTATGTCAATGACAGCCCCCTCAAACCAGTCCAGTTCATAATTCTCCAAACAATGGTGAGAGACACGTTTTCCAACTAAATCTGCTGGCCCAACTATAGTTGAATAACTATAGTTGAATATTTTCATTTTGCTGACCAATCTTTTGGCAGATAATCTATCACTGTTAGTTTGACCGTCTCCTTTCCTTTTTACTCCAGCTTTTTCAGCTTCCTTGCTGGCACGTTCTCTGTATTTTTCTTTCTGTTCCAACATTTTTGCCAGTATGATAAGTTTTTCACTGAGTTGTGTAACTTGTGGGTTTACTGGCTCATTCACCTTTTCACTATCTTCAATGGACTGACGAATTATTTAAGATTGTTGACCAGCATTTCACTGCTAAATGCTTTGCCCTCAGACGACATCTGAAACACTTTTTTATCTTTATTCTTTGCTTCAAGCACTATCTTTCGGAACTGGATTTGTGTTTTGATGGCCATTTTCTTGTCTTTCTCTTTGCTTATTTTGGCAATCTGCTCATCAATCTCTTCATTTGTTTTCCACATTCCACCCAGTTCTTCCACTTTTTGGACCAAGTCTTGCTTTAGCATTCTCAACTTGGTTTATTTTCTTTCCTTTTCTTGTTTTCCTTTCTCAAGCCTTTCCTCTCACTTTCTCCTAATTGTTGACATCCGCTCAATGAATTGCTTTCGTTGGCTTGACTTTGAGTTGCGCGCCATTTCCATCACAGCCTCTCTTTTTTCAGGGGTAAGTGAATCTCTCCAACCTTTAGTATCATTCTTTGTGAACATTAAAATGCCTTCACAGACCAAGGTTGTCGCATACGTTTTTGCGCTAGGAGGCGATCAAGCATTCCAAAATCTCATTCGGGCACAACATTTGTCTTGGGAGCGTTCTTGCATTCGTCTTGCATTTCTATATATATTGGGTTCGTCATACTTACCACCCTCCAGGTGATCAACCAACATTCGTTTTGTTACAACAACAAATGACCCAAATATCAACTCGAGGACTTGCTTTGTCATTGGATCCCAAGTGGGGTCTTCCTCTATTAGCTTTTAATAGCAGACGTCTTTCTTCACTTTGATGTCGTCAAATATTAGAGCTTCACCCCTTAGCATAGGGGTGCAGTCTTGTGACCATTCTTCAAAACACTGTAACAGTCGCTGGTATCAAGCACTCATATCCATAAAACTTACATCTTCCTTTGCAAGTACTCTCCACAATGCATCTGTAATAAATTTGTTAATCAACCCCAAGGCCCTGCACCCAGCTAGAAATGAAGAAGAACTTCTAAGTCCTAATGAACTGCCCTCAGCGGCTTGTTTTCATCCTTCATCATATCGAAGAATGGCCTCAGGTGCCTTCTTGTCTGCATTTTCATCTTTTAACTCTTTGTGGTCGGTCGCATTTTAATTATGTTGTCGCAAGAGCACTTTGAGTACGATTTCCTTTGCAAAATATTTACCCCCTGGCAATGAAATTAACACCATTGGAATCCTTACAAAATAAGCTTTTTAACAGTGGGCTATTTTGCCGACTAAACATTACAGAATCAAAAATATTAAAATTTTAATCCCAAACATACCTCCAGTATACTCCAGTTCAACTCAAACAATCTTTAATATCTTCTTTATTCTTCCATATTATCAGAGACTTCTAATTGTCGAAATTTAGCTTTTTATCTGTGTCTTTCTTATCTAAAGTTTCGATTCGATACTAAGTCTAGAAATATTTATTTTGAATGTTTTTTTATTTATCGGGAATTTTCCAGCATGCGCACGCTTGCCGAAGTTTTTCTATATATGGTTTGCCCACACGCTTCAGTCCCGACAAAAATATCTTATATAGGGTATTGTACCCTGGGGAATTCATTCCGGCCACTTAAAAAACCATAGCAACAGTCTTTGTTTGTGTTTGGGCCTTTTCCGGTTGTTTTTGTCTGAAATTCTGGTTTGACCTGTACGCTACATTTTAAATTTTGCCATAACTTTGTCAATTGTTATTGTGTTTCTTTGAAAGTTGGTCAGTATGTACTGTGTTAAAGCTCGCTCTATAAAACGGTGTATAAGCGAATATCACACGGTTTTTAAAACAGACGTTATAACCGACCAAAGGTACTGAATATATAATTAGTTTACGATAATAATAAATATCAGATTACAAAGGTGTTAAAACTCACGGAGATCTGTAAAACAATGTGTTTAGCAATTTGTTTGGCATTAGCCAAGAACAGGTGTGTTTGCTGAATCGATTGGTGGTATTTTCGTCCGTTTTGGGCGAGGGGTGCCAAAGATACAAGCGCTCAAAGTCATCAACCTTTGGCGGTTGATATTCGACGGTGCCGTTTAGAAAGAGTTAATAATTCTAGTTGAGATTCAGTATCACCACATGCCATATCCCTCAACCCAACTACCATTACATTAGCATCATCTAATGTCACATCAAATGTAGCATAGTGGTAACCATGTTTGGATGTACCATCACTATGCAGGGTGCGGTTTCTTCCTCCCATCCATCAAGCAACATCTCTGCTACTTGAATCTGAGCAAGTCGCCTAGCTTCTAAATACATATATCTGGCAAAAGTGGCACACAGTCTGAACCTGCAAGTTTCTCAATGACAGTTCTTACCACATTTTGAACATTTCCAACTCCTACTCCCCAACATAACAGGTTGGGGACCCTGACCACAGTATAGATACGACCAGTAGGGCCACTCGCCGATGCAACATGTAGCCGGCTTTTTATGCAAAATATGCAGTTTACTGGCCAGTTCAAATGCTTTGTAATTTGACGAGTTTCCTAACCCTGTTATCTCTATATTAACTATGTAAATGCGAAAGAATAGGTTGGCAAATCTTTTTTAATGAACCTTTTATTTAATATTAGATTTTTATTTTGAAGAAAATTATTCTTTTATTTTATTTTTTTCGTATTTGAACATTGAAATATTTTCGTAAACAAATTTGTTGATATCCCTTTCCTAATTCAAATTATGTTAAAATCTATATGATCTTTATTGTCATTGTATAATATTTGTGTGAACTTCAAAAATATTTTATTGTCTTTTAATGAATAAAAGAAAAAAGAAGATTCTCGTTTTGAGAAAATCTTCTTTTAATCCATCCCTGTTAAATATCTGTGTCTGGATGGATGAAAACATTTTGATGCTTTGTTTGGATAACTATTTAAATGGTTGATTTTTGTCACAAATTGCATGGACTTCTTTGGGGATGGGGAAATACCACATACGGACAGTAGTGATCTATAGACACATATAAAAATATTGGATTATGACTTACATTTTCAAGGCTCAATCACATAATTTGTCTTGGGAAATGCTAATGAACTCTATAATTATTGTAAGATATCTTATTGCAAATGGTTCATGCTCCCTTTGATCTTTTGAATTTTATAGGAGAATATTTCCAGGTCCTCAGGAGTCTTCATCCCCTCTACCTCTGGCATAACATGAAGAAAGGGTCAAGAAGAAAGGGAAAGGCACGTTTCCAACCATATAAAATAAAGGAAACCTGGACCCATGACTTTTGTGTTCTGTCAGATAAAGATCAATGCAAGGTTCCACCTGCATCTTATAAACAGGGGTTAAGAGAAGCTGGATTGGGGCAGAAGACTATTGTCTTAAAAAATAAAAGAGGCAACTTTAAGCATTTACAAGAAGAGTTATTTTCAAATTATCCTCGTTTGGAGAAGGGAGGTGGATTTGACTTGTACAGACAAGGTTCCGGAAAAGAGTTTATCTACATAAAACCACCCGTTAGTGGTTACACTACTCCATATTTAAAAAATGATTATGGAATAAAGTCAGCAATAATTTACGTTCTGCCAACTCAAAGAAATTTATCAATGGACCCACTGGAAGGTGACGAAAACGTAAATATGTGTTAATTCTGTTTTATTTCATAAAATTAATATAACACTTTTCATCAATATATAACTGACAATTGTCCAGATGTAAAATTTTGCAGTGATATTGACATAAAATTGCATTTATTAACTGAAGGTTGATGATGAAGGTGCTGAAAAGCAAGAATGTTACAACTGCTATATAAGAGGAATACATTACATGAAGTATATTGGCAACAGAGGCAACATATGTATAGTCTGATATTAAATAGAAATTTCCATTGTACTAAACGTGCAATGGAATATGCAATTTGCACAGTCCTGGTTGTGCAATGGAAATAATATTTTCATAAGGTGAAAGATCAATGTTCCATTCAACGTTGAATGGAGCATTCCATTCGCATGAAAATATTCTTACCATTGCACTCATAAATATTAGGCTGTGGGATGAGGGTCGAAAATGTTCAATTCCGTAGCACCCCTCGTGTAACTACATAATTTTTACATGAATCCATAGATTAGAACTTACTTAGTTAGAATCCGCTTCCCCCCAAGCGAAATAGTTGCACAAATTGAAGTACAACCTCTCCAAAGTTCGGGCTTTCTCGTGTTTCGAAATCCACAAACGGCCATTGTTGTGTTGCAACTACGCATGCGCTTGACCACAAAACACTTAATGCGCACGCGCAGATAGGAAAACTGATCTCAACGCAGGACTGGACAAGAAAAAAATTATAAAATGTGCGAAAGCAGGGCTGAAGTAAAACAAGATGACATCGGAGTGTTTTAAAAATATATGATATTTTTATGTTCTGTGCATTTTAATGGAGTTCGCCAAACATTCTGAGCAATGTACCGTGTCAAGCCCTCGCCAGGAACACTTCCAAGCCAACATTACAATAATAACTTATTAAAAATATGATGTTATTTTATACTACAGCAATTGCATGACGTTTTTGCAAGCAAATCTGTTTTTCAGGCTTTAAATATTATCACAACCCTAAACATTATAGAACACGCATACCGTAATTTCTCTATTAATTTCGGGGGGGCGGCTTATTTCTAATATATACAAAGAGTCTGTTTGCACGTTTGATTCTCTTTAATATAAATATGCAACATCGGGTACAGTGATGTTACGTACCAAAGTATCAGTAAAATATCATAATTATCTTTAAAATACAATACTTTCACGCTTCACGATTTTATAAATTAATTGCTTACAGGAGGGGGGGATGCTTAATAGATAAATTACGATATGCCATAAATAAGTATTACTCGATCGGTGTTCACAATCTTATTTATTTAACTCTCTTCCCATCAATTTTATTAGTCCAGGTTCCTTGTTTATTTATGCAGTCGCCTTCATCAAATTCTTCATCACTATTTTCAGCTTTACTCAACATATGTTCCTTAACTAAATCAGAAGTATCCAAGTTCTCAGCATACACAATTTCACTAACATTTCTAGATTTAGGCAAATAGAATACCAGCTGGGGGTAACTGTTAATTAGCCGTTGCTTGAGCTCGGAAGACCTGTATTTCGATGCAACCACATTCTCAGAACTTTTCCTTAGCAATAATGACAACAAATTTCTCAAGTAAGTCCATCATGTACTTTATTGCTTTTCCCTTGATGATTTCAGTTTCAATGACTTCTTTACAGAATACGTTGTAAGATATTTCATACACTGGTGGTGCACATGTTGTGGTCGTCTTTGCCTTCCTTGCAAGGAACATGGTATAGTTGTTATAGCAAACTTTGTGGTTGTTATAGTTGTTATAGCAAACAATGCAACACAGTCTTTATCTCTAATCTGCAGTTCTGCACAAGTATCCGCTCATCATTTTCCCTCTCAGCAGCTGTACGTAATAAGCCAGCATGAATTGTACTTGCCAACACTAGTGGTGTTCCTCTTCTCTTTTGTGTTTTCTACACAAAACATACAAGTTTAGAATGCCTGTTTAAAAATGGCATTTACCAACTAAGGACCTGTTTATATGGAACCCGGGCTGGCTCACTGACCGGACCAGACCGGGCTGGTCCGGTTCCAGATATCTCGCTTGAAAGCAAAGATCTCGCTAACATCTAATTTCCATATAAACATCCAATCATCAACTACAGCACTCAGCCCGGGCCGGGTTGAAAAGTTGAAAACGCCACCACCAATTTGTCTGCGAGCTATTTTTTGTCAAAACCAAAACCATAGGCGGATTTGAAAAAAAAAAAACCCAAAAAAAAAAATTCCCCAAAATTTTTTGCAAAAAATATTTAAATGCTCATTTGGGATAAATGACAGTAGTGTGATTGAAATAAGAATTTTGAACTAAGTAAGACTAAAAATAAGGATTTTGACCAAATCTCAAAATTTTCTGGGGGCTTCGCCCCTTACCCCCATTGACAACTGTGCCCCCAGACCCCTGCTGCAGCTTGCTCGGCGGCGCTACGCACCCTGTCGCTCACGCCCCCCCTAAATTTTTGGCACCTCCTCAAAGCAAAATCTGAAAATCCGCCTATGGTCAAAACAATGTCAAAGGTCAAAACAGCAAAATCATCCCGCCTGCCGGGATGAAATTTTCTCATATAAACACAAGACAAATTCATCCCGCTTACCGAGCTGGCCCGGTCAGGGAGCCAGCCCAGGTTTCACATAAACAGCCCCTAAAGCAGGGTGAATTTGACAAATTAACCAGGTATTAAAATAAAGCTACTCTGGTTTGTAAAGTTTATGAATATTGTGTTCATAAACTTTACAATCCAGAGTAGCTTATATTATGCCTGTTTAAATAGACTTATTATCTGGATAATTAACCCATTAAGATCCAACGCATCCAATAGGTACTCTAAAATATCATATAGCCATATGCACAAGACAGTATTTACCTGTAAGGCACAATATGACAACTTTTCCACCAAAAGGTGGTCCATAGAATATAAAGATACTGTACACAAGAAATTGTACATAATCATACCTTGTCTCTTTAAAACCAAGACGAATCTCTTCCACAAATAATGCAGCATTCTGGTAGTACATGCTTGTTTCATTGAGGCAAGGTCTTACTTGGATCCACTGAATTGCGTGCAATCTTTCTTCTGGGTTCCATGTGGCATGACGTGTGGTCTACGGTATTAGCGACCTTTTCCGTGCTTGTACTAGCTCCGTTTTCCTCTTTTCTCTGTTGGTCTACGGATCTTTTCTTCATTGCTAAATTTCTTGTAGCATTTCATGTGGTGGTACAATTCTAAATCAAAACTTTCGTTTGTGTTCTCTGCCAAGTATGAATTGACGAATTCGTCATCAAACTTATCATACGAATCCTTCGCTATCTCAGCTTGCAGGCAATTAAGTTTCGCCCATTTATTCCTGCAATCGACAAATTTCTTAAGCCTTTGACGAGTAACTTTAAAAAGTTGCTCTGTTGCGCCTTCAAAATGCATAAAACATGAGGATATTAGAATTTTCGACATATAGTCATTAGGTGTTTTGTGGTCACGCGCATGCGTAGTTGCAACACAACAATGGCCGTTCATGGATTTCGAAACACGAGGAAGCCCGAAATTTGGAGAGGTTGTACTTCAATTTGTGCAACTATTTCGCTTGGGGGGAAGTGGATTCTAACTAAGTACGTTCTAATCTATCGATTCATGTAAAAATTATGTAGTTACACGAGGGGTGATACGGAATCTGTTTTCTAAGCATATTTTCGACCCTCATCCTACGGCCTATATTCATTATTTGATGTATACTATATCTTGCTCAATTCATCAACACCAACTTCTTAAGGTTTCATACTGTTTTATTTGAACCTTTAATAGAATGTCAAAATGATAGAACTGCTGCGATTTCACAACTTCATGACATGTTTCCTGGAGAAAGCAACAATACCCTTCAGGAAACATTACAGTCAAGTATAAACATGGAAGATGCAGTCGACAAGCTGTTAAATTCAGGTAATGTATCTCTAAAACATAGCTGAGGGTATCAAATTATTAATAACTTTTGACATCGTATTTATGCTGACACTTTTGACATTAATAAATAAATTCACTTTAAAAAAAGCATTGAATCAGTGATTGCATAAATTTAATTTTATCCATTTCAGAATTCTCTGACACGAGTGATGTTAATGAAATCTTGCCAAATCTTGACTCAATTTTAAGGATGCTGGCTCCAAAAAGTTTTACCAGAAAAAGGGTTTCTGTCAGTCGAGAAGATCTTTTTACTGACAGTATTTGCATATTCAAGGCAGCAAATTTTAATTTTGACCAACCAATCAAGGTCACATTTGAGAATGAGCCTGGTATAGATAGGGGAGGTCCAAGGAGAGAATACTTTTCCCTTTTGTTGAAAGCATTGGTGTCACCGCAAACGTCTGTGCGGCTGTTTGAAGGAAATGAGAACAGGCTACTACCAATGCACAACACAGATGCTCTCCGCAGTGGCTTATTCAAAGTAGCTGGTCGAATGATCACTTCCTCCATTATAAATGGTGCTCCTGGGTTCCCGTGCTTAGCCCCAGCTGTCTATTCATATCTCACTAGTGGCTCAATTAATGAAGCTGTAGAAATGGCTACTGTTGATGATATACCTGACTTAAGGTCAGTGTTCTAATTCATTAAATAAAAAAATTAAATAAAGAAAAACACCATTGACCATTTACTTATTTTGTTTCATATTATAGTAGAAGAATTCGATAATGTGCCAGAAGACGTATCGTCTGCACTTATAGATTCAGGATTCACCAAGCGTCTTAACAAAGAGAACAAAGGAAGTGCAATCATGTGCTTAATGTTCCACTGCATCATTGCCAGCAGGAAGGCAGAGCTTGATCAATTAGCTGAAGGATTGGATCGCATTTTGCAACATGGTCGCAAATACCCAGATCTTTGCAAGCCTTTGTTGGTGTGTGACGGGACAACTAACAGGCTTAATCCAGAGAATTTTAAGGCGCTTCTCAACAGTATATTGACAGCAAAGGTATTAAGAAATCAATTATCATCAGTGTACTTAAAAACATACGGATAAAATTTGCACCCCCAACTTTCTATCCTCCTTATCTCCCGTAAAAAGTATGCCTTGTAAATGAGACTTTAATCTCTGCTCAATCCTTTCAGAAAAAAAATGAGTCTACCAATCAGAGGTTTAAGTATTCCATTTTTTTCTTTTACATAAATGAAGACGGTATTGCCAAGTTACTCAGCTTTTCTACTGGGCTTAGTTCAATACCTCCTCTGGGTTTAACAGATCCCACCAAAATATCGGTTAGTTATATAGATAGCTCTTGGCCCAATGCAAATACTTGCCCTATGGAATCTCCAACTTCGAAGAATTCAGCCGACAAATGGATGTGGCTACGGGAATGCAAACCACTGGTTTTGGAATACCCTAAAAGCGATTAGCAAAATCATTGCAGTTGTACTTCCTTCATTCCCTAAAACGTTGAGTTAGACTAGTTAAACGTTTATACTTAAGTTATGCTGTGAGGTTAAAAAAATGACGTTTTCATTTTAAACAATAGCGTATCAAGGATGTTTACATGAGCCCTACAGGAAGATCCCACATGCTCATTGAAATCCTAACTGTGTAATGTGAGAGGGTTACCAACTCCTCCTTTAATGGCTCATGCAGTTCCCTTGTTAGAACTTTGAGATAATCACATGCATGAATTATATTAATGTGACAATAGCCTTTATTCTAAACAAACATTTTATTGAAACCTATCCTTACGAATATGTAATACTTTTGATATTATCTATTAGAACTTGTTTTCATATTTATGTAGTTAGTTCATATTCATATTTATTAAAACATGTTGATCCTTGAATCCCAGTATAGCTAGCATTTTGTAATACTTAAACCAAAACGATTCAGTGTTCATTTTGGTAGCGAAACAAAATGGTAGCGACTTTAAGTGAACTCGGGTCAGTAGAGCATTCTGGGAAATTAGGAATTAGTTCATACCTCATATAGATAACCTTGGTGAAACAACATTGTTTAACAATTTAATCATCAACTCTTTGGCTGTGTAAAAAGACAAATGCAAGAGTTGCTTGATATATATAAATGCCATGCAGGTCAGAATGTCGAAGAGGAATAATTTCTGCCCTGATCGCAGTTAAATCTTCATCTGCCAATGGTGATTCTGTGACTGGTACCTCAACATGATTTCCATCAGAGGCAAAAGGCAATGCACTATCCCAGTCAACCCCATACATTGAGATAATTATGGTTAGAGTAGATCTGTGATTTTGGGATACAGTTAATATTATAATATGACAACATGAATTGCAAGAAAATTTTTACCATGCACAGGAGTGATCGATGCAACTACTAAACTACCTGTACTCCATCAGCATGCAATTCTTGTGCAATGCAGTCTTCGCTATTAGATATGGAATAAAGACCAGAATACCAAAGCTGAACAGGAGATTGGTTATTTGCAGTCCTGATTGGTTTGCGGTTCCATCCTTAATGAAATTGTTGTAAATGGGAATTGAATCGAGGTTGAAATACATAATGAAGGCACCATATATGCACTTCAGCTGCAGGATCCAATAGCCCAACATCTTCCATGTAGCAAAACAAGTTATAATACAAGTATGTACAACCTGTGAAAACATCTCTCCACAATCTCTCTATAAAAAGGAAAATTCCACTGAAATAAGCTGTCTATTATCAGATATACAGTACAACCTAAATGCAAGAATGCCAAATACCCACTACTAGATCTGAATCAGCAATTGCCATTATCATTGCAAGGTGAATCTTTGAAAACTTGACTTCCCTTTAAATCATACATACCTATGCACTGATTATGCACACTCTTTCCCTCTGTCAGGCCCTCTTGCTTCATGTGTCAGCATATACCATGCCACATCAGCATTCTCCCACCATAAAGGACATGTCGTCAGTGAATTTAGCAGAGAAGACGTGTGTTTCGAGCTCCGCTAAATTGGCTAAATTCAAGTTAAAGAATTATATTCGATCATAGCAATGTCTACTATTAATGGAAAGAAATTGAATCAGTTTCGCGTTGCCGAACTTCAAGTCTGGCGTTAAAAGTACTTTGGTTGATCGTTTACAAACATACTTGCTCAACTGCTATGCTCGCTTCACCAAACAATCTGAATCAGATAAATTGCTCAGTTCACGATTCATCTTATGAAGATACGTTGCTTGAAGAGCAACAATCAGTATTAAGCGACCTTTTCAACAACAAAGTTATTGATCAAAGCGAGCAAGTCGGCAATGGAGCCCTCTTTCAAAGTCAAAGTCCACTCAAAGCCGAAGGAGTTTTGAATGACAGTGCGCCTAACATTGAGCGACTCAATACTAGCTCTGAATGTTGCAGTTGTGGTGAAAAGTACAAACAAGAAATACACAAGCTAAATGAAGAAATCTCAAGCCTTAAAAAAGCTGTATTTCAAGCAGAAATTATGTCTGTTAAGTCAAGCGAACAAATTCAAATTCGCCGCCTACAAAGAGACAATACAGCGTTAATAAATACAGTTGAAATACTCAGTAAGCATCTCGTAAATCAGCCCAGAGACAAAGCGGATATTTCTCACTCAAAAGATGGTGTTGATAATTTGGAAAATCTAGAAGACATGTCATCTGACATAAAAGTAAATGAGAAAAAGCAACGAAAGAAAAAGAAGGCCAAGAAAAACTTGACACCGCATACCACAAAAGACCCTTTCACAGTGCGTGAAAATTTGACAGCAACCCATAGTAGGAAACTACCCGAGACTGCCTCTGGAGCTGCTGAAATGTCCCACGATTCTACTGAAAATACGACGCAGAATCAGCCTACGACCAAGAACAGGGGAAGAGCCAAGGAGACAGTGGTGATAGCAGGTGACTCGCCAGTCAAAAACATCGTCGGGGTTTAGTTAAGTAGTATTGATACTAAAGTCCACTATGTCGTAAAACCGTTCCCAGGAGCTACTGTCACTGATATGGAAGACTTCATTAAACCTATCACTCGCAAAACTCCTGATAAAGTCATATTACATGTTGGCACAAATGATGTGAAGAACCTATCACCGCAAGTCATCGGCGACTCCATCGTAAATCTGGTGACCCAAATTAAAGAAGATTCCCCAACTACATCGGTCGGTGTTTCAGCATTATTGGTAAGAACCGACTACCCTATTCTCGGCACAAAGGTAAAGGAAGTTAACTGTATTTTAGAGAATTTTTGCTCTCTCAACAACATTTCATTTTTAAAAAATGCGAATATTAATAATTCTCACTTGAATAATCGAGGCCTACATTTAAATCATTGGGGAAGCAAAAAATTGGGATGTAATTTTGTAAAATTTAGTCATAACTTTAATAATTGACATAAAGACATTAGGCCTATAAATGTCAATGAGTCTGTCCCATTAATATCTTCTGTGCAGGGCTCCAATGAGTTTGTCAATGAGTTTGTCAATGAGTTTGTCAATGAGTCTGTTGCATTCATACCTTCTATGCTGGCTTCAAAATGGCCTCACTTAATGTGACTAGTTTAATTAAGCACATTGACGAGCTAAGAGTTTTGCTTGTAGATAGCCCAATCGATGTTTTGGCAATTAACGAGACAAGACTGGATTCTAGTATTAACGATAATGAGGTGCACATATGAAATTGTATGTCGAGATAGAAGCGCCAATGGTGGATTTGGTGGTGGTGATCGTGAATGGTTTTCTATCATCGAGCCGTTCATTGTCTTGTGGTATCCCGCAGGGGACTATTTTGGGGCCATTGGCTGTTTTTAATTTATATAAATGACTTGCCCAATTGCCTCAAACATTCCCAGGCACGTATGTATGCAGACGACACTCATTTAACGTTGGCAAGCAATAACATTCTTGATATTGACCAAAATCTGAATCAAGATCTTGCTAACGTTAATGAGTGGCTTACCGCAAATAAGCTTCCTCTAAATCAATCAAAGACAGAATTCATGTTGATCGGTTCTAGACAGAGGTTATCTACGTTTAACTCATCACCATCTCTGCAAATCAATGGGGTCCCTGTCAATCAGGTTTCCCATGTAAAGTCTCTAGGTGTACAAATTGATGAGAATCTGTCTTGGAATGTACATATCAATAAGCTAATCAAAAAGATTGCATCAGGGCTTGGAGCTATAAAACGTGTACAACCTTTTGTTCCATTTACGACGCTGCAATATATTTTTAATTCGTTAGTGCAACCACTTTTTAATTATTGTTGCGTCGTTTGGGATAATTGTAACAAAACCTTTGGTGATAAGCTTCCAAAATTGCAAAATCGTGCAGCCAGAGTGCTAACATCCTCTAGCTATGACACTGCTGCTGATCCTCTACTAGAGAAGCTTGGCTGGGGAAGACTCGATACCCAGTGCAAGTTTGAAAAAGCTGTTATGGTCTATAAATCACTTAATGGGCTCACTCCCGATTACTTGCTTCCCATGTTCATAGACCGTGGCAGCATCACAAACTATTCATTGAGAGACACCGAAGGCAGGTTAGCTGTTCCAAAGCCACAAACTAATTACCTAAAAAATAGCTTTAGCGGTGCTGTACTTTGGAATAGCCTTCCTACTGAGCTACGCAAGACAAGCAATCGGTATCATCCTGTATGAAGAAACTACACCAAATCAACAGAATTAAGAACTTATTTAAACAATCAACTCTTGAAATGATCATCCAGTCTTATGTCTTTTCCAAGCTGTTTTACTGTTCTTCTGTTTGGTCCTCAACAAGCCAGAAAAACATTTGCAAACTTCAAATAGTACAAAACTTTGCTGCACGCATAATGACAGGTTTCCGTAAATATGATCATATAACACCTGCATTAAGGCAACTGAAATGGCTTCCCGTAGACGATATTTGGTATAACAGTTCAAAGTTTTAAGCATAGCTTAAAGAATAACCTTCTCACAGATTTCTTAAATAAGTGATCCACTGCAAATTTAAATCTAAACTAAATTAATGTTTTAACTAGTGAATCATTTTTAGATATTAATGGTATATTCGTAAATACAAACTTTTGTAAATATAGTGATATATACTAGTAAGTATAATGTAAATAAGCACTGTAAATTGGAGCTGAAAAGCCTTTCGAGGAGCATCTAATAAAACTATGTATGTATGTATGTAATCTAAGTGAGTTTAAATTGGGCTGCAGTAGGTATTTTAAATAATTGATATTTTAGTTAATAATATTGCACGGCACTTATGGAAAGCAGGTATTTTTATTTTTATAATCAGTTGTAATTTGTTAATATTTGTAAACTCTTGTAATTAGTTAGTGTCTTGCATGCATGTAAATCCTGATAAGTTCACCATGGGTAAATAAATTCTATTCTATTCTATAATCTCCTATTGTTTGATAATTATTAACAAGATAATATAGATAAAATAAAATTTAATCACAATGGAGCAATTATGCTCCAATCAAATTTAAGGACTCTGTACTCAATCTACCTAGGCACTGGATAATTTGCCATGTAATGTTCAGAATTCTACCATTTAAATAATGCCAGATGATAAATACCATGTAATTGAAGCTAATATTGGATTACAAAATTGTCAAAATACTTACCTCTTACTCGAAGGCAAGCCATACATACCTACACCTGATAGAAAGTATGACAAAACAGTTGATGCTTTGTTATTCACTGAGCACTTCAGAAAGATAATCATTCGAGAGTAGCCATCAATCATTCCATGAATCACAAAATGCTATTTGATTAGTTTGTGATTGCCATCAATATGATAAAGGGCCTCCTTATCACAGTGCTTTCTAATCTTCTCAGCAAGACACCGTTTGGATCTACTCTATGCATACACTCCCTTACTCGATGTTCTTCGATACGCAGTCTCCTGCGGAGAGGTAGCCAATTCATACGCCGATACCCACAGTTAGGGAACATTTCCAAAACATTCGAGACCTCTGAATCTAAATCTTCTCTGGAGATATTAGTGTAATTTTGTCTTATTGACAAGGAATATGTTGACATTCTTCTTTTTACAGTGGATTGTGAGACCCCGAGCATATTGGCCATCTGTGGAACGGAAAACCCCAATTCTAAGAACAACTCTTGTGGTATGTCAAAGCGCGGTCTTCCTCTCTTGTCTGCAAAAATCTTCGATGTTTGATACCCATTATCGCAATGAATTATCTGATATTCACCAATTAATCTTTCTGCTTCACTTAAACACAAGAACAATTCTTCCCCAATGTCTAATATTTTACCATTACTTCTTAAAAAAATATGCATTAAAGAGTTAATCTGGTATATCACACTGCCTCCATCAACTGACAAATTTCACGTACATTTCTTGAATAATGTTCTATTAACTCGCTTTCGATTGCTTGCCTCTCGTCCGCCATTTTCCCTGTGAGTTTGGTGTACTTGTGGTGGTAGTAAGGATCTTGCGGCAAACTTTTGATACACTCACCCCAGCGACTACTCGTTATCCCTCGTTATTCTGGTTTAGTGTTTCATGTAATGTTGTGAAGCATGGATCATAAGGGGCTTCATAACTGAAACCAAATGATAGTAAATGTATTAATTGAAGGGTTTTGTAGATGGAAAATGATTGAGTGTAAATTATATACATTTATTACCCCTAACCAGGAACAGCTGCCAAAAATGCAACTATAGGTCCCTGGCAGGAATTGAATCTGCAGCCCTGCGATTCCGGTGCAGCGCTCTAACCAACTGAGCTACAGAGTCCAGCTGTCTAGCTCTAACCACAAGTTCATGTATATATACGATGGTACTGCCATGTTAGGTTATGGGTAAATATCAAATTTTGTTGGCATCTCACTTGATTGAATAATAGTTGAAGGGATTTTGTTGATGGAAATTATCGAGTGTTAAATTATATACATTTATTAGACCTAACCAGGAACAGCTGCGTAAAATGCAACTATAGGTCCCTGGCAGGAATTGAATCTGCGGCCCTGTGATTCCAGTGCAGTGCTCTAACCAACAGAGCTACAGAGTGCAGTTGTCAAGCTCTAACCACAAGTTCATCGAGTGAGATGCCAACAAAATCTTGATATTTACCCACAACTTAACATGGCAGTACCCCAGTATATATACATTAACTTGTAGTTAGAGCTTGACAACTGGACCCTGTAGTTTGGTTGGTTGGAGCGCTGCACCGGAATCGCACCGGAATTGCAGCTGTTCCTGGTTAGGTCTAATAAATGTATATAATTTACACTCAATAATTTTCCATCTACAAAACCCTTTAATTATTATTCAATCGAGTGAGATGCCAACAAAATCTTGACATATACTGTAATTAACCCTTTTTTCCCACAATTTGTCTCCTGTTGAAAACTCCAAAATGAGGAATTGGCTTTGAATTATCCGACATTGAAAACACCCTAATTTATAGGTCACAGGAGTCACAAAATTAAAGCCAACAAAATATTGTCTTCCTAAACCATGTACTTCCAGTTGTTCAGCCTTTAACATGTTATTAAATTGTTATTTCAAATGGTCTCAACAGTAGGAAAACATTGACTTCCTATTATTTGAGCTGTGTTTGTATACGCTCGTCGCGCGCCAATCGTCTTGCAAGTCACAATTTTAAGTCACACAAGTCACGTTACATTTGCAACAGTATTTATTGAACGAGAGATGATTTCACTTCAGTGTCATATCTAACTACGGTATGTATCTTATAAAGGTAAGAAAAAAAGAAAGTTAAGGTCACCAGTTATTAGGAATTAAATATATCAACTTGAACATCTCCCCAGGGG
This sequence comes from Trachythela sp. YZ-2020, assembly GCA_016169945.1. NCBI lineage: Eukaryota > Metazoa > Cnidaria > Anthozoa > Malacalcyonacea > Clavulariidae > Trachythela > Trachythela sp. YZ-2020. The sequence continues at coordinate 4,112,826 of JADLSH010000350.1, forward strand.
ATTTTTTGTAGAAAGAAAGTTTGCTTTTTGCTAAATCGGAAGTGGCAGAAAACAGACCTTTTAACCCTAAAATGTTGTGACTTGGTCACACAAGTCATGATGGAATGGCTGTAAACTAAGGCACTCTTGGGCATTACAGTTACAATTTTCATGGCCAGAAATTCAAGACATGCGCCTGTCGGAGACAGCGGTTTTCCGTGTGAAAATTGGACGCGCCTGCCATGATTTTCCCAGCGGCTTAGCGTTTGATTACTTCGTACTTCGCATAAAATTCATAGCGAAGGAGACGAAATGGCCGCCAGCACAAGGGGAAGCCGTGTGGACTACAAGCAATTAAACTTGTTTTCCTCTGCTGTGTTGTACAACACGACACCAAAGAGAAGAAATTCTAAATTCTATTCTGCTGAGCGAATCATTGAGCAAAGAAAACGACCTCATGTAAGTAAACTTTGACTAATTTTACCCAACATGTGATGTGTGAATTATTTAAATTATACAGTGATTCTGTGAATCACTGAATATCTTTTAGGAATATATATCTGTAAGAGGTCAAGAGGAACGATTATATTTTTAACATCTTGTCATATTCTTTCAATATTTGCAAGTATAATGATTAATGACTTACATGTAGCCACTGTATTGCTTTTAGGGCTATGAATACCTTATAAAGTGGAAAGGCTGGCCATTTCACAGCTGCTCATGGGAGCCATCAGACAACTTAAACCACTCTCTTTTAAGGTTAGTATTTATATTAAATATTGTAAACTGGTAGTAAAGCAAAGGTATTATGTTATGCAACATTAAATTGTACTTATTCTATTCCTGTAGGAGTTATGGCATGCCAGCAAAACCTGATGGTCCCAGATTGGAAAGAGCATGTCAAGATTTTGTGCATGCCATCCACTCAAGCTTAAAGTCCAAGTCCAATGGATCAGTGTACGCAAACATGGACTTAGATGTGTGGCGGTACATCACTTTTGAGAAAGGTAGACCAGCTGAGCACAAGGGGCATACAATGTTTGAAAAAGAGGACTTTCTACGTTTTGATGGCTTACCTGAAAATTGGTTTTATACACTAAACCAACTTGGTGAAGGTATTAAAGTGAAATTCCCAACTTTGTATAAAGTTAATTTATACAATTAACTTTGCAACCATACATAAAATAGATTAAACCACTACATAATATGGTTGAAGGTATGGTCAACAGGACATTGAGCAGAGGAGGACGTTCACAGGAAAACGTTTGCTTTAGGCAACATTCTCTTATGTTGTCCAAAGTTCTTCTGATATTTTCTATGTCATAGAAATCTTCAGGCTTTGTCATATCATATCTATTTAGTAAAATGTATATTATCATTTAAATGTGTTTTGTATAAAGTAGAGCCAAGCGAAAGGGGCTATTCATAATTTCTGGTCTATGAATGCAGGAAAGCACTAATGGCCATACAGTGAATCATCTTTAGCCTGATGCACCTGCCCTACTCTAATACTAAACCCTAATCCTAACCCTAAAAGGTGGTTCACAGTATGACATTTAATTAGTGTTTTCCATGAATGCAGCTATGATAAAATTTGCTTCTGTGTTCACAAAAGGTTGTATTGTACATCAACCAGCAAGTGTACATCTTAGCACAGGTAAATATAATGTGGTTTTGGCTCTTGTGTTGGCCAGAATTAGAAGCTGCAGTAAGTGTGCTGTTACCCACAAGATGTTGTCATGACTTTTCATTTTATGTTTACCATACCTTAACAACTTGTAAATCTTGCACCAGATGCAGGCATAGTCGGAACTTGCCTTTTTCATCCCCAGCAACAGTAAAAGAAACTACAGATAATTGAAGGGACATATAGCATATCAAGTAATGTTATGGGAGAGCAGGTCCTGAAAAACATTATTTTAAACAACATCAGGGAGGGAGGGGGGGGGGGCATAAGGTATATTTTATAAGGGGCGCTAAAAAATGTTGTGCTAAAAGTATATCATTCAGCCCCCAGGTAGGGAAAGCCCCAATATTAATACAATGAATACAACACACCTTGTAGTCTGAACCTAAAAACATCTCCACCGGTACACGATTCCCATCTATTGTGATAAATCCATTTTCCACAATTTTGTTTACATCATTAAACATCTTGGCACAAGATGATTGGATGATGTCATAGGTTTATTTCCCCTTAATTACAGCAACTGTTTGGTTCCCTAGAAGGAATAGTCTTAGTTTCAATTATCAATGGAGAAGATGGGTGGTACTGTATGTGCAGTTAGGTTGCTAGGTTGAGTCAGATTAGCATCAGTGTATACTTGGCACTTTTAATATTCATCCAAGCTGCATGCAAGGTTTTCCAAAGACTGATTCAAGGTTTTCTCAAAAACTGATCTCTTATTAAAAAAATAAGAGTGTAAATGGTTTGTACTAGCTGTACGTTAGTAAAAACCAAAACAAAGCCAATACTTATCATACAGGAGTACAAAACAAACATTAACCTTTGGATCCCAATACAGATTCACCAGCATTCAAAATGGAGAAAGAAATGATTACAAATCCAGTAAGCCTGGTCATTTTTGCACCATCACCACTCAATTTAATGTTGTACTTAGTTGGAACATCCAGGCCATCAAGTATGCACTTCTTCATCTGGAAAATATAAATGATGACACAGAATAAGCATAAATGACCAGTGTAAGTTTTACTCTCATGAAAATGTGTACAAAGAACCTGGGTATGAAATTTCGGTGGCCGGACATTTTGCCGAAAGACATTTTGCCGAACGGACAGTTTGCCGACGGACATTTTGTCGAACGGACACTTTGACGAACGGACAATTTGACGAACGGACAATTTCACGAACGGACAATTTCACGAACGGACCTTTCGCCGAAAAGACATTTTGCCGAAAGGACAACTTGCCGAAAATAGAGATATCTTCTGAACTTTAAAGGTCCGCTTACACGGTCAAAGTTTCTGTGATTAAAGTCATTGTCGACTTTGATGAAATTTGCTTACGTCGTTGTCTTTATATACGCTTGTTTGTTTACGACCTGACGTTCCTAACAAATGAGTCATCCGCTGCACAAACAAGCTACCAATAATCAATATGGTTATGCACTGCTAACGACCATTATGCACTGCTAATGACCATATAATGGTTATTTTACACAATGGTTGAAAATTACACAGTTGAGAAATGAGTCACAGTCCCAAACATTTTGACGAAATAGCATCTCTATTTTCGGCAAGTTGTCCTTTCGGCAAAATGTCTTTTCGGCGAAAAGTCCGTTCATCAAATTGTCCGTTCTTCAAAGTGTCCGTTCGACAAAATGTCCGTCGGCAAACTGTCCGTTCGGCAAAATGTCTTTCGGCAAAGTGTCTTTCGGCAAAATGTCCGGGTACCGAAATTTCATGCAAATTAAGGTTACATTAACTAAATAAGCAAATAAGCACCATACCAATATGGAGTATAGCCTCAGAACAGCAATTCTTCAATATTTGTACATGAAAGAAGGTAAATAAATTTTTTTGACAAACTTACATGTTTTTGGATTTCCCTGCACAATGTGTTGGAGAAATTGAGTTGTGCTCCTTCTGCATCTCCAGGTGTCCGTTCAACATGGGTAAATGAATTTAATGACTCCTTGCACTGTTTAATGAGGTATGACCGTGGTAATTTCTCCCCGGCCGGCATCATGCTAAGTTGGTGATAGGCAGCCTCGCCAATGCAGAACTGGTCTACAATCAACAAGATTTCCCTTATTTTATCGCGTTCCTCTTCCGACAGATCCTTGAATCCTTTTCTTGTTGAAATGGGATTCATCTTAACTTCGGTAAGTTTTCGGGCTTGCTGCCTTTTTCCAACATCATGTACTTCTTTCCCTGTATTTCTAAAATTAACAGGAACTCCAGCCTTCTCAAGGTAGTCACTTAGTTCCTCATTGAGCTCCAAAATTTCCTGACACTCTTCCTCTTTCTTGCCTAACGCTTCATCAGCTGTTCTCTTGTTATCAGTCATATTATTCAACTGTGTCCACAGCACTTCACATCTCTCCTTCAGCCCGTCATTTTCTTTCGATAGCAAATCCATCTTCCCATTTGCAGCTTCAACTTGGTTTTCAACCTCAGCAACCTTGACTACCTCATGTTGAAAAACTGAAATATGCTTAATCTTAGCAAGATATTCCTCTTGTACACAACCGTTAAACTTACGGGCTTTACTACTACTTATAGCTGCACAACTTCTCCTAAGTATACCATCGATTCTTTCGCTTTCGTAGAGCTTTAATCCGTGTTTATATAAGAATGCATTCAAGAATTCCACAAACGAATACTCAGCAAATGTGCCATCTTGCTTCGAGTTATGCCAACTTCGAAAATGCTCGTGCGGAATACCAATAGTTAGAGCAATATCACAGCTATTCACGGATGATTTGTTTGTATAAGTCAAACAATGTTCAGAAGACAAACATATGTTTTCCTTAAATTTATTCAAATCAATTTGCATATTGAATGATATTCAAATATGGCGCGGAAAAAGCATAGGGTATACGGCATCACAAGGGGTAAAACGAGGCAACAGCGTATTCAGCCTTACTAACCATCATTGCTCATAGAAAGCCCTGATTCTGGGCTTCGTTTTTGATATTCAAATATGGCCGTCTTTTTAAAAAGGATAGATGTTGTTTTCACATGTTTATCGCGTCTTCGCTCACATGAAAATTATCGTTTGTGGATATGTCCTGAATTCTCGCCTCCGCTGAGATGTATCCAGGGCGAATCACAAATAATAATGAAAGTTTAATAATAATAAAAAGAAATACAAAATATTGGTGGTTTAAACTCGTATTTTTACGGTATGTTTTCTCTCTCTCGGAATGTCACGCGATCTCGCACGCTTTTAGTCATGTGACTCTTCAATGTCAATAGTCGCCACACGCTCGTATGCTCTTCGGAATACGTCTTACCAACTAAAAGGCCCAGTTCGTGACACACTCCCCCATGTATACTCAAGGAGTTTACATCTCACAACATGAACTGGGTGAACTAAGTATATATGTGATTATAACGAATATAGATGTTTATATACAGGGTGTATAAAAAAAAACTGAACAAAACGGCTCCACGTACAAAGTTTTTTAGTAATATATATTGTTTGGGTATTTATAATGTAGAATAAAATAAAAAATTCTGAAAGTTACATTTTTTAAAACCCAGGGGGGGGTTTCTTGTCCAACAGATCAAAAATGGCTTGCGCACGAAATTTGAATGCTTAAAAGTTATTTTGAATTAGTGGGTGGAAAATGTGCAAATTGTCTAGACAATATGCAAATTAGGTAAAGGCGTAAATTAAGCATGCAAAAGCTGATTTTTTCTTAAAAATGAAAGTTTGCGCGACGTTTTGAAGGGCTTACACTTAAGCAAATTTTCTGAAATTTTGAACAGCAATGCAACACCCAACACGTTTTCTACCCACTAATTCAAAATAACTTTTAAGCATTCAAATTTCGTGCGCAAGCCATTTTTGATCTGTTGGACAAGACACCCCCCCCTGGGTTTTGAAAATGTAACTTTCAGAATTTTTTAGTTTATTCTACATTATAAATACCCAAACAATATATATTACTAAAAAACTTTGTACCTGGAGCCGCTTCGCGAAATTGAGAGCAATTTCAATTTTGTTCAGTTTTTTTTTTATACACCCTGTAGTATAAAGTTAATTAAGTTGAAATGTCTAAAGTTCTTGCTCCTTCTCAGCAATGTCTGTTATGCGCAGCGCAGCGGCAGCTGCAGCATTTCTTCTCACTCTCGGCGTAAACTCCCGCGCTCCTGGGTCTAGAATAGTGGTAATCTCCTTGTCACACTTCAATTCCAGTGGAAATAGGTGTTGAACCGCGCGTTCCAGATAATGATTTCCACCAGCGGTTTTAAGCTTGGCCGCTCGTATCACACCGTCTCTCCCCGTGATAAGTTGTTTGACTATGGCAAGTCTCCAAGTATTTCTTGGCTTCTGATCTTCCTTCACGATTACGACCTCTCCTACTTTGGGATGTTGCAGTGACTTTGGTCTGGTCATTCGATGTTGTTCACGAAGTCAGCGTACATATTCTTTGGACCACCGATTCCACATTGCTTGTTTGCATTTCAGCAGGTGTTTGGCTCTTTTTCTCAGATCTTTCTCTTCTATGTGGTGTTTTTCCAACTCGGGAAGGTAGGTTGCCTGGGTATGGAGCATGGAATTGGGTGTGAGTACAGGCAACTCCACATCATCCTCTAAGTAACACAATGGACGATTGTTGAGTGCTATCTCGATATCCAGCACAACTTCTTCAAGCTCCGACCACGTCAAGACACCATTGCCAATGGACTTATAGAATGAACTCTTGAATAACCCGATTAAACGTTCAAATTGTCCTCCCCACCATGGGGCACGACTTAAATTGAAACGCCATACAATCGACAGGTTTGCCAGGAGGCTGTTTAGATTCTCATCTCTTCTCACTAGTTGAATCCATCTCGCAGCGGCTTGAAAGGTCTTCGCATTATCGGAATAGATTAACTTCGGTCTTCCTCTTCTCGCTATGAACCTTTTGAGGCTCATAATAAACTCTTGTGTATTCAACGATCTCACAACATCAAGGTGCACAGCTCTTGTTAGGCTGCAAGCATAAAGCGCAAGATAGGCTTTGGCTTCTTTCTTCGAATTCATCATATACTTGATCGGTCCGGCAAAGTCAACGCCAATCACTTCGAAGGGTGATGAGCCTTGTGTTCTTGTAGTTGGTAAATTTCCGGGAGGCGGTACTTGGTAGGCTTTTGCCTGGAATCTCTTGCAACCGTTGCAACCAGATCTGATCTTCTTGACCAATCGACGAAGACGAGGAACCCAATAATGTTCACATACTTTCGCCATGGTAATACCGACTCCTCCGTGTAGAGTTGCTTCGTGTGCCTCACGAACTAAAGATGAAGCGAATGGATGGAAGTCTGGTATGTAGACAGGATATTCTCCGATTATTCTGCCTCGACACTCGAGAATGTTTAGGTTATTCTCCTGTAGATTCAATCGCACTTGGTCGACTTGAAATCGTGGATCATCCTTAACTGAATCTTGGGCACGCCGTATGAACCATTCTCGTTGATGTTGTACCTCGCGACTGTTAGGATAAATTCAGGATAAACCGTCGAACCCATGCTCCGATTCGTAGCACTTTAGGCAAAGAATATTTATCTAGTAGTGGATCTAGGAAATCCTCTTTGATGACTGCAGCTTTGAAGATCTCTTTAACTACCTTCGTTTCGAATTTGCTATCTGGTGTCGATTCTAGCACCCGTTGGACTGGCCAGCTTGAATGATCACTTAACCACGAAGGACCTTCTTGCCATAACTTGTTCGCCGTGATATTTTCACCCCGACTTCCAATGTCAGCTGAGTTCTCTGCAGTTGGAACGTGATGCCATGTTACGTTATCGTGCTGACTAATTTTCTGTACTCTGTTTGCTACGAATTGCCGATAATCACCTTGATCATTGATCCAATACAGAGCTACTGTTGAATCGAGCCAACAATGAACTGTTGCTGGGTGACTGGTAAGTGCTTGCTGGACGTTTGTGGCTAGATTAACCGCCATGTGTCCTGAGATTAGCTCAAGACGTGGAATTGTCAAGTTCCGCTTTGCTATCCTGGACTTTGAGCATACCAATCCTTGGGTAACTCCATCCTCTTGCTTGACTACCGCATAGACAACTGCGCAGACGCCGTTGGTACTCGCATCCCCAAATCCATGCAAGGTGAGCTCTTCGATCGGTTGGTGATGTGGGGTTAAGGGGCGAGGGATTGTGTACGATTCGAGTTTTCGGTTCCATTCTTTCCAGCTCTTTTGTAGTGGCTCTGGTAGATCTGCATCCCATGGAATTTTGTTGTCACAAGCGCCGCGATAAACGAGCTTCGCTTTCAGTGTGGTTGGTGAAGCTAAGCCGAGGGGGTCATAAATTTGTGCCAATTTTGACAGAACGTTTCTCTTAGTTGCTGGTTCAGAGTCTGGTATCATGGTGACACCAATGGTGTCCTTCTTTCTATCCCAGGGTACACCAAGAAGTTTTCCATCGGATTGTTCAGTCTCTCCCAATTGACTTTTGGCGTATGTTAGCTCACCTGGATCTGACGGCGATTGGTTCTTCGACTCGAGTTCCGGTGCATTCGAGTGCCACTTATGAATGATAAAAGATGCATCGTTGAAAATTTCGGTGGTTTTCTGGGTTTGGGTTTTTGCGACTGTGGTACCCCCTGTGATCAAATCATCAACATACAACCCTTCGAGTAGCTGTTTCACTATCTCGGGTTAGCGTTCTTTCCAACCCTCAAGATGGTGTTTGATGACTCCCCCGAGGAGGAATGGGGAGCAGGTCAGTCCGAAAAGAGCTTGGGCAAAACGGTAGGTTTGTATTGCATCACTTCCAGGCTCTTTCCAGTGAAATCGTAGTGAATCATGTTGCTTGGCTTTTATTCTGACTTGTAGAAGAGCCTGTTTCAAATCACCGGTCAGAAGAATAGGGTGGAATCTGGACCTAACAAGGACATCCCACAACAGGTTCTGGAGAGGGGGCCCTGGGTGAAGGCAATCATTTGGGGATGGTTGAGTTTCCCTCTCTTTCGCTGACGCGTCGTACACCACCCGCAACTTAGTGGTTTCAGCATGCTTCCGTATGACAGCTTTATGTGGGATGTAAAATTCTTTCTCAGGTTTAGTGGTAGGTGCTGGCTCAATTACCCCCTGCTGCAACTGTCCTTGGATGATGTCATTGTATTCAGAGTACTGCCCGTTTCGTTCTAATTTCCTAACAAGCTGATTTAGGCACTGCTTGCTGCCGTTCTCATAACTTGGGAGTGGGGGGTGATTCCCTTTCCAAGGCAAGGTTACCTCGTACCAGCCTGCTTGATCTCTACTAAGCTGCTCTTCGAATTCATTATACACGGTTGCCTGGTCGTTTTCATTCCTGTCCGCAAGTCCGAGGACATCTAGTACGCATAACTGTTCATAGTCGGTTATAGTAGTGGATTGAGTTAACAGGATAGGGCTCTCCCCCTCCTTCCCTGGTGACATCACTGTCCAACCAAGGAGGGTTCTCTCTGCGACTGGCTCCCCGGGCTGCCCCACTTTCTGGCTTGTAGTGGTTTTGACTTTGGCATAATCACTAGCCCCAAGCACAAGGTGTATCGGTATTTCTGTATGGGTGTCAGGATCTTCAAATTTTGCACCGGTCAAATGTTTATATCTCTCTAACAGGTGGGCATAATTTGGGTTGTTAAGCTTCATAAGTTCGGGCATGTCGACCTTCGACACTTCTATCTCAAGCTCAAGCTTGTGATCTAACGACTTTACACTAGCTTCATAAATCTCTACTCTGGTGGTGGTGGATCCTAACATCATTTCAATTCGTTTAGTTCTAACGGCTTTAGGTTTTCTCTTCAATGCATTGGTCAAACTACTAGACGCATAAGAGCTTCCAGCCCCAGTATCAAGCAGTGCATGTGTCTTGATTCCATTTACTTCTATACACACTATCGGATAAATGACTCCTGAATCCCCCCCGGTGTGAGCTGTTTTCACTATTTCATGCTCGCCTGCTTCCTGTGTGTCACAAATTGACGTGTGATGACGACTATTGCATAATCGACACTTCGAGACACTCTTACACTCAGCTGCCCTGTGTGAGGGCCCTGTGCAATTAAAGCACAGTCGTTTTGCAGCAAGAAACCTTTTTCTGTCCTCGAATGTCAAAATTGTGTTACACTCAGCAGGTTTATGACTCTCAGAACTACAATATACACATTTTCGAGAAGTTTTACTTATCTGATAGCGATATGGCTTCTGCTGTGTTGAGAACTGATAACCGCCCTGTCGTCGCTCTGGTTTCTTCTTCACCTCATCTTGTTTCTGCGCTTCGACTGGATTCCTCCGAGTCCAAAGTTGTAGTGCTTCGGTGAGTTGGATGTAGTTCCATTGCTCCCAGTCCGGGTCGTTTCGCACTAAATCACCCTGTATGTTTGGCAGTTTGTCCAAGGTCATGGCAACTGTTCCATTCACTGCATCCAATTTTTTCATCGTCTCAAGGGACTGTACACAATGAGACAGTTTCTCATAAAATTCAAGGATCTTTTTTGGATTTGATGTTGCTGTGTGTGGAAGTTCCAGAATTTCCTTGACATATGTTTTCACTATCTCGCTTTCCTTACCAAATCTATCCTTGAGGATTGACACCGCTCTGTTGTAACCCTCTGTAGAAAATGGAAGAGCCTCGATCGCACGTTTCGCTTTGTCGCATAGCAACTCTCTTAAGTAAGTGAATTTTGTCACAGGTTGTGCATTCGTTTTATCAATCGTCTCCGAAAATTGTCCCCAAAATCTCGGCCAGTCTCCATATGATCCATCAAAAAGTGTAATAGTCAATTTCGGTAGTTTAGCTTGCAATTTTGTCACAGAAATCTCACTTGTAGTCGATTCTTTTGGCTGTGTGTGCACATGCTCAGCTTGTAATTTGATCTTGGCCTCGTATAATTCCATTTCAAAATCAATTTTCTTTCTCTGTTCGTTATGTTCTCGTTTCTCTTACGTTTCGCTCAGCCACTGTTCTAAAATATTCACCTTCTCGTCGCCTTCGTTGATCTTGTCCTCCATGTCGTTTGTCCATGCGTCGATGTCTTCACTTTCCTCCTCGGCTGTAATCTTCTCGGCTTCGACTGTTCGTATTATTTTGCTAACCTCTTTCAGTATCTCCCTCAACGTCTCAACATGTCTCTTAATACTGCTCTCGTTCCCCGCTGATAATACCGTCTCCGTTTTGTCTTTAGCTCTACTCAGCTGCACCAGTTTAGTCGCCAATTCAACATTTTTATCCTCGTTTTTAGTGCAAAGTTTTTAACTTTGCAGTATTGTGATGAGGGGCGAAAATTCACACGAGCTATCATACATACATAGATAGATAGATAGATAGATACATACATAGATACATACATAGATACATACATCATAGTGTAAACTTTCCGGGGGGTGTTTGCGAACATTCTCTATTAATACCGTATCTGTTAAACTTTGGGGTTGAAACTTTTTTAAAGCACTTTCAAGTTATCTTATAGCTCAATCCGGTTGTATTCATGCAGTGTTTAATTAGATTTACGAACAACATTTGGGTTGTGGTATTAAACGTGTACTTCATAACAATCGTTTATATATAATATTGGGTTGCTAACTCCCCCGGTAGCTATGAACATGTGCGTTCAAGTCCACTGATCTAATAATATCACGGAACGAAAATACGAAATTTCGAATTATTTACCGCACAATGGTGGCAGCTGGGAGTGGGATGTGATGGAAATACGATCAAATTTATAAATAAACGTTTTCATTTTGGCCTTTTGGATTAGTAGTGCGTTTTGTCATTTATATATTCAATAGACAATACTGAATGGGTCCAATATTCATTATGGCAATATTTTTATAAATTCCGAAGCGTAAGTTTCGCCTCCAACGTGTCACATATTTTGGACTTGGTAGTTGGTGCTGGTTATATATAAAAAAATTCAAATACAAGATTCAAGACCCGATGAGGTCCCTTTGGCCTTACCGTAAATATTGAATATGTTAGTTATAGTATAGTATACAGCATTGGATTTTACCGGCGATCTAAGGTAAGTCGACTTGCGTACACTTTATACACAATTAATACGGCTACTGTATTGTTTCTGGCGAATTTTATAGATAGTAGAAGTTGCTATACTCTGTCCGTAGACTCGTAGAGTGTAATTTGTAGAGTCACTAGAGTAGTAGAGTCACAGATTAATGATGGTAGAGTGTAGTATGAACTGCATAATTTTGAAATTTGACATTTGTTATGTAATATTAATAGAACACATCTCTATGGCCCGGGGCGGGGCAGTTGTTTACAAATGCGAATGGCATTTTGGCGAGGATGCGTCTGTATATATAACTATGATTGATGTATGATGCATTCTATATACTTTCTAGTTTTGCTTAGCCTTTATTTTAGTAGTCTGTGTACAACCGTACTCTCGAAATTTTATATACACGATGAAATAATAAATAAAATTTGAAATAATCGAAGTTGAGTTGACATATTTGTAATTAGTTGAATAAAACTAATCAAATATTGCAACCGTAAACAAAAGACAATTTTATCTGCTTACTATAATATATTGGCAAAAACATAAATCACTTTAGAATTATACGAATGATGAAATATTACAAGGTTTTCATTGACAAGTGTACTTGTTGAAAAACTGGCATGCTAGCTTTTCAAAAGCTTGTTACATTCATCAAGTTTCAATATACCTGTCACGGTTTAGGAAGAGTTACTATTTTTAGACTTGTAATTTTGTACTCTTTTGTATTTTAACCCTAATCCCAACCCTAACCTTAATCCTAACCCTAAAAGTCTCAAAATAGTAACTGTTCCTAAATCATATGATTTTCAAGGGCAAATAAAAATAGTAAAGGTAAAAATAATTGCCAAATAAAAATTGCTCTTGTAAATACGTAATATACAAATATCAACACAACACAACATGGATGCACAACAATTACGTACGCACTATAAACCATGTAACATAGCATTTGTCTTTTAAAACTTTGCACTATCCTTGGATCACTAGTTCTCTGCCATATTTCCTATCTGTTGTTGTTTTCGTAATACGCTCACAAAGTCAAAGCAAAAGTCGCTAAAATATCCACGTTCGAAGGTGCCAAGTGTCCTGAATTCTCGCCTCCGCTGAGATGTATCCAGGGCGAATCACAAATAATAATGAAAGTTTAATAATAATAAAAAGAAATACAAAATATTGGTGGTTTAAACTCGTATTTTTACGGTATGTTTTCTCTCTCTCGGAATGTCACGCGATCTTGCACGCTTTTAGTCATGTGACTCTTCAATGTCAATAGTCGCCACGCACTCGTATGCTCTTCGGAATACGTCGTACCAACTAAAAGGCCCAGTTCGTGACAGATAATTCACTTGTCAATTTTTACTGCATTTCTCGGCAAAAATGGACGGTCTAAAATATATCAGATCACTTCGATACTAACAGAAGGAATACTTGATGATGTGAAGTTTACGAGGTAAGTGAGGCAAATTTGACAAGAAATGAAACGGGTCATAAAAATTGGAACCAAACTGGCCGTTTTCGCGGAAATTGGGCACATTGTATACAATTCATAGGAGCCAGATCTGTGCAACACGGGTAAAGAAATGGACGTACTAGGAGGTAATAATATGACATATTTATCTTATTTGACTACAAATGTTTTGTTATGTTCAAAAATAGTGAGGCAAATTTTGTAACAGCGATTGAACTGGCTTAAATTTACAAAAAATGGCGCTCCCCTATACTATTCGATAGTAGCGTTTCGGCCATTTTGTTTTTTATATTTCGCACAAGCTCAGTGCAAATGTCTTGAAATTCTGGCCATGATACCAATTAATACTTGCTGTACTAGAAATACATTCATGCAGAATCCAATTGCCATTCAATCTTAGACATCTCACAAAACGTTTCGAAATTGTCATAAAACTTCAACTGTTTTTTAACAGCATTTTTATACTATGAACTTTTTGAGATAAAATATGTTATTTCTTATTCTATATAATGCATTTGAATTAATACTAAAACAATTTTTAAGATTAGTCAATGTTGTTATTGACCACAGGATGAACTATGCATTTTCAAAACCACAAACTGTAGTGCATGCCAATTGATGGCAAAACTGCAAAACAAAGTATGCAAAATAAACACTTACCTGTTTAAAATGCTTTAAAACTCGAAAATCCTCTCCTTTCTCGGCCTTTCAACTGATTTATTTTCCTATTGACTTTAGTAAGTGAAAGTCCTCTAAAAAAATTTCATTTATCTTGTTTTGTCCCAACTTGAAAAAAGTTTTCATATCAATGCCAAAAATAAAATGCCAAGATGGCAGTTATTTTTCTGACGTATACATATAAAAACAAAATCGTTGTCTTAGCCAATCATGATGTTGCTAGTTACCAGTTTTCTCTTGGCTTGAACTTGTGCATACGCATAAGTCCTGTCCATGACAAAAAAAATGGCAGACGACTTTGCATTCCACAATGTTTTCACATACCCGGGCGTAAATATCCAAGCGGAATTAGCACCCTTGCACAGCGCTTCGCACCAGCTCGGGGATTATCTTAAATTTTTGGCCAGTTTTCTACTGTTATGTATGCTTTGGAGCATGATTGCTTGACTGAAACACAGAGGAGTGAATGTATGATGGATGTATCCACAGATATATCCTCTAATGGTGTATATTTTCTGAACAAAGAAGTGTCTTTGCCAATTGTAACGAGATACCCACACCTTAAAGATTCCATTGGTAGTGGTTTGGTAAGTATAACTACAGTAGGGAATTTTACTTGTCAATTGTTATACTGAATATACACTGTACAATTTAAATGTGAAATTTAAATGTGAAATTTAAATGTGAAATTTAATAGGTGAGTACCATATTGCTATACCATAAACTTTAAAAGCTGTGGCACCATAAGAAATCCAATCTCTTTTTTGATGAGTTGTATAAAGTGGAAATTAGTGGGATGCAGAGTTACTGTAGGCGGGATAATGACAGATGAAAAGCAAGATGTACAGGCATGTCAAAAGTGGATGAGAAAGTTATAGGATAATAGAGAGGGTAAACTTTTCCAGGGTAAACTTTTTTTAAACTTGTGTTTTTTATTCTGATCCTAAATGTGTTATGGGAGGGTTTTTCCTTTCAAGTGCAACTAATGTTTTCAATTTTTCGATTGGGACTATTCTACAATTAAGTACTCTTGGATACAATAATCTAAATACATATGAAGTGGCATTTATCAGGCAGAGAAGCGTCGAGGCATTGCACTGGCTGCATATTTGACGAAATATAGAAAGACACAATATCGAAGATAAAATACACCGCACCGCTTCAAAACTTGAGGAAACTTGGTTGAAATCTTCTTTAGCCATCTATCATTATGTAAAAGTACAACAATTGGATGATACTTGCAAGACTCTGCGATAAAAAGCAAATAAGAAGGCAAAATATGGCTGAAATTGTGTTTTGGTTGGGGGTAAGTGAAATAAAATGTATTATATTTAAACAAAACAATGTCAATCCTTATGAAATCTACAATAATTATATTAAATTTAAGTGTAGTTTTTATCCCGTGATAAATATTTGTAGGAAATAAGAAAATTTAATCTCTGCCAGGTATATTAGTTATTTCATGCATAATTAGCAGTTGACCTGGGGTGGTGCATGGTCATGTCCCGGATTCAGGTTTTCGCACATATGCCATGTTGACCGCCATGGTCATTTTACCCTAAAACAGTTGATATTGCCTGTGGTAAATGAAATGCATACAAACTCCTATACAGGTCCCAGACTATTGGCAGACAGCATTCAAAATGACCACATTGCAGAGCTTCACAAGGAATGCCAAAAACCATCAACAATTCAAGACAAGACCAAGATAAAGGAACTTATGAATTCAACATATGAGCTGCGAAGGAAGGATATATTGACCACCACCATACCAGTTAAGGAAATAATCCAGAAGTACCCTCCTCTGGCCAGTGTTACAAGGGTAAATGCATATGAGATGTATTAATAAAAATATACTGTGTCATGATCGGGTGAAAACATTACCAGTGCGAAGTCTGAATTGTACATCAGTTCAGTACTTAAATTGTTGCATAGTGCATGTTGTCTGAATTGTGCATCAATTCATCAACATCAATTTCAAATCTAACCATGTTAAGTTGAGTTGATCTGTTAAGTTAGTTGTGTATATAGGTAATATATATACATGTAAAATAGTACATTATTAACCTGGTAGTTATCAATTATATTCAAATCAACTTAAATTTTAGATCCGCCATGAATTCTGCAGATTAATGGAAGATGATTGTGCCACCAAAGTACCAAAGTGCGATAACAAAATACTGTGAAAAACTCCATTCATGAAAAATGATTTAACTCATTAACTGGCAGAATGTTGCAACATTTCTACCCCTTTAACTGGCAAGCAATATGGCGAATTCTTCATTGAATTTGTGGGCAATCATAAAATTGGCAATATCTCAAAAACCTTTCTATAAAACTTTCTGATTTTTCGAATCAGACAAGAGTGATATATAATTGACCTAATTTCGTTTAAATGAGTTTGCATTCGTAAATAGATAATTAATATTTTTGAGTGAGAATTTTTGGTTTGGGTACATTTTATAGCACTAACATTTTGCACCTCATGACACCTAATATCTGAAGGGCAATATCTCCATAACCCTACATAAATGGCAAAAAAAAATTAAATTGCTGGGTTGGTACATATTTTTATTAAAACTAATTTTCATCTTTTAGGATATAAATTAGAAAATGATCAAAAATTAAAATAAATTCTCTTGAGCCTAGTCCAGGACCTCATGTTTACAACATAAAACGGAGAAGAGTAGGTTGTTGTTCACGGGTCAAAACATCTATAAGCCAAAACGCAGTGATTGTACCTCCTCGAAGTTTTAAATTCACACAAATATATTTGATAAAACAAATAGTACAAGAATTTATCTGTTTTAATATAAACAAAGGATGAAAAGAGTGAGAAAAGCGGGCATTTGGGGAGGTGTTTTTAAACCAGACTTCGACAACCGACATATTCAAACGCAATTTGCGGTGACAAAACAAAAAGCTGTTCATTTCTCTACTCAAAGCACTAAAAGTCATCCACAAAGTGAAAAATATCTTAAATTTACACCAGGTAAGAACTTTAGCTCAATTTTCTTGTGTTTCTGTTGAGAAAACAGCGATTTTTTTGTGCCCAAAAATGTTTGCGCATCTGTAGTCTACTCATAAGACAAGATAATGGCAGACAGAATTCTGGCTCAAAAAGCAAGCACGTTTTTCAGTTTGAAATAGGTCGTAAAAGAGAACAATCGTGTAAAAATACAATCTTCATACTCCAATGAAATGCACAATTTAATATTTAGGTGTTCTATATTGCTGTAAAATGATGAAATAAGGTCCTCAATATCTGGTTGCTTTTCAGACGGGAGTAAACACGTAGCTTCCATATTTTCGCGTGTGCACTTTTGAAACGATAAACACCTCAAAGATATAGCTTTTATTTGACAAAATAACGAAATATCCCATGAGTATTATTAAAAGTCGTCTATTAAAACGATTTCATGATAAATTAGTGAACATTGGGTCCGAAATAGCTGCTAAATACCGATTTTGGAAAGGGCATCAATTTCATTGCTTCCTGCAAAGGAGGCCATTGCAGCGAGGAACCGTAAATCCATAAAATCCATAAAAAATCATTTTAGAAGCTTTTGAAATCGGCTGTCAAGTTTTTGAGAATTCGCACGCGGCAGACACCCGCATTAATTCAATACACTGGTTTTAAGCCACAATATCTTTGAAATTAGTGGTCGTTTTAAGACGAAATTTACAAAAATAGATGGAACGATCATTCTACTTAGTTTTAATGTGATTTTACTAGGAGTATTCATGTCAAAAAGACGACATGCGCACATAGTAGGTAAAATGTGTAGTGGTTTGAATACACTTTTGCTAAATTCACAACTTGGACAAGAAGACCAACAGAAGGGTTACGAAAACAGTCAAATAATGCCATAAACATGCACAAACAGTTCTTCAAAAAGGATAATTTTAAACTAGATTTAACCTGCTAAAATGTTGTCGAATTTTGGGAGTTTTTTCAAAACTTTTCTATTCAAAAACAGGCTCAAAAAAGATCGTATCTACTCACTTGTGTTTGGTGTTCGTGTTCCTTGTGATTTCCGACTATTATTTTCCATAAAATTTACAAAATACCCATGTTTTCGGCTCAAAATCTCGGGAATGGATTTCGGCAAGAACTTGACCAAAAACGTCGAGACATTCCCTTTCGTTTTGGACCAAATTTTCTGTGTTGAACTCTTGAAAATCCTCTTCTTTTTTGCCCTTAAAACTTGCTGTAAATTCCCTTCTTGTAACATATAGCCATTGCGTAAAGTTTTTGTAAAAAAATAGAATTTTAAACTTGAAAATCTTTGCGAGTTTTCAATCAATTTCCTCGCCCAATGTGTCGTTGGAAAGCTCGTGTTTCGCGTTCTATATTCGTATTGGTTGCTAGGCAA
Source organism: Trachythela sp. YZ-2020 (assembly GCA_016169945.1). Classification (NCBI taxonomy): domain Eukaryota; kingdom Metazoa; phylum Cnidaria; class Anthozoa; order Malacalcyonacea; family Clavulariidae; genus Trachythela; species Trachythela sp. YZ-2020. The sequence goes on from JADLSH010000350.1 coordinate 4,131,022, forward strand.
CCTGTCAAACACGTGCTTGGCAATCGTGCCCGGAAGTTGACAAGCCAATCTAGGGCGCATCCGGGCGCATTGCCAGTTAATGAGTTAAGGTGCCTGCAGGAAGCAATCTCAGAGGATTCAGACAACATTCAAAGTAAGAATAAGAGGTTGAATGTTTATTAGAGTATAGTTTGATTATTAGGTTCAGTAATATTCCATCAACTAGTGTGATGGCTTTCTCAGTAGCAAGAAACCCAAGAAACCATACTTAAAATGTATGGCAATGCTCAATAATGCCGGTCTAAAATAGTAGAGACACATTATCTGTCTGAGCGAATTTGGACAAAGATTTGTAGTTCGTCTGGTAATGCGACTTCAGTATAAAAACGGGCACAAAACCTATCATGATCTAGACGAAATATGTCCAATAGCTCGTCTCCCACGACGCACAACCTGTGATAGTTCGTCTAGATGCACAATGCGACACATAACAAATGTAGCTTATTTGTCTGATCATTCGTCCTGTCTTTATACTAGATGGATAATATGGCAATGGACGAGAGTGCATGGAAAAGCACGAGGTGACAGTCGAGTAATATTAAGCTTTGAGACTTCTTTTCAAGAGATTTGCCAAGAGTTATAAACATATGAGAAGTTTCAATTGTGTACAAAGCTGTTTTCATTCTCTCTAGAACACAACAGTAATACTTATCAAGTAATATATTTCATGCAAAGGAGGATTGCAGTTGTATGTACACACTTTTACAGTTCTTGAAAATACTTGCACAGTTATGGTGCTACCTAAACTGTTCGAAAAGAAGTCATCGAAAAGTGAAGGAAACGAGTTAATGATGATATTGTGTGTAAGTAGATTATTAATTATGTGTAATTGATGTTTTGGGAATGTCTATCAACATGCAAACATGTATATTTGTGTACGATTTTATACAAGGTGTGTCCAACTATGTAGAATGTCTTTAAGTTGTCCACAAATGTGAATAAAAAATTTACGAGAGATTACCTGTGAATACCCATCTTTAATTTTCAATTTTAAAGTTTGGTTTCTTTTGTTCTTCAAAGACAAAATATTCAATAGCCCCTGTAAGTTAACTGTTTTAATCCTCCCTAGTATTCTCCTCTGACATTACCTGTAATATTCACCTCTGAAACCTGACCTGTGAAAATAAGTACGTTATTTTGAGGCCCCTTGGGGATATGCGATTTATTCACCCTCTCGGTGAATAGTTGCAGTTAAAATAATATTCTGTGTTAGCAACTTGATCAGACATGTATCCAAATACTCCTTGACTTCGAAGTGTAATTAAAAGCACTCAAAATTTGTCAAAACAAGTCATTGGGTGTAACCGGTTATTCTCTAGTGTTCTTTTCAATAAAAGATGGAAACCAAAAGTAAATTAATTATCAAGTTGCTACTGTATATGTGCTTCCAGTTACACTACTAGTATTTCATTAGTTTTATTGAATATGTCCATTAAATTCAGCAGTTAGAAACACCACATTTCCACGAATTATAGCAGTTTGGGAAAACAATTATGAAATTATACTGCATCATACTGCAACCCACAGAATTTCTTTACAAAAATTCATCAAAATATTAAATAGCTTTCTCTAATTAGCCATGTTGGTATATTCGTTTTGTTTATACTGTTTATATGAAGTATTTGTTTTGTTTTTTCAGTTTATGTATTATGCCATTATTATATGATTAAACTAGTGTTTTAAACTTTGAAATAATAAAAAGATTTGAAACCATTTGAATGAGTATACATATGTAGGGGCCAGTAAACCTAACACTAAACAAACCCTCATATTTAGGGTAAATTACTTTACCCCACAGCCTGGGCAAATAATTTACCTCCACAACAGGGTTGTGCTTTACCCTGAACAACGTAGTAATTACCTTACACAATAATTTAGGGTAATTGTTTTTATAATTCTACCCTAAATTTGTGGGGCAATTTTTTACCCTCTTTTCGAATTACCCCTGTGAAATTATACCCCTAAAGGTCTTACCCCTTCAAATTCTACCCATGGAAATTGGGTCATTCTCTGGTTCACCCCCTATTTTGAGGGGAATTTTGACCCCCTAAAATTTACACTGTATACTGTCAGGTAACATAGGTGCACATTATCTGCGCATGCGCGAGATTTACAAAAACAAGATGGCGGCAGTAAAATTGATTAGATTAAAAATTCTCTTTGAAAGTGTTTTCTACCAAAAATAGTAAAATGAATGATTTTTTTACATCATACTTTAATATTTTGCATAATTCGCAAAATTTTAAGAAATTATCATGGCATGTGTCTAAATTTGGCAGTTTTCCAAATTTTTACAACCACTAAAACATTACAAAAGTATTGAATACTTAATAAGGAAGCTTATATAGAATTTGGTGAGGTTTCTATGATGGGATTTTAACAAAATAGTTTTTTTTGTTAATTTACTCCATGCTTCTTAGAAACTGTTCATAGAAACTTTCCCAGAATTATATAATATTATAAGCTTCCTTATTAAGTATTCAACACTTGTAGTGTTTTAGTGGTTGTAAAAATTTGGAAAACTGCCAAACTTAGACATGTGCCATGATATAAATGGACATTCTAACTTCTTAAAATTTTGCAAATCACGCAAAAAATTAAAGTATGTTGTAAAACGATGTAAAAAAATCATTCATTTTACTATTTTTAGTAGAAAACACTTGTAAAGAGAATTTTTAATCCAGTCGATTTTACAGCCGCCATCTTGTTTTCATAAATATTGCGCATGCAGAGACAAATTGCACCTATGTTCTGTCAGGTAATGTCGGCTGGTAGCCGTGTTTTATTGTAGTATATTATAGTATACAACTACAGATAACCTCGGCTGGCAACCGTGTAGCATATATTGTAGTGTATTATTAGTATACTGACAGGTAACGTCGGCTGGTAGGCATGTTTTATTGTGGTACATTATAGTATACTACAGATAATCTCGGCTGGCAGCTGTGTAGTATATATTGTAGTGTATTATAGATAGATATTATTTATTCAGGAGAAACCAACATCACATATTGTGTTTTTCAGAAGGTCCCTGAGAATATATTGAAATACAAAAGTCTATACTATAAAGTAGTAATAAGCATGCAGGATATATTACGTATATATACATGAAAAACAATACAAAAAATAGAACTAAGTCTAAGATAATTTTACATTACAAGGAAGAGCAAGTTTCAAAGTGAGTTTCATTAAATCATAGATATGGAGTTCTAAAAAGTATATTTCGAAAATATATGTTATAGTCCAAAGCATTGTACTCCGTACAAGCCTGATACAACAGTTTCTGCTTTCCCCAATTGGTCCTTGGTTTTCTAAGATATATATTGTCTCTTCGTCTGGTGTTATACAAATGGTTAGTTTTAGGCAGATTAAAATTAAACTCTGTTAGGTTATTTTCCAATTTGTAAATGGTTAACATTCGGTGTAAGTAGCGACGGTGGGTAAGTGGATGCCAGTTTAGTTTTGCGAGCGCTTCAGGATATAAGGAGCTTCAGGAAGATAGGTAAGGAGCATCAAGAATGGTCTTCGCAGCTTTGTTCTGGAGAATTTGTAATTGGTCCATAAGGGAGGTGTTATTCTTGTCACCTCATATAATGTCGAGCTTTTGATGGGATGAAGACTTGAACTCTTCTTAACAATCCGATTAGTTGGATAATTTTCGTTGAGATGTTGTCCAGCTCTCGACCTGTGTCATTTGGTGTTCTGCAAGGTAGCGTATTAGGTCTGTTACTATTCATCATTATATCAAGGACATGCCCAACATTGTAAAACACTGCAAAATAATACTATATGCTGATGATACTCTCCTATGTTACTCCTCCAATTCCGCCAGAGAAATTGAGAAATATGTTAATGAAGATCTTAATTTGGTTTGCCGATGACTAAATGAGAATCTTCTAACACTGAACAGCACAAAATCCAAGTTTGTTCTTTTTGGTAGTAGCAATCGTCTGAAAGCATTTACTAATATTTCCATATACGTCAACGACCATGAACTCGCTCAAGAACAAACTTTTAAATAATAATAACCTTCTCGGAAAATCTCACCTGGCCTGACCACTTAATTGATGTATTTTACTGACGGTTGGTGAGATATGACTCAAACCAATTTAGCGAGTTATCATTCAGGCGAATTGATTTCAAATTGCGCAACAAAATAGCATGGTCAACAGCATCAAACGCCTTGCTAATATCAAGAAAAATGGAAGCTGTGACAAGACCGTTGTCAGCATTTTCAAGGATATTATCAGTGAAGAAAGCCAAGGCAGTACTGGTCGATAGTTTAGGTCTGAAGCCAAAAAGGACTTTGATTTTGTGAAAGGATTTTGTTTTCAGTAACTGTATATTTGTGTGTGAACAAATGTTCCAGAATTTTACGCAAGATTGGTAATTCAGTCATAGGTCTGTAGTTTGACATATTGGTGCGATCTCCAGATTTAAAAATAGGTGTTACTTTTCCGTCTTTGTAGATCTTGGGGGAAAATAGAGGACTTCAGTGATTGATTGAATATGTCAGTTAGGGTTGGGGCTATGATAACAGCAGCATATTTCAGAAGTCTGGCGCTGATACGATCGAGGCCAGTAGATTTGTTAGTTTTAAGAGCAGATAGTTGCTTTTGGACAGACAAGACTTCAGTGTCCTTGAATTTAAAAGTGGACTTAACTTGGGGTGGTTGATGTGAGGAGAACGTGTTTGAAGCACATTTTTGTTTGATCGCACATTTGAGTTATTCCAGTACTGGTAAAGAAATTCTTAAAAAGAGATGCTATGGATTTCGAGCTCTTGTGTTCAATGCCTTCCAATATAACAGAGGTTGGGGCTGCAGAGTGTGTGTTGTTCATTTAGAGTTTTCGATAGTCCAGAGGGATTGTTGTTGTTCTCTTTTATCAAAGTCTCCTAGAACATGGATTTGCATTGGAGCTTACGATATGATGACCAATGGTGTGCAGATTTTGTTTTTTTGTGCCTTCTTAAGTTGGTAATCTTGATCTTGCATCGCTTGACTCAACTCAGCAGTCATCCATGGAATGTTAACTCCTTTAACGTTCATTTTCTTGATTGGCATGTGCTGATCAGCTATGTCAGTAAAACGTTGACACCAGTTATTAATGGTAACATCAGTGTCGCTTTCATGCACTACGGCAGACCAATTTGTACCTCTAACGTTGTCTGTGCCGGGCTTTAGGAACACCAGCTTTAACTCATTAACTGACAGACTGTTGCAACATTTCTACCCCTTTAACTGGCAAGCAATATGGCAAGCAATATGGTAAGCATCATAGTAGGGTTTTCACAGGAAATCAACAACTTTGTGACCAAGACTTTGTGCCGGCTTTTCCGTGTTGTTTTCGTTGTCATTTTCTTGTTTGCCTAAGTAGACTTGAAAGCGCAGCACGTAATATGTTTCAGAATCAGCTAACATCCAAATCTTAATACCGAATTTGTTTGTTTTTTTAGGCGCATATATTGCTTGAAAGATAAACGACCATTAAATTTAACCAAACCTTCATCAATCGAAATATTTTTTCCAGGCACATAAACGTCTTGAAAAGAGTTTTCAAGCTTTGAAATAAGGGGCCGAATTTTTTTAAGTTTGTCCGTTTCGATTTATTGCTGCGGGTCCGAAATATGAAAATACCTGTTTAAAATCCAAAAACGTTTTAAAGGGATTGTTGTTTTGAAGCCAGCATTTCCTAAAAACAAATCTGAATCCCAATAATGTTCAATTGTTGATAGGCGGTTGATGCCCATTAAAATGTTCAGGCCAAAATATGCAGAAATGGTAGCATTGTGAAAATAAGTACGTTATTTTGAGGCCCCTTGGGGATATGCGATTTATTCACCCTCTCTGTGAATAGTTGCAGTTAAAATAATATTCTGTGTTAGCAACTTGATCAGACATGTATCCAAATACTCCTTGACTTCGAAGTGTAATTAAAAGCACTCAAAATTTGTCAAAACAAGTCATTGGGTGTAACCGGTTATTCTCTAGTGTTCTTTTCAATAAAAGATGGAAACCAAAAGTAAATTAATTATCAAGTTGCTACTGTATATGTGCATCCAGTTACACTACTAGTATTTCATTAGTTTTATTGAATATGTCCATTAAATTCAGCAGTTAGAAACACCACATTTCCACGAATTATAGCAGTTTGGGAAAACAATTATGAAATTAGACTGCATCATACTGCAACCCACAGAATTTCTTTACAAAAATTCATCAAAATATTAAATAGCTTTCTCTAATTAGCCATGTTGGTATATTCGTTTTGTTTATACTGTTTATATGAAGTATTTGTTTTGTTTTTTCAGTTTATGTATTATGCCATTATTATATGATTAAACTAGTGTTTTAAACTTTGAAATAATAAAAAGATTTGAAACCATTTGAATGAGTATACATATGTAGGGGCCAGTAAACCTAACACTAAACAAACCCTCATATTTAGGGTAAATTACTTTACCCCACAGCCTGGGCAAATAATTTACCTCCACAACAGGGTTGTGCTTTACCCCGAACAACGTAGTAATTACCTTACATAATAATTTAGGGTAATTGTTTTTATAATTCTACCCTAAATTTGTGGGGCAATTTTTTACCCTCTTTTCGAATTACCCCTGTGAAATTATACCCCTAAAGGTCTTACCCCTTCAAATTCTACCCATGGAAATTGGGTCATTCTCTGGTTCACCCCCTATTTTGAGGGGAATTTTGACCCCCTAAAATTTACACTGTATACTGTCAGGTAACATAGGTGCACATTATCTGCATGCGAGATTTACAAAAACAAGATGGCGGCAGTAAAATTGATTAGATTAAAAATTCTCTTTGAAAGTGTTTTCTACCAAAAATAGTAAAATGAATGATTTTTTTACATCATACTTTAATATTTTGCATAATTCGCAAAATTTTAAGAAATTATCATGGCATGTGTCTAAATTTGGCAGTTTTCCAAATTTTTACAACCACTAAAACATTACAAAAGTATTGAATACTTAATAAGGAAGCTTATATAGAATTTGGTGAGGTTTCTATGATGGGATTTTAACAAAATAGTTTTTTTTGTTAATTTACTCCATGCTTCTTAGAAACTGTTCATAGAAACTTTCCCAGAATTATATAATATTATAAGCTTCCTTATTAAGTATTCAACACTTGTAGTGTTTTAGTGGTTGTAAAAATTTGGAAAACTGCCAAACTTAGACATGTGCCATGATATAAATGGACATTCTAACTTCTTAAAATGTTGCAAATCACACGAAAAATTAAAGTATGTTGTAAAACGATGTAAAAAAAATCATTCATTTTACTATTTTTAGTAGAAAACACTTGTAAAGAGAATTTTTAATCCAGTCGATTTTACAGCCGCCATCTTGTTTTCATAAATATTGCGCATGCAGAGACAAATTGCACCTATGTTCTGTCAGGTAATGTCGGCTGGTAGCCGTGTTTTATTGTAGTATATTATAGTATACAACTACAGATAACCTCGGCTGGCAAACCGTAGCATATATTGTAGTGTATTATTAGTATACTGACAGGTAACGTCGGCTGGTAGGCATGTTTTATTGTGGTACATTATAGTATACTACAGATAATCTCGGCTGGCAGCTGTGTAGTATATATTGTAGTGTATTATAGATAGATATTATTTATTCAGGAGAAACCAACATCACATATTGTGTTTTTCAGAAGGTCCCTGAGAATATATTGAAATACAAAAGTCTATACTATAAAGTAGTAATAAGCATGCAGGATATATTACGTATATATACATGAAAAACAATACAAAAAATAGAACTAAGTCTAAGATAATTTTACATTACAAGGAAGAGCAAGTTTCAAAGTGAGTTTCATTAAATCATAGATATGGAGTTCTAAAAAGTATATTTCGAAAATATATGTTATAGTCCAAAGCATTGTACTCCTTACAAGCCTGATACAACAGTTTCTGCTTTCCCCAATTGGTCCTTGGTTTTCTAAGATATATATTGTCTCTTCGTCTGGTGTTATACAAATGGTTAGTTTTAGGCAGATTAAAATTAAACTCTGTTAGGTTATTTTCCAATTTGTAAATGGTTAACATTCGGTGTAAGTAGCGACGGTGGGTAAGTGGATGCCAGTTTAGTTTTGCGAGCGCTTCAGGATATAAGGAGCTTCAGGAAGATAGGTAAGGAGCATCAAGAATGGTCTTCGCAGCTTTGTTCTGGAGAATTTGTAATTGGTCCATAAGGGAGGTGTTATTCTTGTCACCTCATATAATGTCAAGCTTTTGATGGGATGAAGACTTGAACTCTTCTTAACAATCCGATTAGTTGGATAATTTTCGTTGAGATGTTGTCCAGCTCTCGACCTGTGTCATTTGGTGTTCTGCAAGATGTTGTCCAGCTCTCGACCTGTAATCATTTGGTGTTCTGTAGCGTATTAGGTCTGTTACTATTCATCATTATATCAAGGACATGCCCAATATTGTAAAACACTGCAAAATAATACTATATGCTGATGATACTCTCCTATGTTACTCCTCCAATTCCGCCAGAGAAATTGAGAAATATGTTAATGAAGATCTTAATTTGGTTTGCCGATGACTAAATGAGAATCTTCTAACACTGAACAGCGCAAAATCCAAGTTTGTTCTTTTTGGTAGTAGCAATCGTCTGAAAGCATTTACTAATATTTCCATATACGTCAACGACCATGAACTCGCTCAAGAACAAACTTTTAAATAATAATAACCTTCTCGGAAAATCTCACCTGGCCTGACCACTTAATTGATGTATTTTACTGACGGTTGGTGAGATATGACTCAAACCAATTTAGCGAGTTATCATTCAGGCGAATTGATTTCAAATTGCACAACAAAATAGCATGGTCAACAGCATCAAACGCCTTGCTAATATCAAGAAAAATGGAAGCTGTGACAAGACCGTTGAAGAAAGCCAAGGCAGTACTGGTCGATAGTTTAGGTCTGAAGCCAAAAAGGACTTTGATTTTGTGAAAGGATTTTGTTTTCAGTAACTGTATATTTGTGTGTGAACAAATGTTCCAGAATTTTACGCAAGATTGGTAATTCAGTCATAGGTCTGTAGTTTGACATATTGGTGCGATCTCCAGATTTAAAAATAGGTGTTACTTTTCCGTCTTTGTAGATCTTGGGGGAAAATAGAGGACTTCAGTGATTGATTGAATATGTCAGTTAGGGTTGGGGCTATGATAACAGCAGCATATTTCAGAAGTCTGGTGCTGATACGATCGAGGCCAGTAGATTTGTTAGTTTTAAGAGCAGATAGTTGCTTTTGGACAGACAAGACTTCAGTGTCCTTGAATTTAAAAGTGGACTTAACTTGGGGTGGTTGATGTGAGGAGAACGTGTTTGAAGCACATTTTTGTTTGATCGCACATTTGAGTTATTCCAGTACTGGTAAAGAAATTCTTAAAAAGAGATGCTATGGATTTCGAGCTCTTGTGTTCAATGCCTTCCAATATAACAGAGGTTGGGGCTGCAGAGTGTGTGTTGTTCATTTAGAGTTTTCGATAGTCCAGAGGGATTGTTGTTGTTCTCTTTTATCAAAGTCTCCTAGAACATGGATTTGCATTGGAGCTTACGATATGATGACCAATGGTGTGCAGATTTTGTTTTTTTGTGCCTTCTTAAGTTGGTAATCTTGATCTTGCATCGCTTGACTCAACTCAGCAGTCATCCATGGAATGTTAACTCCTTTAACGTTCATTTTCTTGATTGGCATGTGCTGATCAGCTATGTCAGTAAAACGTTGACACCAGTTATTAATGGTAACATCAGTGTCGCTTTCGTGCACTACGGCAGACCAATTTGTACCTCTAACGTTGTCTGTGCCGGGCTTTAGGAACACCAGCTTTAACTCATTAACTGACAGACTGTTGCAACATTTCTACCCCTTTAACTGGCAAGCAATATGGCAAGCAATATGGTAAGCATCATAGTAGGGTTTTCACAGGAAATCAACAACTTTGTGACCAAGACTTTGCGCCGGCTTTTCTGTGTTGTTTTCGTTGTCATTTTCTTGTTTGCCTAAGTAGACTTGAAAGCGCAGCACGTAATATGTTTTAGAATCAGCTAACATCCAAATCTTAATACCGAATTTGTTTCGTTTTTTAGGCGCATATATTGCTTGAAAGATAAACGACCATTAAATTTAACCAAACCTTCATCAATCGAAATATTTTTTCCAGGCACATAAACGTCTTGAAAAGAGTTTTCAAGCTTTGAAATAAGGGGCCGAATTATTTTAAGTTTGTCCGTTTCGATTTATTGCTGCGGGTCCGAAATATGAAAATACCTGTTTAAAATCCAAAAACGTTTTAAAGGGATTGTTGTTTTGAAGCCAGCATTTCCTAAAAACAAATCTGAATCCCAATAATGTTCAATTGTTGATAAGCGGTTGATGCCCATTAAAATGTTCAGGCCAAAATATGCAGAAATGGTAGCATGCCCAATATCATCAAGAAACTCATTGCCGAAAAACAAGTAGAAAAAGTCCTTAGGGGAAGTGTCTAAACCCAACCCATGACGAGGACCAAAGTCGGCAGTAAAGTCTTCAACACTAACACTACTTAAATTATCTTTCCATTCAAAAATATCGTCAACACTATCACTACTTAACTCACTACCACTTTCACTAACACTGTCGCTGTCTAGTTCTTCTACTTCGATGTCCGAAAAACCGAAAAAATCATCTTCTTTGTCCGATTCACCCGCAATGTCTCGCCACGAAAGCGCCGATGTTCCCGATGCAAAAGGCCGTGTTTCTTCAACCGTTTCGACGATCATAAACCCCTCAAAATCACCTTCATCTTCGCTACTATCGAACATACTAAGTGCTTCAGCCATATTAACTTGGACAATATTACTTGCACAAGCTTGCACAAGGTCTCATTTGAAAGAGCGGATTCGGGTGATTTTATAGGGCGCATTCGGGCACATTGCCAATTACCACTGGTCACTCAATGAGCAAGGAATCACATCACTTCGGATAATTCTCTGAGAATTGTTATTCATTAAGTCTGAGTGGGTTTTGAAAGGTATACCATCACAGAATTAAACGAGACAGTGATTTTGCCTTGGTGGTCCATTCTTACAATAGAATAGCCATGTATAGCTACTTCAGAGTTGGAGATACTTGCTTTCAGATGTTGAGAAAATGTCAAATGGTTTATCCTTCGTTAATAATCAGATTGAATAAATTTTAGGCAAAATGCTTCGGGTGTTTAAGTGGGAAATCTTTCATCCAGGACAGGTGGTGGTCTAGCAAACCTGCAGATGGGACCAGGATTAGTAGCAATATCATTCGATAGAGATATTAGGATCACAGCGATGGAAAGTTCATGGCAATGTGGAGTCCACACATTAGTTTCAGACTTGGGGAGAGTGGCTTGGGGGAAGTAGAGCAATGGGGATTGTGCAAATGAGAGCATTCTTTCATGCAAGGATCTGATAATAATTGAGACACATATAAAGTTTTATAGTTGAGGTTCTCGGGTGTAGAATGGAGCAAGTCTTTGCTTAAACTTGATAAGCAGAGGTACATATGTAGAATAACTAGTAGGTTGTTACGTGGGGTGAAAATCAATGCAACAAACACTATAATTGTTGACAAGTATTAAACTATACACCAGACAAAGGTCAAGAGAGGGTCAAGTTGCGAAATGAGTTACAAGTTTGGCAACATAAACTACGGTAGTTTGCTAACGATAAAGACCAGAGATATTCCAATATGTAGTCCACAATCAATTGCAAGATGTTGTTCCAGTAGTATATTTACATAATTCATGAAGTGTTGTAGTTGCTGTCGAGCCTCAGCGAGATTCTAATTGACATGCTAAGGTTTCTCCAGAGTTCAATTGCCCCAGTCTTTTACCCAACCTATATATTGTCAAGATTTAGATTTGGTGTCGGTTTGTTGGATGTTTATCGTAATTCCGGGACAAAAGGTCGAGCTTGAAGTCATTTTTGAAATTACGAGTGAACGAGATATTGTAAATTTTGTATGCGCACACATGCAGGGTTCTTTCCATGTGTTCGATCAAGATTTTGAAAACTTTATTATACGGATGCGAATTTAAGATCGACATTTTTCAGAAAATCTTGGGTAAGTATGGCTCTGTTTCTTTCTACTGACATACATGAAGGTGATGAACTATTTAGCGTTCAATTTAGAGGGAAGAAATGTGCTTTCATGAGTTTATCGGCTATTTTAACAGCCCAAAAAAACCGCTGATCGATTTGTCAACAACAACATAAATAATGTCTTACTGCAAGGAGACAAAATGTACTTAAAAGCACTAGATAATGGCTTAAATAATTTATATAGACCCAGGTGTACAATTTTTGTCTATAGATAACTTACAAACAGTTGTTAGTGTTTCATGTAGTAAGAACATGTTTTCTTACGAGATGTGTGGATCTGTATTAAATATCGCCTGTACAGGCAAAAACACGCAGCTGCATTATCTGTGATGGCAACAAATAGTTATCTACCTGTTGTTGTAGAGTCAGCTGCCTGTTGAGGCACAAAATAACATTGATCTGCCCATTGTGGCGGAAAGTACTGTGACATTGATCTGCCCATTGTGGTAGAGCCTAAGAGCCCATAGAGGCACAAAATAATATTGATCTGCCCATTATTTATTTTTTGTTATATAGTTTGGGGGTTTGGAATTCTTACTGAGCTTAATGTTAGTCATTACACTGACTGGTGCCATCTGAACAGCTGGATTACACAGAAATGTATATTTTTATTTTACTTCAACAAAATGGTTGTTTCAAAATAATATGGATATATTACATCATCTCTTATTGGGTGCAATTTGCTATGTGTAATGTGTATCAAAGTTGTTTTGGAGAGAGACACCATTGTGTCAGTTTGCTGTATAATCATGTATTTCGACAATTCACTGGGCAGTACAAGATGAACACTGATGAAACCAAATGTTGATTAAATACATGTATGAAACATCTACAGATGGGAACAAAGAGTCAAAGACTGTTCTGACAGACTGCACATGGCAAATGCATTATCAATATCCTATGAACACAGACAACCAGCTAATTGCACCACAAAAATATTAAAAGACAAGTAGTTATTCAAGATGCCATTGACAACTTTGAAGTAAACAACAACTTCTATTAACATTTGATGTTGGTACCAAGAGTTCCATTAACAATAGCACACTCAGATATCTTGCTTAATGCTGTACAGTATATGCCATTTACAATAGTATAGTGTTGTAGTCAGTGTTGTAATCTCAACGTTTTGACAACAAAATAAATCAATATATACAGTGTATTGTTAGCAATTTCAAAAGGTTCAATATTTAATACTAATTATGTTCAGGAATTTTCCATGCAGTTTGCATGTCAAGACAGCACTTCCCTTGCGATAGTAACTCCTAGTCATAGTTGATTTGTAGTGGAGGAAAACTGAGAAGCTGTTTGCAAAGTAGAAGATATTATACTGACATATTTTTTATAGTCTGCAGACTAAATCGATTGAAAAGAAGCATATTGATATTGCCAATGAAATTGTATTATTGTAATGGCATAAACTAGAATAAAGCTATAAATAATACATTAATACCACATGTGTACGAAACTATGCTGGAATAATAGAATATGAATCAATAATTTCCGACTGTAATGCGTGGTCGAATCGGTTATAAATTGATATATACCTATGCTTCTGTATACTGTTTTCATATATTTTCACTTTTATACTGTTTTGATAAACACAAAATTGCTTTTGCACATGAAATAGTATTGCAAAAGCATAAATATTAAAGAAAATCTGGACGTAATTCTGTGCCGTTAGCAACCAGTAATACCTATTTTTAGAAAGCGAAACTTTACAGTCTTTCCCCTTATATTACAAAAGAACAAAGTTTCGCTCTAAAAGAAAATTTATTTTTTGGTTAAATTTTCATGGAATTCTCCTGTTTGAAGACTAAAAATGAAATAGTTAAAATAATAAAAAAATAACTATGGTTTATCCATGCATAGCCTGTTGAAACTTTGCACTATCCTTAGGATCTCTGAGTTTAATTTTCATTCACTTTAAATTTATGCAGCCCTTGAAACTCCCAAAATTTTAGGTCGGCAATGAGAATGCTCAATCTAGGTCGGCAAAATTTTCAAAAAACAAACAAACCATTTCGAAGACAAAATTTGATTTTATTGCGGTGGGACAGCGGTCAAATTCGTCTCTACTCAGGACATAAAGTAGCAACGAATTTGACTGCTGTCCAACCTCGCGTAAAGCGGTATTGTTTACCTCATGTCCACGATCATGCCAGAACAGTTCGAAGTATTATGAGAGAGATTTAGGCTCCGTTCGTCGCTAAATTTGCCCAAGTTATCATCAAACTTGTATTGATTGAAGTTATATTGTTAGAAAAATAAACCTTTGTGAAAAGATCTGATTTAATTTTTGTTGCCGTACGACAAGTTTGAGCAGAGATATTTTACTTTGAATGTGATGTGGTCAGGCCACTAGTAATGAGCCTTTACCTTTTATTTACATATGACGAGCAACACACAAGTTGACACAACATATAGGCCACAGAAAAGATTGCATAAACCACTCTAAATGAGCTCAAGGAGTAATTAAAAGAATGCAAAGGCATTATACTATCATGTCAACTATATTTTATGTTTTTAGAATAGTTTTAGTTGAGTATAAAATTTGTTTATAAAAGCTGTTAAAAACACACAACTCCTGATCATTCACCCTGAAATTGGGCCACTGTGTTTTAAGTAGGTATTTATGAACAGCAATCAATGGCGAACAAAACAGCTAACAAAACTTAGGAACAATCAACTGAACAATCGAACTCCGATCGAACAGTCCATGTTGCGACAGATGGTACTTTATTAGGATAATTGCGTTAAACATTGAAGCTTGACGATGCACCTTTGAACAATGAAACTGCAATGTTTACACAAGGAAATGGAATGGACGTTTGTGGAAAAATATGCACATGTTTTGTTCACATGTTCGCTAGGTTTGTATGTTGTAATGCGTATGTAAAAAGTGCATTCGCAGAAAAAATGCCGAGAGGATTTTCAAAGGCTTTTATTGCCAAATGCCAACCTGAGTTTCAAGGGCTGTTTATATAAGTATAGTCGCGAGTTGTGTATATCACTATAGTCTATATACAGCTATTTCAATCAAGGTTGTCCCCGAGCAAAGCGGAAAAGTCGAATACGAGCGCTAAAGGCTTGCTGGGAATCGCCAAAAAATTAATGGACCAAGAATTTGACAAACCTCAGTGGATTCCTAAGAAATTAACATATTGTTCTTAAGTACAAGACTTTATGCTACTCATACGATTAGAAGGCACTTTAAATTCCCAAGGGTATAAAATCTTATGGTTAAGAAGAATATGTAAATTTCGAAAGGTTTGTTTTTTATACACCCTGTATACCAATTTGCAATTAAACGTGCTGCAAAACTTATGATTATTCGTGACTCCTGTCGTTATAACGTAGTGGAAAATGCCTCGAACTTGTTCCATCACAAAATTGTATGTCAGCCATAAATGCCACCTTGATTCATTCACAGCTCTGAGCCACTGATGCATAAAAACATCTCAAAGGAATTACCCAAAAAGAACAGCCCACAAAACATTTAATACGTTTCTACTTTGAAATTATTATTGCTAATTTCTTAGGAATCCACTGAGGTTTGTCAAATTCTTGGTCCATTGATATTTTAGCAATTCCCAGCAAGCCTTTCGCGCTCGTATTCGACTTTCCGCTTTGCTCGGGTACAACCTTAATTTAAATAGCTATATATATATATACGTGTAGGTTTAGGTCTACAAAACGCAAAGAGTGCTCGACAACGTATAGTTAGAGCAAATTATAGATTTTCGCTTACCTCAAAACTTGTCTGCAACAGATGAAACAGCCTATTGCAGACAAGTTTTTAGGTAAGCGAAAATCTCTCTATATATATATATATATATATATATAGTTTTTCACTTACCTCAAAACTTGTCTGCAACAGGCTGTTTCATCTGTAAGCATGAAATCTATTCGTCTGTTGCAGACAAGTTTTGAGGTAAGCGAAAAACTATAATTTGCTCTAACTATATGTTGTCGAGCACTCTTTGCGTTTCGTAGACCTAAACCTACACGTATATATATATATATATATAGACGAGTATTGGGTTTAAAATAATATGCGTAGAGTGCTCGGAAAGTTTTAGATCAGACGCAATTTTCACCTGATGAGTGTGGCAGGCTCCACTTGGCATACAAAACAGATTTGTCGTGAATAAATTCAAATGAAGTAACTAGAGTTTGTATTTTTGTTTACTATATAAGCTCCTTCACTTGTGATTTGACTATATATATATATATCTATCAAATAATGAAAACCAAATAAATAAAAACTGCAGTTTTCACTTTATATAAAGGCATGGGAAGGTGACTTCGCTTTGCTACTTTACTGGTCACAAACTGATAACACTATAGGACCAAGTTAGAATATATTATAAGAAAAATGGCCGGGGTACTCAAGCCCAGTTTTTTTTATACTACATTTCTGGAAGTTGAAGGAAGTTTGCTATCCATTTTCACTACTTTTGTCTGTCTATGAATATCAGTTTATACTGTTTCTACAAAAACTATTGTCAAAAAGGGTTTTAAATTAACAATTATTAATTATGAATTTTAATATTGTTTTGATTTGCTTTGGAGTCTGCATGTTTCATTGTCAAAATAGTGTGCAATGAAGTCAATATTTACTTATGTCTGTCGTTATTACTGCCTTTCGGTACTATAAGTACAGTATGAAAAGCATTTGAGGATAATTTTAGGTTTTAAAATATATAATTAAAAAGTTTTTACATGTTAGTTTGCAACACAACTCCAAGGGCAATGCAATACAAAGCCACAGCGTACATATTCAAACCCATATAGTAGTTGAAAAAATGTACTTTTACCATTAAACTTTAAGGGAATAAAGAATTTTGCATAAAAAACAAGAGTACTAACCTTTTTTACTTCACAAATTTAGTTTCTTTGGTATATTTTGAGCTTGTTTTGTTTTCCCACCTTTGCAAAATTTTAAATTCCTGACTCTGCAGTTTGCTTTAAAACAGGGTATTCGTCCCTGGATTTATGACCATTAGTACCAAATGCCTGGTTACTAAGTTTTGAGCGCTATATTTAAAAAAGAATTTATTTATTTTTTAAAAAGTGTCATTTTAACAATGAGTTTAGAGCTGGTTTACAAGATGTTTATAATAATTATGCATATGCAGGTATTTTATTGAAGTGAGATTCATCAACTGAAGTCCTAAAGGGAGTTAATTTTCAATAGTTTTAGACCCAATTCTTGACAATGAAAATATGCAATTTCGACAAACAATTTTCATTGGCTTGTATTGCTAATTGGATGAAAAATGTGTCATCTTTATGATTATGAAAAACCTATGTTCGTGCACCGAGTACCTTTTTCTTGAGACACCCTGTATAACATAGAAATTAAACCTTATTTGAAATAGTAAAGGAATCATATATAGTATCTACAATATTGGTAATCTATGTTGACATATTGTGGTCAGCATTTAATTTTGCATGTAATTTTTTGTTAGTTAGTAGCATAGTTTGTAGTGTAGTAGAGTTACAATAAGTTTTCGTTAATTTAGGGATGTGCTTGTTATGGAATTTGTTAGGTATGTGGTGTACTATTTTGTTCATTCATGTATGTTTGTTGTATTTGGTTGTGTAGTAGCAGGGGCGGATCCAGACCGATGCAATCGATGCTAATGCATTGGTCAGAATTGAATATTGGATTTACAGATTTTACAGTACTGATATATTTCTCGATAAAACTCCGAAAGAAAGCTATAAAAGATATATTTTCACACCATAAATCTTGCCTTAAAGTTCCTTCTAACTATTTAATACACCAATTAGAGCGAAGTCCAATGTAAAGAATTTTAATCACAGGTGAAATGACTAAAATAGTACTAATATACAACGTGTGAAAGGAAATATTGGCAAATTCGTATTTTCTGTTAATTCGCGCCAATTAAGCGTAAATAATTTTCGCGACAAAATATATACATTTTACGCCAGCCATGCTCTGTTCGGCTACGTCACGGTAGAAAGCAAATGCATCGCTATGTCACGGTAGATTTGATTTGCATCGGTCAATGCATCGGTCCCGAGTCCTTTTCCGCGTGAAATCTACCGTGACATCAATTCAATTGTTTTAGAGCCCAACGTCACGGTAGATTTGACCGCCGACCGATGCATCGCGTGCAGATTGCAGGCTCTCGCATCGGTCAGACCGATGCCAAATCTACCGTGACGTAGCAATTGGCAATGGACATATATTATGCATATTTTAAATGTGAATACGAGAAGAGAAACCTTCAAAAGAATAAAATGAGTATTGCCACTTTGAAATTCGTTGTCTAAAGGCAAAGATGGAAGGAACTGAATTGAAACTGGCCACTGGCGAACTGACGGCTCTAAAGTAAGCAAAATTTCCTATAATTAGTATTATTATTGTGAATTGATCAGTTCGAAGAGTGTATAAATGTGAAAATGGTCACCACTGTCCACAATTAAATTGTGTATATTTGTACTCAGTAATACACTATGCAGTTTGCTTTATTGAGACAAATTTAATCTATGTTTACATGATACTGCTAGTATGTTGACACGATACTGCTAAGAAATGCAAAACATAGCACCTGGGCAAGTACTATAATTTAGATATATTTTCAAAGAAACCTGAAATCCCATTTTGCCAGCAAATTCAACCACAGGTTTAACCCGCATACGGTCATACTATTATTACTGATAATATCACTGTGTTGTAATGCATGTGTCATTAGAACCCCCCTCATGTGTGACATGGGGAATAGGTGCGGGATGATTTGTGCCCCATGATATTCAATGTGCCCCATGGGGTGGGGGCTTAGGCAATTTTTGCCAACTTCAAATATTGCAATACTGTTAATACTTTTAATAAATATATTTTAATAAAGACACTTTTGATTAGTATCTTTTTCTAGGTGGGGCTTTTACTCACTATGATTGCCCCTATAGGTGGGGCATTTTCTTGCATTAGTTTTTCCAAAAGTCTGATCCCCATGTTTCCCCAGGGTGGGGGTTTCCAATGACAAGTGCATAATTGTTGCTATCACAGAGACCTTACAAGCAATTTCAAATCTGTCAAGACAATGAATGTCATTTCTAACTCATATCAAATTATATTTGCATAAACATAGCATGACACTCAACTCGGGTAGGTAGGTGAGCAAGCCCGGGTAATTAATTGCCTTTGTTTGGGAAAGTTCATTTAGCAAATTATTTTCTTCAGAATAGGATCATTCCTGTGTTTACTCAGAGATTTTTCCAAAAAGTAGATTCTGTGTGGTGCATGTATTGATTACTTAGCTATTAATCACAAATCTATCAGACAAATACAAAAATTAATACACCATTCACCAATTGATGTCAATGGCAGCAAAGGGCAGTTTAAATTTACTAGTATGATGTCAAACACACTCCCTTTGCAGAGTAATGCACAATTAAAGTGCCTTTATGCACCAATACGGGGAAATTATTAATTGTGAGTTGATGAGTTATGGTTTTTAATAAACAGTACAGCATAATTACACTTCTAAGTATTCTCTATTATAGTATTGTGTTATTCAAATATGCAATCCACTACTGGGTCCACAATGCATAGTATATGCAATTTCTTATCTTATGACGTTCTCTTATTTCCATAATCTCGGTCACTCATATTGTGGTGATTTAGATCTAGTAGGTGGTAGAGATTGCCTCTACATGCAGAGTCTTTTCGAAATTACTGTGTGGCAAAGAACATTTTTGTGACATGCTAAGGAATTGACATGCATTCAGCTTGTCTATCACCAAGAGTACGATGCTTTCCATCCATATGTTGAAGAAATAATATATGTTCATTTAATTGAAAAATAGTACATGCCTTTCCTGCCTCTGTATCTGCATGATCCTGCATTAGGTGATGGCTATGATAGCTCTGAGAGTGTGATGGTTGTAACATAAAGGCTACTAGCAGAACATACTGTACACTGCGTTTGTTACACTGTATGACAGGAGGCCAAAACTGATTAGTTTAAAATGGAACCGTATTGCCACAACCACTGCAATCTATATATTAAACGTATTGACTATTGTAGATGCAGCATGCTAAACTTATTCTTATCCGGCAAATTATGTTGTTTTTGCGATGTACAGGGTGTATAAAACACGGAATCTACCTTTTGTCTTGCTTTAAAGCTTGTTCATTTTTTCTTATAAGTAAGTATTACAAGAGAAAATTTAGTAAAATGCATCATTTTTAGATGCGGTCTAATTTGCAATTTTACAATGCTATTTTATAGTCGTGTTTAGAATTCTTGAATTTTCTTGTCTAAACTTCAATACTCTTGTTGACGGACAGCCGTCGTTTATACTTGATTTTGAACGGCTATCTGCAAAAAGCTTCGATATTTTCGGGGTTTTTTTACAAAATCAGTTCGCTTATTTAAGGAACGCTTCATGATTGCATATCGAATTTTTACTTCTCCAACTCAGTCTCTTAATATAATATTTTTCGTGAACCAATTATTCAAATTTATAACGTAACCCACGTTGGAAAGCTGGATGGTTATAAGCTTTCAAATTAATGTAGACATGTAGGCTTTACTGCTTTATTCTTTTAAAAATCTGCATTTGAATCAACGATGACACCCTGTAGTTCACAATTTTTACGCATCTTTCTAAAAATTCAGCAAATGTTTTTACGATTTCCATGTACCAATTGGAGTATAAAAGTTCGCTCAGAACGCAGGAAATCGCATTTCCGAGGTCCTAGATTTCAAAATGAAAAGGGTAGTAAGGAGATGTAAGTCGTAAAGTAAAGAGTTTCTTGATAAAATTAAAGTTGTTGATAGTAGAAGAGAGTCTGCTGTAGCGTATAGTTTTGGTTTTGATGAGTCCTTTAAAGATGTGAAGTGGATGGTTGAGAAATGTGGATACATGTGTTTGTGGTTAGGTTTTTGGTAAATTTGATATATTTCATTAAAGAGGTTGAGCATTAATGAACATTGTGTTGGTTGGAGGTAAAAGTTATAGGAATTTACCTGGGGTAAAAATAAATAAGATTGTTAATAATTTTGTCATGGTTAGTCTTGTCAGTTATATGTCGTTGTTGCAGTAGGTATAAGATTGTTAATAATTTTGTCATGGTTAGTCTTGTCAGTTATATGTCGTTGTTGCAGTAGGTCTATTAGTTTGGAGGAATTAAAATTAAAGGATACCTTTTTTTTTGAGAAAAAACGATTAAGTTTTTTTTGTTTTTTTTAATTCAACTTCGCCTCAATGGCAGGGAGTCCACAACAGCGTCAGCCAATTACTGCGGCCCCATTGTTAGTTCCTAAGGGTTAGTATTAGAGGGAGGAAACCGGAGTACCCGGGGAAAACCCTCGAAGCACAGGAGAGATTCTCAACTTACATGAGTTATTTGAGCACACTGCAGATCTCATGCGAGTACCAACAGTGACCTCGACCTGTTGTGAAACAGGCTCAACTCAGTGGTAAGAGGCAGCGCGCTAACCGCTTCCGCCACCCGTACTACCCTAAAATAATATTGTAAAATATTAAATATTGTAAAATAATAAAAAAATCTTGTAAAATAATATTGTCTAATAGTTTGGAAACTAATAGTTTGGAAACATTCAAAGTAGTCCAGGGGTGAGCAGTAATGATAGGTCGGCCAGTTAGTTGATTGAGGTTGTCAGGACTCAGGAGAACCAGGAGAGGAGAGTTTATGCACTTTAGGAAGACGTTTCATGTAAGGTATTTGAGCGCTGGTGGGTTGTAAATGTTTAAGTAAGGGTTTATTGTACATTGTTAGAAGTATGTCAAATTTTGCTCAGAAGTTTGTTGCTGTCTGTAATATGTCATTCTTTGTTGAAATTATGTTGTCTAAATGTTTGGTATTTGTTGGTAAACCATGTTGTAGGTAGTAGAGCCCACCCCATGTTTTGTCTGTTTGCATAATTGTAAAGTCTTGGTTGTTTTGTAGGTTTTGTAAAACATCAAAAGTTGAAGGTTCAATGAACAAGGGCAGATTTAGTTTTGAGCCAATCAGCACATTTGTTTACATTTTGGCTCTCAACCAATCAATGTGTGAAATGTTAAAACATAAACAAAAGGAGCATGAACATATTACACGCCTGGCATTTTTGCACGCGAAATTACACTTTTGAATGTCCCAATTTTTTTCGCTACCGCGCGGTGATTTCTGGAACTTGGGAACAAATTTGACGAGTGATTCCTTAATCTTTTCCTTGCACAGATTTTGATTAAGGGTGATAAGGGGGTACTAGGAAGATAGAGGGTCTCTCGGGGATCAATTTGATACCAATATTGCCATGGTTACGCGTAATGTTTTGCCGCTGGCGGGCTTCTTGTGCGAGGCTTTTGAGCGAAATGGCGTATTTCGATAGAAGTTGTAAAAATGCAACAACTTCGGCTTCAATAGGATCTTTGGTTGAAGCTTATCTTGTTTTTATTTTTGGTTCAAATTCAAGGCAAAGGTGTTATTGAAGTTTTTATGTTTTTTGTTTTTTGATTTTTGTCCCACGAAAAGAAATAATGTGCCATTTTCGAAGGCAAGAAATCACAAACGCTTCAATATGGGCGAATATATGAAGAAAGGCTAGGTTTGTTGGCAAAGAGGGGAAGTTTAAAAGGCTTAAAAGACCAGACGCGAAGGTAAGAAACGTTTGTATGCTTGTATGGCTTGTCGTACAGATTCTTATTTCGTATAATCTTTGTTTTCATTCATTATTTCATGATTTAAACTGAGCCCTTCTTCATCCTAGGACTTCAGGTTCAATGTTGGACGAATGCCTGTATGATGGTTCTTAGCGTTATAATTATTGTCAGTTATTATCTTATTTTGGCCTTATTTAAGATCACATTCACAGTTAATAAATGTATTAATACGGAGAATTGCCAATAGAATTATGTGCATGATCAGTGAATGCAAACAATTTGATTGAATATAGCCAGATAGCCTGTGAAAGCATATCATTTAATGGTATGTAAAATGAAGCTCCAGAAAATGATGTGTAAGTTTATTTTCTTGGTTTTATATATTATAGCAATTTGTAATCTTGTATATAATGTTTATTTCAAATAACTTATGTAAGCTCTTTGTATTTATTTGCAAAAGATGAATATTAATAACAATTATTGTTATTAATTGTGTTCATTGAGGAGACATCGATTATTGTCTACATGCAAGTTTGTCACTGGACGTTTGGCCTAATATGAGTTAAATGTGCTGTCAACCAAATGTCGGTTAAATGCCCTGTGGACCGAATAATATCAATGAAATGTCCTGTCGACAGAATGTCAGTTAAATGTACTGTCGACCAAATGTCGGTTAAATACCCGGTCGACTGAATAATGTCAATTAAATATCCTGTCGCCAGAATGTCAGTTAAATGTACTGTCGACCAAATGTTTGTTAACCCATTAAAGCGCATGGATCTCCCCTTGACAAGTAAAATAGTCTGGCATTAGACAAACTAAAATAAAAAAGTAAGGCATACCAGGGCACACTGTGCCTTAATGAGTTAAATGTCTTGTTGACCGAATGTCGGTTAAATGTCCTGTAGACCAAATGTCAGCAAAGTATCCTGTCTACCAAATGCCATTTAAATGTCCTGTCAGCCAACCGTTTGTTGACTGAATGTCAGTTACATGTCTTGTCGACTGAATGTCAGTTAAATGTCCTGTTAATTAATCAAATGTCGGTTACATTTCTTGTCAACCGAATGTCAGTTACATTTCCTGTCGACCAAATGTCGGTTACATGTCCTGTCGACCAATACAGTTTCTGAAAGCATAATACAGTTTCTGAAAGCATATTATTTATACAAGGAAGGAGTATGTAAAATAAAGCACCAGAAAATGATATGCATGATTGTTTTCTTGGTTTTATATATTATAGCAATTTGTAATCTTGCATGTAACTTTTACTTTACAAAATTTATGTAAGCTTGTTGTATTTCTTTGCCAAAGATGAATATTACAGAATGTTATTGTGTTCATTAAGAAGACCTCAGTTGTTGTCTACATGCAAGTTTGTCACTGGACTTTTGGCCTATTGTCGGTTAAATGTGTTGTCAACCAAATGTCGGTTAAATACCCGGTCGACTGAATAATATAATGTCAGTTAAATGTAGTGTCGACCAAATTTCGGTTAAATACCTGGTCGACCGAATAATGTCCTGTCGACAGAATGTCAGTTAAATGTACTGTCATCCAAATGTTGGTTAAAGTGCATGGATCTCCCCTTGACACGTAAAATAGTCTGGCATTAGACAAACTAAAATAGAAATGTAAGGCATACCAGGGCACACTGCACCTTAATGAGTTAAATGTCTTGTTGACCGAATGTTGGTTAATTGTTCTGTAGGCTGAAGGTCGGTTAAATGTCCTGTCTACCAAATGCCATTTAAATATCCTGTCAACCAACTCTCTGTTGTTCTAGTGCCAACTCAATGAGAATCAGATTTTTCACTTCAAGAGCATATTTGAGTTGTTTACTTTGCCATTTTTCAATATTTATGAAAAAATTAGTCATCAGGGAACTATACGTAATACTTAATTCGAATTCCCACTACCTGCTGGACATATTGCAACAGTATACTGTATGCATAATTTGTAGTTTGTCATGGTGGGCCCAGCCAATTTCAGATGCACAAATTTAGAGAGTTTCCTGTGATCAACAAGTAATAACAAAATACTGCACTCAGCCACAATCATTCAGATAGCAATGTAAACAACTCAATCACCAAATGCACCGAAGTGAAATATATATACAACTTCTCACTTCTGCAGTTCTGCTTTGTCGTCACTACGATCTACGAAACAAAAGTGTTCCACGAAGCCGTTTAGGCTCTGAACAACTCTCCACAGACTAGCGAATATATTGACTGGAGTATCCCTATTAATCTCGCTATAGTTCGTCCTTCGGATACTTCGCCTGGCGACAATTTTCACATTGTAAAGACAAAAATTTAGATTAAACACGTCCGCCATCTTGGCTAATTAACTATTCTTGTGTGGTCCTCCACTGACCTATAATGAATGGCGAACTAGCGATTTTGTGAGCAAAAATGCCAGGCGTGTTACTGTACTCTTCATCTTCCGTGAACGTCAATATTTAATGTTTTCATCTAAAACCCACAGATTCTAATAGAAAATACATAAATCTTGAATTATGTTATGGGAATTTATTAATTTCTACCTACAATGCGAAACATTGATGTTTGAATTACCACGTTCCGCAGCTCATAACATCGTAAAAGACGATCAATTATTTCCGCAGATTTTGTAACAGGATTACTGTTCCAAATAAAACAAAAAACCACAAACACACGATTTTTATTCAAAGTTATTTCAACATATTATTAGGGGCAAAATTGTCAATCTGAAAGCCTGTGGTTTATTATTATAAAACAATATTTCACAGGTGCCCAACTCACAAACAGTGATTTTCAGTGGGGCCCTGTGACAAATCGTCAACTGAGAGTGTTAACAAGGACTATCTGCATTTTGCAGGGATAGACTATTTGGCGCGGGTCGCGGGTAAGAGGCGCGGGTCTCGGGTAATTAAAAATGGCGCGGGTAGTTAATAATGGCGCGGGTAATTTTTCCGGGAAGTAATCGCCGGTAGGAAGTTTTCAGAAAATTAGAGGAAATTTTGTTCATCAAAGTGGAAAGACTAAAAAAACATGGCGGCCATTCTTTATTTATGGTCTAAGGAATGTCTAAGACTAAAGTCTAAAACAGCTTTTAGTATGGGGAATAAGCTGCTTTAAAAGAAGACAGGAATGATCATATGGACTATCTAGCAGTGTCTTACAAATTGTGCGTTTTTAAAACTGTTTATTATTTTGTCTACGCAGACTCTAGTCAGTCCGCTCAGTCGAAACGTAGAATTGTCGAAATATAAATTTTGAAAATGTTTTATATTATAAATTATTATTGATTTATTGTGCGTTTGGTATGGGACTTTTACGAACAATTCAATCATCCCGGTCGACATTACACTTATTTAAAATTAAAAACATAGGTCGAATGAAAGTATTAAAGTTGTGAATTAATTTATCCAGTCAGATCATGTATTAAATATTTAAAATAAGGATATTAAATTACTAATTAGCCTAATATTCATATTCATTTAAACCTCACGCTTGTCTCTAGGTTGATGTTAGATTCTTGCCATATTTAGCAAGGCAGGCACTGTTTTATTACTGTAAAATTTTGAATATTTTTGTCAACATTTGGCTACAACCTGCCTAATGCCTATGGTACCATATTGCAGAATCACTGGAGCATACAGCCAACATGCATAACCACAACTTTATTCTTTTGAAAACTAGTAATTCTGCAAATGCCCTACAGTATAGTGCACTGTAAGTTATTGGTTTCAAGCAATCCCACCGGGCGTGTGGCTCAAGGTTACTGTACCTAGAAGCTCAATTCTTTTAACTGAGATATTGGTTATTTATGCCTTCACATGTCCAAACACCCCTGAAATATATAGCGGCACCAAAGAGACCTCTATGTAGCATACTTAAAACCATGAGCATAACGTATATGGAGACTGAGGGCTACCCATACATGTACTCCATAGCCCCCCTAAAGTTCCACCTAGCTCCCAAAGAATCCACAAGGCAGTGGAGCAAGCCATCATACAATGGCCAATGGGGTTACTCGCACTTACCCAAGATGCAAGCCTAGGAGTGTGGTGGGGGGCATTCCTTTTACACTGGTGCCATATGAGTACTCATAATTACTTTCCTGCAGTCTGAAATTAGTACAGTAGGCCTAACCTGAGTTCAGGCTCTATTTTATAAAACCTGACACAAACCTTAATCTGATTGCATTCCACCCGCAGCAAAGTTTATATTTCTGTCAATCTCATAACTGACAACAATCTAATTATAGTTCAAAATACTAATAATAGTATAATCTAATTAGGACCAACGAATCAAAAGGCAGGTTAAAAAATCTTTTGTCTCATAGACCAATCAGATTTACACCAAATACGCTTGTAAGGCATGGACATTTTCGTGAAGGTTTGTATCAGGCCTATTTATTTTTATATAGGCCTTATCGCAGGTTAGTTTTGGGCAAAATCTTGAGTGTGAAAGATAAAAAGTCTGTTTTAGTGTTGAAATTTTTATTTCTGCTTTTTCTAAGATGTGATATTTCATGATGTTGATCTGGAAAATTTATTCCAATACACCAAACTGAAATCTATTCTCAAGACCTTTTTGTCATTTCGCTATCTTCATGCAGTCCTTATAATGCAAATTTTAAATTTGATGATTCAGTGTTTGCAATAATGACGACCCGCTATAACTTTGAGATCAGCGAGGATGACCACCCATCACTTCGCTAATGCTTTCATTTCCCAGCGTGAATAACCGAGTGGAACTACAGTAGTATCCTACTAACGCCGCCCCTGGGCCTGGAGTGGCTCGCGGATTATACATTTCATTGAGTCGTATCAAAATAAATATTTCTTTTAGATTAGAATTTCAGTTCAAAAGAGGATATAATACAGTAGTAAAGCAACAACTCAATCAACCAGATTGGACAATTGCTCATATACGATGGGTGACTATATAAAACAATATAATTATATATAACCAAATACCACGCCGAATGTCTATACTACAGGCTTCTAAATATCGTGCAGAACCTTTAATAATAGTTTTGATAAGCAAAGATATATCATATAAAGTAATGATAACCAACATAACTTAATTTACAAGAATTTCTAAATGCAGTAATGATGAATGAAAGGAGAATGAGAGTGCATGAGAGTTGGCAGTCATGCGATCTTTGTTATAGTAACTGTTTTTCATGCTTTCCCAACACTATCATGTGTTCTATTTAAGTTAAAACATGGTTGGAACACTCATTAAACCGTTAATATTTTGTTAATCGTAGAACTTGAAATGTCCCTTGTAACAATTCGTAACTGCCAACTGTCATTATCGTTTGACCGTTTCTGAACAACAAAACTCGTAAAAGTCAGTCATAAATCTCATTCTCGTTTGACCGTTTCTGAACAACAAAACTCGTAAAACCCGTTTCATTTCCTTACACTGCTCACACTGTCACAGGATGTAAACGAAACTTCTTTACGTACATAGTTTCAACTTACACTGAAAAATACTACCAACAAACTTGATCATGGTAAAATTAGGAAGTCAATAAGAGGCGAATCCCTAAGATTTGCAATTTCTTCACGTGTAACGGACCCGCCCACTGTTATTCCAGATGGCGGGTCAAGTTGACCCATGGAGGATATGTTTTATACATTCCACGGAAGGGCAGAAATAAAATGTAGTGTCTACTACAAAATTCTGTTCATAGGGGACATACAAACCAACTACTGAAATACACAAATCTCCATCTTCTTGTTCTTTCGGCAACATCGACAACGGGAATTGTTCCTCTTTGTTTATCTTTTTTAGGATCCATACTTTTGGGTGACAGTTTCTTCTATCATTCATAAGAAGATTGGTAACCATTTCTTGTCTGCTTTGCCTTCTTGCGCCAGGAACATATTTCAATATGTCTGGAACTGCGTGCATTGGCGAAAATTTTAGACCATTCTCTTTCTGTTAAAAACTTGTTGCAAAGTTCGCTTTCTTCTGGGATTCGGCAAATATACAAGGGAATCCAAATTATATGCTTGCACAACTCTTTTCCTCATTTTTAGAAAAGTCCAAACATTGACACGAGTGCTTTTTGCCAATGCTTACCTCGTAAGTTGCCAATGAATTCGCTACCAAGGTGTATTTCTTTTCAAAATCGTTTTCAGTTACTGGATCTTTTACTTTTATAGTAGCCTTTTCCTCCTTTGCCTTCCGTAGTTTATTCAGGAATGTTTTAATGCGAGTTGGCCTGTATCGACCACTTCGCTCTCCATCCGATCGGCGCGGTCCACGCTGAACACTTCCGTTGTGTCTATCGTGTGGATTTGAAGAAGATGCTGTTTGCTCAGAGACTTGTACGATCCTGTCAGAGTCTGCAATATCGTCCCTAATCAGCTCAAGGCCAAGAATACGGGCTCTATCAATCTGACTTGCACAGTCTCTCATGCTTTGAGTTTGATAGACGGACCCTTTCCACACTTTCCAGAACCGTTCTGAAAAGCTTTATAGCTTACTTCCAGCTGAATATTATCCCGCACGCCTGCCTGGGCTGCATCCAAAAGAGAAAGGTTCATTCGGTCTCGCTTAACCCAACTTGCATGAATGGCCTCTGCCTGATTCATTCTAGATCCCCCCTGAACATGTAAGAATGCGGGGAAAATAAGGTTTCGCCTTTTGTCCCACCAATCAAACCACGATTGAAGAAAATCCAGTTTGTTGTCACTTTTAATGAAACTTTCGATGTTTTCCTTTGCTGCTTCATAACCCTGCACTTTTAGCTTCAATAAGAGCATTGCATAATCTCTTGAATTGCCCTCTTGCATCTTCATCCATCTTTCGAGCCTGTCTGTTTCTGCAGTCTTTAAAGTGGAACTCGCATGTTTTAATGCGCTCCACTGCAGAAGTGCCAAACACAGTTTTTATACCCTCCATGTTGGCACCAGCCATGTCGGTAATCCACCCACGCGATTAAAAACATAGCTACCATCACCGCTTTCTTTCTTCAACATGTCATTGAAAGTTTTCCAAAACAAGGAAATGGTTGAAGTGTTTTCTCCACTACACTCCATGGTAGCCAAAGGAACAAGCTTTCTTAGCACAGGATGGTACACACTTGCAGTGAGAGACACAAATCCCTTGCATCTTTTTACTTTGCCATCAAAGTAGCATAATTCGTTACTTAACACGTGCTCCCCTGCCCGGTCCATATTCAACGAAAATTTTGCTTTAAGTTTGCTAGTTTTGAAAACAAACGACGTTTTGTCATTACTTTCTCCACCATAGTTTAATTTATACAGATAGTATGGATCACGGACATCAGTGTATTTTTTGAAGTGGGCCACAGCTTCAAACTCATGACCAAGTGGCTCATTGCTTTTCTTTATTTTCTGTTTCTCATTAGAAATCCATTTTTTGTCTGCAACAGATAGAGCAGCTTGTTCAATTTCTGACCAATCACGGCATTCCCTCATTTTTGACAATATGAGACTACTTTGTATTTGCGCTGGGGTAGCGTCTGGGTTTTCAGTAACCTTGCGGTGGACATCTTTAGTTGCACGATTACTAGCCGGTACATCAGGGCATGTGTGGTCTCCATGGTGGAAGACGAACAATTTCCTCGACTGTTTTGCAATATATTTGCGTGCTGAACAGGATATATATGTTCCCCCGATCCCACAAACGTTGCAACAATTACTTTTCTTATCAAACTGTGTCCTGTTTGTGACACCATATTCTTTTTTAAAATCACACGCTTCATTGTCACATCGAAATGAGCCCCTGCAATCACGAAAACGAACATTCTCATACCCATTCCATTTGGATTCTGAGCCTTTCTTCCAGCGTCTCCCGTCTACTACATTAGCCATATCATTATTGGTCAATTCGTAACACCTTAGACCATCAATATTGTGTGGCACTCGATCGACCTTTTCAACTTTTACGTCTCTCCAAGACAGCGGACCAAGTTTTCTTTGCTTTTTTTGCGTGAAGTTATAACTGTCATCGTCACTAGAGCTACTGGAGACAAGTCTGCCCCTGCATAAAAATCAACAAGAGACAACAGTGATACCGTCTACAGTAAGTACTAAGTATTATAATGCTAGGATTTTTAGAAAGTCAAAACATAAAAATAACTGAGAATACAGTACACCTGATTAACAAGGTACAGTAAAAAAAGGTTTTTAAAACTTAAAAATACACAGTAATTCTCTGTAATGTGTTTACGCTAGCCAAGATGTATTTTAATTTTTGGTGCAACACAAGCTACAAAGTTTAGCACATCTTGCAATCGTTGACTCTTGCAAGGAGCGTTGCACAAAGTACGATTGCGAATGTTGCAAGATAGGATGCTTGCAGGGGGTCTTACGAAGTACACTTTGCATTTTCCTGCACAATGTTAGTGTGCCCAATAGAACACAGCACCAGGCGATTTTCGCAATCGCCGGTTTTTTATTGAAATTAAAACCCAAAATACTTCCTCGCTAGAAATATCAAGGGAAAGGATTCCTACTTTTTATAACATAAATTTCACACGTTATTCTTCTTTAAATAAAATGACAAAATATCCAAAATTACTCTCCAAAATGGCAGGAAATACCATTTCACAGAGGACCTGCTGTAAATGTGAAAAGCTTTCGTGGGAGAGACCCTTGCACCCCTATCCCATGAGTGGCACCTTCATTCAGCACCACCTTCTGTACTGTAGCAGCATGTGTGTTACTATATGTCGCAAGCAAAATTGCGATACAATGTGCTTAGCACCGCCTCTATTACAGTGCATACAGAATATTAAAATACCTTCGTTTTGGTTTTCTGGGTGCAGAATGGTTTTTCTTTCCACAAATTAAATCATCACTGCTGGAACCAGCTGAAGTCCTGCAGGGTAAATGAAAATATTCTCCAATATAAAGCAAACCATATTTACTACAGGAGATGCAGCAGATGAGGTTGGAAGAGAGGCATGTGAAATGGTACCTGATGAAAGACTTAGATGTTGGAGCCGAAATAACAGTGTCGGAATCAGTAAACGAACATGTTTTACATTGTCTAATGCCACAAGGGAAAGTGCCTAATAAATTAATGGAACTTGATTAAAACTAAAGATTATTCAACGCATTTTTCCATTATAAACCTTTCCGAATTAGCAATTTCCGAGATTTTGTTTTGTTTTGATCGTAGCGGTTGCATGGGATAGTCCACGCACTCATCCCGTGTTCGTGCCACATATAATTGGAGGGAGCCTCCTTAACAGATTGAAATGTGCCGGGAAGAAAATGCAATCAAGATAGTAGAAACATTACAAGTAAACAAGTTTCGTTTCGAGCTGACTAAGCCCTAGTTTATATGTCGAACTTTCGTCGAGTCAAATGCAATTCAAACAATCAATAGATAATGAAGCTATAATGAGACAACTCACCTCATTATCTATTGTTTGAATTGCATTTGACTCGACGAAAGTTCGACGTATAAACTAGGGCTAAAATTAATTTCTGTTAGCATTGTACAATGCCCTAAACTTTTCTGCCAGGTCTGAGAATTTTCTGGTATCCTAGATGCCAGCATGCATCAAAACAGATCTGTTTAGCAGTATTGACATACAACATAGTACAGATGCCATGCACTTCCCCGCACTGTAATAAGGTTTCCAAATACATGTACTGGACATGTCAAGTGCAGCTGTGCTAATTAGCGAGCTTAAGCAAGTGACGTTTTTGACAACACGGACATCGAAGTAAAGTTGACGTTTTTCACCATTCACAGCCCTTGACCCAGTCTTCTGACGGCGTTACTTCATGCTGCTTCAGGGAAATTGTCAAAAACGTCTTAACTCATGCCGCGCGTGTTGTGTCAAAAACGTCACTTGCTTAAACATATATTAACACACTCAGTGACATCACAAATTCACATAACCAGGAGTTGATAAATTGATTCTAGCTTGAAAGATATGTCATGACAGTAGCAGATATATGTACATACAACAAGATTAAGAATTTAACCAAACCTGCTTGATGAGTCAAAATCTAAGGCTGAGTATGTTGGACCAGGACTGTAAATTTTTTCAGGCTAAAAATGAGCCTGCTATAAGCTCCTTCACTTGTGTTGTTGAGCACTCTGTGAGGTTAATTGGTGGCTATGTAAGGATAATGCAAAGTCTACTTCCTTGTGGTCGTTTGAGCACTCTGGCCCTAAGACACTTCACGCATGTCTGGATGCGCATGTGTCTGGAGTATTGTACCATGCGCCTTGGGAGAGCAAGCGTATGGTGTATAAATACGTAGTTACCGTGATTCAGATTGGGCGTTGGCTGTTGCACCGACGAGCCGTTGAGCCTGCTATAAGCTCCTTCACTTGTGTTGTTGAGCACCTGTGAGTTGTTGGTGGCTATAATGGCGATAATGCAAAGCCTCACTCCCTTTGTGGTCGTTTGAGCACTCTGTTTAAGACACTTCACGCATGTCTGGATGCGCATGTCTGAAGTATTGTACCACATCACATGCGCAGAGAGGCGGTGTATGGTGTCTCATCACCGAAGTCATCTGGATTGCGTACAAGGCTGCCTGAGCGTTGCCGTTGAGCGGTAGGCGAAACATGCATGTCTGCAGATTTGACTATATATATTATATATATATATATTCAAGCGAGTTTCGAGAATTTCTGAGGCTTCGAGCGAGAAGTGTGACGTGAAACCTTTCAAGGTACAAGACTATCGTACCTTGTGTTGTTTAAAACCACTTGAACCTCCTTCATCATCTGATATTGTTATAACGTCACTCCCCTGGTAGTTAAATAAATGTTTTTATTAAATATCGGATATTATACAACAACACTAGTATTTCTATCAATCTGATTGGCTTAGAACTGTGCGTGATTAAAGTATAGATACACAGATGACGTCACACAAATTTTTTTTTTACATAAATTTTTAGCAGTTGATGTATAAAACAAATAGATTACGTTTTCCGTGCGAGTGTACTGTAATAATACACAGATGACGCCAGAGCGTGTAAAGAACAAACACGGCACTCGCCCGCGCTCGTGCGGTACTTTTTTGTTCTTTACACGCTCTGACGTCATCCGTGTATTATTACAGTACACACACACGGAAAAACGTAATCTATTGCTTAAATATATATTACATATATATCTGAGTTTATATTACATCAGTTGATGCCGCATGTCAAAAACAAACATTACTTCAGTGAACTTTTGTTTTGGGGGGTTGCAAATCACGTGAAACTACTGTAATATGATTGTGCATTATTTTGTATGTAATTTGTGTCTAAACTATCATCATACCTGTCTCCCAGTTTTATTCTTCTCAGATAGGTCAAACTTAATCCCTTTAAACACACTAACCCCAGGATTATATGCATCTTCTTGTGGCCAATCTTCAACCATCACTGTTTGAGTCTTTTTTCTGCCAATTTGAACAGTAACCTAGTAAAGACATTTGGAAAGATAATTTAACATTTTAAAACGGAATACTCTATGGTACTGACGTATGTTCACTTGATAAAACCACTCCCATGTCACAATGACACTATAAATTATGTAAATATTTAAAATTAAGAAACTATGTGAATTACTGTATGCAGAATTATAGTTCAAATCCTTAAAATGCTTTAAAAATACAATTACATAATAATACAATATTTTATATCAACATGTTCTCAACATTTTGCATAAGGCACCAGACTGCCGAACTTTTTACAGTAGTTTACACCTAAATTGTGAACAGACAACTACAGTACTTGCCCTTTCAGTTTTAACACAGCCCTTTTTAGGAGAGTCACCATAAGAATCTGAATCAGAAGACACCAGGAAAACCTCATCTGGTTTTTGTCGGAGATCTTCTCTTACCTAAAAGCAGAATTACAGTATTAATAGTAGATTATTGAGCTAAAAGATTTTACAAAAGAAAGCATCAGTGTACAATGTACCGTACAGCTGTACCAGTTGGTAAAATGCTAAATAAAACTGTCTACTGATTGGTTTTCACAGACAATTTGGCCTCATTTAACCCATTACATGTAACTAACAATGTTCCCCAGTGCACCCTCCTTATTTTTTTTTACAAACGACAGATTACTTTACTTGTCAATGGGGAAGCTCTGGTGCTTAATGGGTTAACCAATTGAGTACCAGTACTCTCCCTTTGACAAGTAAAACTGTCTGACATTACAAATTATGCCTTTATTGCAGGTGGGACCCCATCAGACCAACCCCCATCA
Organism: Trachythela sp. YZ-2020; assembly: GCA_016169945.1. NCBI lineage: Eukaryota > Metazoa > Cnidaria > Anthozoa > Malacalcyonacea > Clavulariidae > Trachythela > Trachythela sp. YZ-2020. Next base: position 4,166,081 of record JADLSH010000350.1, read on the forward strand.
GGGTTACTAGAAGCAGTCTACCACTGAGCTCTATATAATATTATTATCAACTATTTATACTCATCTGTAAAATTAATGCTTTTATTTTGGAGTACTTACAGCTGTCAATTCACCAGATAAAAGCATGTAATGATCCCCTGTATATGCCAAATAAATTCGATTCTCAGTTGCCCTTTGAGCAGGTCTGGTGGTAGTAACTTTCTATATAATCAAATAGTGTGCACTAAAATAAGGCATGCATTATATTCAATGGTTTTGTACCCTGATTTTCCATCTGGGTCTAGCACCATCATGATATTGTAATTGACCATGAAATAACCTACAATACAGTATCTTGCTAAATCAGTGTTTGAGTAGGGCAGAAATTTGAATGCACGCTATTTATCAGTTTTGTGAAGCCAGTAACTTACCCTTGCCAATTCACTATCAATATTTCCAAACGAAACAGGAATGCAGATGCAGTGATTACAGCATGTGTTGTCATCTCGTTACGCAATGCTTTAACTGCATCGTGCCATGATTCGGGACGCTTATTCCCATTGGAAGGAAAATCTGCATCGGACAAGAAATTGTACAAATTTTCTGGGACAATCTCTCCATCCTGTTTGAAAGAATGATGTGATGTAATTAAAAATCATACACATACCACAAGTTAATTGGTGATTAATCTATCTATAATTTAACCCATGGTATGGGTAGCATTTTTTTCTGTGGAATCCCATAGTGTAAACAGGCTTTGTCAACCACATTATGATTCCTTCATTGAATGTCAAGGCTATAGTATAGCGAGATGAACTCCCTAGTATATTGAGGTGAACCAAAACATATATGCTTATTAACACTTTAAGAAGGTGCAATCATCAGAACAACTGCCTTTCACCTCTGAGATTGTGGATTCTATTCTAACTTAGTTTTAATTTCAATTCGTTTTCAACTTGTGTAGGAGAAAAGTCAGTCGATGCTCTACAACTTTGCTCTTATGTATCGATCAATTTGAAACATCACAATCATTCCCCCAGGAATTTAAACTTTGGAATTACCAAACACCCAATCAAAACAGAAAAAATAACAGGCAAATTCCCAACCCCTTGCCAAGGAAATTAATATATAAAACTGCCAATGCAGAACGAAAAAAATGTTGAAAATACTATGGGCCAAGGCTTGTAGTGTAAACACAACTATAAATACAGTAGCTGTATAAACTTGAAAACAAATAAACACATTAACGTGATATATATATATATATATATATATATATATAATTTATATAATTTTTATATAATATTTATTACACCTACTTCGTTCTCGACCGGAATAACTTGGTTTTCAAGCATAAATGATTCCAACATATTGATCATATCGTTTTCATCCAAATTCAAAAATTTACTCAAACATCGATAGTAGCACCGATTTGAACTTCCAGGAGGATCATACCTCAAACTCAACCCCCTCTTGGTAGCTTCACACAAGCATGAAACTCTTCTTGATCTCATCATCTGTTGAATAATTTATAGTGTGTTTCAACTTTTATATGGCGGATATTAAAATTTATTTAAATAACCTTATTGAATTTTTAATCGATGAAAAAGTTGTATGAAAGCATGAACGTACCTTTGGAGTAAAAAGAAGTACTTCTTAAAACTAAAGTAGTCGTTAGGATTGGTTAGTATTTGAAGGATTCTTTTGCCTTTCAAAAAATATAAACTATAACATCCAGGAGAGTTTAAGCGGAAAGAACGCTGTACGGGTTTTTCCCTTTTCCTTTTTCCAGTCTTTCCACTTTGATGAACAAAATTTCCTCTAATTTTCTGAAACTTCCTACCGGCGATTACTTCCCGGAAAAATTACCCGCGCCATTTTTAATTACCCGCGCCATTATTAACTACCCGCGCCATTTTTAATTACCTGCGACCCGCGCCTCTTACCCGCGACCCGCGCCAAATAGTCTATCCCCATTTTGCATGGTATTGAGAATGTAGTTCTACTAAAGTTAGGTTGTCTAACAGTAAAACTAAATTCTCAATACCATACAAATTACAAATTACAGATAGACCTTGTTCACTGTCAGTTGATGAAATGTGTTAGAGATCTACATGGAGGCCGAATTGGGCAAAAACAGTCTTGCATAAAATTAACCATCTTTGCATTACATGGCACAAATAAACGTAAAGTTACTGAATTTTTTGGAAGAAATCTTCCAGATGTAGAAGAACACTATACCAAGCCAGTTTCGTTTAACTGCAATTTTTCTATTATACAAGTGCTCAAAATCAAGTGCTACAACTTTACAGAAGGTTTTATAATTCTTAATTTATAGCCAACAATATTAACCCAAAATTGTTTGGTGTTAGACAGTAAAATACTAAAGTAGGGCGCGTTGCTAGCTGATGGGTTCATTTATTTTTTTAATTTCATGGCATTACATGGGTAACCTTGGCATTACATTAGTTGTTTATTAATAGTATTATTGTATGAAGGAGTATTATGCACAGAGGGAATTATAATCCAGCTCTGCAGCTTTTGGACGGCACATAAATACTCTTTAGTTAATTAATATAATACTGTTTTTACCAAAGCATTAAAAATTAACAGACCTATAAATGTTACCACACACGATGGTTGGTTTGCCTTCAAATACTCCCACTCAGGATTATATATTCTAGCGTGTCACGTGACAATATGAAGTCATGGCGGAGAAGGAAAATTAACGCATCGTTAAACTGCATAAATTTGTATGCAATTTCGGTTTTTCACAATTATTTCCCGTTTTAGCATAAATTACATTGTCTGTGTTAAGGTTACTTCACACGATGAACATGCGTTCTGGTAGATTAGACATTGCGCAATGAATTTTAGGTGTAGGTTTACCAAATTTTCGGTGAAAGTCAGAAAAATACAGATTTCGAAAACCTTCGTTTGATGGGTGTTTGGGTAAAACCTTTCTAGTTTTAGCTGACTGCGTAAATATGTAGGTACTCCATAAAAAATCAAACTATGTTTACCGTTCACCGCAAAGTTTGTCTAGATATCGTAATTTCAATCTTCATAGGCATTGTTTAAAAAATCGTGTTCGGAAAATTTCTCATCTTGCCATCGTGCTGTTGGCTGTTAGCTGTTAGCCATTCAGCGACGAGCATATTTAAATTGATAAGCAATTTTTAAATTGATAACCCAAGGCCATTACATCATTCAATTAAACTCAACATGGCGCTTATGTTTTGAAATGTCAAAATAATTTGACAAAATGTCGTTAATTCATGTAGTCTAGGACCTGTAAAGGAGTTTGTATGCATTTCATTTAGGACAGATTATCTCAACTGTTTTAGGGTAAAATGACCATGGCGGTCAACATTGCATATGTGCGAAAGTCCTGTAAATGAGCAGGCCCAGAAACGGCACTGTCGACATAGCTCTAAATCCTGAACCGCCAAAGCTACAGCCTTTCTGAATTGCTTATAGTGTTTAAAATGGTTGCTTTTAGGGGTGGCCACTGGAGGGTGAAATTTGTCTAGGTATCATATTTTACAAGAAAATGACTATGCACCATCCCAGGTCAACTGCTAATTATGCATAAAATTACTCATTCACCTGGCAGTCTATGTTTTCTTATTTCCTAAATATTTTTGTCATAGGATGAAAAAATATGCTTATTTTAATATAATTATTATAAATTTCATAAGGAATGATATTGTTTTGTTGAGATATAACACATTTCATTTCACTTACCCCCCACCAGAACACAATTTCAGCCATATTTTGCCGATTTGTTTGCTTTTTATCGCCGAGCCTCGCAAGTATCATCCAAATGTTGTACTTTAACACAATGCTAGTTGACTAAAGAATAATTCAACCAAGTTTCGTCGGGTTTTGGAGTAGTGCCATGTATTTTATCTTCGATTTTGTGTCCTTCAACATTTCCTCAATTATGTCGCTATTGCAATGTCTCACTGCTTCTCTGCCCGATAAATGCCACTTCTTCGTCCACATCTGTATTTATATTACAGTATCCAAAAATAATTGATTGTAGAATAGTCCCAATCGAAAAATTGTAAGCTTAGTCCCACTTGGGAGTGAAAAACCTTCTCGTTCAGGTCACTGTTGGTACTCGCATGAGATCGGCAGTGTGCTCAGCAGGGTAGCGGGTGGCGAGCGGTTGGCGGCAGTTAGCTTACCACTGAGTTGAGCCTGTTTCACAACAGATTCGAGGTCACTGTTGGTACTCGCATGAGATCGGCAGAAATGCCCAACTCATGTCAAAGTTGAGATTCTCTCCTGTGCTTGAGGGTTTTCCCGGGTCGGTTTCCTCCCTCTAATACTAACCATTAGGAACTAACAATGGGGCCACAGTAATTGGCTGGCGCTGTTGTGGACTCCCTCTGCCATTGAGGAAGTTGAATAAAAAAAAAGTTCAAAATAATTTCTCTAAATCTTTCACGAAACCTCGTGGACATTACAACAGGGGTGAACATTTTCACGAATACGTTTGTTCGATTACGTTGGATCTTGTCTTTCTTATTACAAAAACCATACCATACATAGAAAGCACATGTTATAAATTCCACATTACACATGTTTTGACAACTACGTGACAAAGATCACACCTTAGGAAACAAAACTGTGGTCGCTAAACACATATTCGTGAAAATGTTCACCCCCTGTAATGTTGTCCACGAGGAGTTTTCGTGAAGATTGCGCGAGACTTTCAAATTATTTTGAACCTTTTGTTTTTGATTCTCATTCTTGATCAATGAAGATAAAATCGAAGATAAAATACATGGCACTAGTCCAAAACCCGACGAAACTTGGTTGAATTATTCTTTAGTCAACTAGCATTGTGTTAAAGTACAACATTTGGATGATACTTGCGAGGCTGGACGATAAAAAGGAAACAAATCGGCAAAATATGGCTGAAATCGTGTTCTGGCGGGGGGTAAGTTAAATGAAATGTGTTATATGTCAACAAAACAATATCATTCCTTATGAAATTTATAATAATTATATTAAAATAAGCATATTTTTTCATCCTATGACAAAAAATTTTAGGAAATAAGAAAACATAGACTTTGCCAGGTGAATGAGTAATTTGATGCACAATTAGCAGTTGACCTGGGATGGTGCATAGTCATTTTCTTGTAAAATATGATACCTAGACAAATTTCACCCTCCAGTGGCCACCCGTAAAAGCAACCATTCTAAACACTATAAGCAATTCAGAAAGGCTGTAGCTTTGGTGGTTCAGGATTTAGAGTTATGTCGACAGTGCCGTTTCTGGGCGTGGTCATTTTCAGTACTTTCACCCCGGATTCGGGTTTTGGCACATGCCATGTTGACCACCATGGTCATTTTACCCTAAAACAGTTGAGATAATCTGTCCTAAATGAAATGCATACAAACTCCTTTACAGGTCCTAGACTAATGTAAAAACGTGGAAATACGAAGGTTTTCAATACGAAAGTATGGACCAGAACGAATGCTTTAAAATATGGGGCCAATTTCAAATGTAGTTGAAGGAGAAACTATCAAACTAAACAGTTAATTGTCGAAGATTAAGCCATTTATAAGGTATATAAGAAATACTTAACAACATGTTAAAAATAAAACATTGTATAATTGTATATGTATATATACAGTTGTTACTCATTTGAATTGTTCTGCCAACGTTTGACCAATACGTGCACCGTGCACGCTATTAAATGTCTTGCATATTCCACTGTTGTCGTGAGGAATGCGTCTCGCCAAATACTTATATCGAGTCTGTTCAAGCGTTTGGGTCAAATCGAAGTATAATAATGAGGAGCTATAGGATAATCTTAAAATATTGCAAGATGTAGAGAGAACTAACGTCTTCGGTTTTCTTATAAAAACTTGACCTGTTTACAGTGTAACAATTATCAAGAATATGTGATGGCTGACTCTTGACTCTAATAAATAGAGCTCCGCGTTATTGCGCGTTTATGTATAAATTATATTCAACACTGATGTCTAGTTTCTCTTTAGTTTCCTACAAATACAAATAAATACCCACGTATGGTACGTTTGCTCAAACTATTGTGGAGTATAGATGTTTTAGAGCGATGCGCCGAATCAAGTGTTGAAGGCGCAAGGTTTGTTGTTGGAAATATAATATCCCTAATATTAATTGTCGTCAGGAATGCGTCTCGCTGTATACTGATATCGAGTCTGTTCAAACGTTTGGGTCAAATCGAAGTATAATAACGATGAGCTATAGGATCATCTTAAAATATTGCAAGACGTAGGGAGAACTAAGCTCTTCGGTTTTCTTGTAAAAACTTGACCCATTTATAGTGTAATAATTATCAAGATAGAGCTTGTTATTGCGCGTTTATGTCTGAATTATATTCAACACTGATTTCTAGTTTATCTTTAGTTTCCCACAAATACAAATAAATACCCATGTACAAACTATTGTAGAGTATAGATGTTTTAGAGCGATGCGCTTTACGATCGTCAAGTCTTGAAGGTGCAATGTTTGTTGTTGGAAATATAATACCCATGTAGACTGAAGTATGTCGAATATTTTACATAGTGTGTGACGAATTTCAGCATGATTTGTACGTTTCTCAATCGTATTGCATTTGTCGTATCGTTCCCTTGATGCGTTATTGATCTGGTTAAAACACAAGTACGTAACTCAAAATGCGCAAGTATTCTATAAAGATGCACACAAGATTGACAAAAAAATTGCATGCGTTTTGTGACCGGGGGAGTGCAAGTTTGTGACACCCCCCAAAAAACACGAAGACGACGACGATGACGAAAAAACAGATAGGGGCATATTAAACCTATGGCTTGGCTCTACCAGCCATTGTAACCATATACACCTCGTCCCAAAGGGGATTACTTGTCCCTAGAGTCATGCTATTGTTGCTTTATTGTGTTTGCAAAATGGCGCCCGTAATTACGAAATTGCCTATTGTTGAATATTACTCCTTCATGGGAAACTGTGGCATCACCATGATAAGTCAGATTAAAATCCCTATAAAAAGACTGGTAATTAAAAAAGGTATAGCTACCGAACCGACCAACACGGAGTACCTTGCAACACAACAAACGTTGTGTCAAAATTTGAAGAAAATCGAAGTAAACCCCAGTTTTAATTTCACACTTTTGTACGGTAATTTTGTGAGAATTCCATCATTGAGAAAATTAAGTTTGAAGTTTCGCGGGTTCTTTCGTAGAATATAATTAGCTTGCTGCTTACGTATACAATGAACCAATCATAGTTCTTTTTGCCAGTTCTCGTTTCCGGTTCAGAAAGTTGTACAAAACAAAGTTTTATATTTTATGCCTATAGTTTTATACGACATGGGGAAAAGGCGACGCAATCTGCTTAAAACCAACAATGTGGATTCTAGTCCTGCCAAGAAACCTGCAAAGAGGAAAACGAAAAAGCAAACCGAATGCGAAGTCAATTTTAAGGAGAAATTGCTGTCAGAAATAAAAGACCTCCGGTAAGCTTTCGCACTTGACATACACCAAGTTTTATACCAAAGAACGTAATACTATATGAATTTGTTATTGTGTGCATACGTTACATAATATCATACACAAAATAGATGTGATGGAACGAACTTCTGCAAAAGTTTAGAAGCGTCGAGGGCAGACTTAAAAAGAGGGGAAAACCTCCAAGAATGATTCGATATTTTCATTATTGTGCATGGGTCCATGCATGGTAAGTTCAGCTTTGAATTTGTACTTTGTGAAAGATTCCAAGATAGCTGACCCAGACTGGAAAGTTTGTATTGTGCAACCGAGATATCAAATTTCGAAAATTTCCCATCAGGCGCGCAATTTTAAAATCAGCCGCGTCTGAAAGGCTATTGCGCAATATTGCTGCATGAACGTGCGGCAAAGCGCGCGCGCGAACGTCCTCGCAAGAAAGCGTGCGTGACGTGAGAAAATTGGGCGAAAGCGAAAAGACACTCAAATGTCAATGCGCTGTCAGCGCTGCGAACAGCAATAAACCTTAGGATTGCCGAAGGCGCACCACATGCTGCATTTAATGATAATTTACTTCCAATTCGGTGCGCTTAGCCAATAGAAATTTGCTATTGAGAAATCTGATCTTTGCTCTTTCTCCAATCTCAAATTTTTCGCAGTATTGCGCTCTTTCGGTTTGACTTTAAGACAAGTTGCTGTTGAATTACGTGAATATTTTTACTGTGGAACTTACATCTCTAGACTTTGGGCAAAAACGAGCGAGTTATACGAGCCAGGCGACACGCCGCACATACTGTCATACTGTGTTAGCATATTCAGTCTTTACTCTTTAGATATGTTATCATTTTATATGTATATCAGTAATCAGTATATAACTATATATCATATGATATTATACCTCACAATAAGTTTGTCCAATCACAGAACTAGGCTTGTACCACATGACCGTGATATTTTTCAGCGAATATACCATGCCCCGGGCAACTTGTACCGTGATATTAGTTGAATACCACGCTTGAGGCTTGAGCGGGGAATTCAACTTTTGAATACCCCACTCGTACCCAGTTCGTACAAGGTTCGGTATAATATATCATTTATAGACCTTTCACTCGGGGTATTCCCAAAACATTTAGGTGCAATGTGTTGCTGTCATGAGGAGGGATTTATATTTGAAAAAAATATCACATTATGGGAACAAATGTTTGACTAATCACTAATGTACTGTCCTAAATCCTAATAGTTGACCTTTGTTCAGGAAATCCAGTTAACGAGTTAATCCAATAATCCTTAGGACCTTACCCAATAGTCTTATAGTCAATATGTAATGTATATGTAAGTGTGACATTCAGTATGGTTATAAGGGTTATTAGAACGTAAGTTTCTTGCACTTACTACTTCGTAGTTAGTAATATTACAACAGCTGTGTCTGCATTTACAATAATTACCCTTAATAGAATGATCAGGATAATATATTTGCAGAGTGCCAGAGTAAGCTTATTTAAATTGATACACATATGTACTTTTTCTGTTGTATAGTTTGTGTTTCATGCAAGAAGGAATGCGGGAGTCAACATTGGCACCATTGGCAAAGAGATCCAAGAGTGGGCACGATAAGACACAAATGGGCTTTTGCTTGATTTGTTTCGGGGAAGGAAAGAAAAAAATTTGGTTATCAAGAGGGAAACCATCCTCCCTTGCCAAACACCTAGCAGCATCCCATAAGAATGCAAGGACGGGCCCGAACGATGCTGTGCCAGCAAGTTCACCTCTTGCTACAGAGGCAATGAAAGCGTATGACCGTTTGTGTGGTGCAAGTTCGTCTAGGTAAGTCACAACCAAATAGTTGACAGTTATAGTGACCTGAGATACTATAACATATTGTTAATATCTCCCTACAAGGACATGTCACTCACAAATGGCCAAAGTGAATCTTGCATTCCCACTCTGCTTTTTGCGTAAAATATTTACAAATTGTAAATTGTGTTATTATTCTGTTTGAATTATCACTATATATATCACTATAGTGCAAGTCAAGGGACATGGAGAAAAAAGGAGAAAGGTTTGTCACCTTATATTGTACAAGTACTAAACAAATTAAATGTAGTGGGGAAAGTGTGTGCTACGCAACACCGGCCACTACCCACAAACTGTAATTTTCCATAATGTGTCAACCTTTTATTGATTTAAGTGTTTCTCATTTTAGTTCTGCTGCTTTCAAGTCAACACCTACTATGTAAGTTTTTGTTTATATAAATATAGGTATTAGTGCAGTTTTGAATGCAAAAATAGTATAAGCATCTACCAAGCCAATACAGTATACAGCAGACATAATCACATTGTTATGGCTGTATTGACTGAACACCTTCTACTGTTAGTAGTGTAGTTGGTGATATTTGAATTTCGGTATTTGTACTCACCCATGTAGCTCAAGGTTTCAACGATTGTTTTCTTGCTTGTCAGAGCATAGTTGAACAAATTTGCCTTTAAGTCATCTTACCCACCATGTTGGTTCTGTTTGCGAGTTTGTCTCGTTTCCAGTCTCTTCTTTATCTTGGTAGCCTCATGGGAATACAAATATATTTAACCGTATTACTGTCGTTCCAATTGAAGTGTTCCTAAAATATTGCATCAATTCATTACCTAGAGCATAGTCAATTCATTCGTTGAAAAATTGATCAACTTCCTGTGTGTGTGTGAATCGACCAATGGCATCTCATTTCAGTGACTGATTGACCAATTGGGAAGAAGTATGCTTAGTAAACAGGAAGTTGAGCAATGTTTGAGCAAATGTATTGATAAACTCTAGGTAATGAATTGATGCAATCTTTTAGTAACACTTCAATTGGAACGACGGTAAATATATTGTTAAACGTATTTAAAAATATGATTATTCCCATCATTAATTTACCTCTCGTATTATACATTTGGCTATTGTCTGTGCAACCTTAATTACAATGGCTGTATATCACAGACTTTTTTATTGATTAGTTTTAACATTTCTATTGCTACAGTGAACCAATTGATCTCACATCTGAGATTGCTCCCACTCCCAGCCCTAGCCATCACAGCTATCAAAAAACGCTGGATAGTTTCCTTCCTCCCCTTAGTCCAAAGGAATCAGGTGACATGCCTTTTAATATGGAGGATTTAGCAGAGAAAGTGGCAAAAAAGCTAAATTCCAACAAAGAAAAGACTTCAGCAGCCACATCTAATCCCTTACCGAGTACGCACCTTAAAGCAGGTGAAGTGCCTGATTTTGAGTTAATAAATGAGGAGAACAGCCTGGTATTGTGGTGTCGTTGTTGTGCAAAGTTTTTATCATCTCCCCGGGTTTCGTTTTCGTCTTCGTTTCGTCGACCCTCTGGCAGAACAGATGGAAGTTTGGCAACCGGGCTACACTGGCAAGTGCGATAAATGGTACCACCAGAAACAAGCGTGTGCTCTTCAAATCTTTCTTCCCAAACACACATCAACGCTGTGAAATTTATGAAGTTGGCAAATGAAGGGAGATCCAGGGAGGTGACCGTTATAAAGAACCAACTTCGTACAGCTATTGGAGTTGTGCAAACGAAATCAGCTGCAATCCAATACGAGGCACGAATTGCCGAGCTTCAAGCAGCTGGTGCGGACATTGGCGATTTCGGTCATTCCCGGAAAATGTTCCCGGCTGAAAAACTGTCAATTTTCTGTCCACCCCTCTTCCAAACACGGGAATGCCACCACATTTCTATGTAACAGCAGACAAATCTACCAACAATCGGATCACCAATCAGGTCACCGTTGTTTGTCCCGTGGTAAATGGTAGTCGACAAGGCATCATCTTGGACGCTAGGGAGGTATATACTAACGCTGATGCGACTGGTGGTACAGGTGGTGCTTTAGCAGCCGCTATATTTAAAGATCTGGCAGAGCATATCAGGTTAAATGACGATCGACTTCTGCAAGCGCAAGGAAGAGTGATGGATGGCCAATACCTCAACAAACCATTTATTGCTGGCATGAACAAGCCTATCATGCGACTATTGGAAGATGCCCTCTCTTGCAAATAACGGTTTTGGTGGCCTGTACAATGGGACCATGCACATTGGCTGGACAGCGAGTTTAAAGATTTGTGTTTTGTCAATCGTCTGCTGAAGAGAATGGCACTTTACTACCACCAACTTTTCAGCCATGGTAAGATGCACAGTGTAGCACGTCACACGGCAAAGGATCTCAAGTTTCCATTACGGGTGACCAACTCATATGCCCATCAGCGATTTATGAGCTGCAGCTACTTGTCTGAAGAACCTCGCAGACAGTTTGGAAGTGTACATCGAGACATTCAAAGACCATGACAATCGCAAAGAGCTTGGTTACAAGTTGTGTGGTCAAGATTTTGTCCATGACTTGCTGGGTGTTCTCGATTTGTTGCGGCCCTTGGTTGTCCTTATGCTGCAGTCACAGGCTGAATGGTATCCTGGCTGGAAGTTGTGCTCCCATATTCCTTTAGTAAAAAAACAGATGGAACGTTTTATTGTCGAGGTATCCAAAGACAATCCTGCTGCCTACGTTTGTCCTAGACTTAACAAGAAAATCGACGAAATTCGACAGCAGCTCTATGGTAAAAGTGAACTTGTGTTGGGGTGGTTTGTTATTGGTGGGGGCGATGATGGGCTGCCAGTAACTTGGAAAGCACGAGAATTACCCGACAATGTTGACGATTTGAAGAAGCTGGCAAGAAATGTGGTTGACCAACTGGACGTACACGCTACACAAATAGCTTCTCCGATCTCAACCGATTGCTATCGAAATGCACAACTTTGCCCGACTATTTTTGGATTATGTGGAACACGATCCGACGACAACATCCCTGTGAACAACAACGAGTTATCCGAGCTTTGGGAACATGAGTTTCGGCGATGTGTCAGCTACGTCTCACAGATGCCGCACGTCTGCAACAAGAATTTGGAGATGCACAGCAAGTTGTCGTCCACTGTGTTTGGCGTCTGAAGAAAGTCCTGATTGCCGTCGTCTGGGGTGATATGTTTTCCACGCACTTCTGCAAATTCTTCAAAAAGATCACCATCAAAGATAACGGAGATTTTTCTTTGACAGACCTGGTCGTCCCAGAAGATGTGATCGTAACAAAGTTCCTGGAGGGCACACCACGACAATTTACCCTTTCAGAGGTCTTCGAAGTGGAGTGAGCAATGACGAGAAGATGGAAGTCCTTTTCAACGAGGAAAGTGTAATTAAAGCTTTATACACTGATTCATCGTTTTACTCCAATGTTGGCCAGGATGTTTTGCCTTATTTTTGATATATTTTATGCGAAGAGTGGAACAGAGGCGGTTGCAGAGTCGTTCTACAGGGTGGTGGACAAGCAAGAAATGGATGAGAAGACAGAGCACCCGTGCTGCTTATGAGTTCGAAAGTAGATTGGTGTCTTCCGCCCGTCATTCAGTGTGACTGACTCACTTAATGAGATGGCAAACTTATTAGTGGAGACAAGGATGGTGGATGGTGTAAGCATTGTTGGCATGAATCGTTCGAAAGTAGATTGGTGTTCCTCTCCGCCTGGCCCAGTTGCCAGTATACAGAGATCGACGGTCATGGCAAAAAACACGAAGGAGAACTCTCAAAGGTTTTGGAACGCATTATAACTTCCCCTCCGAAATTGCCTTTCCTCTTGTAATCAGCCAAATCTTGTAATCCTTGTGCCCACTTTGGAACCTTTCATTAACATTTTAACATTATTATTGGTGGTGAATTTAACTTACTATAAATGGATTGCGATGACTCTTCTTTCTCGTTTTGGCCAACTGGTAATCCTCGTGCCCACTTTGGAACCTTTCATTAACATTTTAACATTATTATTGGTGGTGAATTTAACTTAGTATAAATGGATTGCGATGACTCTTCTTTCTCGTTTTGGTCAACTGGTAATCCTCGTGCCCACTTTGGAACCTTTCATTAACATTTTAACATTATTATTGGTGGTGAATTTAACTTAGTATAAATGGATTGCGATGACTCTTCTTTCTCGTTTTGGTCAACTTGTAATCCCCGTGCCCACTTTGGAACCTTTCATTAACATTTTAACATTATTATTGGTGGTGAATTTAACTTACTATAAATGGATTGTGATGACTCTTCTTTCTCGTTTTGGTCAACTGGTAATCCTCGTGCCCACTTTGGAACCTTTCATTAACATTTTAACATTATTATTGGTGGTGAATTTAACTTACTATAAATGGATTGCGATGACTCTTCTTTCTCATTTTGGTCAACTGGTAATCCTCATGCCCACTTTGGAACCTTTCAGTAACAATTTAATATTATCATTGATGGTGAATTTAACTTACTATAAATGGATTGTGATGACTCTTCTTTCTCGTTTTGGTCAACTTGTAATCCTCGTGCCCACTTTGGAACCTTTCATTAACAATTTAACATTATCATTGATGGTGAATTTAACTTACTATAAATGGATTGCGGTTAATTTTACATATATTCGGCTGTTCTCCTTTACGTTTTCAACTCAAAATCTCTTCCTTAACCACCACCTGGTGGCTGATTATAGACATTTAATAACTGAAATACCTCCTTAACCACCACCTGGTTGCTAATTATAGACATTTAATAACTGAAATACCTTCCTTAACCACCACCTGGTTGCTGATTATGGACATTTAATAACTGAAATACCTCCTTAACCACCACCTGGTTGCTGATTATAGACATTTAATAACTGATATACCTTCCTTAACCACCACCTGGTTGCTGATTATATACATTTAATAACTGACACCTGGTTGCTAATTATAGACATGTAATAACTGATATACCTTCCTTAACCACCACCTGGTTGCTAATTATAGACATTTAATAACTGAAATACCTTCCTTAACCACCACCTGGTTGCTAATTATAGACATTTAACTCTTTCTGGTCGGTCACATTTTAATTATGTTGTCGCAAGTTGTCGCAAGAGCACTTTGAGTACGATCACCTTTGCAAAATATTTACCCCCTGGCAATGAAATTAACACCATTGGAATCCTTACAAAATAAGCTTTTTAACAGTGGGCTATTTTGCCGACTAAACATTACAGAATCAAAAATACTAAAAGTTTAATCCCAAACATACCTCCAGTCATACTTCAGTTCAAATCAAACAATCTTTAATATCTTTAATATCTTGAAAGACTTCTAATGGTCGAAATTTAGCTTTTTATCTGTTTCTTTATGCTGTAAAACGTGCCTTCGATAGGGCTTTTAGAAAGATTTATTTTGAATTTTTTTTTTTATCGGAATTTTCCAGCATGCACGCTGCGTGGAGTTTGACTATATATGGTTTGCCCACGCGCTTCAGTCTTAAAAAAAGATATAATATAGGGTATTGTACCCTGGGGAATTCATTCCGGCCACTTAAAAAACCATAGCAACAGTCTTTGTTTGTGTTTGGGCCTTTTCCGGTTGTTTTTGTCTGAAATTCCGGTTTGACCCTTACGCTACATTTCAAATTTCGCCTAACTTTGTCAATTTTTATTGTGTTTCTTTGAAGGTTGGTCAGTATGTACTGTTTTTAAAGCTCTATAAAACGGTGTATTAGCGAAGATCACACGGATTTTAAAACAGAAGTTATAATCGACCAAAGGTACTGAATATATAATTAGTTTACGATAATAAATAAATATCAGATTACAAAGGTGTTAAAACTCACGGAGATCTGTAAAACAATGTATTTAGCGATTTGTAAGGATTTAGTCAAGAACATGTGTGTTTGCTGAATCGATTGGTGATCGATTGGTGGTATTTTCGTCCGTTTTGGGTGAGGGGCGCCAAAGATACAAGCGCTCAAAATCATCATGCGTTGGCGGATGATATTCGACGCTGCCGTTTAGAAAGAGTTAATAACTGAAATACCTCCTTAACCACCACCTGGTTGCTGATTATGGACATTTAATAACTGAAATACCTCCTTAACCACCACCTGGTTGCTGATTATGGACATTTAATAACTGAAATACCTCCTTAACCACCACCTGGTTGCTGATTATGGACATTTAATAACTGAAATACCTCCTTAACCACCACCTGGTTGCTGATTATGGACATTTAATAACTGAAATACCTCCTTAACCACCACCTGGTTGCTAATTATAGACATTTAATAACTGAAATACCTTCCTTAACCACCACCTGGTTACTGATTATAGACATTTAATAACTGAAATACCTCCTTAACCATCACCTGGTTGCTAATTATAGACATTTAATAACTGAAATACCTCCTTAACCACCACCTGGTTGCTGATTATAGACATGTAATAACTGAAATACCTCCTTAACCACCACCTGGTTGCTAATTATAGACATTTAATAACTGAAATACCTTCCTTAACCACCACCTGGTTGCTGATTATGGACATTTAATAACTGAAATACCTCCTTAACCACCACCTGGTTGCTGATTATGGACATTTAATAACTGAAATACCTCCTTAACCATCACCTGGTTGCTGATTCTAGACATTTAATAACTGAAATACCTCCTTAACCACCACCTGGTTGCTAATTATAGACATTTAATAACTGAAATACCTCCTTAACCACCACCTGGTTGCTGATTATGGACATTTAATAACTGAAATACCTCCTTAACCATCACCTGGTTGCTGATTCTAGACATTTAATAACTGAAATACCTCCTTAACCACCACCTGGTTGCTGATTCTAGACATTTAATAACTGAAATACCTTCCTTAACCACCACCTGGTTGCTGATTATGGACATTTAATAACTGAAATACCTCCTTAACCACCACCTGGTTGCTCATTATGGACATTTAATAACTGAAATACCTCCTTAACCATCACCTGGTTGCTGATTCTAGACATTTAATAACTGAAATACCTCCTTAACCACCACCTGGTTGCTGGTTATAGACATTTAATAACTGAAGTACTTTCCTTAACCACCACCTGGTTGGCATCTTGTCGATTATAAACATTTAAACCTGGTTGCTCAATTTGACATAACTGTTGAGGAAGGAACCTAACAAATTAGTTTTGCTGCTGATTTTTATCATCAATGAAGCGAATTTATTCGGTGCCTGCCTTTCATGTATTGTTGGTAAGATGTTATGATTGAATGATTGATGAAAATTTGTCGCGGCAGTAACGGTATGTGTAATGTTAATTTGGTAATTGAAGTGCTTGATGCCTTGATCAGAAGGTGAGTTCAAACTCGAGGTAAGTGGATCATTTTGGAATACAAAATTATACTGTTCACAAAGTAGCCATGCCCATGGTGTAATGCTGTAAGCTTCTCTGCTTCTTTAACGGCGTAATGGTGCAGCGCCGCTGTCGCCGCACAAAGGCCATACACAGCCCGCAAGTGCAAGGCAAACAGGACATTTTGCACGCACATGCTGAAGGCTATGTCAACGCGTTTGATATGAAGGGGAAAATATCCACGCAAATTTTCGTACCGGGCGCGCAAAATTTCGGAAAATTCTTATCTCGGACGCGCAGTTTGCAAACTTTCCAGTCTGGTGATTATTCGTATTAAGTCTTTATTCTCTCAAACTGTTTAATTAAAAGCTAAAGTTGATGGATTTGCATTTAAATAATAAAAAAACAATTGTCCTTTGACAGAACTTATACCATGTCATGCCTGTCCATGTTGTATTTATAAACACAATATTAACCCATTTACTGGCAGTATCCTACCACTGAATAGTAAAATCGTTTGGCGTTAGACAGAGTAAATACTAAAGTAGGGCGCATTGCCAGCTACTAGGGTAACTAGAGGCATTGGCAGATAGGTTTGTTAACTCATTTACTGGCAATACCCTACCACTGACAAGTAAAATTGTCTGGCGTTAGACAGAGTAAATACCAAAATCAATACATACAAAAATTTGTTTAAATTTTCAGAGTAAAAATGTCGGTCCGAAGGATGCAGACTACGCATTTCCTCCTTCTGTGTTGTAATACCTTAGAAGTATATACCAAAGGATATGGGTATATATTGATTCAAACATACTGTACATTTGTTACCTTCACCTCAGATTTAATTGTATATTTTATATGATACTGGACAGTGTGTATAAACATTCCACTCACATTTGTGATAAAACCTGTAATATTAATGTTTTCGTATTATATAAATTGTAATTATATAAACCAAAGTGGCGAGCGAAAACATGATTGATATACCTGGTTGCTGTGAACGAACAAACTTTAAACCTGTAATATTGCTAATCAATAGTGTATGTAATGTATAGTATTGATTGTTTTAGGATGCCTATCTAGTTTCATTAGAAAAGTTCTGCAAAGCATTGAAAATGAAATAGATGTCAAGTTGTAAATTTACAAACTGTCAAAACAATTTTATAACAAAATATTCACACTTATAGTTCATTTATGTTACATCTCTATTGATGGTTACCTTGCCCACATCCACACCCTTGCCCACAGACAGTCAACGTTGGGTACCAGGCTAGGTCTGGAAACTCAGTGATTTCAAAGTTTCTATAACAAGCAAGCCAAATTAGGATTTTGAATTTGACTTTTTTTAATACAATCATAGTCAAGCAATTCAACTTGGTGATGCTTTTTGAAGGATTCCTTTAGATATACTAAAATATTTTCAGTCAACAAAAACGCTTAGCTGTATTTCCATACCAGACTATGCTTTTCCCTTCCCTGCTGTCTTAGCCTTACCCTTAGCCTTACCCTTCGACTTACCCTTACCAACAGCTTTTTGTTTACTAGTTTTTTGTTGTTCATTGTTGTAATGCACGAGTCAATATTAACCCCACCCCCCCCCCCCCACCCCGGGCCAAGGTGGGGATTTATTTTATGGCCAATGAAAATACACAACAAATCCCCCATACATGGGGAACGATTTTGACGACAAAATCCAACAAATACCCCATTACCTGGGGCCATTCTCATTACCAAAACAGAAAAAAAATAATTTTAAAATGTAACTTTTCAGTTTCAGTTAGCATCGTCAAATTACTGATGAATCAAATGCCTTCAGAGCACATTCATACAGTCAAACATGTAGGCTAGTTTGATTATGACAAATTGAGTTCTGGATCCGTGTTTGCTTTGCTTTGAGATGATAAATTGATGACGCTAACTTGGTTGAAATAACAAAGAAAATATTTTTTTGTTTTAAGTTATATCATAAAAAATATAAACTAGATATAACATCAAATATAAGAAATAACATCAAAGTAGCGGTTCAGAAGTTCAGTTCAGAAGGTGAATGGAAGATCAATCTGAAATACAAAAAAAAAATTACCTTCAATATGACAACTATATTGAATAGAATAGAATATAACTTTATTTCATGAGGGAAGACGTATTAACCATAAAGGTTATCTAACACACAGCCCTCACAATATTACAATACTTACAGAAAACTACATTTATACTGAACTAATACAATATATATATATACGTGTAGGTTTAGGTCTACGAAACGCAAAGAGTGCTCGACAACATATAGTTAGAGCAAATTATAGAGTTTCGCTTACCTCAAAACTTGTCTGCAACAGGCTGTTTCAACTGCCTGATGATTCTTTTACAGATGAAACAGCCTGTTGCAGACAAGTTTTGAGGTAAGCGAAAATCTATATATAATGCAAAAGCTCACTTCCCTTGTGGTCGTTTGAGCACTCTGGCCCCAAGACACTTCACGCATGTCTGGATGCGCATGTGTCTGAGTATTGTACCACATGCGCTTGGCGAGGGCAAGAGTATGGTGTATAAATACGAAGTCACTCTCATCTAGACTGCGTTACAAGCTGCACTGACGAGCCGTTGAACGGCGAAACATGCATGTCTGCAGATTTGACTATATATATATATATATCCCCCGTCCGTCGCCATGTATCCGCTCCAACTTTTCTTTCTCGGACAAACTTTTCAATATCAGACCCAATGTTGGGATATTTTTTAAGAACTCTTGCTACTCTTTTCGGTAATTTTCTTTTCAAAAGGCGGGATGCCACAACTGCTTTAGCTACTTTTACGTTTGCCTTTTTTCTGTAAATCTTCCTTTGCTTGTTAATCATGTTTTTTGCTGCCTCTGAATGTAGATCAGTAATATCTAACCAATCGTCTGGGTTCACACTATCGCTTTCATCACTACTGTTAATATCTTGATCTGACATTTGACAGCTTAGTCCATTTAACTCGTGAGAACCTTCCTTGTCGTTAACTGGGTCACATTCATCATTTCCGGAGTTTGAGTCATCCGAGTGGTTTGAATCTTCTTCCTCCGAGACTGTGTCGTCTTCTGATTCTGATTCATCATCAAGGACATGGATACCTAAAACTCTCAAAGAAGCCACGTTTTCTGCTTTAGATAGTTCCAAGATGCTTTTCCTAATAGAGTGTGCCATTGCAATCGCATCCATTATCTTTTCCTCTTGTCCATGAAAGTTTTCGAATCCATAAAGTTTCCTTGCTTCTTTAGAACTCAGACCCTGGCTTTTACACGCTGTATATTTAATCAGCAATCGATCACTTTCTGATGAAGCAAGCTTACATAACAAAGACAAACTTTCTCTTGGTAAGTTTGCCATTGTTGCCTTGGAAGTATTTGAATTGTTCTGTGAAACCAGAAAGTATTCAATAGATTTGCAGAATGTCAACATATCTACTCCTTGTTGTAGTTCTGTGACGTAAAGCCTTTGTGAACCAGGTCCAGTTAGTTTCATTTCGAATACTACTACTGGAAGCTGCATTAGTCTTCTAATAGCTTTATCGGATTGATACTTAACATCAAACAACGCTCTAAAGAGTGTTGACACCTCACAAATTCCTTCATGAGCTTGTAATTTTCTTGCAATTTGTAACAGTGGCAAACATTTGCTACAGTTTTCTGACTTGCAATTATGGCTCATCGCTCTGCAGTAAAGTTCTCTAGCTTTTATGAACTCGCATAAACTCAAGTTATTAATGCTATATATATAAATTCTACCTCGTCTAAAAAAGGATGTGTCTCCAAATCGTCTTCGTTGTCGCTGAACCTCGTCGAAGTATCTTCGCAGTCAGGTACAGGTATACCCTTCCTCACTTGATGTTGGTACTGAACTCAACCTTTCAGAACACGGAGACGATATTTCACTGGGACTTAATAGAGCGCATTCTGACACTTCACTTAAATTAGAAGCCTCACTTTCTGTGGCAGTAACATCAGCAACTGTTACTGTATTGGCATGTTGGGCAAAAAAAGACAAAACTGTTCGTTGTTTTGACATTTCCTTTGGTTGACTGGTACTTGTCGCTTTTGCTTTAACTTTCTGGTGATATGCTTTTGATCTTGTTTCCTTGGACTTCAGAAGTGACAGCTCTTCAGTTAGTTTTCGTTTTTCCTTTCGTTTTTCACTGATTTGTTCCAGTACTTGGGCAGCTTGTGAGTATTTCTGTGTATTGGCAAGCTTTGTTCTTTCACTGTGAAGAAGACTCATTAGTTTGTCCAACGTTTCGATATCTTCACCAAGTTCGGAAATCCTCTTCTGGCGCATCTCTTCTGACAGCTTTTTCCTCTTTTCACAAGGATTGCTTTTGTCCGTACTTGTGCCAAACACGTGTGAGCGACTTTTCTTCTTGGCATAATTATAACCCTCTGAATCGGGTCTTCCAAACAAAGCGTGTAGGCAGCATCATTCATACGCCTTTGATATCTAGTCAAATCCTCTTTCGTGTAAATGGTAGAGCCAGCTCTTATCTTTGCTTTGTCTACATCGACAGAGATTGTTTGGGTAATGTCTTGATGAACCTAAATAAAATTGTACTTTGTTGAATCCTAACAACCCAGTTTCTTTGAACATGGAAATCCATTTCTCCCTGCAACCCACACATATTTAAAATGACACAAAGTTGGATTGTCTACCTTGATTTCTGGACCAAGTTGGCTGAGATTACTTGTCAATGTTAACTGCCCTGTGCTACAAATCTTAATTCCAGTGGGACCACCGATGGGTGACTACAATGAAAGATAATTCAAGTCATCCATGAACCTTTCATGTACTTGACCAAACAATGCCGTAATACTTTCCTGCTACAAGACTGAAATTACAAAACAGTAATGCACTAAAATTCTATAATTGTTTTTCCTGTGCTAAATCTAATAAGTTAAAACAAAGAAGCAACCACCACAGTTTATCAGTTAATTTAACTGTTGTATACTGTATCAATAAAGAGGGTTAGAAATGTTAAATATATTAACCTTTCCTTTTTGCTCTGGTGGCAATATTAATACATCTGTTGTCTTGTCTTCAGGGCATGTTGCCTTTATGAAAAAAGATATGAGGTACAGTAGTACTATTAGGCTTTCAGGCTGAGAATCGAAGATCTGTACAACATCGTCAAAGTATACATCAGCATTATATATAGCTAACTGGAATTATGTACACAACTCAGTTAACTCACAAAGTTGAGCATAAATTAGGTAATAGAGATGTCTGTTTAATAGCAAATTAAAATAAAGTCATGAAAATTTAAAGTTTAAGCAATCAAGCATTTCTCTCACCTTTTTTTTCTTGGGAGGTTCACATGTATCTTGGTTAAACTATGGTTATGAAATAAGAGTACAACCTAAGTTTAGAATATGAGCAAGTAAACTGATTATTTGTGAAGGGTAGAGGTTGGAGAGAAAACAAACAAACCTATCTGCATGCCAATTTCTCTTGTTAACCAATTGACTGGCAATGTGCCCAAATTTGCATTCCTTACTTTATTCTGTCTATTGCCATACAATTTTATTGTCAATGGGGGGAGTTGCACACCATATCCACTATAAGCAGCCTTAAAGGTAATGCATATTAATACCTGCTTTTTAATATGGGCTAATATTCCAATTATGTCACCTAAGATGGTGATGCCCATCTCTTGCAGCATTGGTTTGGTAATTTCACAGAGATGTGTCTCTTGTATCCTTGGAGATATAAAAATACAACACAATGAAAATCACAAATGAACTTTATATAAAATACATTTATTTCAACTTAATTTATTACCACTGGAGTGAGACAAAGGATAAACTCTCTGCACCACCATAAAAATTGTATTATGTACATTAAATAATAGATATCACCAACACCTTTTCAATCAATATTTTCATGAATGTACCTGTTTTCATTAAAAAGTTGGGCGTATTTGCCTGTTTGGTCATTTGCCACCCCACAATCAGCAAAAAATTTCTCCCAATCCATTTTCTGTTGATAAAATAATGTAAGGAACAGTCAAAAAGCCTGCAAACTGGTACAGCTGATTGCTTTCTCCACATATCGCACAGTGAGCTGATAAACATACACCACAATCCACATATTGTTTGGTTTCCTATTTGCCAATTAATACTTTAGTAATACATATAAAATATTTATGAAATTTGATTCTGTATTTATACAAATATAGTACAGTTTTGTTTTTATACATTGAAGGGTCAACAACCCCCATGTGCAACCCTGCATGGCTTTTTATATTTTATTTTTTATCTATGAAAATAAAGCAATCTGATTGGCTAGCGAGCGTTTCAGAGCGGTCCGGATTTTTGCATCCGGCCCGCTCTGAAACTCATCCGGCCCGCTCTGAAACTCATCCGGCCCGCTCTGGATTACGCGACAAAACACAGGAGTGAAACAATTTTTAGATTAAAAAATCTGCCCAAAAAGTTCAAAAAGCTAGCCTAACGATAGTTAGAGTACAAAAATGAATTGCATCAACTCCAAAGGCTTCATACTAAGCACGATACGTCGAGAAAACTAATACATTTGTTTTAAATGCTCGTGTATTAAAACTAACACATTTGTTTTATTGCTCATGTATTTCAGTATTTGGCCACATTAAAGTTAAAAAAATACAGTTTAAACAGATATCATAGAAGAAAAAACTTTTCTCCATACATAAAACTTAAAAATATGGACCAACTGTAGTGAAAACATGATTTTTCTGCCCATTTGTTAAAGTACTTTTCATATGCATATTGTAAACAAAAAACAATTAAAGCCGTGGCCCTTGGCAAACAAAGTTGAGGATGTTTTTACCGTGAAATGACCAGAAAAAAATTACAGCATACCTTGTTCATTGTCCAGTTTTAGTAGAAAGCGTTGATCGTAGTCCAACACATGCATTCACTGCATGATTCACTTTGTGAGTTTTTAAGGCCAAAGCAAGTATAAAACACGAAGATATCCTTGTCGAAGAAACACAGAATACCAGAAAACCAGGCCAAAACCTTTCATTCCTATGCTTTTCTACTCCCATATTTAAAAATATCGTGTACATTTTTACAGAAACCATGGTTTTTTGTGAGTTTCTTGCCAGTTTTCTTGAGTTTTCGTCTTCGTGTTTTCTTTTAACGTTCAAGTTTTGTCAGCCTCGCTTTGAATTCACAATTGCACTGATCTCAAATTATTTCGCCACACTGGAATTTTCAATTTTAATAAATTCTTAAATTTTACCTATGTTAAAAAATAAACACGTTATTTACCGGCAGCGTCGGTCCGGATGAGAAAAACTGTGCCCTCGGTCTTGAAAACGTCCCTCGCCCTTCGGGCTCGGGCCGTTTTCAAGACCTTGGGCTCAGTTTTTCTCATCCGGACCTCGCAACCGGTAAATAACATATATATATTTAAAATATTTACAACAAATCACTAGGTTTATTATAAAGTATACAAATGTAGAGTATTAAACCTTTTTAAAATTATTTATAAAGTCCAGTGTATATTGTATAATGAGATGAATAATAATGAATATATTTGAACACCTAATATATTTTAAATATACATGTCATGAATTATTAATAAAATATACAATGTTAGAAATATTCATATTGTATGTTCATAAGATGACTAAAAATGATATATAGATATATATTCATATATAAAAGGAAACTTACCCAAGAAATTGAAGAAAGAAAACTCCAAAACACAGCAAAAATCTGTTTAATTTAACACATGTTTCGCACTTCCAGGTTCAAAAGTCAAAAAGCTCATGTTTCATATAAGTACTTCTATGGTAAGATAGGAAATTTAGGGTTGGTTAGGGTTAATAGTTGTTAATAGTGTTATGGTTTGGATCCATTATATCCTTGCAAGATGAAGTATCTACACTGTTTCATGTGTATGGCTGCTGACCAAAAAGATTGCAGATAATATACAAATGCCCCTACCCCTGGGGATCCCCAACGATCCAACTATTGCAAATGCCCCCAAACCTTGGGCACATATTTTTCTCGAATCCCCTGTTGTACCCCCTAGTATCCCCACCTTGGCCCGGTGTGGGGGGGGGTGGGGGTTAATATTGACTTGTGCATAAAACCCTTGAGATTTGTATTGCAACCCTTCTATATGAATAAATGCATCAGCTTTTTGATTTTTGATTCTTTAACTTTCTTCTTCTCACTTTGACTTCTCTCTCTTTATACTTCTCTCTCTTTATACTCCCCATCACGAACTTGTGTATTGTCAACTTTTCTCCATGTCTTTATCATTCTGGGAGTTACTGTGACATCAAGATTAGATAGAGGTTCTGGATAAATTACCTCCATTCCACTATTAAATAGTAAAACTCCTAGACTCACTGCCAAACTGCATTCTTGAGGAGAGGGTGTACTGCTCCTTGGGGACACAACCCCCAAATGACATGATGGAGTGATTCATTTGCATTTTGTGACACATTTCTCACAGCTAGCTAAAAATTTCTCGTCTCCAAGCCGATAAAATAATGGCTTTATTATACTTACAATGGCTGGGGGAAATGGGTTCTTGATGGGTTTGTGAAGATTAGTGCCATTTGCTACGTCTCTTTGGTAACCGCACCAAGATTCGAGCCAGTTGAGAAGTCGTGTTTGAGATTTGTTTCGGTGCTGGAGTAATGGTGCAAAATAGCTTGAGTTGCTTTCGCCATTTCCTTGGCATTACCCTTGTTTTTTCTTATACATAGACCATAAAAGCTTTGTATAGCATCAATACGAGCAATGGTAAGCATTCCGGCACCACTTAAACCTTTCCCATCAGAAAGTTTTCGACCTATTGAAAAAAATTAGTGGATTATAGGCCCCAATTTTAGTGGAATAGTGAAACATATTACTTTAATTAGTTATTAGACACCTTTAAACGTTTAGGTGGATCTATTAAAGCTTTCTTGTGTGGGGGCGGTGCTCCTAAGCCAAAAAGTATTTGTGATGTAATTAATGAAAGGGTGTATTAGCTACAAATAGAATAAATGTTCAACTTGAGAAACTGAATGTGAAGAAGAGGTTATAATTTCATATTACTTTACCTTTATAATCACAGACAAGTGATCTTAGGTTTGTGCCCATTCTTTTAGTGATGTGCGATATGCAGTCAACTTTTGGGATGTATACATTTGGTCCATATGGTTTTACAATGCATATCTGATTGTATGAACTGGAATCTCCATCTCCAATGAAGGGAATGTAACGAATGTTGTGTCTTTCAATGGAACGAGAGTAAAGTTTCAACACACCTGCAGATTCCATTGCCTATGGTAATTGAATTTACTGTCTTTAGAATAAAGTCAGAATGCTGCACACCATTCGGGGTGAAAATCATAAACATGATTATATTCGTATAAGGTGATTTAATGCCCTGAGTAGCATTTTTTCCATACTATTCTATAGTACGCCAGCATCAAGTTACTGGCTGGAGTAATGGCGGATCTAGCGCATGCGCACAAAAACCAAGGTTGGTTTGTTTACATATGGGGTTAATGATTCAGTTTACTATGAACTTGACTATCCCTTTGATGATTAGAGTATATTGACTGTAATACCTGTGCACTACCCTCATGATTGAGATAACAGTTTTCCTCATGCCCAATGTACCATTCAAGAAATGCAATTTTACTAAGTTGACCACTAGCTCGCTTTTCCTCCATCTTTTTGCACTGTGAACAAGAATGTGTCATGTAAACAACATCCAGCACTCTCCCAGTGTCTTCTGAAATTGCAGCAACGACACCATCTCTTGCGGACCAGCCCCTACTGTTCCAGGCGCAATCGAAACTCGCACCAACATCTACAACTTTCTTTTTCAATTCCTTGTCAGTGCAATCTCCTACTTCCCCAAGTTGTCTTTTGAATTTCTTCAATTCAAGCACGGCATCTGAACAGTTTTTTTCTGTCAAATCTTGCGCTTTGAAGTCAATAATTTTTGTATGTTTATACCATGTAAACACAGGCGTAGTAAGATCCAAAAAGCTTAAGCATTTCTCAGCAGCATTCCTTTGCCAATTGCACAAAATCCAAATGACAGACGCACGATTAATAACATATATTTTCCCATCTTTCCCGCTATTCGGCAAAGTTGGCAAAGATTTCTGATATTGATGTGAAATACAGTTTTCTTTGTGCAGCGAAACATCCATATCGCTCCGAGACCTTGTTTGGATCCAGACTGCTATATCATCAACCATAGACTGTAAACAATCCGAGTTTACAATGCAATTTCCATTCGGTTTTTGAAACACACCGTCAACGCCGTGAATTTGTTCATCTTGGAAATCATCATCGACTTCGTCTTCCGAGTCTGAAGCTGTCAAATCTGAGTCATCAAACTCCAACGATTCATCCCTCACTAATACGTCTTCAATTTTTCTTTTGCTAGCACTTCTTTTGTCCACGGAACACGGCGAACTTGAAGTTGAAGGACACTCGTTCGGCCATTGATTTCTTGATTGTAATATGATAATTTATCGCACTCGGCCAATTTCTTGGTTTGTTGTTTCTTTTGATTTGTTTTTTAATTTCTTTCTTTTTCTCGAGCAAAAAGGATTGGAATTACGTTTTTGCCGTTTTGATTATAGCATGGGTAAGCATATATGATAAACAAAAAACAAAGAAAACCAAAATTTTATCGATGGCTCCCGTTCGCGGGTCTGAGGAACAATTTACTTCCGGCTATTAATTCTTGTTTATTAATTTGTAACTATTTCGCGGGAAAAAGGTTTTATGGAAAACTCTTTTTTCTAAATATTTCGGCCGGGTTTTCAGATTTCAGAATACAGTTTGTTACAATTAGCAGTTTAAGTCATATATTTTTGATATACGGGAAAATTTTAAAAATGATATCTCTTGCTTTTCATCATGTGAAGTAACCTTAACAAATATTCCAAGGAAGGGGACCCTGTGTGTATTTGTACAATTGTACGCCATTTTCGCAATACGGCAATTGAGAATCCCCTGAGACACTTGTTCTGATATTTTTGTGTAGCTTACTTGATTTTGAACAAAATGAATTATGATGTCCTAGGTTATTCTAAAAACTTTGCCCGTAAAATGCAAAAAAATGCCTCAAATTGGGCTTTGGGCACCCCTATTTGGTAAATATTTGCATTATATTGCATTAAAACAGGCATCCATAATTCATATGAAAGTTCGACATCATGGCTTCACAAAGAGAAGGATGCACTGATGCGAAAATGTAAGTAGAAGCGCTATAACCCTATGTTTTGAAAGGCGTTTCAACGTATGAAGCCATCTGTTGTTGTCTTCGAGCAAGTCAGTTCAAGTGCCTTCCTAATATGGTAAAATCTATACTTTAGAAATGAAAACTTTGCGGTAAGAGTCGCTGATGTTCAAAACAAGACAGACATGATGGAAGATGTAATAAAGAGAGAATATATCGTTCGTTTTGGTCTGGCACAGTTGCCCATGTCAAGCATTCGCTTAAGAGAGGTCATGATGACGAGACAGAGAGGATAAAGGACAAATTTGAGACAAAATTTGCTAGAGTAGGTGATGAACGGGAAAAATAATTGTCACGAAAGGAGGCTGATATTGATCGTCGAAAGGAAGAATCTGGTGAGTACAATAAAATCTATCACAGTGTGTATAAATATCCAATGTAAAATATAGTACTCAGTCTATTAACACCAGATGATTTTACTTAACAAAGAGAGTCCTGAGCTATAGGTTGTATAACTGCACCATCTGCCATTGGTTTTGGCTAACCCATTATTTAAGCTGCAAAGCCTGATGCGCCTGAGGATGCACCTCAGCACTCTAATATATTAATTACACTATATATATATTTGTATTTATAAACAGCCTTATTAGTCGCAAAGGAGCAAGTAGATGTTGAAGAAAAGAAGCTGGAGCAACTTAAGAACGAGTTCAACAACATGAAAATATTGCTAGGGCAGACCCAAAAGGCTAGGTCAAGAAGAGCCAACAACGCCACCACGTTTGAAGTAATCTTTGATCCAGGTAGTACCACAAGATTTAGGCAGCTAAAAGAACAATGAAATCCTCACCTATATCCATGGCAGTAAGGAAGGGACATGTTTTGGCGCATGGGATTTCATTGCCTCGACTGCTTAACAAGCAACTGTTGACAAGTTAATAAGTAGTTATAAACGAGGTAAATACATACAAGGGGTCTTTGGGAAAGCTGTTACTGATTATGTCAATATGTCAGGCATTAAAGCAAGCTGTTGCTATGAAATTCCAGAATTTTCTTTCTAGGCATAAATTTAAGTGAATTTGTAAGACACAGAGCTCAGATGCTGAGATATCTTTACCTAAAATAGTTAGTGGCTTCAAGGTGGATAGATTTGTTAAAGTCTTGACATTGGTGCTCCTATCCCCAATTACTCTGGGTTATCGCGTACTGTCACTGGCTTGGTGTATATGCTCTTCAATTTGTATATAGATATACCGAGACTTTATGAGAAACTGATATGGTTCAATGGAAATATTGACCACTTTGTTATTCAGTTTTCGGATGATGGTGCCCCAGAAACAAGTGAGTTAGGTATGTCAATAGGCTCCCTCACTTGTTGGAATTTTGGAGGAATGGTTAGGAGTAGGGATTGCCACTACTTACTTCACTGTCTCAGTGTATCAGAGAAGGATCCAGTGATGGAAGATCTTTGGCAACAGCAAACTGATGAAATGCAAATGCTAGAGGGGAACATTTTAACAGTGTGCGGGCATCAGTGCACTGTGGAATTCCAGCCCAGTGCTGATCAGTCCTGGCAAAGCTGGGCTAATAATGAGCTCAACCAGGCAGCCACTTATCCATCCCCGTATGCTAATGTTTGCAAGGGTGATTTAAATAGAATAGGGGGTACAATTGGGAATTCCCAAACTGACATCTGGCAACCTCCAAATTCACAGAATAGGCAGGAAGCAATACTAAAGTTGGATCGCGTTCGAAAAAAGCTACCGAAAAATCTTACACATGCCCAAGTACACAGTAAGGAGCTTGAATTGATGGCGGGTAATGGTCTAAGACAAATGGGCCCTCCCCGCATTGGGATAGTTGCTAATCGTCAATGACCGGGGCCTTTACACAATGAAATTAATAGCTGGCAGCATTTTCTCAATGTTGCTTACAAAGAATCCCTGGAAAGGGGGGTGATGGATAAATTTTGGAGGTATTAAGGAGTCCCATTAAGGACTCCAACCACAGGGCCAACAATCTAGCAACACAGCTAATTGGTAGAAAAGACATTGCTTTGGCCAGGTATGGGTACAGATTGGTTGATTGTTTGTATCAACAGTTTGTACCTTGCAGAAACAGAGCATATGTTATCAAAACTGTTTGGAATAAAAGACTTACTGTTCATTGAAGACTGGACACTTCGTATTATTTCTCTTCTCGCCACATACTTTGTTCTTTATCTCCATATGGAGCAAAAAGACCAAGATAAGTTTGCTTCATCCGAGAAAGGGCGGTGCCAACTTCTTCGAAAGCTGGTTAGTTGTTGCGATAATTACCTGTTGATAGATAATATAACATAAGATAACAGTTTTGAAAACACATGGACGTAACAAGATAGTAACGGCTTGAAGCGAGAGAAAACACACACTGCATTTCACAGAAAAATATTTGCTTTTAACAATGCATAAGTTTAAAGTTTACCAAGCCCACAACAGGCAAAATTGATTGGAACAAACAAGGTAAGACTGCATAAATCAGAAGGCTAAGGAAAAACATGATCAATAAATGAGCCCAACCTTTTCTCTTGTGATTTCTATCCAGCAATTTTAACAATTGGTAGCTGCAAAATCCAGTTGACTTCCATGACTCAAACATTCATCCCGCGTTCCAACAATGATGCCACGTCAAGTCACAAGATGCAATGATAAAATGTTTCTTTTATCCTTAATGTGCAGTCCACTGCCAACACCACCAGCAGATATACGGGAACAAAATCATAAATTGCCGTCTTCTTTCACAAGAAAGTTGTACAAGAACTTGACAATGTTGACCATGGCCTGTGAGTAATTGTTTGGTTCCTGGACCATGCCCGATAGCCATCATAGCCTGATAGAGCATCGTTGTTATCTTTCCATTCACTTTCGTGGAACTCAGGAAACTCTATGCAATAGCTCCGAAGTTGCACTTCCCTCGGTGCATGCAACCAGACTGATGTTTATTCCATCATATCTGCTGACATCGTAAAATCTCGTTTTTCTGCTTACTTGCACCTCCACAAGATATGAACCTATAAGATGAGAGCATATGATTTTGTATGATTTTATCTTTTAATTAATGTTCTTTTGTGCAGAAATGCGCTGTGTAGATGCTCGGAAACATGAATGCAAAATTAGAAAAAGTAATTGACAGCTTTACAAAACGAAAGTATATGATTTGATACTTTATAAACATTTTTAGTCAATACATTCGGAATCATTATTGGGGCAAAGCGGGAATCAATGTTTGTCATTAATCGAAACTATAGGAGTGAAACAAACGTTTGTTGCAAAGGTTTATTGGGAAAAATGAGAGAGATAAAAATACAGAATATATAATGTATAAATCGCATTGGTAATATGAGGCCCACACTTGCATGTGGGATAGTGGAGGGTGCTGCATACACACCTGAGTCCAGGCTTCTGTCTAAGATGGGAATCATATGGCCCTCTGCTGCTATGAGTTCCTCCGGAAAGCTAATGGGGCCATTCTTCTTTTCCTCCATGTAGATGTCTACCAACAGACGACCATACTTATCCAGCTCATGCGCCGGAAGACCATCGGCATCCATAGAGATACAGAAGAACACACGGTAAGCAGTGGCGATTATAAAGACACATCCTTAGATGTACAATACAATACAATAGTAACTCCGAAAACAGTAAATATTTTGAAAATGGTTGATTCTATGTTTCGACTAGGTTTTAGTCATCTTCAGGAATGAAGAGATTATTACATATCAAAGTTATATATACAAGTGAAGAAATATGAGAAATGCTATATAAGGTCATTAGTTAAATATTATAAGTTCTTTAGAGGCTTTAGTTCCATGGTTAAGGTCAGGTTTCAATCTTCGTATTACTAGAGATTATTTGAACAAAAACAAAGACCAGTGGTCAGCTTTATCAATTATATTACAGCATTAGTTGCATTATTGTTTCAATATGGTTAAATTGTTCGCAAGATGTTATGTGGTTATATATTTCAGAGCTGTCACTTGACGAGTGTTCCTTTATTCCAGTGTATAAACAGCGGTCTGTCTTTCTGATGTATCGTGCATGCAGCCTGGACACGTAAACTCGTATACAACAGAACTTTGGTATTTCTTCGGTGTTGAATCTTTTAACTCTTTCTGGTCGGTCGCATTTTAATTATGTTGTCGCAAGTTGTCGCAAGAGCACTTTGAGTACGATCTCCTTTGCAAAATATTTACCCCCTGGCAATGAAATTAACACCATTGGAATCCTTACAAAATAAGCTTTTTAACAGTGGGCTATTTTGCCGACTAAACATTACAGAATCAAAAATACTAAAAGTTTAGTCCCAAACATACCTCCAGTCATACTTCAGTTCAACTCAAACAATCTTTAATATCTCTTAATATCTTTAATATCTTGAAAGACTTCTAATGGTCGAAATTTAGCTTTTTATCTGTTTCTTTAGGCTGTAAAACGTGCGTTCGATACGGCTTTTAGAAATATTTATTTTGAATTTTTTTTTATTTATCGGGAATTTTCCAACATGCACACGCTTGTCGTAGTTTGACTATATATGGTTTGCCCACACGCTTCAGTCCCGACAAAAATATCTTATGTAGGGTATTGTACCCTGGGGAATTCATTCCGGCCACTTAAAAAACCATAGCAACAGTCTTTGTTTGTGTTTGGGCCTTTTCCGGTTGTTTTTGTCTAAAATTCCGGTTTGACCCGTACGCTACATTTCAAATTTCGCCGTAACTTTGTCAATTTTTATTGTGTTTCTTTGAACGTTGGTCAGTATGTACTGTTTTTAAAGCTCTATACAACGGTGTATTAGCGAAGATCACACAGATTTTAAAACAGAAGTTATAATCGATCAAAGGTACTGAATATATAATTAGTTTACGATAATAATAAATATCAGATTACAAAGGTGTTAAAACTCACGGAGATCTGTAAAACAATGTATTTAGCGATTTTTTGGATTTAGTCAAGAACAGGTGTGTTTGCTGAATCGATTGGTGGTATTTTCGTCCGTTTTGGGTGAGGGGCGCCAAAGATACAAGCGCTCAAAATCATCATGCGCTGGCGGATGATATTCGACGCTACCGTTTAGAAAGAGTTAATGAGATGAAGCAGTTAGAGTCGATTGTTTTCCAGTTGATAATGAATTTACATGGGGATTTTAGTTGTCAGTTGAGTCACTTTGTGTATGAATGATTGGGTTAGTTCCATATTTACCAAGGAATGGGAGTTTTATCCAGATTTTAACTAGGTTGGAAGGTACGTTGTTATCATTGGAACAACCATATATATGTTGATCAGAAGAGTAAAAACTAAAAAAACTAAACTAACTAAAAAAACAAAACAAAACAAAAAACTAAACTAACCCAATTAAAAACTAAACTAACCCAATTAAAAACTAAACTAACCCAATCATTTGTACGAGCATGATATTTTTGTAATTTTCGTTTTATATTCCTTTATAATTTTGTTGATGTTAAATTACATTGACTTTTAAAAGAAGAATCAGAGATTTAGAGATGGAGCCTAGATTCCTAAAGTAAAATTTACATGGTGCTGATTCCCGGGATGCAAAATTTCACAATCTAAAAACTTTAATATACAAAGATGCGCTGGCAATTTGCCATCTATATAATACTACAAAAGGTTAGGACAACTGTTAAGATCTGTATGGAAGAATGCCTGAGGAACAGTTGAAGAAAAAGAAACGATTTGTGCCGGGCATAAAGCCTACATAACTTCTACATTGGAAAAAGTGCAGGAATTTCTATAGGAATTCGACCCTAGTACATCAAATCAGTTGAAAACATATCGAATTGCACTCCCAGAGAAATTACAAGTTATATATAAGTGGGTTGGACGATGAAAACCTCAGATTAATAAAGGAAGAACACATCGACAAAGAAATCAAGGAAACAGGAATCTTTAGAGAAACTATTCATTAAATGATCGTGAGAATTTATGAGAACTTCAATAAGATCGAAAATGGCAATGGGAATTTAGTTAAGTAGTGCTATGGGGATGCGTGTAAAGGTAAAATGACCAAAAATTGCCTTAAAGAAATTTCAGGGGGATCCAATTCAGTATAACCCCTTTTGGAATGCATTTTCTAGTGCTGTTGATGAAAATCAACACCTTTCTGCTGTTGATCAATTCAACTATCTGAAAAATCTATTGGAGGGGCCAGCTGCCACAGCCATACGTGGACTACAGTTGACTGCAGATAATTATCGGACTGCCAACGAAATTATTAAAAAACGATTCGGACAGAAACAAGTTGTAATTAATGCCCATATGAAAGGTCTTGTTAAATTATACCCTGCAGCCTCTGATGATGATATTGAATGCCTTACCCAGCAAGCACACAACATCGTTTTGACGTCCAATTAAAGTTGAAATTCGGTCGCAGCGTTGATGTACCAAATACCAACGTAGATTCGATGTTGTTTTTATGACGTTGCATTGATGTTAGAAATTGATCTTGTTTCAACGTTGTTTGGACATCAAGCATAATGGTTTAAAATGAAGCTCACAAAGATGTATGTTGTTCTTCTCGATTTGAATCTTGAGCTCGGGGGTAATTTCTCTCGTCCTTAAAACTAGGCGAAGCCATTCTTCTCTGGCGTTTTGTTTCAACGTTTTAACATGATCGCCATCTCTTGCGCTAACCACGGGAATTTTAAATAAAGATATAGTTTTTGTTCTACCTCTGCTAAAACAGCCATAAAATGCACAGTTTGCACCGGGCATTGCTTTAAATTACATGGCCAAAAGAAAACGAATGAAATATCTCTTTACAACACAGCTTTTGAGATACAATAGCGAGTCAGTCACGCTTGTAATGTATTTCGATACATTATTTAAGATTTGCGTGCCGTCAAGTTTCCACATGACCAAAATAAAAGCTGAACAATAACATATTTTGTGACGTCATTGGCTAGCCTAACCATCTCCCTTCTATTAACTGTGGTTGGTTAGAGCGCTGCACCGGAATCTGGCAGGAATTGAGTCTGTGGGCCTGTGATTCCGGTGCAGTGCTCTGAGCTACAGAGTCCAGTTGCCGAGCGTTAACCGCAAGTTCGGTATATAGGATGGGAGTGATACCAGTATATAATGTATGGGTAAATTCAAGATTTTTCTTCACACCTTGTTCGATGGAATACTTGAATGGAAATATATATACTTTTTTTACCTAGCTAATGGCAGTTGCGAAAAATGCAACTTAGGCACTCTGGTAGGAATTCAACCTGTGGCCCTGCAGGTATTCCATCTACTAACACCATCTACTATTAATCTTATTGAACAAGATGCAGAGGAAAATCTTTAATTTACCAAATTCACCATATACTGACATCACTCCCATCCTATATACCGAATTTGTGGTTAACGCTCAGCAACTGGACTCTGTAGCTCAGTTGGTTAGAGCTCTACACAGGAATCGCAGGGCCACAGATTCAATTCCGGCCAGAGTGCTTTAGTTGCAATCTAGAGGGCCTGTAACCAGTGTAAACTCCATTTGGAGAGGGGAAACGAGTACTAACCGCTATTACGGAACAGCTTGGCACAACTCTCCTATTCCCTTTTCCTAAATGTCCATGTTGCCATAGGACAAACTGTCTGTATAAGCGGCCGTTTCAGACCGCATATTATGTAGATAGCTATAGCTGATATTAATTATGGCAAACATTGTAGTAACTAGTGTAAGCATAAAATGGAAATTAATATTAAATATCTACATTTACTGACATTATGTCATAACATGACCATTCCAAAACAAAAAAATTTTGAATGCATATAGCGTGGTAAAATACAATAGCATTATAGTAATTTCCTTTCGCCCGCATTTTCGCAAGAGACAGACTTGGAGCAAGTCTACAATTTTAGTTGCTTCTAATGATGGGCTCTACTTTATTATATAATTTACGTTCACTCACAAATGTTCTTAAGTTCACATTGAGAATCTATTACATATAGTTGCATGTTTTTGTACACGAAAAAAGAACGGAATTTGATTAGTATTTATCTCGCCTCCAGAAAACCTCAGCAAGAAACGCATGCATGTTTTGCGCAACAGACATAGCACGTCTAGGCTTGGCTACCGCATTTCCCCGATGTCACGAAACTCAAACCCACACTCGCACGCAATCCTGTTTGCATCTGTACTATCTAACCCTATAAAAGCAATGCAGTCTGAGTTACTACTATGCATTTCGAATTCAACAAGCATGGCTTCCAGCACAAAGAGAGCGAGGAGGGGAAAATTTTGCGTTTACAGAGGTCCTGAATTGCGCAGTTGCACGAATACATATCAAGTTGAAGGGATATCAATGCATAAGTTTCCCGCAAATGAGGAACGACGGAAAATATGGATAAAATTTGTGCGAAAACATCGGCCGAATTTTACTCCTACGAATTCGTCAGTAATATGCTCGGCGCACTTCAAGAAATCGTACTTTGGAACACGGTATCACATTGAAGTACCTGACGAGCTAACTTGGGTTCTGCTTGTTGGTTTATGATACTTTTTCCCTGACTTAACAGAAAGAAAAGCCCCTGCAGTCTCTAGTACTGTTCGATGGGTGACTACTGCATAATCCCAGTGCTGCGTGATGCATTCTGCGTCCTTGTCATCGAATGTAAATTTGCCAATGCACTCCAAAATCTCCTTACAGCATCTATATTCTCTAGCGTCCTGCAATAATTCGTCGCTACAATGTCCACATGAGCACCTTAAAATATTAAAACCCACAAGCATATCAGACGAAACAGGGTAATAAATAGTCGAGGAACGGGTTAATATAATATTACTTTCATAACTTTACTTACCATGAATTAACAGCTAGCCTACATCTTTCTTAAATCTCGCCTCAAGAGTTTCATGAAGAATGCCGTCTTCGTCCGTTTGGTCTTCCTCGTAGTCACTTATCTGCGACTGGCTCAAATTGATATGTCCTCATTATCTGTGGACCCTTCTGTCTCTGTCTGCGATTCAAAGCTTTCGTTATCGGACATTTTTATAACGAAATATAAAGGCAACTGTCTGATGTTTGTGATATTTTGTTGTTTTCGTATAGTCAAACACTTCGACGTGTCACACTGCATACGTCACAAGGCCGGAACTCTAGGTACCAGTCTTTCGCCAGTAGATGGTCTAAAAATGAACTTTAATCGTAAAATTAACAAACTTCTGGTTCGAATTTTTCAACAAGGTTGGTATTTTTATTATCGGAAAAGACCAAATTTTCAGAAAATGCAAAAAAAAAACGATATCGAGAGTGGGTGGGAGGAAGGAATGCCTCTTCAAATCCTATTTTATGTGAATAGTATTTCTTGCTTCAGGTGATCTTTAGCTCAGGCCTCAAACAAAACACCACCAGAGAAGCAATAGTGAAATAATAATAAATTACAAAAATCCACTGATAATCAACATTCTTTTCTTTTTAATTTAGGAATAACTCATATGGTAGTAATTGCAATTAAACTTAATTAGTGCAACTTTTAATTTCTGTTCTATTTTTTGTTTCAGAATTGGTTACAGGTGTATGTACCACAGAATACCACAAAAATTTACATGTTCCATATTTTTTTAGTGTAGTTTATATTCATATATTTTTTTTCCTGGGGGTTTTGGGGCTAGATTTCATAGACTTAAATATTTTTTTTAATTTACCATTCTGTGGAACAAACTCTAATGTACCACAGAATACCAGTGCAGAGATAAATAAGCAATGGTTTATCAAATTGTACCAGAATTTGGTGTGTCATGTTGTGTGATAATACTGTAGGATATTGCTAACTTAATTTAGCAAAATGGTAAATACTAAAATCAGTACAGCATACCAGTGGAGAAACCAAAGAATACCAGATTTATTTTTCAATGGTAAAATTGATTCCTCTGTGTGATTCCTGTATAGTAATAATGTTGTGTTGCATAGAAAAAGTAGTGTGTTGCATAGAAAGCTGTCTGCGATTCAAAGCTTTCGTTATCGGACATTTTTATAACGAAATATAAAGGCAACTGTCTGATGTTTGTGATATTTTGTTGTTTTCGTATAGTCAAACACTTCGACGTGTCACACTGCATACGTCACAAGGCCGGAACTCTAGGTACCAGTCTTTCGCCAGTAGATGGTCTAAAAATGAACTTTAATCGTAAAATTAACAAACTTCTGGTTCGAATTTTTCAACAAGGTTGGTATTTTTATTATCGGAAAAGACCAAATTTTCAGAAAATGCAAAAAAAAAAACGATATCGAG
The DNA here is from genome assembly GCA_016169945.1 of Trachythela sp. YZ-2020. Classification (NCBI taxonomy): domain Eukaryota; kingdom Metazoa; phylum Cnidaria; class Anthozoa; order Malacalcyonacea; family Clavulariidae; genus Trachythela; species Trachythela sp. YZ-2020. The sequence continues at coordinate 4,204,256 of JADLSH010000350.1, forward strand.
AGTGGGTGGGAGGAAGGAATGCCTCTTCAAATCCTATTTTATGTGAATAGTATTTCTTGCTTCAGGTGATCTTTAGCTCAGGCCTCAAACAAAACACCACCAGAGAAGCAATAGTGAAATAATAATAAATTACAAAAATCCACTGATAATCAACATTCTTTTCTTTTTAATTTAGGAATAACTCATATGGTAGTAATTGCAATTAAACTTAATTAGTGCAACTTTTAATTTCTGTTCTATTTTTTGTTTCAGAATTGGTTACAGGTGTATGTACCACAGAATACCACAAAAATTTACATGTTCCATATTTTTTTAGTGTAGTTTATATTCATATATTTTTTTTCCTGGGGGTTTTGGGGCTAGATTTCATAGACTTAAATATTTTTTTTAATTTACCATTCTGTGGAACAAACTCTAATGTACCACAGAATACCAGTGCAGAGATAAATAAGCAATGGTTTATCAAATTGTACCAGAATTTGGTGTGTCATGTTGTGTGATAATACTGTAGGATATTGCTAACTTAATTTAGCAAAATGGTAAATACTAAAATCAGTACAGCATACCAGTGGAGAAACCAAAGAATACCAGATTTATTTTTCAATGGTAAAATTGATTCCTCTGTGTGATTCCTGTATAGTAATAATGTTGTGTTGCATAGAAAAAGTAGTGATCAGCATAAATTATACTGGTTTGCAAACTCATTTTTAAACTTTCGAATTTTACAGGCATTATGCAGGGAAAATTTATCAAAAATATAGAATGTTATTTTTGTTAATCCTGATTATTTTTAAGAATTTTTATGAAAATATTATTTTTTTTTAATTTCAATTAAAACTAAAACTAATATATATTCACAAGTTTTATAAGATCAATAAATAAGACTGGTATTCTGTGGTACTGTGGTATTCTGTGGTACATACACATGTATGATACAATCTAAACTCAATCAAGAGTGAGAGTAAAAGGTAATGTGCTGAAAAATTATTTTTAATACATAGCTCAGGAGTTTTTAGTGTCAAAACTGTATTGTTGATTATAACTGTTGACTGTGTTCATATTTTTTGCAAATAATTGTTTTCCTAAACGAAATGCTTAAAATGACTAAATTAGCAATGCATTGTCATGGAAACAGTCTATGTAAAGTTATTTTAGGATTTGTCAGTGTTTACAGTAATTAAACTGTAAAATTTTTCCAAAAATCATAAATAATTCCTGAAACGAAGATGAGCAAAACTCTCAGTAAGAATGTATAATAATGTCATGTGGTCACCATGGTAACCAAAAAAAATTCTCTAAGGTATTTTGGGTCACATAGTATTCTTCTGCATACATTCTTTTTTTTTAATTAAAGGTTTATGGTGAAAAAAGTACAATAATTTAGAGCAACACCATGGTATTGTTATGACATCATCACGTTTCCATGGTGACACAATTTTGCATAATTTTATGAACCAGTACTATTTAATTGATGTATAGCATGTTATGCAATACTTTTGTAATGGTTTTGTATGTAATAAATTATCTAATTACTGTTTTCATGATATATTTTACTATTCAATGACGTCATGTGGTTGCCATAGCAATGGTAAGTGTTCAACTGTTACACCATGTTGTTGCTTTGTGTGTCATCAATGTACTCTGAAAATTTTGTGGTGATTGCCTAAAAACCAAGCATTTTGGTGCCACATTTTAATCCAGCTGTAATGCATTTACACTATGTGCCTCCTTCAAAAAGTTGCCTAAAATTCCGATCTTCGAATTGTCCTAACTTTTCATTGCCTTGGCCGATTTTGATGAAACAAAAACCAAAATGTGTTAAATGACAAGCTTATTGAAACTAACCTATTTAGGAAGCCCCTTTAAATTTTGGCTGGTTCCCTATTTTTAGTGCTTATAGCTTGCTTTTCTCTATGAAGCATGGATGAGATTGATGAATCTCTTCAAAATATTATCTTTAAAAGGTAAATTTGTATGAATTTTTTTCATAGTGGAATATAGCCCTGTAATTTGAGATTGGTTGGTTCTCTCCTGTGTTTCCATTGTTTTTCTCTGGGTACTCTGGTTTTCATCCCTCGCTAAAAACTAACCCTTAACCACTAACTAACCCTCAGAACCTTTGTCAATTGGGTTGCAAAACCTATTAAGGCTTTCCATCCACCTCAGAGTGGTAAACTATTAAACTTAAACTTGAACTTAACCTAATTAAAATTAAATATTCGAATATGATTATCTATTTATAGCGGAATATAGTCCTGTATTAAAATTAAAGAGTACAATGTTGTCTCTTCACAGACACTAGGTAACACGAGTCTGCATGCTTTATGGTGTGATAAAGCACAAGGGGAATGTTGGGAGAACACATGAGAAGTGTGTAAAACACAAGGCGTAGTCGAGTGTTTTACAAGCTTCTCAAGTGTTCTCCCAACGTTCCCCCAAGTGCTTTATCACACAATAAAGGCACAAGACGAGTTTTTCTATTTCTTTTATATTATAAGCGGCATATAAGCACAGTAAACAATTTTGTTCAAAGATCAATATTGATATTCTCCTAACATGTAATCACTGACGTCACTGGTAAGCTTTTCAATGTTTTCATTGCTTGGCAACAACTACAAGCTTGAATTCTGGTCGGCAAAGGAGTGAAAAACGTGCAACTTAACAAAAATTAGGGATTAAAAAGGCACAAAAACTGTTGAAATATTTTCAAAAATAGTCCACAATGATAGACAGATTGATTTTTCGTTGTTCTGCTTCACTTTTGTCCTGGATCCGAAAGGCAAAGGTTTTTTGTCAAGATGCATTCTTGTCATTGCATCTTGACAGCTTAAAAACTATAGACATAATGTTATCTAAATCCATGCCAAAATGGCTAGTTTTAATTTTCTGCACCTAGAACTGTGGATAAATTTGGTTTGGTTTGAGAGATATGTTGAAGCTCTGTCTAAACAAGTTTATATAATAATATACAGGGTGTATGAAAAAAAGGTTATCCAACTTTGACTGGTTGCATTTGAGCTCAAATGGGCCTTTTGGGAATTAAATTGCTCGATTTGCACAGGTCAATTCCCATCGGTGGAAGAATGCAAATTCTACAGACAATTTGTAACAGACAAGTACTCTGGTCAATTTTGTCAGTAATGAAACAAGAAAAGCGTCATTGGAAAGCTAAAGAGTTGTCCTTTGTTCTATGTAGAAATTAAATACATAGAACCCAGAATTTGATGCACAGCAACCAGTCAAAGTTGGATTACCTCTTTTTTGATACACCCTGCATTGGGCTGATTTGCCATTTCATTTAGTATCTAATATGTCATTGATATCACATACATTGAGTGATTCCTGCATCACATATGAAAGGAGGAATCCAATCATCAGAGCATAAATCACCATTTTCCCACAAAAGTCATCAATGGTTAGGGCCATTAACTAGTGCATAATTTTGACATTTTCATATTTCCAGATAATCCAAGCAAGGATGAAAAAGAAAATATGTATATCAATTTAAGTAAGTTTATTTTGCAAATCAATTATCACTATCAGGGGTAGTGCTGGGGGTGTGGGGGCTACAACCCTGCTAGCCCATTAGCCATTTATCCCCTTATCAGGAAAAAAATTATATTTCATTGGAGAAGACTCTACATTATTTATTGTAACAAGTGTAATAATTCTATGTTACTGCAAAGTACCCTCAATAAATAATGATTTTTTGGAAAGGGCGCTGACGGCCATAGCCATAAGTCATTAAGAATTTGTAGCACATCCTATGGCGTTTACATGTTCAGTCTTGTTGTCTAGGTATTCCATAGATAAATAAGGTAAAAAGACTTTATAAAGCTAAAAATTTGTGACAAAATGTCTGAATCGCCCAAGGCGGTGGCCTTAGTATATATATAACAGTGTGTTCAGACATGAGTCGCTATATAAATTTCCATAAAATGCAATTACGCAAACAAAATACAATTACTACGAACACTACATACACTCACCTCGCAAGATTGAATGCCCAAAGTCTCTTGAACGTCTCAAGATGTTAGAATTCCACAGCAAAAATACTCAATAGCAGCTTGTTTTCACTTCGAAGTATCGATGTTCGCCTTGAAATTTGTAAAGTCAAACCGAAAGAGCGCGATATGCCGAAACATTTTATAATTTGCCAATCAGCGAAGATCAGATTTCTCAATGGCAAATTTCTATTGGCTAAGTCCACCAAATTGGAAGTAAACTGTCATTAAATGCGGCATGTGTAGCACCCTTGGCTACTCTAATGTTATTGTTGTCTGCAGCACATTTTTTTGTCCGAAATTGCACAACCTAGATGTAGGTTGCACAATACAAACTTTCCAGTCTGGTGACCATACTTAGATTACTGCAATAGAAGCTAACCAGAAGGGTCAAAATATGCAAGTTAAACATATTTGCACCTACAGAGTTTTACAAAATGTCTGTCACTGCTTAACAAAAATCTTTCTGGCTTTCATGGTAAATAAATATTATACCAATATAAACTTTTCAGTGATTTGCAAAAATCCTTCAATATTAAAATCATTGACACACTGATACACTACAGTGTCTCAAATCCTTTGGGAAGAATAGTAAGCTCTGGGATAATCCATAACCGGAAGTGAATATGATTGGTCGTTGATACGGAATGGATATAGCAATAATAATTAATTAACCGGGTGAATTATATATACAAGATGGCTGCTGTTTAGGAGTGTGCAAATGTTGTTTTTGTATCTCAGAATAATTTTAGCAGTGATAGGGTAAATAATCTTCTGTAATATTACACAGAAAATATATTAGAATCTGGTATTAGAATTTATTAAAATATTTATCATTGGGCCCCAATGCTTACATTACGTTATCGCCATACGACTTTGCAGGTTCATATCGTCGGTTCAGTGCATGCTATGTAGATGACAATACCACTGTTCGATGCAACGTTTTACCATCTCTTTTAGAGAAGTAATTTGTGTTTGTTTACAACGCTATGCGGCCAATTTAGCTGCCTTCAAACACCTCTGAAGTTTGTATTGTTCAGAAATTAGCAATATTACAAACTAATTAAATATTAATTTCGCTTTCCTACCTTTGGTTTACACACTACAAACTCATAAATACCACCATTCGACGGGGATTTCCAATCCCTTTCGTTTGATATCATTTATATAACCATACGACATAATCCATGCCAATAAATTGTAATATAAACGTGGACATTTGCTAAATTTGGTTCCAGACTTCAAATGAGAGGAAGCATGCGCTTAATTAAGGAATTCAATTACATGTATCTATTTGGTTTCTTTCCGGGTGAATTGTCGTGGCCCTTTCATCTGACATGAAACAAATATTGTACAGTAACAATGTATACTTATTTCACATACCTCACAAGGATTTTCAGTGAAAATATTCCATAATTGATCTAAATTATTTATACACTATAGTAATAGTAATAATAATAACATCATGCTCGAGTTCCTAGAGAAATATCCATTCCCTATTTTAGGCCATCAGCCACTCACCAGAATGAAGTTGGAAACCAAGTTTTGTTTCCCCCTCACAGAGACAATATTTTGATTTCATATTATGTTGAGTTGATCCATTTCCATGGTAAAACGATGTTGTACTTTGGTAAACATACAGGTCTCGAGAAAGATATCGTAGACTTTAATTCAGCGTCGGCCACGGACATATAGAACAAATTGAGGGTTGCTTCGCGTGTGCCTAAAAGATATAAACAAAATCTCGACGTTTCGAGCTAAAGCCCTTCATTAGGAGAAATTACGCTATAAAAGATGTCACATGAACAAAATATTAACCAATGAAAATAAAGTAGTCATAACAATCATAACAAAATAGAATTAATATGTAAAGATATAGACTGTGTGCAGGCTTCTGCCCCATTATAGGGTCGAAGGCCTGCGCACAGGCGTTACACTTATCAAAGCGCTATAAATGTCGTACAAGGGAAGGGAAGAGGGGATATAGAGGAAAGTATATGAAGTATTTAAGAGAAAAGAATGAGCTAGATGAAGGAGAGGCGCTCATTGATACCATCAGGCTGAATGGTGCCAAGTTTAAAAATGAGACGCTTTTCTTGCTTCTGACTGGTATCATTGCCACCAATAATGGGATGAATGGCGCATATTTTCATATCAGAAAAGGAGTGGTTGGCACTGTTGAAGTGCCTAGCAACCAGTTTGTTGTGCACATTGTTCTTAACATCACGCAAGTGCTCAGCAAACCTTTCGCCTAAACGTCTTCCAGTCTCTCCGATGTTGAGCAAGCCACATTTGCTGCAAGAGATGCAGTAAATGAGGTTGGAGGAGTTGCACATGAAACTGTGCTTGATGACAAACTGAGATTTTGGAGCCGAAATACAGGTGGCAAGGTTTAAATGCTTACAATTTGTAGCACTTAGCACGACCACAGGAAACAGTGCCAGCTGGTGACACAGAGTCCTGTTGCAGTGAGCTGTGCACTAGGGTTTCCCGGATGTTTTTACTCTGTCGAAAAGAGACTAGTGGGGTCTCGGAGAAAATGGAAGACGTCGAAGGATCATTTTTAAGTAGATTAAAATTCCGGCAAATGATGTCCCTTACTTTAAAATTGAAGGGATGAAAATTTAAAACTAAAGGTACTTTTTGATTAGAAATTGCAACAGAAGGTTCTCTTAAGGTGTCTGAACGGGGGATAAGGGAGTCCTTGTTAAGGGCAGTATCTAAAAGGTGGGAAGGATAACCACGATTCACAAAAAAGCTTCTCATTTCTGAACATTTGGCATCGAAGTCGTCGTCTTCACTGCAGAGGCGACGAAGACATAAGAATTGAGAGTAAGGGATAGCAGTTTTAGTGTGCTTAGGATGACAGGATGAGAAGCGAAGATAGCTGTGGGAGTCAGTAGGCTTGTAAAAGACAGATGTGCTCAGCCTATTACCATTGATAGAAATGAGAATGTCTAGGAATGATACACTGGTCTCCCATGTGAACTGAAGTGCTGGATGGAAATCATTAACAAAGTTAATGAAGCAATTCAGATCAGCACGCGAGCATGATGCAGTGCATAAGCAATCATCAATGAAGTCTCGAGAAAATTGCTTTAACGTCATCCGTAGATGTGAAAACTAAAAAAATTGGAAATTCGAAAATTTGACAACACTGTCAGATAGAGCATCAAAACCAACTGCGTAAATGCTTCATTTCCTTTGTCAAAAGCACTTGACAAATCTGAGGCTACATCATCTGGAGCAGTAACCCCACTGGACAAGCTGACAAGACCTTCCTCTTGTGGATCATTTTCAAAAGGGTTGATCATCTCCTTGATTATCTTGATCACTTCTTTCACTTGTTCTTCATCAGCCTTAATTCTAGATGTATCAGTGTCCTTTCTAGCTCTTCAATAAAAACGAACAAAAGAAATTGGTCAAACCAATCATTAAAAGAGAAAATGAATGAAGCACAATAGTTCGAAAAGATATTTCTTATACCTTGTGGTCTCTTCTATACCAGCCATATTCTTGCATTGCTTGGCTATCGCAACCCTCCAACTGATAGGATCCAACGTTTGAGAGCAGGACGATTGAGAGAAATGCCAACAACACCACCTTTGAATGTCTGCTCTATGGTCTGATCACATGCAATCGATGAAAATCCGTATTTGCTTTGCCTTTGCACGGTCCAGTTGTGGGTAATATTATACATAGCATCTAAATCAAAGAAAGTGCAAAAATAAGTAACCATCACAAAGCAAAGCAACCAGTGTAAAGTTAATTTGTGATTGGTTGTGAGAGGCAACGAACAGTTCCAAACTGCTCTAAAAATTGATAATACCTAAAGGCTAACCTGGGTGTGTACAATCCAAAAGATTAATTTCAAGCCAATATGCAGATAGGTATCGTTGGTAGTTTACACGATCATAGGCGAAAAACCAAGGGAACATTGATTGTATAGCTGACAAATGCAAGTTCCAATCATTGGCTCTTGTTCCATGGAGAAATAACAGCAACAACTGGACCATCTACATGAAGGATGACCAAAACGAAAAGACAAGTTCATTTTCACACCTCTCGATGACATATGCTGAATACTGATTGTAAACATCCTGCATTTGTTGGCTGTCGACAAAATCCATGAAGTGACCATTCGGGAGTGTGCTCACCATTGACTCGAAAAACTCAGTAAAAGACCTGACAACTCCTGGCTTGCTCTGTATTAATGACTGAAACCTCAAACTTTCCATGGCTTCCATCATTTTCCAAGCTCTTACCGACCTATTACACTTCTTTACAGACATTACACCGTCCATTGAACCAGGTGCCACTAATCCAGAATTAATCAGTATATCCTAAAATGAAAATCACATTCCTTGAATATCATATTACTTACAAAAATATTATACAGTAGTGCTGCATAGCATGTAATCATCAGATCATAAAAAATATATGTTTAATGATGCTTGATAGATTACCTCCAATCCAGAATTCTTAAACCTCTTTCCGATAGAGCTTGAATATGAACCACCCTTCCACCGAACTTGTTGTATTTTTGCATAAACCACCTCGTCAGCCACCAGAACCACTAGTTGTAGTTCTAACTCATCCGCAATCTTGACACTTTGACGTAAGATCTAATTTATTCTCGACCATTCTGTAATAGGATTATCGATTATCGGTAAATAGCTAATTGTAGACATTGCAGGAACATCTGGGTGCAAAAGAGTATTGAACCCTGTCCAACTTGGCAAGTTAGTTGGCATACTTTCAAATTACATAATGCAAAAGTCAGGTCAAGCTTTGGAGAGAATTCAAAGCTGTTTCATGGAGTATTACTGTGTCATATGAGGCGCAATGGCCAAAAGATTGTAAAATAAGAATAGATAGTAAAATTGAATCCATTTTACATTCATAGCTCTCAGCAACTGAACCTCTCAAAGATGCAGAGGATGGTTCATCCGACAGACCAAGTACCTAGCAGAGGAAATTAAACAGTTCAGTTTGAATAATTGCTTCTTTGTTGAAATCATCTGCAGTTGGAGGCCGATTCTTGCATACCAGAAGAAACTGGAAGAACCTTAGAAGTTGCATCAAGAACAGTAACTTGCTGCTTGCGGTTGTGCAAATAAGAATCAAACCAATGAAGCAATGACCAACCGAATCCATAGTATTGTAACACCTGGATGACCTTCCAATGGCTAACTGTATCGAAGGCTTTCGACACATCCATATAGATCACATAAATCTGTCCACCATTGTCAAGATGGGACCCAATTGAGTCAAGTGCTTCGATTAGTTGAGTTACACAGGACCGACCAGGAAGGAAACCATGTTGGCATTTACTTATTACATTAAACATGTGATACTTGATGGCATTAAATATGCAACGTTCCATAACCTTAGAGATCAGAGGCAGTAACGAGATAGGCACATTTCCACTCTTCTGGTACTTTACCCAATCTTAATGACTTATTAAGCGAAGGAGCAATCACGTCTGTGCACTCTTTCAGAATTCTGGCTGGTATGTCATCTGCACCTATCGCTTTGTTAACATCTAGGTTCTTAAGTACACATAGTACTTCTTCACAACTAACAGTTAAGTCTGCAAGAACAGGTTCTTGTTGAACTCGACTCTCCTCCAGCCCATTGCCATTGTCAGAAGTAAAAACAGAAGAAAAAGAACAGTTGAAAAGTTCAGCTATGTCCTGAGGGTCGTTTGCAAATCTGTCTTGATTTCGAACTGATTGTCCGTTATCTTTAACGAGGGATATGACTTCAGGAATACTTTTAACTTTAGATTTATGACTGAGGATTGACCAAAAGCACTTAGGATTAGATTTCAGATTCGATTCCATTAACCCAAAAAATGTGTCCCAACATTCACAAATTAAATGCTTAACTTCACAGCGTAAATCTTTGAATTTCGTTTTGAGATAATCGGAGGTTGGTGATCCAGTAATGTGCTGACTAAGGAAGTGATCATTTAGAATATTAATGAACATTTGTTCATTTCCACTTGAACATTGTTCTGGCAATTCCCAAGGGATATTAGGTAGATTTAGATCTCCAGCGATTACAATATTGTCGAACATGGTACAAGATTCGTCAAGAAAGTCTCTAAATAAATCCATCCAACTGCGCTCGCTGTCTGGTGGTCTGTAGATTCCACTTCAACGGCCACTAATTCAAAAGATTTAAATAAATACAGATTTAAATTTATCTGATTTGAATCCAATTAAGACTCCCCCAGCACAACGTGTTTCCCTGTCTTTTCTGTAAATCGTATGATCAGAGTGCAAAATTTCTGACCAAGTCATTAGTGTAGACAAGATCTTGAAACTGTTGCAAGTTGTACAACATTCTATCTGCTTCTATGGTAGATTTGTGCTTTTTGCACTTTAATAGGGGAACAATTATTGATATTTCCATTGCGATGGATTCGGGAGTATATTAGTAGTAATTGTACAATAACCGACGAAAAGATATAGCACAATTCACGTGCAGCCACCATTATAATATGCTAGATCACTGATAGTTTAATTGTTGAGTTCATAAGTCAAGTAGCTTAGCGATAAGAGTTAGCAGATACTTTTCAAGATAATTGATCATGCTTTCTCTGCTGCTTCCTGCAATTTCCCAGCATCAATTGTTTCACATTGTGTTAATCCTTGAAGCATTCTCTTTCTCGATTTCTGTAAGAAAGAACCCTGTGACTATTTGACCGGCACCAGTCAGGTTGCAGAAAGTGCTAAAGATTGGCAGTCCAGTCCCTAAACCTACCCTAAATCTACAGACTAGTCCCTAGTCCTCTTGTTCACGCATTCTACTTCCTGTAACTGCACAAAACATCACCAAATGAAACACACGCATGTCCCCAGTCCTCTCAGGAGTCTTCCGCACATTACTAAGCGGCCTAGGGACTAGACTGCTAAACCTAACCTTGAATCTAACTACTATCCTAACCAAACAATTTTTTTTAAACAACTTTGATTAGAATTCTATGAAAACAGATTAATTTTTAAGAAAAAAAAACTAAAAAGTCAGGTATTTGTGAGGAATTGATATTTGTGAGGATACCTCATTAGTAATTGCATAACAAGTTCTTTCGTCGCAACACATCATATGGGATATCATACAAATTAAAATTTCTTCGCTTAGCCGCTTACCTTGTCGTTGTAGAAAAGTTCTTTCTTTTAGCATATGATGCATAGCTTGGACAAAATTCCAGCAGTTCTACCTCTCGATGAAGAATCACCACTTTATCTTGACACCATGACTTTCGTGGTGGTTCAACCGCCCCTGCACTTTCATTTTGTTACTTTGTTCATTTAGATCTTTCTTCGCAATGTGTTTTTCAGCTTGCTCGATTAGTGACTTATTTGTAAAACTCTGATAGCATTTACGATGGTAAAACCAGCCTGTTGGCAGTGTTTCGACACTACCTTCTATAATGTGCTCATTGTCACCATTCAAAAAGCCAAAACTGAATAATTTGCTTTCAGACATTGAAATTTGAGTATTTTGTGACGTTTCAAGTTGCTTTGATTGACCAATAGAAAAACAGATAGAACTTTGTGGTTCGCGGGAGGAGCACACGCAGCTCTGAAATCCATGAAAAAATAGCGACGATATAATGTAAAAATTACAAATTTGGAAGCCACTTTTTGGCAAAACTGCAGGTGTTATCGATAACAACATTTTGTTATTCGACTTTATAAGCATTGGACTCGTCAAATTGTTGTCTCTGCATGGGGGAAACGAAAAGTAAAAATATGGTGAGTGCGGATGGTCTATTTATATATTTATTTATTTGTAGATTATTGACAGAGACAAGGGCTCAAACAAAGTAAAAATTCATTTTACTGGATACTCTAGTGATTTTGACGAATGGAGAGATGCAAGTGAATTGGCTAAAGGCGAAGAATCTAGCATGCTTGGTTTTCTAATGCAATGCTTTGAGCCAAGTGTCGACTCCGGCTGATGCCAGACAGGGCTGATGCCTTCTTTTACAACTTAGCCAAGGTGGTTAAAATATCGCTATATTCGAGCAAGCGAGAATCATCCGATATACAAATAGAAGAACGAATTGACACTGATATTTACAACAACTACCTGAAGAATGTCGGACTTGTAAAGAAGTTCAGGGGCAAAGATCATGAGGACCGTTAATGCGCAAAAGTCGTCAATGCGCAAAAGTCCGGAAATTAGAGTACATTGTCTCATTAAATATGATGCGAATGTCATCAATCGGTAATTATTCTCACTAGTTCGCAGTAGGTATGCCGATTCCTGATCAGTTATTAACAGGTTATTGATTAAAAATGCATGCAGGGAAAAGCAATTTGATATGGTTATTAAAGATTATTAATGATCTTCATTTTACATAAGACGGGGCATCAAATGTTTTCCTCGTCGACACCATTTTTGGTTCACACACCTGGAATTTCGGCAGCGCTAGAACAATGTAGTGCTCGTTTCCATTAATCGTTGACATTATTGTAGGCATCTTCTCTGCATTACCAACTGTACTACAATGTGCACGTTATTTACTTGGATATAAATTTGTGAATAACTTAGCGTTTCAAGAGTTATATCATTGCGCATTGAGATTCAAGTTGCTGTGCAATAATTATGATTGGCATCCTAGCTTCAACTGATTAACCAAAGATGACTACATCTTCTTAACTGCCAGCAAAAGATGACTACATCTTTCTGACACAAGAGCATCCACTAGAATAATTATCACTAAAATTACGTACAGCATTTACATGCGGGTAAGCGTGTTATTTCATGCTGACTCTTTTATACAAAGGCCACATATATTAAATATAAATTTCCAAATAACTTAATATTTCAAGATATATATCACTGTGCATTGAGATTTAAGTTGCTGTGCAATAATTATAATTGGCCTTCTAGATTAAACTGATTAAGCAAACATGACTACATCTTCTTAATCTGTCAGCAAAAGATGACTACATCTTTCTGACACAAGAGGATCCACTTAATCTGTCAGCAAAAGATGACTACATCTTTCTGACACAAGAGGATCCACTGAAAGAATTCTCACTAAAATTACATACAGCATTTACATCATGTGGTACACACGTTATTTCATGCTGACTCTTTAAACAAAGGCTGCATATATTTACTATAAACTTCCAAATAACTTAATAATTCAAGATACTGTATATATCATTGCGCATTGAGATTTAAGTTGCTGTGCAATAATTATGATTGGCCTTCTAGATTCAACTGATTAAGCAAATATGACTGCAGAAGAGCATCCACCAAAATAATTCTCACTAACATTACAACAGCATTGTTATGCTGTTGCGGTACATGCCAATTTATATGGCGACTACATGGAGCTGAACATTGTGGCGCAGCGCATGATGCTAAATAATCTTACTAAATATAATTGGTTCTGATTGAGTATATGTTTCCAGATATCGTTTTATTGCTTGAGATACTGGTGTGCATTTGTGCGATTTTATGTCAAATATGCTTCTCAGAATCTTGATCACTGTACTGTCGCCATACTTACCTTCATTGTATTGTTCCAGAGATCTGGTTGACCATGCTATTTACTGTCTGCTACGTGCTGTATTCCATCTGCTTTATTTCTACCCCTTGACTGAACGCCAGAACAAAAATATGAACAAAGGAAGTGATCGAAATGACGAAATATATACTATAGCCACTGCTATTCACCAATTGCATCGGCTGATTGAAAAGATACTTCCTGTCTGCAGTATTAAATTTGGCACGTACTCTACCATGCATGCTAAATCTTAAATGATGGCGTTATCAATATTTAAACCAAGCGCAGCCTCTTTGATTACATTACATCTGCATCTGGTCATGAAGTGAGTAAATTCAATTAATACATTTCAACCCTCAAACACCTGCCTTTCGGATGCCTTGGAAACGAACACCCTTTGCCTTAATTTTTTCACACATCGTGCAGGTCCTCATGCATGTAGTAAATAACAACAGTGAAATCTGTCAAATTATGGGAAACAAATGGTTCGAAAGAATTGTTAATGCTAATGGAGATTTTTGCTATGTTGTTCGAGATACAGTGAGGTTTTGGCTGAATGAGAAAAGACCAGTAAAGGAATTTTTTTATATTGGGGATCAACTTTTTGAGAATCAAATTCGAACTGACCTGCAACTTATATTTACCTTTGTTCTGGGAGATGGTGTAAAAGCTGAATACAAAACAAATCAGTGGAAATGAATATTTATCAATTGTCAAATTATATATTTTGTTCTATATGATTAAATGCACTTTACATCAAGTATTATGCTTACATAATTACCAGACTGGAAAGTTTGCAAACTGCCTAGATAAAAATTTTCCGGAATTTTGCGCGACCAATTTTCAAGTCTGCACATCTGGTACGAAAACACACCGTAAATACCACTGGTGACATATGTTCATCATTCATAACATCTTACCAAAGATACATGAAAGATAGGAACCAAATCAATTTGCTTCATTGATGATAAAAATCAGCAGGGAAATTAATCTATCAGGAACTTTCCTCAAAGAGCGATGTCAAATTGAGCAACCAGGTGGTGGTTCAGGAAGCTATATCAGTTATTAAATGTCTCTATTCAGCAACCAGGTGGTGGTTTAGGAAGGTATATCAGTTATTAAATGTCTATATTCAGCAACCAGGTGGTGGTTTACGAAGGTATATCAGTTATTAAATGTCTCTATTCGGCAACCAGGTGGTGGTTTAGGAAGGTATATCAGTTATTAAATGTCTATATTCAGCAACCAGGTGGCGGTTAAGGAAGGTATATCAGTTATTAAATGTCTATATTCAGCAACCAGGTGGCGGTTTAGGAAGGTATATCAGTTATTAAATGTCTATATTCAGCAACCAGGTGGCGGTTAAGGAAGGTATATCAGTTATTAAATGTCTATATTCAGCAACCAGGTGGCGGTTAAGGAAGGTATATCAGTTATTAAATGTCTATATTCAGCAACCAGGCGGTGGTTAAGGAAGGTATATCAGTTATTAAATGTCTATATTCAGCAACCAGGTGGTGGGTGGTGGTTAAGGAATGTATATCAGTTATTAAATGTCTATATTCAGCAACCAGGTGGCAGTTAAGGAAGGTATATCAGTTATTAAATGTCTATATTCAGCAACCAGGTGGCAGTTAAGGAAGGTATATCAGTTATTAAATGTCTATATTCAGCACCCAGGTGGTGGTTAAGGAAGGTTTTCAGTTATTAAATGTATATATTCAGCAACCAGGTGGCAGTTAAGGAAGGTATATCAGTTATTAAATGTCTCTATTCAGCAACCAGGTGGCAGTTAAGGAAGGTATATCAGTTATTAAATGTCTCTATTCAGCAACCAGGTGGTGGTTTAGGAAGGTATATCAGTATTTAAATGTCGATATTCAGCAACCAGGCGGTGGTTAAGGAGGAGATTTTGAGTAGAAAACGTGAAGGAGAACAGCCCGATAGATACAACATATAGTAAGTTAAATTCAGCATCAATAATAATGTTAAAATGTTAATGAAAGGTTTCAAAGTGGGCACAAGGATTACCAGTTGACCAAACCGAGGAAGAAGAGTATCCAAAATCCATTTATAGTAAGTTAAATTCAACATCAATAATAATGTTAAAATGTTAATGAAAGGTTTCAAAGTGGGCACGAGGATTACCAGTTGACCAAAATGAGGAAGAAGCATCTCCAGAATCAATTTATAGTAAGTTAAATCCAGCATCAATAATAATGTTAAAATGTTAATGAAAGGTTTCAAAGTGGCACCAGGATTACCAGTTGACCAAAACGAGGAAGAAGAGTCTTCAGAATCCATTTATAGTAAGTTAAATTCAGCATCAACAATAATGTTAAAATGTTAATGAAAGGTTTCAAAGTGGGCACAAGGATTACCAGTTGACCAAACCGAGGAAGAAGAGTATCCAAAATCCATTTATAGTAAGTTAAATTCAGCATCAACAATAATGTTAAAATGTTAATGAAAGGTTTCAAAGTGGGCACGAGGATTACCAGTTGACCAAACCGAGGAAGAAGAGTCATTGCAATCCATTTATAGTAAGTTAAATTCAGCATCAACAATAATGTTAAAATGTTAATGAAAGGTTTCAAAGTGGGCACGAGGATTACCAGTTGACCAAAACGAGGAAGAAGAGTCATCGCAATCCATTTATAGCAAGTTAAATTCACCATCAACAATAATGTTAATGAAAGGTTTCAAAGTGGGCACGAGGATTACCAGTTGACCAAAATGAGGAAGAAGCATCTCCAGAATCCATTTATAGTAAGTTAAATCCAGGATCAATAATAATGTTAATGAAAGGTTTCAAAGTGGCACTAGGATTACCAGTTGACCAAAACGAGGAAGAAAAGTCTTCAGAATCCATTTATAGTAAGTTAAATTCAGCATCAACAATAATGCTAAATGTTAATGAAAGGTTTCAAAGTGGGCACGAGGATTACCAGTTGACCAAAATGAGGAAGAAGAGTCATCGCAATCCATTTATAGCAAGTTAAATTCACCATCAACAATAATGTTAATGAAAGGTTTCAAAGTGGGCACGAGGATTATCAGTTGACCAAAATGAGGAAGAAGCATCTCCAGAATCCATTTATAGTAAGTTAAATCCAGGATCAATAATAATGTTAAAATGTTAATGAAAGGTTTCAAAGTGGCACGAGGATTACCAGTTGACCAAAACGAGGAAGAAGAGTCTTCAGAATCCATTTATAGTAAGTTAAATTCAGCATCAACAATAATGCTAAATGTTAATGAAAGGTTTTCAAAGTGGGCACGAGGATTACCAGTTGACCAAACCGAGGAAGGAGTCATCGCAATCCAACTATAGTAAGTTAAATTCAGCATCAACAATAATGTTAAAATGTTAATGAAAGGTTTCAAAGTGGGCACGAGGATTACCAGTTGACCAAAACGAGGAAGAAGAGTCATCGCAATCCATTTATAGCAAGTTAAATTCACCATCAACAATAATGTTAATGAAAGGTTTCAAAGTGGGCACGAGGATTATCAGTTGACCAAAATGAGGAAGAAGCATCTCCAGAATCCATTTATAGTAAGTTAAATCCAGGATCAATAATAATGTTAAAATGTTAATGAAAGGTTTCAAAGTGGCACGAGGATTACCAGTTGACCAAAACGAGGAAGAAGAGTCATTGCAATCCATTTATAGCAAGTTAAATTCAGCATCAACAATAATGTTAAAATGTTAATGAAAGGTTTCAAAGTGGGCACGAGGATTACTAGTTGACCAAAATGAGGAAGAAGAGTCTCCAGAATCCATTTATAGTAAGTTAAATTCAACATCAATAATAATGTTAAAATGTTAATGAAAGGTTTCAAAGTGGGCACGAGGATTATCAGTTGACCAAAATGAGGAAGAAGCATCTCCAGAATCCATTTATAGTAAGTTAAATCCAGGATCAATAATAATGTTAAAATGTTAATGAAAGGTTTCAAAGTGGCACGAGGATTACCAGTTGACCAAAACGAGGAAGAAGAGTCATCGCAATCCATTTATAGCAAGTTAAATTCAGCATCAACAATAATGTAAAAATGTTAATGAAAGGTTTCAAAGTGGGCACGAGGATTACCAGTTGACCAAAATGAGGAAGAAGAGTCTCCAGAATCCATTTATAGTAAGTTAAATTCAACATCAATAATAATGTTAAAATGTTAATGAAAGGTTTCAAAGTGGGTCCAAGGATTACCAGTTGACCAAAACGAGGAAGAAGAGTCATCGCAATCCATTTATAGTAAGTTAAATTCAGCATCAACAATAATGTTAAAATGTTAATGAAAGGTTTCAAAGTGGGCACGAGGATTACCAGATTACAAGAGGAAAGGCAATTTCGGACTTGAAGTTATAATACGTTACAAATCCTTTGACAGTTCTCCTTCGTGCATTTGCCATGATCGTCGATCTCTGTATACTGGTATACTATGACTGGCTAGGCCAAGATCCTTGTCTCCGTTAAGATACAGTTTTGCCATCTCAGTAAGTGCCGAGTCATATTGGATGACGGACGGAAGACACCAACCTAGTTTCGAATGATTCATAAGGACCTGGGTGCTCTGTCCACCTTCCATTTCTTGCTTATCTACCACCCTGTATAACGATTCTGCAACCGCTTCTGTTCCACTCTTCACATAAAAGATGTCAAAAATAAGGCAAAACTCTTGGCCGACAGTGGAGTAAAAGGATGCATCAGTGTACAGAGCTTTGATGATAATTTCCTCGTCGAAAAGGACTTCAATCTTCTCACCATTGCTCAATTCCACTTCGAAGACCTCTGAAAGGGTGAATTGTCGTTGTGTGCCCTCCAGGAACTTTGTCACGAAAACACACCTTCCAGGACAACCAGATCTTTCAAAGAGAAAGCCCCGTTATCTTTGACGGTGATCTTTTTGAAGAAGTGTGTGTGAAACATATCACCCCAGACCATGGCAATGAGGACTTTCTTCAGATGCCAAAACACAGCGGACGACAGCTTGCTGCATATCTCCAAATTCTTTTCGCGGATGGGCGGCATCTGAGACATAAATCTCCAGGTGGCACATCGTCGAAACTCATCTGCGCCAAGCTCGGATAACTTCTTGTTGTCCACTGGGATTCTGTCTTCGGATCGTTCTCCACATAACCCAACAAATAGCTGTGCAAAGTCGAAGCATTTTGATAGCATCCGGTTTATGTCAGAGAAACTATCATTGTAGCGAACTTCCATCTGGCTGATCACATCTCTGGCCAGCATTTTCAGATCAGCAACGCTGTTGTCTAGTTCACGCACAGTCCATTCTACTGGGACTCCATCATCGCTCCCACTGACAACAAACCATCCCAGCACCAGATCACCTTCACCATAGCGCTTTTCTCTAATTTCGTCGATTCGCTTGCTCAGTCTAGGACAAACGTAGGCAGCAGGATCGTCTTTCGATACTTCGACAATGAAACGTTCAATCTGTCTTTTCACCAAAGGAATATGGGAGCACAACTTCCAGCCAGGATACCATTCAGCCTGTGACTGCAGCATAAGGACAACCAAGGGCCGCAACAAATAGAGAACACCCAGCAAGTCATGGACAAAATCTTGACCACACAACTTGTAACCAAATTCTTCTCTATTGTCATGGTCTTTGAAGGTCTCTATGTACACATCCAAACTGTCTGCGAGGTCTTCAGTGACAAGTAACTGGAGCTCATAAATCGTTGATGTGCATACGAGTTGGTCACCCGAAATGGAAGCTTGAGATCCTTTGCTGTGTGACGTGCTACACTGTGCATCTTACCATGGCTGAAAAGTTGGTGGTAAAGTGCCATTCTTTTCAGCAGACGATCAACAAAACAAGAATCTTTAAACTCACTGAACACTTTGTCCAGCCAATGTGCAGGGTCCCATTGTACAGGCCACCAAAACCTTTCTTTACAAGAGAGGTAATCTTCCAATAGTTGCATGATAGGCTCGTTCAAGCCAGTAATGAACGGTTCATTCAGGTATTGGCCATCCATTACTCTTCCTTGCGCTTGCAGAAGGCGATCGTCCTTTATGCCGACGTGCTCATCCAGGTCTTTAAATATAGCGGCTGCTAAAGCATCACATGTACCACCAGTCGCATCAGAGTTGCTATATACCTCCCTAGCGTCCAGGATAATGCCTTCTTACCACGGGACAAATAACGGTGACCTGATTGGTGATCCGATGGTTGGTGGACTTGTCTGCTGTAGCATAGAAGTGTGTTTGGAAGAGGGGTGGACAAAAAACTGGCTGTTCTTATGTCGATGTAGGCACAGGCCGCATGAATCATATCTGGGAACATTTTCTGTGTGACCGAAATCACCAACATCCGCATCAGCTGCTTGAAGCTCGGCAATTCGTGCCTCGTACTGGATTGCAGCTGACTTCGTTTTCACAACTCCAATAGCTGCACAGAGTTGATTCTTTGCAACCATCACCTCCCTGGAACTCCCTTGCCTTAAAAACTTCATGTGACCTACAGCGTTGTTGTGCGTGCTGGAAGAAAGATGTCGATGGAACCCTTGTTTCTGGCTGTACCATTTATGACACTTACCAGCAAACAGTTGCTCATATACATCGTTTGACAATTGTAGACCGGTTGCCAAACTTCTATCTGTTCCGCCAGAGGGTCGACAAAACGAAGACGAAAATGAAACCCGTGTGGAGGATAAAAACTCAGCACAACTACTACACTGCAGTACCCAGCTGTTCTCCTCCTTAACTACCGCAAAATCTGGCACTTCATCGAGAAGTTCAACTAAATTACCCGCTTTAAGGGAAGTACTCGATGAAGGATTAAATGGGGTTGCTGAACTTTGCGAACTTGAACTCTGAGAGTTTAACTTTCTTGCCACTTTAGTTGCGATTTTTTCGGCGAACTCGTCCATATTAAAAGGCAGGTCACCTTGTTCATTTTGAGAAAGGGGGGGAAGGAAATTATCCAACAAGCTTTGATAGCTGTGATGGCTAGGAGTAGACGCAATCTCAGATGTGAGATCAATTTGATCTCCACATACAATCCGTTCACTGTAGCAATAGAAATGTTAAAACTAGTCAATAACAAAGTATGTTATATATACGTTTTAAAAATATTACCACCCAACGAATAATTCTTAAAAAGGCGTATTATTCAAGCACTGCATTGGTATGAATTTATTTGTTGGGCAATAATATTCTTAACATTCGTGCAATTTACTGCATTACGATTAAACTAACGACGTAATGCCATTTTACCGTTTTTAAGTATTAAAGAATAACGTTTTTAGCATTTAAATTAATTCTTGCAACTTGTAAGGCAAAAATGATGTATCTGAATGACTGAATTACCGGACAATTAAATTTAAAAACTATAGTATTCAGCTCTGATCATGAAGCAGCACAATAACATTTAAATTGAACATGACTGTAGTATGCTGTCAATGCAATTTCTATTGTTGCAAATTTGCTAAAATCAATCACTAAAAAGAGATTAGAGACTGGAAACGAGACAAACAGAACAATCATGGTTCATGGTGGATAATAATATAACCAATGCAGGTCAATGCCAATGTACACTTTACAATTTTCAACAATTTAATACCACATGGCACATATATTTTACCATGAAATTTGGGGGGAAACTTAAAAATATGTTTGTTAAACTGCACTTTGCCAAGCAAGAAAACAATTCTTGGGCTACATAGGTGAGTACATTGTACATTTACTGATATATATATATATATATATATATATATATATATATATATATATATATATATATATATACTGAAATGTAAAATAGTCTAAGTCACCAACTACAGTTAGGTGTTAATTCAGTCAACCAGTCATAAAAAGGCGATTTGGTCATACTGTAAAAATGTATATTGGCATTGGTAAATGCTTAAAGTAATTTGGCATTCAAACCGCACTAATACCTATATTAATATATTAAACAAAAACTTACGTAATATGAGTTGGCTTGAAAGCAGCAGAACTAAAAAGAGAAACACTGAAATCAATACAAAGTTGACATCATTAATAATTATGAAATATATACAGTAAATGTGAACTGGGTAGTGCACACTTTCCCAACAATCATTCATTTAATTTTCATGCCACTCTTGTACAATACATTTGTACTAAATTTGACTAAGAATTCACATAAATTATCAGGAAAATAAACTGGCTAAACAGTTGTAGCCTGTAGAGTAGGGTCATGCCGTCATGACTCATTTTGATGATGCATGAGAATATATGGTCACAAACCTCTCTCCTTTTCCCACTGTTTCCTCTATTAAACCAGTCGATTGAACTGGTTCGTCATCGGGAACACCCTGGTTACCACTGACACCAGCCACTGGGACATCAGTCTGGGCATCTTGGCTACCACTGGCCACAGACACAACCTTATTAACTTGAAGCTGTTCTCTAAAACAATTTGAAATTGATCATCCCCGAGCCAGCGCGAAGCGGCGTGCGAGGGTACTAATTCCGCTCGGCTATTTATTACACCCGGGAAAAAAGGAAAGCTATGCGAAACCAAAGTTCCTGGCGTGTGGCTATGTTTCATGGGTGTCATGGGTGAACGTTTTCGCGAATTTCGTGAACTTTTCGTGGACATCGCGTGGGCTGTTATTGTCAGGAGCGGAATGAGCGAAGATTTTAAACATGAGAAATTCTGAATATTTCAAAATCGCTTTTTATAAATAGGAGCTGTGAGGCGAATTTTATCGCTTTTGCTTTATATGAAAAGGATAAGAAGAGATATGAGCGAAAAAAGTAAAATATAAGGCGAGTTTGTTATAATTGTTGATGTATTTGTTCATGGCATATTATCATTGTTGTTTTAAAAACTGTTGCTTTATATAAATAGTCAGTCTCGTTTAATTCCAGTTTAAGTATCCTATATTTTATGTTACAAAAAGCTATAAATTAAAAGGAAAGCGGAACCATTTTTACGAGAGAATTGTATACTTTCAACCGCAAGATTTCATTTCAAAAAGGAATTTATAGGTAAATACAGTTTTATGAACTTTACGAAACGTTTTATATTGAACGGACGGTTGAATTTTTCAATTTTACATTAAAATAAAATATTAGAATGCATAATAACATACCTACATGATATATTTCAGTATTCTATTGTTAAAACCATTAATATTTTAACTACGTTGCCGGTTTTGTAGTGTAATTTGTACGCTAAAAAGCAGGAACCCTAACCCTAACCCTAACCATAAGCGCCCTGCTAAAAAGTGTAAAAAAAAATTTCTTACTGATCGTGCAAGACTACAGTGCTTCCACAGTTTGAAACAAATTTCCATTGTTTATCCTTGCAAAAATCCTTAAAATTCCTTTATATAATTCCTTAATATTCAATTTTCTTCCAGTTTTCCTTTGTTTTCCTTCCAAACTATTACAGTAATATGATTAAAATTGTCATGGCACGGGGGGAGGGGGGGAATTCAATATCGTTTTACCTGCCAAAATTTTGTCTGCAACCCAGATATAAACAGACTCGGTCAGTAGGCCACTAATTTACCGAATGCCATTTCCAGTAGTAAAAATTCTGGTGCAACTGCCATATTTTCCAGTTAAGCAATTAAAAAACCCTAGCTCTCGTAGCCTCTTTTTACCCCTTCACGATCGCATTCTGACTAAGTCTATTCTGGTTTTGAACAAATCATCCTTTGCATGCAGATTTTGCAACGAAAAGCTTAGAAATGTTTAATAGGAACTGTCGTTGTTTAGCTGTGGCGAGGGGTTACTGCATGCATGTATTTCTAGTTTTAATAAACTATTGCTTTATACAGTTTATTCTATTTGACCTCAAATGTTAAGTACATAATTTTGTGGGTTTTTATTAAATGTAGTGTGATATTTATATTATGCTGTACATACATGAAAGTTAAACCACTCTCCCCTTCCTTGTCCACATCCATTGCAGTGGTCTCTTCTGGGCCTGCCACATCACGGTCATCCTCCATGATCTGGCTTGTACTATAGTGAATTCAAACATAAAAATTATAACACAATTTACAATCTGTAAGTATTAGATAATCTTGTGAAACATGCTTTTGCTTCAATGTTTCTATTGAGAAAGGTCCAAAGCACTTTATAACAAAACCAGTCCAAAACTGCATTTTGTATTGTGTCAATACAAGTTTACAACCGACTTTCCAAATACCGGTATTGCTAAAATATGTAAGACTTAATATATTTATATAGTATATGTGTTAATAATGTAGTATCTCAGGTCACTATTTGATTAACTGGTTCTGACTCACCTGGGGCGAACTTGCCCCACAAATACGTTTGTACACCTTCAATACCTCTGCAGCAAGAGGTGAATCTTCCCGAACAGTATCGTTAGGCGTCGTCCTTTGACCCTTGTCCGTATGGGTTTTTAGGTGACTGTTAAAGGAGGATTTCCCCCCCCCCTTTTTTAACCAAAATTTTCCTTTTCCCTCCTTGAAACAAAGCAAGCAAAAGCCCACTGGCGTTTTCTCGTGCCCACTCCATGCTCGCTTTGGCTCCGGTGCCACTGTATTCCGCTTGCCAACTCGCTTGAACATGTTGACAAACTGAGACTCTATAATAACATTTGTATGCATAAAAATTGTCTACATTATCCTTAATACCAGTGGCAGTACTCTGGCAAGAAAAAATATCTGGGGGCGTAATTTGTGTAAAGAAAACCATGATGATAGTTTCTGTGCTATTATTATTACTTTACCTTCTTTAGAAATCCTTGCCCGCTGCTTTGGTTGAACCACTGTCCCAGTTTTTGCACAACCACTACACAGCACTGGTGCACTAAACCTTCTTCATCCTCACCAGTCAATGTTGAGCAAGGTGGAATGGCATGGCAGGCTTTTTTGCAAACTTTGCAAAAATGGCTTCCACATTCCTTCTTGCATGAAACACAAACTATACAACAGAAAAAGCAAATATGTATACCAATTTAAAGTAAGCTTATTTTGCAAATCAATTATCACTATCAGGGGTAGTGCTGGACTGCTGGAAGGGCGAGGGCTACAACCCTGCCAGACCATCAGCCATTTAGGTGGATACTGCCCTTTTAGATACTGCCCTTAACAAGGCCTCCCTTATACCCTGTTCAGACACCTTAAGAGAACCTTCGGTTGCAATTTCTAATCAAAAAGTACCTTTAGTTTCATCCCTTCAATTTTAAAGTAAGGGACATCATTTGCCGAAATTTTAATCTACTTAAAAATGACCCTGCAACGTCTTCCACTTTCTCCGAGACCCAACTAGTCTCTTTTCGACACAGTAAAAACATCCGGGAAACCCTAGTGCACAGCTCACTGTGACAGGACTCTGTGTCACCAGCTGCCACTGTTTCCTGTGGTCGTGCTAAGTGCTACACTTGTAAGCATTTAAACCTCGCTAACTGTATTTCGGCTCCAAAATCTCAGTTTGTCATCAAGCACAGTTTCATGTGCATCTCCTCCAACCTCGTTTACTGTTCTTGCAGCAAATGTGGCTTGCTCTACATCGGAGAGACTGGAAGACGTTTAGGTAATAGGTTTGCTGAGCACTTGCGTGATGTTAAGAACAATGTGCACAACAACAAACCGGTTGCTAGGCACTTCAACAGTGCCAACCACTGCTTTTCTGATATTAAAGTATGCGCCATTCATCCCATTATTGGTGGCAATTATACCCGTCGGAAGCAAGAAAAGTGTCTCTTTTTTAAACTTGGCACCATTCAGCCTGATGGTATCAATGAGCGCCTCTCCTTCATCTAGCTCATTCTTTTCTCTTAAATACTTATATACTTTCCTCTATATCCCCTCTTCCCTTCCCTTGTACAACATTTATAGCGCTTTGGTAAGTGTAACGCCTCTGCGCAGGCCTTCGACCCTATAATCGGGCCGAAGCATGCACTCAGGCTATATCCTGGTAATAAACTGTCTTTGTAAATCTGACTAAGCGAGTTGAGTAAGCGACCGTATTTTTATACTATACTTTTCACTGTTTTCAGCTTTCATTAATCATTATGCATTTACAAATTACAATCAGTATGAATCAACAATTGACTCTTGTTCAGTTAATAACGTTAATTCAGTTAATAAGTTAATCATAATCCTGAGACAAAGACAACAATGAATAATCAATCAATGAGACAATGACTTATGACTATTGGTTGAGGACAGACTGGACAGTGACTGAGGATTATTGTACATTAAAATAGTGAGAAATAGCCAGAAATTCAACCTAGGGGTGTTCTGTGTTCAGAATAATATGCCCCTGAGAAAATATTAGAATTTCAAACCTCTGTGAAAATATTAGAAATGTCCTGCATCTTTTTTATTGAGGGTACTTTGTGGTAAAATATAATTTTTTTCCTGATAAGGGGCTAAAGCCTAAATGGCTGATGTAGACTTAAATTGAGGGTTGCTTCACATGTGCCTAAAAGATATAAACAAAATCTAGACGTTTCGAGCTAAAGCCCTTTGTCAGGAAAAATTAGTAGACAGATAAACACATTACATCAGCTTTTATAGCAATGCTATAAAAGCTGTCACGTGAACAAAATATTAACCAATGGAAACAAAGTAGTTGTAACAATTATAACAAAATAGAATTAATATGTAAATATACTACATGCTTACGGCTTAGTGGCTTACCTGGTTGAATTATCTGGACCTCTGCCATCTTATTAATGTTCACCGTGAAAACAGGGGAACTAAAAGTCTAAAATAGTAAAATGCATGAGAAAAAGTAGACTATAAGTAGAGAACTTAAACAGTACAACTGGCAACCCTCATGGTTTCTCAGTAAGGGTAAAGCCCACTTGGTCCTACTATTAAGTTATTATCTAAGCCATTGAAATTGATTCTATATTTCAATAAACATTTTAATGATTTTATAGTATCCAAAGGCCAAAATATTAAAAAAATATATACTAATAAAAACGAGTTACACGCCGCCACACCACGCCGGTGTGAATGTGCGATTGTGGCACCTCGCCTCGCAATAACGCAATTCAATAATTCATGTGTTTTTGTTAAAGAATTTGTGGCACATCCTACGGCGTTTACATGTTCAGTCTTTGCATCTAGGTATTCCATAGTTATAAAAGGTAAAAATACTTTATAAAGCTAAAAATTTGTAACGAAATGTCTAAATCGCCCAAGGCGGGCGCCTGAGTATATATATATAACAGTGTGTTCACTGTGTTTGTGTTACTGTGTTCAGACAGTTCAGACATGAGTCGCTATTACGCTATATAAATTTCCATACAATCACTAAGAACACGACCAACACTCACCTCGCAAAATTGAATGCCTAAAGTCTTTTGAACGTTTCCACGAAAAATTTATAAATTGCCAACAGCGAAGATCAGATTTCTCGATGCCAAATTTCTATTCGCTAAGCTCACCAAATCGGAAGTACACTTCATTAAATGCGGCACGTGGGGCGCCTTTGGCAACTCTAATGTTTTTTTTATTGATTGACTTTAATAATCGTAATTTGCAGTTACAATAAAAACAACTGAATTATATACGATGTACAATAAAAAAGGGACCTAATAATATATACATAATAGATAAAAATTAGATTAGAATGTGGTTATCTTACAATTACAAAAATTTAAACTATTGTTGAAGACTGTTAGCGATTATGAATGAGTTCTTATACCGATCAGTTCGAATTCGAGGTATAGAGAATTTACTACATCGTCTTAGGGAATATGAACAGACTTTTTGCTGAGGAACTAATGAGTGTAATTTATGATCTTGATCTTGGGCTTCTTCAAAGAGTTTGAGGCAAGCAGCTGATCTACGATCAGACAATGAATCTAACATCGAGATTTTGATAGCGTTATCGTAAGAGAGGTCCGGATATACTCTTCTCAGGAAACGTTTTTGTACCCTCTCAATCTCTTGGTTTAGATATTTTGGCAACAAGTTATCAAACACAGGCGACGCGTATTCCAAGATCGACCGGATACATGCACAATAAATCAGTATAATATCTTCAGTGGGGACCTTTGCTCGTTTAAGTTGCGTTATCAGATATAATCTCTTGGTAGCTTTAGAAACGATTTCTTCTATGTGTGCTCTCCATTTTAGATTACTACTGATTGTAAGTCCAAGGATTTTAGCATGGCTCACTATCTCGAGTTATTTGCCATTGACCATTATCGGGGCTAGCTTGTTGCTAAGATTACTATTCCTAGAACAATCAATCCTAAGTTCTTTACTTTTATCTTTGTTTAGTTCGGCTAGGTTGGTTACAGTCCAATTTTGAACCTCGTCAACACTAAACTGAATTGTGCTACGTTGATCTTTTTTTTAAATTTCTGAAATAGTAGTGTCATCCACAAATTTCCAAGGATCGCTATGTGATGTCGTCAGGTCATTTATCATCAGAATGTATAACCAGGGACCAAGTTTGGTACCCTGGGGGACACCCGCACAAATCTCACTCCATTGGGAAAAACAATTGTTCGTTAATTTTACCCACTGCATAACGGTCAGTAAGAAAATCCAAGATCCAGTTTATTGTAGAAGGGGGAAGGTTAAGTTGTTTGATTTTGCCAGAAAGTCTCTTGTGATCTATAAGATCAAACGCCTTTCGGAAATCAAATAGGACTGTACGAACTAGATTTCCAGGTTGATCAGTGGCCTGCAACCAGCGGCGCATCATAGATATTAAAGCCATTGTCGTAGAGGATCTTGGTACTACCCCAAATTGGTTTGGGTCAATTACTTCCAAAACGGGCGGTCTAACTTGCCTCTCAATGACAAACTCCTCAGCCACCTTCGAGATTATTGGCGTTAACGTTATCGGATGAAGGTGTTTATTTGAGTTTGTAATTTGACTTGCCTTGGGAATGGGGGAGATGTTTGACTGTTTCCAACCTGATGGTAATATTTCTTGCTGAAATGAATTGTTAATAATTTGGCAAATTGGGTAGCCCAGTATTCCCGCAAACTCTCTCAGTAACCAAGGTTGGAGTCCGTCCGGGCCAGGGGATTTACTTACGTTAAGAGATTTTAATTTCGTCTGCTGCGATGCCGGCACATTTAATTCGCGGTTAGTGTTGCGTACCTTTCTCAGTTTCGCGAACGTTTCTCGAGTTGTGCACGCTTTCTCACACGTGCGTTTACCGCACGTTCAGGCTTTGCTGCGCGCTCGCGCTTGAAATATTGTGCAATATCTTTACAGGCACGGCGCATTACGAAATTGCGCGGCGGATAGGGAAAATTTCGAAATTGTATAAATGTGTTAAAAACGTCTATGTTAATCATTGTTTGTTTAACTACATGTTTTTTATCCATTTGCCACCAGATTTGATTAAATGTGCTGGGGAACAACATGGCTTTACTCGCACAAAGAACATTTATCTGGGCATTTTCATATTATGGGCCGTTTGATTACAGTTACTGCAGCTAACAATTCGTTTCTCTCGCTGACAGTGACTTTAAAGAGTCCAGTCCTTGTTGATTGGTCGATCTGAAGAATAAATCTTTTGTGGTTTTGTCATTCAACTTTTCTAGCGCCTGCTGTGTAAAGATGGAAATATTGCCATATAATTCAATAAATTCAGGTACATGCCATGTGAGTGCATGCATGTAGGGAGTGACATGTTTCGTTTGATATAAACTTAAGAACAAATCAAGAAATTAATTGGATTTCTGATGAATGTGTTCTTTGTTAACTTGTGGGTCAGCTGAACTGAACGTTTCCGTGATTTCAAGAAACCTGCTCCACAACTCCGAGATCTTGCTTTGCTTGGGGTGATTTGGTAGTAGCTCAGAAATGTCAATATTTCTAAATAGTTTTAGCTTATCTGAGCCAGTTAGGTCGCATCATTTCGATTTTTTTTAATCTTTACACACAAACCAATGAAAAGGTATTTTCAGAGTATCTTTAAGATATGACTCCCATCTGGCCATGTGGGTGTACTTGGATCTCTCAAAGCCATCGTTAAATGTCTTCTTTTTGTCAATGGAATCTAGTCGCCGAAACTCTAAAATCAGTAGGTTAATCAAGTTATCTGCTATTCGGTGGAAAAGGTGTAGACTATCTATAACAACATGATCCAGGGGGATTGAAGGAAATTTCTTCGGATATCAGACAGGGCTTCGAGAAGTTTCTGTAGCTCCTTGATGATTGCAATGCCATGGTTCCCATCAGCTGCCATTGCCTTTGAGCCTTCATCAAAACTTGTAAATGTAATATTGCCATTGCTTCTTGTAACCTCTATAACTTAGTTTTAAATAATCAATTATTCTATTATTTATTATTATACCAGGAACACCCACTGACATGTACTAAGACTGGATAGTGCATCTATTGTTTAGAGTTGAAGCCGGAAGTGAGTCGTGTTTGTCAGCCCCAGATGGCAGCAGATTTCTATATATTTCTATTGCAGAATTTGTAGTTTTTGTTTTAAAACGCTTGTTTCTCTTCTTGGACCTTAACAAACCTTGTCTCAGGAAAAGAATATGCATCATGAACGTCTCGAAAAGTAAATTTGAAGTTTTTAACCCTGAATCACAGAGAAAACGAATGTTTTGTGTCCTGTTAACAAGTGCCATGAGTGAAGATATGAAACAGGTTCGTCAATGGAGGCCAACAGGAAAAGGATTATATGATATTTAAACGTTGGACCTTTTAGTTAACAATATAATAGACTCAGAGTACAAATGTCCAGTGACTAACTTAAATGGCTGTGCTATTTATACATTGATGGCTGTGGTATTTATACATTGATGCCAGAAATTGTATCTTTTTATCAATTTGTTAGCAGTTTCATGCTTTTGTTGCATTTGGTGGTTGTATCTAAACTCATACGCTCAGCTAGGGAACGGTCTGAAGAGCTCAATCAGATAACATTTATTGCTAGTTGAAAAGAATCAAATTACTTAACTTGTTTCGGATTTTATGGAATAAGTTTGCTGTCGTTTCCTTGCCATTGCAATAGCACTTGACAATTTCTTTAAACAAATTATCGTTTATTATGGAGTCATACATGTAGTCATATAGTTCTGTGAATATTATAAGGATGAAACATTAACAGCACCCAGAACAAATGTAACAATTGTATCAACAATGTCTTTACAATGAGGAAGCTTTCCAGCAGTTGTTGCCAGCATTCTTTGAAAGCATTTTTCACTTTTTTTCACAAACGTTAAGGATGCTCTGTGAAGCTCTATATAAATTGTCCTTTATTGCAGGAATTGGGAAGACAGAATCAGGGTCAAGAACATTGCAGCACTCATGGCAGGGGAGTTTCTTCTGGGCTCTTCTAATTTGGAATTGTACTGATTATTTTCATTTTTCTAAAGATGCTAAAATATTACTGCTAAATGAAGCAAAAAAGAATCATAACTAATTGCATGTGTATAATTATCCTAGTTTAATGTTTTTACAATACAATTGCATGCGTATAATTATCCTAGTTTAATGTTTGTAAAGATCCTAAAGCATTTCTGCTAAATGAAGCAAAAAAATCATAACTAATCGCATGTGTATAATTATCCTAGTTTAATGTTTTTACAAAATGTCTATTCTATTTATATATATTACTAATATTTATTGTAACCTTCACAGATGAAGAACTACTTTGTAGATATACTGTGAATAAAGCATTATTATTATTATTTGTTACATTCAAATTTGAGAAATAAACTGTCTTGTGAATATCAATACTGATCAAATTAACATGCAAGACTTAATTGCTAGCCCCCATGTTGGCCCCCCCAGTGAAGGTCCCTTTTGTCCAAAGTATAAGCAAAAAAGGGGAAAACTAAGTTTGGGGAAAACTAAGTTTAGAGGAAAGTTATGGTATTCTCACAACAAAACCTGGCTCCGTTTAGATGGGATATATCAAAAATTGTCTCTGAAAATGCAGGAAATCAAGCTACAAAGACTCAAGAATACAAAAATTTTCTGGTGGAGGACCACAGACCCCCCTTCACCTTCCCACACCTGTAATACACCACCTACTTGTTACGTCCCCTTTCGATGATGCCCCGCCCCCCCACTAACGATTTCTTAAAAAGCCCTGAATTGATGCTTATTTTTTCGGATATTAAAACTACTTGCTAATGATGTGTTCTTGAAAATGTTTATTAATTATTCCTTTCAGTTTTATCTCCCAATTTTCTTCATTTTGAACAGGCAAATGCACAACACTCTGATCCAGTAGTGGCAGAATACGGGTTTGATTGGGAGGGCTAGCCAAATTCTAGGGGAGAGGGCAAGATATATTCTAGGGGAAACCTTTCTGGTGAAAGTTTGACCTGAAAACTAGGTCATTTTGTTAATCTTCTGGTGGGAAAATATAAGCAGATA
This sequence comes from Trachythela sp. YZ-2020, assembly GCA_016169945.1. Classification (NCBI taxonomy): domain Eukaryota; kingdom Metazoa; phylum Cnidaria; class Anthozoa; order Malacalcyonacea; family Clavulariidae; genus Trachythela; species Trachythela sp. YZ-2020. The sequence continues at coordinate 4,236,124 of JADLSH010000350.1, forward strand.
TAGGTCATAGCACCCAGCCCCAGGGATTGAAACATTCATGTAACCCTAACACATAAATACACCTCAAGGATTGAGATCCTCAGCATTGGGCTTGATTGATATAGAGTGTGGTTGATCAACTATGGTTTGATATATAATGAAAGTATACAAGGCAACAACATTTGAGTTGTTAAAGATCTTTAATGAAATCATTTAACAGAACAACGATAGTGTCAACAGCAATTTCTATACTTGCATATTAACTTTTGATAATTGATGTACGAGGCTTCAAAACATTCACAATCTTCACATTTGTATTGTCTTAAATACACCTGAAACACAACATATGAAAACTATTTTGAATATTTTAAAATGGACAGATATTTTCAAAGCAACTTTGGCCACAAAACATATGGTACATATTTCTTCTTGCATATCATTTCAGATGTCAAAGACATGGCTCCCTTTTAGTTTTATTCGTAAGCAATGTGGTAAGCACAACTCAGCTAGCCAACATGAAAGGTTCAAAGAACCTAAATACTTTCAAACTGTAAAGGCTTGGCCATAAACAAATATGTCATGTCTAAAATTCAAATCACAGTATAAATGTATGAACTGCAAATTGGCCTCTCGCAAGCTTATTAAACCTACCTACTGGCTCAAAAAGTTTACTAATCAGTGCTGCAGTACTCTAAGTAGTAACTGATTGTTTTATTATACAAAAATAATTGAGTTTCATTGTAATCTGTAGAGTATAGTGATGTGTTCGGACGGTCAGTCGCCAAGCTCTGACATTTCGTCAAAATCGATGATCAAAATATCAAATTATTTACTTACGATTTCGTTTTTCAACATTCAAATGTTCTTCATGCTTCTATGATTATTGCTTGTTCTTGAAATACTAGATTTGACTTGATTTCTTCACATAAGTCATGAGTATAAAGCGAAAACCCGAAAAAATGTCAATTTCACAATAGAAAAGAAGAGTATTCACTCCTCAAGTGGGGCTGACAAACATGGCCGCCACTCTCAAAAGAGGACTCACTTCCGGCTTCAATTGCTATTAGGGCTCTGTATTATGATGCTCTATCCAGTCTTAGTACATATCAGTGGGAGCACCACTTAAGTTGCATACTTGCTTGATTAACTCCAAGGCAGATATTTTAGACAAACCTGCAGTACTTTGCAATGAAGTTGCAATTGTCAGCATTTTGGGAGTTATATTTGCTAATTAGTATGGGTTTGCTATACTCTATTACCCCACTTAAAGGTGCACTCTGTGTAAAGATGCATGCACCATTATCCGGATATAAGTGCAGTGTGCCTATAGGCAGTCCTATTTTCACTCAGCCAGGATTTTTTTTTATTTAGCTTCGCCAACTAGGGCAGGGTCACCACAACAGAATATTCCAATTACTGTGGGCCCTTTTACCTAACCCACCCTGTCAACTTTCCCTGTGGGAGGAAACCGGAGTACCCAGAGAAAACCCATGTCTTTCGGCAGAGCGTTGACTTTTACTCTTTTCACTTGAGGACTGGGTTTGAGTCGCATTGAGAAAGTTCTCACTGAGACTTGAACCCGCAACCTTAGAGGTGAAAGGCAAGTGCGCTAACCACTTCGCCACTGAAGCCCCATATGTGATGCAGACAAAGCATTAGGCCATGAATTTAAGATAATTTATTTCCATTCCCAGCCCAACAAATAAGAGGCGCATGCGCCTTTATTCAGACAAGAGGGGGGGGTGCAAAATGTTGAGTTTCTGCATAATTATAAGGACACACACCTTTAACCGGGGTAATAGGTGGTATAAACATATATCATTGGTATATGTGTTTACTCAGAAAATTTTGATTTATTTACCTGATACTGAGCACATGTAAAATATAATTACATATATACACACACTAAATACATGGCCTGGAGAGTTCAACACTTATATATATACTGGTACACTCTCACCAATTGTACACAACCGATAATGAGATATAAATATATAATATCCCCATTTTCCAAAACTCAGCACCACTACAAATGCAGTCAAATACTATAAATACATGCATACAGTAACCCCTCTCCTAGGCACTATTGCAACATTCTATTAAGAAATCTATTTTTCTTAAATGTTTATATAAATCTGTGACACATGGTATTATAATTTGTACAATATATAATTAAGTCAAGAGTTATTTTAAAAACTTTATTAATATATAATAGATAATAATACTGTAAACCTCCTATAAATATAATTTAGGCAAATAATTAAATAATAAAATAACATTAACAAAAATTAATTAGGAAAACTGTTCAACTGTGAAAACCATTGTACCATTTGGGAATACATTTTATGCACTCAAATTCCCAAATGTGCAGTTATTTAAGTATTTGGGGGCACTTGATGCTGGTGTGTTCCCGTACACTGCACAACCAGCATACCACCAATATATAAAGAAAATATATGTGGTTTGGGACATTAATTCAGAATTTCACTAAAATATATAAGTATACAACAAATGCAACTTAGCTATAAAATTATTTTTAAAAATATTGATTAGTTTAATGTACTTACTTGCTTTGCACATGTTTGCATACTAAGGTCACATTTGTAGCACCGTCCTAAATTCAAATCAGTCCTGTGTGAATGAAACTATACAGCATTTATATAAAGAAGTTTCATTCTCACTGTATGATGCAGATATAATAGAGTTTTCTATTGGGAAATTTCCATAACTTGTATATTAAGTAATAATGAGAAGCAGTACCTGTATTTTGTTCTTTGATCTGCGTTGTTTCCTGAAATAGAAAAATATATATATGAAATGTCGAAAGGCCTTTTTGCAAGGGAAAGTAGAACTAAAAAGTTAGTAGATGGTGCTAGCAGATGGAATACTCGAACGGAAATATATATATACGTTTCTTACTGACCTATGCAGGAGCAATTGCGATTCCCTGCAATTCCTGTGCAACGCTCTAACAAACTGAGCTATGTGCAGAGTCAAGTTGCTGAGATTGACTTGAGTGGTTGGGGTGTTAAGGTGGGCGAGCTGTTTCCAACAGGCACTATAGTCATGGCATACCTAATTCGTGCTTTCCATCAGCCATCCATTCAAACACTTTCAGTCGCACAGGTAGACATTTCGAACATGTATCTACAAATGCAGGACCATGGTATGCAGGGAAATGTACCAACACTGCGACTGGTAGGTTTGGTGGACCCATATTTTCTGCAAACCAAATCTGCTCAATAGTTCCAAAAGAGCCATTGCAAAGACCAACCTCAGCCCACAGGTTGCAAGTCAGCATTACTTATGCTTTTGTAGATAAAAACAGAACTGCTCCTAAGCCACTAGCACCGTTAGACGTCACTGCGCTAGTCCCATGACCAAAATGTCTCGCTTGAGTTTTGGCCATAGGTTGTCCAATCGCTAATAGCTTTTCATAATTGTATTCAGCAATACTCTTTTTGTCAAAATACAATCGGTAACTACAGCCAAATGCTGGAACTACCTACCTCTTAAGTTACGAACCTGTAGTTCCATTTATATTTTTAAGAAAGAATTATACCGGAAACTTAAGACCAATCAAATTAACAATAAGGTTTTTAATCCATTTTTAGATAATCTTTTATAGACAATATATTATATATGTAGATAGCATGCTCTATAGTTGTTTTACTGTTGTTACATAGCATAGCATATCGTGAGGGCCACAAGTTTATTAGTTGTAAAACTATTATGTGTTAGCCTCGTTAAATAAAGTTTAAATGAAATGAAATGAAATGAAATGAAATGAAATGAAATGAAATTAAATAGTTGGGATACAAGGTGACAGATTCTTTCCATCACAGCAGATCGTGCTCGTGGTGCACCTCTACCACTGTCTAAAAGTCCAAGAATTAGAACACCCAGCTAGCTCATTTTTTATCATTCATTACCAGTTCGCACATTATTCAGGACCTTCCATTTGGCCTGCAGTATTTACGTCTGTCATCTGGCAAATCTTGGAAACACCTAATGTGATATGTACTATGATACCGCAGCCAATTGTGCAGCAATACAAACAGTTTTGTGATGAATCGGACTTTAAGCCATTCGGAGAGCACATCTTGTCTTGTTGTAGTGCAACTGTTAGAAAATCTTTACAAGGTCTTGACTATTTTGCTGCTGAAGGAGGAAAGGCGTTCAACGACCTCCAGGGCTTGATTGGATGACTTACGAGAACTGGTGCTGAGAAATATCTGCTGGCACAATGAAAGAAGCAAAACACTACTTGAAGACAGATTACAAGGTGAGCACAAGGACATGAGAAACAAAATTGGCCAGCATTTCGTAAGGTCACTTTACTCCATACAATTTTTGTCTTAAACTTTATTTCACATAGATCTTCCTTACAACTATTGCGTACAAGGAAAACAGGTTGTTTCCAAAGATGGTATACTAACATGGTGAGCATATGACGTATTGAAAGGAAAGCTGGTAAAGGGATAAAACTTTCCAATGTAATATATATAATCTTGTTATATACATACCACACAGTGCGATGTGAATTGTTCTGATAAAGTTACACAAAAGTTTTTTTACATCACAGGAGGCCTAGAGCAAAGTCATTTTAAAGTTCAGCTTTCTCCTGGGGACTTCGTGGATATCACTCCAGTTTTTCTTCGCCGTGTGTGAAGAAAAGTCAAACCTAACACAGTTCCAGAAAATCCAGTTACAACCTCTCAATATGGCAAAATCAGCAAAACTTGGAGAGCAGTTAAGCGTATCGGTACTGCACTCAATGTGTGTTTAGTTTAATCTACCAATGAACCACATAAAAGTTAATCGCAAAGCTCCTTACCTTGATTTAATAAAGAAATTAGTAGAAGATTGTTCTTGTAATAACTAAAGTCTAAAAAGGACAAATTAAGAATTAATACAACAATTGCAGTCTTTTTTTTGTGAAGATTCTGAATTTGTCTCAAATGAATAGAATTGAATAGTTAAAAAGAGGACAAAGAGAGACATAAAGAGAAAATTACTATTGTTAGAAAGAACATGAGAATATATTATATTAATGCAGTATATACAAATAATCTATCACTTTTCCATCATTTGTCTGCCCTGAACTGTTTTCGACAGATGGATATTAGATGGACAACCGACTATATTAACTACTGAAAATAATCATTCAAAATATGTAATTTCAAGTCCTTTTTAAATCTCAGAAAGTTATCCAACCTGTTTCCCAGGGTCTCACCTTCGCACACCACCCTGCTGCGGAGAGACCCTGGTACTGTCTGGTCACACGAGTCAAAGTCGTCTGCTATACTCAGTAGGGGTAGGCGACCAGTCTGTTGACATCGTCTTGACAACTCGTCATCGAATTACCAAGGTCATCGATTAAATGACTACTGGTTAAAGGGCCCAGACTTGTTAAACAATCTGTTTGGGGTAATACTTCGCTTCCGTGAAGAATCAGTAGCTATCAATGGAGATATTTCGAAGATGTATCACCGGATAAGTATTCCCGAAGTTGATCAACATGTTCACCGGTTTCTCTGGAGGGACATGGAAACTGATCATGAGCCAGATACTTATGTCAAGACTGTACTGACGTTCGGTGGTAAACCGGCTCCGGCAATGGCGCAAATTGCGTTGAGGAAGACTGCAGACGAGAATCAAGACTCGTATCCCGAAGCAGCCGTTTCTCTGAAGAAAAACTTGTATATGGATGATATATGTGACTCGGTAAAGATGGTAGATCAGGCAAAGGAGTTAACCAAAGATCTCAACGTAGTTCTGGAAACTCGAGGATTTCAAGTTAAAGGCTGGGTTTGAAACGAAAACCTAGGCGATTCTTTGAGAGAAGATAATGTAATGAAAATTCTCCAAGGCGAAGGTCCAGAAAGGGTTCTTGGTGTTGCGTGGAAGAGTGAAATGGACAAGTTGACATTTAAGATAGGTGCTGACATCGTGAAGACATCCACACAAGAAATAAAGCTAACAAAGAGAACAATACTGGGTTACATTGCCCATATTTACGACCCTATTGGTATTGCTGCTGCCTTCATAAGAGCAAAGATCGGAATGCAGCGTTTATGGCAATTAGGACTTGGCTGGGATGACGAACTGCCTACAAATGTTTGTAACGAATGGATGCAAATATTCGATCAATTTGGAAAGTTAAAGAAGTTACCTTTCCCCGAAGCCTGACACCTAGAGAAGTGATTGGAGATGCAATCCTGTGCATCTTTTCTGATGCCTCAAGAGAAGCTCCCCTTGGTTTGATGTCCGCTTCCTCGCAGCTAAATCAAGAGTAGCTCCCCTCAAAGAGTTATCCATCCCGACATTGGAATTGCAAGCAGCGGTTCTAGCAGCAAGATTATACAAATCAATACAATCGGAATCTCGAATAAAGTTTCAGAAAGTAATCTTCTTCACAGACAGTCAAATTGTTTTCGTATGGATCCGAAGTCAGTCATGTGCATTTAAACCTTTCGTATCTGTGAGAGTTGGAGAGATCCAAAGTAACACAGATCCTTGCCAATGGCGTCATATTCCGGGCGAAGTTAATGTGGCAGACAACGTTTTCCGTGGTACACAAGTGGAACGATGGCAACGTGGTCCAGAATTCCTGTACATGCCTGAAAGTGAATGGCCTCAGGACACAACTGGAATGAGTAACAAAGAAAACATCTTCGAGAGAGAAGCGTCAGAGTACCGGAAACCCTGCTCCGTAAATACGGCGTCGGTTGTTGAAAAGATTATCGATTGTAAGAAGTTCTCGGACTGGAGAAAGCTTGTTAGAGTCACCGCGTATGTTCTGCGATTTATCAAGAATCTGAAAGCCAAGTATAAAGAAGAGAGAAACATAGAGAATCGAGAAACAATAATTATGCATTAAAGATATTGGATTCTAGAGGCGCAACAAGATTTACACGCGAAATACAGAAGAGGAGATTATTCAAATTTAAGTCCGTTTGTTGATAAAGACGGTGTAATAAGGGTTGGAGGTCGAGTTGATAAGGCTATGATTTCATACGAGTCAAAACACCCGATATTACTCGCACGCAATCATTGGATATCATTGTTGATCACGCGACGCATGCACCAAAATGGGAGTTGCAGCTACTGCGGCGAAGAGTAGAGTAAATACTGGATCCAAAGAGTACATGACATCGCTAAATTAGTGAAATTTAGATGTGTGACATGTCGAGAGTTCAAGAGCCAAACTGAAGACCAATTGATGTCTGCACTACCAACAGAGCAATTATTACCGTTTACACCTGCATTTCATGTAACATTGTGTGATTATTTTGGACCGTATTATGGTAAAGTTGGTCGAAACAAGAAAGCAAAGCATTATGGTGTTCTATTCACCTGTCTGAACACGAGAGCTGTCCACCTTGAACTGGCAGTTGACTGTTCCGCCATGGAATTCATGCAAGTTCTCAGGAGATTCTTTGCAATTAGAGGACAACCAACAAAGATTCTAAGCGACAACGGAACGCAACTGGTCGGAGCGGAACGAGAATTATGGGAAATGGTTAAAGGATGGGATGTCAAAGAGTTACAAGAGTATTGCGCTGAAAAGGGAGTCGAATGGAAGTTCACAACACCAGCAGCACCGCACCACAACGGGTGTGCCGAAGCATTAGTCAAGAGTTGCAAGTTACCATTGAAGAAGGCTGTTGGAGATAAAACACTCACGCCCTTTGAATTGTATACCGTTCTTCAAGAAGTTTCAAATCTAGTCAACCAACGTCCGATTGGTCGGACGCCGAATGACTCAGACGATGGAACTTATTTATGCCCTAATGACATGTTACTGGGAAGAGCCTCGAGCAGAGTAGCCCAAGGTCCATTTAAGGAGACAAAGAATCCAAGACACCACGTAGAATTTGTTCAGAAGATCGTAGACTGCTTCTGGAGAAGATGGTCAAGAGATATGTTTCCGTTACTTGTGCCAAGAAAGAAATGGGATGCACAAAAGAGAAATGTACGTGTAGACGATGTAGTGAATGTTTCTGATCCAAATGCTGTACGAGGAAAATGGCCTATTGGTAGAGTGATACAAGTATACCCAGGTAGTGATGGTAAAGTGAGAAATATAAAGGTGAAGTACCTGGTGAGTACCGATGACCTATTACGAAAGTTGTATTTATTTACCCAGCAGAGGGATATGATGATTAGTTAAAGATATGATCATCTGGGCTGAGAATGTTCTGTTGATAGTCGAAGACACTATAAAACGCTTAAATAAAGTAGCTATTCATGTTGTTGTTCTAAAGGCTTTGATAACCTTGCATGCTAACTATGCTATTATTACTGTAAAACTGTTTGAGTATTGAGTCAGTCTGTCAGTGACTTATTATTGCTAACCAGGAAGGATATGTAAACAGACAGTTAAAGTTGTGATTCGGACACAGAAGTAAGTTTGATTTATATCTTAAATCTTTGTAATTGTGCTTATATTTTGTAATTATTTTAGTTTAAACTTTGTAAACTTTACTTATTATTTCCAGATCGAATATTAAAATATTTATTATACGATTACCAAATCTCGAATTTTTGTTCGGTTAAAGACCTGGCGAGCCAAAAGGTATTGGGAGGAATTCTCTCTAACACTTGTCGTGTTCCCAATAGCAGTAGCTTGGTCTTGTCTGGGTTCGAGAGCAAACTATTATTGCAACACTAATTTGCAACTCTTTGTACATCTGCCTCCAACCTCTTCATATTATCATCCAAATCAAGACATGAAAACGATATAAATAGCAAATCAAGACATGAAAACGATATAAAATTCAAGTGCAGACACAAGGGTAACCGACGGTAGGTCATTAATATAAATATTAAATAGCAATGGTGAGAGAATACCACCTTGAGGAACTCCATGGGTTAAAGGTAATGCATCTGAGATAATAGTTCCAATACGTACTGCCTGACGTTGACCGGACAAGTAACTTTGGAACCAATCGAGTGCAACTGAAGATACTCCAACACTACCAAGCTTGCATTGTAAAGTCTTGTGACACAGGCTATCGAACGCTTTCGAGTAGAACAAGTGCATTCACTTCCTTCTGGTCCATAGCTTTGAGAATCGAATCAGTGTTATAAATATTCAGTCTCCATCGAATGATACCGACGATTACCACTTTGATGGCAATTAGGTCCTTGTACTGGGACAGATAAGAAGTAAACTTATCAGTGCAATTTTGTCACACCTAATTTTGCAACAGTTGGTAGTAGTAACAAAGGGCGATTATTAGTTGCTTCTTCATGGTCGCCATCTTTCAGAATTGGTATAACTTCAGCATATTTCCAAACTTCAAGGTAAATACTAGTAGTAAAAGAACAGTTTATGATATTTGTCAGAGCAGGTAAAATATTATGTTGAGAATCTGTAATAACCTGCATACAGTGGCGTAGCTACCGGCCATGCTTGTCATGCTGGGTAAAAATTTTCACAAAATTGAAATCAGCTTTCTATTACATTTACACAAGATTACAGCCTTGCCGACTGTTGCCGTGTCTGTTTCCTAGCAACTGCAGCTCTACAAGACTTATTTCCTGCAATATATTGATTCACACGAGACTCGTGTTTCACTCATGCTCTTTCAGAAGGTATGAGTTGCTATAATATTCAATACAAATAATACTGGCTTCTGATTGGATAATTGGCCTTGCACATGCTCAAAACGGCTGTTTATTGAGTCGAACTCATGCTATTTGGAGAAGGCATGACTTGTACTGCCCAACAAAATGCAATAGTTAAGCAGCGACCAACACCACAATTGACTGTTACGACAAGGGGGAGAGCATTTCAGCAGGCTTGGTATGCTTGGAAAGATTGGCTTTGTGGCAGCTCTGTGTTGGGAAAGTTATTTTGCTGGCCTTGTCTTTTGTTTTGCCCTGGAACCTCGCCAAGGTGGGCGAAGAATGGCTTCGCGAATATGCAAGGCTTCCTCTCGGATTGCAAAAAGCATGAAAAGGTGAAGTCACACACATGTGCTTTTAAGACCTGGAGCCGGTGTGCAAGTGGATTCTCTGCTCTCTCAAGCAAGATGCGACGAAATTCAGCACCACAATGAAGAGGTAAGGCAAAATAGATAAATATTAAAAACTATTACCGAAGCTGTTTTGTACTTGTCTAGACAAGAGCTGGCGTTCAGAGGCCATGATGAATCGGAAGGTAGCCTGAATAGAGGTAATTATAGGCAGTTACTTGAGTCTTTTGCTAAGTTTGATTCTGTTTTTGAACGGAGATTGCATGGTAGACTAGCTGAATCTGACAGGGGTGGTGATGCACGATTTACTGGGGTTTCCCCTGAGATCCAAAATTACTTGTCTGGATTCAATTATTGAGGATGAAATTTTTAAGGAGATTGATGATTGTACTTCCATAAGTGTGCAGGTTGATGAGACATCTGATGTTTCCACCAAAGAGCAGGTAAGTATGATTGCCCATATAGATAAAGGTTGTGAGGTTGTTGAACGACAATTGGGATTTGTAGATGTCAGTACAAATAGAGATGCTGTTGCTGTATCCCAGATTGTCAAAGACAAACTTAGTCAGCATTCCAGGATCAAGGACAAACTGATCATGCAAACCCATGATGGTGCTGCTGTAATGTCGGGCCATATAAGTGGTGTCCAGGCTCAAGTTCGTGTAGAGTATCCTTTTGCATATTTTGTCCATTGTGCAGCTCACAGATTAAATCTAGTTTTGTGTCAGTCTGCCTCATCTATTTCTCCTGTTAAAATTTTCTTTGTTAATGTAGGTGCCTTTTGTACCTTTACTAGCAATGCCCCTAAAAGAAAAGCATTTCTCACTTCCCATAAGATCAAGTTCCCCAACCCTGGTGATACCAGATGGTGCTATCGAGCTTGAGTCATTAGTGTGCTATACAAGAACTATGAGAAACATTTAGAGATTTTTGAAGGAGTAGTTGACCATCCTGTTGGCTGGGATGATGAAATATTGGAAAAGGTAAGTGGCTTGCTACACTTCCTTAATAGTTTCTTGTTTTGCTTTTGTGTATGTGGTTTTTATACGATTCTAGAGCAGTCATCCATTCCGTACTCAATCCTTCAAGGCAGAGACACTGACTTCAATTATGGTATAAGTAGAATTTAACGTTTCAAGACCTTTGTTTCTTCTCTCCGTACTGATAAAAAATTGGCTGAATTTTAACCAAGAAGCAGTAGAAAGTGTTGGTCCACCAGTAACCCAGGCTGACAAGAAGCATAATTATAAACAACTATTTTTGAGATTCTTGATTCTATTGTAGGGATGTTGAATGAGCATTTTCAGGATGTAAAACAGTTTAGCTTTCTAGATCTTGTCAATCCAAGGATATTTGCCACTTGGGATGGGGTAGTACCTCCTGAGAAAATCAACCTTCTCAAAGAAATGTATGGTCCCCTATTTGATGTGCCAATGCTTGAGAGCCAACTTTCTTTTATTTACAGGGACAAAGACTTCCATAAAGACACTAGTAATGAAGTACTAAAGTATATATTTAAGTTTAATCTCCAATCTAGTGTACCAGAAGCTGTGAAGTTGATGAAAATGAACAGTGTCTTGTCAGTCACAAGTGCTTCAGTTGAAAGGTCATTTTCATGCTTGAAAAGAGTTAAAACTTATTTAAGAAACACCTTGAATCAAGGTTGTCTCAGTTCTCTTTGTAGGATTTCAATCCATATAGACATAATGCAACAGAAGGAAGATGCCCATGTTTTACATGAAGTTGTGCAAATGTATATTGAAAAACCTAGACGACTTTCTTTTATAAATAGATAAATGATGATTGTAATTTGTATAATTTATTCAATCATCACTTTATCTATTTATTTGTGTTATATCTTTACTTGCAATATAGGATGGCTGGATGAGAGTAAGTATCTTGACATTTTGCTAATTTATGGTGTGAATTATTTTTTACTGCATTGGTTTTTGATTCATCATAGTTAGTTTTGTATGATCAGTCCTTGATTTTATTACACTCTTGCATTTTAGGAAACAATATGTAATATTCAGAAATATTCTTGGCCCTAGGGGAAATATCCACATAGATATGTGGTGCCCCAACATCCATCTTGGACTATCGATATATTACTCCCTGTTCATACTCCTTAATGTGCTCTAAAACATGTAATACTCAGAAATATTCTAACTAGGGAAATAACCACATTACCACACATAATATGTTACTTGTGAGTTGTGGTGAACCCGTCGTTACACTGTTTCCACCTAGATACACAAACACTCAATAAATGCATTTATACATGATGATAAATCTGAAATTAACTCCCCATTCTGTATATTCATGTGGGAATACTAGCTTTACTAGCACATTTGGGCCGTGATGAGTGCAAGAGTGCTTGGCATTTTATTGTTTTTGTCTTGCACGATTCTCTGAGCCATTGGCATTGCACATTTGTGTTTTGCATATAAAAAATAGTTGTAGACCTGTGGTTGCATTTTATTATAGTCCAGAGCTGCAGTTGTTTGAAATATCAATAGCAAAAAAGCAGTGTGACGCTTCAATATTTTGAATCATACAAAAATGCTTTGTTTGATATTTCAGGAAGAACCTTGCGAGAGTCGGTGATGCTCAAAATTGTCATAATTTTGGTGTTTTTATGAGGTTAATTTTGCGTTGAAACGTCCCTCAGAATGCAGCAAATAGTGTTTCCGATCTTTAAAAAACCAAAACCCCAGGAATCTCACACCTTTGCCACTCGGAGGTTGGACGGGTTAAGCTAACCATGTACATAAAAGCATGACCAGCCAATTCTACGCCAGAGAAATTTGGTAAGTTCCTGATGCTTTGTTAGATGCCATAGTCATAACAACATTGCACACTTCATCACAACAAACTGGTTTAAAGTAAAACAGTTCCTCCTTGGGATGGCTGTGCCATAGTTACTTTCACTGACAATGTCTAACAATTTACTAGCTGTTTCGGCAGTATTCTGACCTACGGCAGTGAAGAACTTGTCAAATTCTCGTGCAACCACAAGAGTATCTTTCGTATATGAAGATTTACTTGATAGTTAGAAGGAATACATTTACGTATTACCTTCCACATAGAACTAGAATTGTTTTTCTGTTTGTCTATTTCATCACAAACATGTTTCATTTCGGCCTGTCTCAACAAACACTTGATATTTCTTGAAATTACATAAGAGGACCAATCTGTAGGATCTTTAGTAAGAAGAAAATGCCGATGAAGACAAAGTTCATGGCTTCTTTAATCTCATTGTTAACAAAAGCAACTGATCGATTGATTACTTTTACTCTCTTGGTGGGTGCATGGTTGTTAAGAGATTCAAGAAACAGATCGTTAAAAACAGACACTTTATCATTTACGTTGACAGCAAGAGCTACATTGTCAAACGGAGCTTGAGACACAGCAGCTGAAAATAGACACGGATCATAGTTCTTATACGATCGCACATGAATATGAAATGGAGGTAGTTTAGGCACTTTGACATTCAGAACACAATAAACAAGAAAGTTATCACTTATGCATGTTTTAGTGACACCACTCTCTATTACAAGGTCTTTATTGGAAGTGATAATAACATCTATCAAAGAGGTTGATGACTGAGTAACTCTAGTGGGTTCAGTTATAACCTGGCACAAATTTAAGCTAGAACAAAACTCATCTAAGGCATCATGATCCAACCCAGTTTTGAGTAGGTTACAATTCAAATCACAGAGGATCACGATAGGTTTGCCGAGAATGAGTGCATTGGTATAGGTAGGCATAAAATCATCATTGAAGCAGCCAAGGGAGAAATTCGGTGGCCTGTACGACACACAAATTAAAACGGACTTGGTATTCCTATGTTGTAATTGTACCCACAGTTGATGTAGACCAGAAATATAAATTTTAGTTAAGTCCTTCAACAAAGTTCCCTTGATACTGTTGTTCCCTCCTCTATTGTTTTCATATATTTTTAAACTATCATTCACGCTGCCTTGCCGGGCTCCAGCTTGAGCAAGTTGAGATCCTGCCTTCCCTGGCTCATATGATTGCACTAAGCTGGCTGAAAAATATTTAAAAGGAAGGACCAACAAAATAGGCCTCCTAAAACAGTTGCCGATGATAAAATAGTTTTTTTCTTCAAAATAAAAACGAATTTTGCTTTCCCACCAAAATAATGCGGGAATTTCTTTCACATCTGCCAGGCTATCCCCCTACCTCATATGAAAGCAAATGAAAACTAGCACAGCAAAGCGAGCTGGCTCGGCTACTTCGATTTGTCCGCATCAACGGAGAGGTTCACATACACATCTTTACCTTCTGGGAGATTTCGAATTTCTTCTGGTTCAATCTCTGATTGCTGTTTTTTCAAAAAGTTGCACATTGGATTTAACGAGAGTAAGTCTACACCTCCGGCAGATCGTGGATCTGTGTATATGTGAAAATTTGTGCAAGGTTTGCCTCACCAGATGGACTTTATACACATTTTAAGAGGCTGTCTCTGTAAAATCCGCCTGCTCATATTCAGATTGAAAAATAGTTTGCCTTCATATTTGTATCATGAACTGTACTTTAGTCAGTAGCTTCAAAACAAATGAGAGAAACTTCGACCACTTATTTTATGGAGAGTCATAGCCCATTGTAAATATAGGCCTGTGCTTGTTTTTTTTATACCGGAAATGAAGCGTTATTTAGCAGAAATACACTTAAAAAAGTTTCCAGAAAACCTAAACCGTTTCAACTTTTTTTCTTATTATAACATAGATGGACATTATATCTTTAAATTCCGAGACATTTCTGACTGTCTTTCACGTTTTATGTATTTTTGAAAGATCCCAAGAGACGACGATTTCAAGATGGCGGACAGCTATTAAAAATTACTCAAAATTGGGGTTCGATTTCTCCAAAGTGGCACCTATGAGGGTCTATAGAAGTAAATGAATAAGAAACAATGCTCCTATTGTTATAATAACTGCAAAGAAATTCGTCTGCAAACGAGACACTGACAAGAAATAATGCCGTGAATGAGTGCCATATTTAGCTCCTTTCAACTTTGTTTAGCTACTGCGTTTTCGGCCGACGTGATATTTAACCTTGTAATTGCTTGTTATTAATTCTCAAATAAACCCTGAAAACTCTTTATAATGGTATGTTTATAGTTTGTGAGTGTTCGTTAAGGCTCCAAAGCTTAAACATGTTCTTATATTTGATAAAACCAAGTTTGCCATGCAAGTCTATTATTAGCCAGTTTGTCAGTATTGCTATTACAAGTATTAGTATTACTATATTGCTATGCGGTTGCTTATATTATTTAATTACAACCCTGTCAATAATTTTCTAGCGGTGTATTTTCGGTGTATTTTTTTCATCGGTGGGCCGATGGAACAAATTTCTTGTTTTATTCTTTGAGCGAAGTTAGTGAGCCACTAAAATTGAAAAACAACACAATTATCTCCAGCGTAAACACTATATAAATCAGTACGCATAAAAATCATATACTAGTATGCAAAATTGTTGTAAAATTACTTAAAAAAATTATAGCACAAGTTAACAAGTTAATATTTGCTAAAGGGTAGTTTAAAAAAGTGGTTTTGCAGTATAATAGTCTAATGGATGAACTTTCCACAATTATTTTTGAAAAAAAATGTACGGCCTGACACAAGTATTCATGTGTCTGGTTTCCTCAGTCCAGAATAGAGCGTTGATTGGCTAAGATTCAAATCACACGTCACCGGCAATGATCGAGAACTCTAAATAAATAATATTTGGAACTAAGCCATATTGATATTATTGTCAATAGTATAGTTATATATAAATTGTATACACATACAAAGCGTAAAGTCCGAGAGATTGCATCTAAATACTCTATTACAAACTAGCAGCAAGAGCATTTTCGAACAAAATTACGAATTGCATTAACTAAGTCAATCTTTTTGTCTTTTGAAGAAACTTTTAGTTCAAAATGTTTGCATATTTCTTTTAACATTTTAACTTTGAAAATAGATATTCGGTCTTGCATTTCGCACAGATTGTAAGTATCATACAGAATAGGATGGGTAGCACCAATTTTGCCAATAATACTGTTAACCAGTTCCTCTCTCAATTCTTTTTCTTCTTCGTCGTCTTCGAAGTCCTCAACAACATCATCCCCAAACACCTCTTCAGCGTTACGTGACTTACATGCAACTCATGAAAAAAACCCCTTTATTTGTGTTTTTGTAAGCCACTCTTCTCTACTGAACAGACGATCACCAGATTCATCTCTAGAATTTCTCATTTCACACGCAACACGAAATAGATCAGCCTTATTTCCAGTTAATTCACCTAAATCAAATTTTTTGATGAGATATTCACGTATTTTTGGAGCGAACCTTATACTTCCTGTTCGTTGTTTGCTTAATGCCCGACCTTGTTGCAGCTCAGTTTGTCCTTCTAGCATTTCTCTTGCTAGGGAAGAAGCCGAAGTGGTGTTCGAATTGATATTGTCGTACTTTTTTGCCCATTCTCGTCTTATACTATCGTAAACTGTTTCGTTATTGACTACTCTGCTGTGTTGACCTAGGTCCATGTGGTGCTCTAAATCTTGAAAGGACGAAAACGTATAATTACAATGTGTTTCGGTACAATTGTAGAAACCGTTATCATCTTCTGAATTATCCTCTTGAGCAGATGATTTAGACTTGTGGTGCCGTCCCTCAACTTTCGATTGTTTTCAAAGGACAGATAATTCGGTCACATATGTCTTTCCCTTGTTGTGGCTCGGAGAAATCATACTGCCGAATCGAAACACCAAACTTTGTCACCAATATCTTTCAATGCAGCGACCAGTAGATTATTGTGGTAACAACCCGCTTCATCCGAACGCAGGTAAGCCTGAGAGATGTTAGGTTGATTAACCTGCACATTCTGAAGAAGATCTTCGACAATTGATGCCACAGAAAACCAATCTTGGGTACATGAGTTAAACAAATGAACATAAGAGGTCACAATATTAGTCTGTTTCTCGGTATCTTTAGAAACAACACTACTTATGTGCCAGCTCATGCCTCGTTTGCCGTACCACTCTGATTGTTTTTCTCTGAATTTTATTTGAACAAATTTCATAGCCCAATCCATGACTATTAGTACTGATGAATTATCCAACGTTTCGAGAACATTTTGCTTGGCAGATTCCTGATTAACAGAGCGAAGAATGTGTGCTTTCCATCTGATGTTTAGTTCAGCTTCTCGAAAATCATGCAACAGATCCTCCCGTTTCTCTTGTGTCAGGTTACTCCAGCTGGCTTCAATTGTTCTCTTTATCTCAGTGACAGTTGTTTTCAGGTCCTCGCAGTCACTGCACAACGCCGTATGTTGGTGGTCGCAGTATGTTTCGAAATCTTTGTCGGTTGGATCACTAAGAGCGAAGACTCTGCAGTGATCAGCGCACAGACTATTCTCTTCTTGGCAGCTTACTTTATAGTTGGTTTTCAGATACTGTTTTGCTTTGTCAAGTCTCTTCGTTATGTCCAGTGACCACGCCTTGCTGCTCCCAACGTGAACCAGTTCATCAAAGATAGACAGTAGAGTCTGAAAAGCAGTTGTACCCTCGGCTGCAGTGTTGTCAAGACCTTGATGACGGGTCCGCTTGCTTACATTTCCACCTGGACCAATCATCTCCGCATGAGCACAAGCTCTTCTAATCTGCCACTGAGTTAGTTTCGCATACGGTTTGTGAAGTTTCTGCAGTGTTTTCATCGGATATTGATGGGCATACAGACTGAGTATCTGAATCCGTAGATTTCTTGTTGGAGCCTTGGCGTAAGCTTTCATCAAGTTGACAAGTTCATTAGAAACAACAGGTTCTGCCTCCGAGTGTAAAGACTTTCACCGTCATTGGGAGCAATCACGTTGCAAATGAGTGCACACGCCTCTGATGCCTTTTCTTTAATTTGATTCATTTCGCTGGTCGAAACAGTATCCAAGTTTTTTATCTGGTGATTTAGCATGGGTGGTCTATGTAAACGAATAAATAAGTTCTTCATTGCCTCGTTGTATTTGGCGACCACCTCAGCGGATCGCATAGCTTCATCGTCAGAACTATCGCTTCCAGGCCCACTCCAACACCCTGGTGTCCATAGTGGCAACGATTCCCGAGGTTCAGAACTAAATAACAGACTGTCATCAACTGAATCATTCGGCTTACTTCCTCCAATGTCGGGTCTAGACATACACAATCGTAAGAAAGTTACAAAATGGATTAGCACGAGGGTATAATAGTGAAGCAATAAATTTATAAACTGCCGAAGATGTAGACAAAGATGTACAGTAGTCAGGGCCGTCCTCAGAAAATTTTTCAGGGGGGGTGTAAGCTGTTTCAACCGACTGCCAAAATAACTTGTACCGATACAATTTTCGTTGTGAGAAAAATTTTTTCTTTATCTGTCGACGGGGGGGGGTGGCTTAAAAACATTTTTCCGGACTATACAGATGTTAAGATCAATTCATTTGTTCAACCCTAAAAATTTACTTTTTAAAAACCAAAATTTCGTTTTTCTAATCCTGCTTTTACTGATACAATTTCAGTTTTATGTGTTAGCCATCAAAAATATATATTTTTGCCGACTCAAATCTCACTTCTGCCGACTGAATCTCCAAATACAATTTCTGGGGGGGTCCCCCCCGTAGGGACGGCCCTGACAGTAGTTTGGCAGTTTACAACCTTGATGGTATATTCCCAGCTAAAAAGCTGTCAAGCTGACATATCCATGACGTCATGAGCTTTTATAGTACTATAGAGATTTATAAAGATTAAATTTTGTTTTACCAAAAAAATATGTGCATGAAATACCTTCCAGCTTGAGTGTTCATTTTTTTAACGGTCCTTGAATCTTCTTGCACTAATTCAGCAGATCGTACCCATTCAGCCTCTCTACCGCCGCATTTACGTACCGGCCCGTTGTGAACAGGATACTGACAGGAGCGAAGTGGCCTGAAGCATCTAGTGCCTGAAGTGCCTAGGTTGTCCCGATGCCTCGGACAAACTCTCATCTTTGCTATTTGGTCCGGCTTAACATTGAAGTGGCCAGCACGAGCAAGAATAAGTTCATACTCTGTAATCTTTAACCTTGATAAGTGACAACTTCGCAGGTGCGTTGCTACATCTCTATTGCATTCAAGAATGCTAATATTATCCGTCACTCCTCGGCTTTCACCGCATGAAAACTGCCCCAAACCTGACAGAGAACAACTATTTTCCATAGACATAGTATAGCTTTGAACACAATCAACACATGCACTTTAGTTTTTATATTTCCCAAAGATTTTCTAAAAATGACAGCTCCTAAAAGTATAAACTTGAAAGTGACCGCCCTCCTAGTAACTGCACTCCAAAATAGCTGCTTGTTCTATTTTTGTCATTTTTGCGACCTTTTGTGTTAAAAATATACTGTTGGAAAAAAGACAAAAAAAAACAGAAAAAAAAGATTAGAATCATAATTCATCTTGTCATCTCCAGAGAAAGAAAATAAATAAAAAATAAATTACGCCCAGCCTACCAGCCATTGTCTATATTATTGTTTAGCAATGCTCTCTCGAAATAGGGATTCCCCATAATTAACAATTAAAATTAAATTATTTCTGTCTGTTTCAAAATCTGTATAACATTGCGAGCTTCCACCAGCCCATCGACAACGTATCAAAATAGGTCTACTATTTACGAGATTATTGATATGTAAAATTCTCAGGAGTCAGGTGGTAAAATATCACGCCACTGAAATTATTGACAGGATCTGTAAGACTGTTTACAACCTCTGATATCAGCCGGCCTTCCATA
Source organism: Trachythela sp. YZ-2020 (assembly GCA_016169945.1). Taxonomy (NCBI): domain Eukaryota; kingdom Metazoa; phylum Cnidaria; class Anthozoa; order Malacalcyonacea; family Clavulariidae; genus Trachythela; species Trachythela sp. YZ-2020. The sequence goes on from JADLSH010000350.1 coordinate 4,255,891, forward strand.
GCAATATTTCTGGTTTTGTCAGAGAAAAGTAGATGTTTAAGCTTGGGAGCCTTAACGAACACTCACAAACTATAAACATACCATTATGAAGAGTTTTCAGGGTTTATTTGAGAATAATATGCAATTAAATATCACGTCGGCCGAAAACGCACTGGGTAAACAAACGAGCTAAATATAGCACTCATTCACGGCATTATTTCTTGTCAGTGTCTCGTTTGCAGACAAATGTTTTTGCAGTTATCATAACAATAGGACCATTGTTTCTTATTTATTTACTTCTATAGACCCACATAGGTGCCACTTTGGAGAAATCGAACCTCAATTTTGAGTAATTTTTAATAGCTGTCCGCCATCTTGAAATTGTCGTCTCTTGTTAACTCTATGTTATAAGAAAAAAAGTTGAGACAATTTAGGTTTTCTGGAAAATTTTTTAAGTGTATTTCTGCTAAATAACGCTTCATTTCCGGTTTAGAAAAAACAAGCATGGGCCTATATTTACAATGGGCTATAACTCGCCAAAAAATAAGTGGTCGAAATTTCTCTCATTTGTTTTGAAGCTACTAACTAAAGTACAGTTCATGATACAAATATGAAGGCAAACTATTTTTCAATTTGAATATGAGCAGGCGGATTTTACAGAGACATCCTCTTAAGTATGCTAAACAAAAGAGGTAAGTAAATCTGTTAATCTTATGAAATTAGCGAAATTAAATTTCCAAGTTACAACATGTGAATTTTATTTTGAATTTTCATTGACAACTGTCCTACATCAAGCAAATGAAAAATTAGGTTGTTAAGTTCAAAACTACGTAGTACGTTCTGCATTACGAATTGACATTAGAACAAAAGTACAGTCTTTAAGTAAACAAGGCTGTCCTTTAGATCAGAATATTCGAGAGAAAATTGTAAACGTTTGCAAACAGTTTGATGTCACAAATTCGGATGTTGTACATAGTTTATATTAATTAGTTAAAATGGAACAAACAGATGACCATATAAGGAGTTGTTGTTGAGAAAGGTTTTGTGACTTTTGAGATATTTTGAATAACAAGGCTAAGAGATGTGTAAATTGGTGAGAAATTATTTAGTTTGATCTTTTTGAGTTGTGTTTTGATGGTTCCGCTCGTGACTGGTTAAGGAAGCAAGGAACCAAAAACTTTGTAACATTTGACATACCGTATAAAACGATTTAAAATATTTATAAACCTATCTATTTGGCCGTACTGAATCCACAAAAGCAAAACAAGGAGGAAACCACATGAGATCGAACTTGCTGCACTGATGATACGAATCTGTCGATTTGGCAAGTTCTCATGTGGTTTCCTCCTTGTTTTGCTTTCGTGGATTCAGTATGGCCGAAATGGGAATACTTTGTAAGGAGACTCATCGACAATTGAGGGACAGCACCTTTTACAGCAAAATTGACAATGATTTGACTTATACCAATCAAACCACCATTTCCACCACCATCAAGAATTCCATTGCCTCTGGTGATCTTCCTGAAACTGCCAAGCATCTCATAACCACCACACCTCGCACACCCGTCATGTACTTCTTACCCAAAATCCACAAACCTGACAACCCAGGTAGACCCATTGTCTCTGCTTGCGGTTGTCCCACTGAGCTTATCTCTAGCTACCTCGATCGTGTCATGGCACCCTTGGTTAAGGACTTGCCATCCTATATCAAGGACACCAAACATGCTCTCCAAATCTTTCATAACACTCATAAATTCATTTTCGCCATGGATGTCAAATCCTTGTACACTGTCATTCCCCATCATGATGGTTTGAGAGCACTCAAATTCTTCTTAGATAAGCGCCCCAACCAGGAACTGTCTACCACTGTTTTGATCCATTTGGCTGAGTTAGTGCTCACCCTCAACAATTTTTCATTTGATGGTGAGCATTACCAACAAATAAGTGGTGTAGCCATGGGAACCAAAATGGGTCCCAACTATGCCAATTTATTCGTTGGTTTTGTGGAAAAGCAGATATTTGAGCAATACACTGATCCCATACCTGATTACCTTGGTAGGTACATTGATGACTGTCTCGGCACAGCATCCTGTTCCCACAGAGAGTTGGGCAAGTTTATTTACTTTGTTAATAACTTCCACCCAGCACCCCAGTTTACATGGGAGATCAGTGAGACCAGTGTATCATTCTTAGATATACTTGTATCTATCAATGGCCATAAACTTGTTACTTCTGTGTTATACAAGCGGACTGACTCCCATAGCTATCTTCTCTTTACTGCTTCCCACCCTAACCACACTAAAAGGTCCATTCCCTTCTCTCAGTTCCTTCTCCTTCACCACATTTGCAGTGAAGATGAGGACCCATATCAAAAGTCAGGAAATGATCATTTGTTTTGTCCAGCACAGTTATCTAACCCCCCTCTTAGATACTGCCTTTTCGAAGGCATCCAATATTCCCCGATCCGAAAACCTGAGAGACCATGTGTCTAATGTTCCCAACAACAAAATACCCCTAGTTCTCGGTTGCCATCCCTTCAATTGCAAAGTAAGGGATGTCATTAGGAAGAATTTTCGTATCTTGAAAAACGACCCTGAAACATCTTCCATTTTCACCAATAATCCCTTAGTCTCGTTTAGACATAGTAAAAATATCTGTGAAACCCTAGTCCACAACTCTCTGCCACAGGACTCGTTGTCACCTTATGGCATGTTTCCTTGTGGTGTGAAGCTGTGTAAAACCTGTCAGTATATAGATTCTTCCACTACAATTTCGGCACCAAAATCTAAGTACACAATTAACCACCATTTCATGTGCACCTCCTCTCATCTCATCTACTGTATTTCATGCAGTAAATGTGGGATGCTGGTGAAACTGGTAGATATTTAAGGATAAGGTTTGGTGAGCATTGTCGTGCTGTTGTAAACAATGATGCTAAACAACAACCTGTTGCCAGACATTTCAACACTGGCAATCACAGTGTTTCAGATATGAACATTCGAGCTCTGTGTCCCATTTCTGGTAGTAATGATAGCCGCAAAAGCCAAGAAATGCGTCTCATTTCCCAACTTGGCACCATTCATCCCCTGGCATTAATGACCGCCTCTCTTACATTTAACTCCTATCTGTTTATGTCTGCCATCAGCAGATACTCTACATCTCACCTTATCTAATATTTCGTTCCTTGTTTTCTGTCTTTCTTGCTTTATCTTTGTTTGCTGCTACTTATATGCTAATATATTTTGTGATGTGATTTCTATATGTTGTTTATAGTTTGTTTTGATTAAATCCATCTGATTGGTTTATTTTTTATCACTTTTGTATTCAACTATAAAAGCACATGTTTTTCCCCCAACCCATTCTACTAACTTCCAGATGAAGGGCCTTCGCTCGAAATGTAGAAGTTCTCATTGTATTTTTCAGGTAGTTTTACACAACAGTCAACTGCCGTGTAAGGAGAAGTTCAAATTTACTTAAAATATCCACCAGTTGGTTTAAATGTTGCTATTATTTTAAATAGGATATCAGTTCTAATACAGACACCAATCCAAGGTTTAATTGACCTAAATTTCTTCCTTTTTGGAACTTTTGTGAGTTTCTTTTTCTCCCCTGTAGATATAAAAAATAAGTCAGGTATACTTAAAATTTTAAAATTAAAAAGGCTAGTATGTGACATCGGTTTGTATTGTCTGTATAATATTGTCTGGAATAATACCTGACTCTATTTAGTCTCTGAAAGTCTACACAGTATATGGAAAAATATGTTACCCTTTGCTACATGCCATACATCATAAGCATGCACATGCATAATAAGTTAGCCATGTATGCTGCAACTTGGACATGTCGATCTGTTACCAGCTTGTTGATAGTGACCTTATTTTTGTCAAGGTATGCAATTTGCCTCTTCAGCAACTCTAACTCCATTGCATTGCATTGGATTTTTTTACCTCAGTTGACTGAAACAGAAAAAAGTTGTACACATTTCTAATTATTTCATAAATATTAAATATGATAAAATAGAAATTCAGAACAATGGAATGCAATTACATGTTCATCAGTGGAATTGGAGCATGGAAGCTTGATAAACTTACGGACCAACTCCCACCATGTTTGATGCTAATTGGGAACATTTGGTAAAAATGTTTTTCAAATACTTCTAGTTTTGAATTCAATTGGAGGGGCGGGGGTGGGGAAGCTATCCCGCCCCTTTACCTTTATTAATTGAGTATCAAGTACTGCATTGCTGTTTACTTCCAATTAACTACCAGAACCAAAGAGAACGCTATGACCTGGGCTGTCAACTCGCATATCCGAAGCAACTGTTATGGATTTCCCTGCAATTTCCTTGAATAATGATGACTGTGCTTGTCCCCAGACACGGTAGACTGCTGGAATCGCATAATACTTCATCAGGCTTCATAGCTCTCAGTACTTTATATTTGGAATGTTTAAGGCACAGAATAAATCGTAGAACTTTCGTTGATTCCATTCCTGTACACAGTATACCAGATGCAAATAAAAGGCTCAACACTGGCAAACTTTTGCTGAAGGGACCAGTTTTCCATACAAACCTGTGGGCTGTGTTAGCTGTGCAAGATACAGAGATGGAACATAGGGAACCAGTATGATGGATTAACGTAACTATACATGTCGAACCACACTGTCTACATTCACCGAAGGCCCACAATATGGCTTCCTCAAAAACACGAATTTCATTTGCTTTTGCATTCCTCCTCAGTCACTGCATCACTTTCAGTTGAAATCTCTTCAAAGATGTACTCATTGTCATTCATACAGTTGTCATTGTCTTCATGCTCAGTCGATGCCGATTCCTCTTCGTCAGTCAATGCTACATGCTCAGTCAATGTTGAAGTAGTCCGTTGTGTTATAGTTGTGCTATTAGTTTTAACTTGATTGGTAGCTGCCGTGTCTGCGGTATATGTACTTGATGACAATGAAGGAGGTAGTTCTTCGATTGTTTAGTCCCTGACTTTACTGGACTTGCATTTATTGTCGTATCTAGGTTTTGCTTACTTTGTCTGTTTCAAGTTTGTTTACATTCTGCAGGCTTATTTTCGCATCTGCGCTTGGTGAGTATACGGTATCAAATAATTGTGTAGTTATGTATGTATGTCTGTGTTTTGACCGACTTTGTTTGTGATTTACTTGTATGTTTTTGTGTGGTCTGCATGTATTTTGATCGTAATTGACTGTCGCTATTACAGCCGTACACAGGGCAATACATTGCGAGAAAGTGACAATTTCAGTAAATATAACATAGGTACCTCGCAAAAACTTGGTCATTTTCATTGCAAATGAAATACATATCCTATCTAAATAAACTATGGTGAACAAAGACAATAAAATTTTTTGTTGCAGATGTTCTTTAACTCTTTCTGGTCGGTCGCATTTTAATTATGTTGTCGCAAGTTGTCGCAAGAGCACTTTGAGTACGATCTCCTTTGCAAAATATTTACCCCCTGGCAATGAAATTAACACCATTGGAATCCTTACAAAATAAGCTTTTTAACAGTGGGCTATTTTGCCGACTAAACATTACAGAATCAAAAATACTAAAAGTTTAATCCCAAACATACCTCAGTCATACTTCAGTTCAAATCAAACAATCTTTAATATCTTTTAATATCTTCAATATCTTGAAAGACTTCTAATGGTCGAAATTTAGCTTTTTATCTGTTTCTTTATGCTGTAAAACGTGCCTTCGATAGGGCTTTTAGAAATATTTATTTTGAATTTTTTTTATTTATTGGGAATTTTCCAACATGCACGCGCTTGTCGTAGTTTGACTATATATGGTTTGCCCACGCGCTTCAGTCCCGACAAAAAGATCTTATATAGGGTATTGTACCCTGGGGAATTCATTCCGGCCACTTAAAAAACCATAGCAACAGTCTTTGTTTGTGTTTGGGCCTTTTCCGGTTGTTTTTGTTTTCGCCGTAACTTTGTCAATTTTTATTGTGTTTCTTTGAAAGTTGGTCAGTATGTACTGTTTTTAAAGCTCTATAAAACGGTGTATTAGCGTATTATTTAAAACAGATGTTATAATCGACCAAAGGTACTGAATATATAATTAGTTTACGATAATAATAAATATCAGATTACAAAGGTGTTAAAACTCACGGAGATCTGTAAAACAATGTATTTAGCGATTTGTTTGGATTTAGTCAAGAACAGGTGTGTTTGCTGAATCGATTGGTGATCGATTGGTGGTATTTTCGTCCGTTTTGGGTGAGGGGCGCCAAAGATACAAGCGCTCAAAATCATCATGCGTTGGCGGATGATATTCGACGCTGCCGTTTAGAAAGAGTTAAACCAACCATGAGGACCCACACAGATTTAAATTAGCTTATTTTGGGGGTGTCGGCTACCATACCATAAGTCCGATATGTGCGTAACATGTTGACATCTATTACGAGTTAATTAACAAAATAATTTTCTCTCGCTTGAAATTCAATCCGATATTGTGGGATGTAGTTTAATCGTTAAAATTGATTAACCATGGTAGTTTATAATGCAAGTTTTCATCACCAATTAGTGATAATTAGAATCTTGAATATATATTTACAATAACTAGCACGCCAAATTCAATTCTAGCGAATGGCCACCTTTCAGAACGAGAATCGTATGAAGATCCAATCACTTATATTCAGACAAGCTTGATTGTCGTAGAAAATCGGTATGCCTACGATTAATCAATTTGTGGATACCAAAAGAAAAATGAACAGAACGCTCTGTTCAAACATTTATCGTCGGAGTTGAAACAGGTCAACATTGGCGATGTTTGAGACAGCAATGGCTGTCGAGTATCGCCCTGTACATTTAGCTTAAGAAGAAGAGAGCAAGTTTACACTATTTCATCATTCTGTGTTCTAGTGTTGGCCCTGAGAGAGCGCAACTTAAACAAGGATGTATTTTAGAGCGAAGTATTCCAGCAAATGATATCTGCTGTAAACGCAATGCCACTTGAAACATTTGCCACCAAATATGTTGAGCAATTTTATGGTTCTACGGAAGAAACTCGTTCAGGATTGATAGCGTCAGTTTGTGTGCCAGATTGGATGTATTTATTATTGAGAGTTAGACTCCGAATATCAGATTCAGGATGGCAGACGCTATTAAACTTGATGCACTTGGAAAGGACAGGGATAAGTCTCCATTGAACAATTTTTAAATGGTTGTGTGACATAGAGTTACTATAACTCACTGAATTAACTCACATTCCCTATACAATATACAATATAATTAATTATCACGAATCATGTACTATTTCAAAAACGAGTTTGAGTGTTTGATGAACACAGAACGAGTTTTTGAAATGGCTTCTCAAAACCAAAGGTAATGAACACCAATAAGGCACTGTTTTAGGACAATTGCATTGATTTTTTGTTAAATTACGATGAATGAAACACTAGTGTTTGATTATCAAACACTAGTGTTTAATGCAGTGTTTTACCGGGGATGAAAGCCCATTCATGTGACGGAATGGAGCTGATTGAGTAAATTGCTAATGAATTATTAATGAGTTTGAGCAATCACTGTCTGCTTCTATTAACACATATAATCTTCATTATCCTGCAAAAGACTGCATAAACAGGACGGATTTAGAGAAAACCAAAACAGTATAGTACAGTACAAAAGCATTAACTACATTAATAGTCTCAATACAGCACCCTATATAATATTTGACGGCTTATCAATATTAAATAGTGCAAGAGAATATAATTGATAATACTAATGTGTGGTGTTGTTTTAGTATGGTGATTTGAATTTAGTTTTAGTTTGCAAAAGGAATTTTATTTTAGTTTAGTTCTAGTTTGAAAGAGAAATTTAATTTTAGTGAACTTGGCAAACTTTTGCAATCACATTTCTAATGCACATCGACTTCCAAATAGGAGTAAGACTAAAGACCGAATGATTGTTAAATTTGTGAGGCGAGAGACAAAGGATAAAATCTACAGAAGTAATAATAAGCCAGTCTGCAAAACATCAATGGATTTGGCGTCGATTGCTCAGGAAGTTGGTAAGGCCATAAACAGTGCTAATTAAATTTATATTAACAAATCTCTTACACCTTATCGGAAAAAATATTTGGGCAGATAAATGAATACTGACGAAATAATCATTGGAAGCATGTTTGGACAGTAAATGGGAAAATTCTGTTAAGGGAAACAGACAGCTCAAGAATACATAGTTTCACCACCTTTGAACAGTTCTATGATTTTAAATCATGTTTTTATTTTAAATTTGTAATATTACAAATAATTGTGTGAACATGGTTGTTAAAAAAATGTCGATTCTTGAAATAAAAGTCATTTAACTTTGGCAACATTGTTGTTTCCCATAAAATCTTATAAAAATATACACACTCCCTGTGGATTGAGCCAAACCCAGAATATGCCGCAAAGTCCATCCAAGGTAAAGTTGTTAAAGCCAATTGCCCTTGTACTTGATAGTGGTAGTTATGATCATGTTTCAGACTGATTGTATTATTTTCAAATTCTGAATGATCTACTGCCTCTTGAACACTGATCCCAAGACGTCCAGCTTTGAAGCATGTCTTCACCTCTTAAACCACCATATTTACTCTCATAGGAGTGGCCATAAACCCCTCTATCAAGTGAGGTGCCAAGATGTGGCAATGAAGGGTTTACACACAACCAACATCAAACAGTTCAACTGCCTTTCTCTCAGAATTCATTACCTCTCTATAGAGTTCAACAACCATGTTTTGGTTTTCAATTCCAAATTTTATGCAAGGTATTTGAGAAATATCTGCAGGATTACAAATGCTTTTCACAAACAAGTGACTGTAATCATTTTTCTCTTAACTACTGGGCCAAATCGGGAAGCTGTAACATGCATTGTCTCTCTTGTTTCCAGATAACCCTTTTTGATCGCCCAAGAGTGTTCCTGAATATCTCATGACAATTAGAAAGACTTAAAGTGGGAGCATCTGCTGCACACTGGTCTGTGTCAATACATGTAATAGGTAAACATGGGTATGATATTCTGTCATTGTTTGGAGGTACTGTACCTTGATTGTGCACTGGTTGCAAATCATCATTTAGTTGCATATGTAATAACGATCCTTTTGCAACAACCCCAACAATGGTCGTTACAACTTCGATTTCTTGATTTTGATCAAAACCCTTAACATATATGGTACAGTTGGCATATTTTCTTGAAGTTTCTGGTTCATCCTTTTTAATCCATCAACATCCAAACACTGTCTCTTAAAAGGCCCAGGATCGAAATGGTTGGACACTAGTCCTTGTTTTCTCTTTTTTGCCATGTTTTCTGTGATGTGCTTGGGCATGTACAATTTTGTTTCTATCACTGGTTTATGAACAACTGTGCGTTTCCTATTTGAGATTCCCCAAGCTTGTGGTTTGGAGGTCCTTGACTTTGTGACAGAGTGTCTCAGTCAGGTTCAATCGACTGTATTTGTCAAGAAGCCATACGGTTGCCATAACATGACAACAACACCCAAATTTGCTGAAAAAAAGCAAAATATAAGACAATGTCGTCAATGTTTTGCAATAAAAATACCAAGAACCTACAATCTGATTAAAGGCATCATCAATACAAATAAAATTAAAGGTCCTTTAGGTTTTAATTTATAGCAAAAATTTAATCTAATGACAATTATCGATAATTCTTACCTCGCAGGACACTTTGGATCACACTGGGCGCACATTTACAACAAGTGCTCAACCGACTTCATCATCAACATGCAACATAAAGCACAAATGTAAATAGTATTTTCCTTCTTGCAGGTCTGTAAATCGTGGACCAGATTTTTCAGAAAAAAGCCTTTGTCAATAGGTTTGTCAACAACTGCAACTCTTTGAATATTTTCCTGAATTCTTCGCCAAAGTGTACAGGTCACCTGGGTTAAAACTGGACAGGTACCTGGGTTAAAATTTGTCGTTTGTACTTGGTATGCCCAACTTGTTTTCTTTATTAAATGTCAGATTTTCAAGTTTCGACTTGGTAAAAACCTTGTCCGGGTCTGGGTCAACAATTTTGCTACGCAGTTCAGGTATTTTGTTGTAGTTTCTACCCTTACAACCAACTCATCCTTTTTCCCAAGATAAAAACGGATTCTAAAAGAAAATATTTCAAAAGAGAATTTGAGACGTGCAAAGAGATCTTAAAGGTACATGGAAATTAATTGGGGAACTTATTAAACGGACAAAGGTCAACAATGTCCAACAAGAATTATAGGAAACAATAAGATTTTTACTACAAAGTATGATCACTGATCTAATAATAGACTGGATATAGCTTCTATACCTATGAAAAATGAAGCCAAAATCAATCGGTGCAAATTTACTTCCGGTTACCACTTTGCAGCGAAAACAATATGGAGTTGTATGGGGAAATGAGTCGGCGAGGCTGGTTTTTCACAATTTTGAGGCATTTCCAAGCGCTGGACTAAACCGTTCGTCTTGTAATGAAAAGAACAGGATATTTTCTTACTTTTGGAGAGATACTTTTGTAGATTTCGGTAAAAAATCACCGCTAAAGACGTTTGACAAGTTGCATACGCGGAGTCCATTTTCGGCCAAAACTCTCTGCCAAGTGGTCTTTCATGCTGGCATTTTCGCCAAACAAATACTCTGGCTGGATAGAAACTCAAGTCGAATGGTTTAAATGAAAGGTAAGCAATGTATAATAAGCGTTTGTCTTTCTCAATCAAGCGAAAAAGTATAGAATATCGGTGTTGCTCTCGGGTTATGTTGTGCTATGCCTATATGAACATTTATAGGAACAATAGCTTTATATCTATATTGGCTACTTGCATTTTGTATCTCAGATTGGAGTTATGGTTTTTGTTCTTGACCGAAAAATACATTTAAATAATATATAAATGGATTCGTTTCTAAAACAAGCTCTGTATCATTCATATTATAAACTGCTTCAAGTGTTTTTATGCAGAAAACAATCCAGTAGAGTCTGAGAGTAGTATGGAGCACAAGTATACACCATATTAAAATGGTGTATGCCAAGTTTGACTAGTTGTCAATTCTCACATTTGAAATTTTTATTATATAGAGACTAAAACATTGAAAATAGAAAACATTAAGACATGTCATCCTGATCCACTGGTGCTGACCGCTGTGATGGCAGAGAGGTCCTGTATTATAGAAAGTGACTTGTTGAAGTGACTGTATCATTGAACAATAAATTCTCTGTTCCTTTTCCAAAGTAGATGAACATTTTGTAATCATATGAACAGGAATAGCTATGTGACTCACATTTTTAATAGTGCTGTATAAAAATTAGTTGTTTTAACATAGTATGGATAAACTGATAATTATCTTTTTACTGTACCACGCCCATGGTCTTCCCTCACCAGATTAAGACCCCTAGTAAATTCTGGTGAGCTGCTCTCCTCTCTTGTAATATTCCATAGTCTAACATTTTCAGGGTTTCTTGTAGAAGGGAGAGAAGGCCATGGGTGGGGTTGGCAAAATGTTGACCTTTTCCATAAAGTATACATTACATGTATGCAAATTAAGTGTGGAAATGTATCACTTTCCCATATACATAAGAGTACCATAGACTGTAACTGGTTGTATTGTGTGTTCTGTTGGTTGTTCTCATGCATTTCCTTGTTGGTAACAAATACTGGTCATTTCAAAACCACCAAGACGGTTGACATGCTACTTCATGTTTCATAAAAAATGCACAGAGTTCTACTAATTAACCCATTGAAGGTGCATAATGCTTCCCTTGACAACTATAATTATCTGGTGTTAGACAGAGTATCATAGGCATAGGAAGCAACTTCAAGTTGGGGGGCACTTTGTCTTAAGGACATCTCTTCTATTAGAAAAGGGGACTTTTTCCATTGTTTTAGCTGATGATAACCATCACATTCAAGTTGATGATAATCACATATTCAAGTTGATAAAGATTATATCAGAGTGTTATAGTAAATAGAGAGTCTTGTTTAATCACCAGTGAATTGCAGTGATGAAACTATCCACTTTAATACATAGGAATGGAATGAAGTAGTGTATTGGATTGCTGTAGAAAGCTCACTGTGTCTCCTCGATGTGAAAGAAGAAAACAACTATTTGAAAGTTTGCAAATCAAATTTTGATTGAGCTCATACAACTTTGTCCCATGTCCTTTTTACAATTTTAGTATCATATCTGCATAAAAACACTTGAAGCAGTTTATAATATGAATGATACAGAGCTTGTTTTAGAAACGAATCCATTTATATATTATTTAAATGTATTTTTCGGTCAAGAACAAAAACCATAACTCCAATCTGAGATACAAAATGCAATTAGCCAATATAGATATAAAGCTATTGTTCCTATAAATGTTCATATAGGCATAGCACAACATAACCCGAGAGCAACACCGATATTCTATACTTTTTCGCTTGATTGAGAAAGACAAACGCTTATTATACATTGCTTACCTTTCGTTTAAACCATTCGACTTGAGTTTCTATCCAGCCAGAGTATTTGTTTGGCGAAAATGCCAGCATGAAAGACCACTTGGCAGAGAGTTTTGGCCGAAAATGGACTCCGCGTATGCAACTTGTCAAACGTCTTTAGCGGTGATTTTTTACTGAAATCTACAAAAGTATATCTCCAAAAGTAAGAAAATATCCTGTTCTTTTCATTACAAGACAAACGGTTTAGTCCAGCGCTTGGAAATGCCTCAAAATTGTGAAAAACCAGCCTCGCCGACTCATTTCCCCATACAACTCCATATTGTTTTCGCTGCAAAGTGGTAACCGGAAGTAAATTTGCGCCGATTGATTTTGGCTTCATTTTTCATAGGTATAGAAGCTATATCCAGTCTAATATTAGATCAGTGAGTATGATATATCAAATCAATTTAATGAGCATGTTGTTAATGTAGGTTCAAAACTTGCTGAATCAATTGGCTCCACCAATATAAATCAACGGATTATCTACATAATTCTCCAATGTCAAGTTTTCATGTCACCCTTCCCTGAAAGTGAAGTTTATCACCAATTTGTTTCACTAGATAGTAGAAAGTCTTCTCTTGGTGTTCCTAATAGCTTGATAGCAGCTGAAATCACACCCATTTTTACTTTTATATTTAATAGATCGATTGAAACAGGAATAGTCCCTGATATCTTAAAGATCTAGAGAGTGACACCCATAAATAAAAATGGTGCAACCACTGATCCATTAAATTACAGACCAATATCCACATTATCATCTTTTGCAAAAGTACTTGAAAAACTAGTTTATAAACAGCTTTAATAATTAGTAAATCATCAAATTCTCCTGTCAAAATTAAGTAAATATGGATTGACTAGTGAGGATTTAAAGAATGGAAAATTGGTTTCGGCAGAGGAGATTAGCACGACACGATATAAGTTGTGAAAGTGGGATTGACTGGGGGATAAAAGCGTGTGCGGGAAAACGAATTACGCCAGCGAAAATGACGGTTGATGATGCGTGTCAGCGTCTTAAATTTGTAGTTTGTAAACAGCCTGAAGACCTGTAATAAACCTTTTTGAAGTATCCTGGATTGAATTTATATTTAGAAATAAAGAATTATCTTGATATTAAAATGCTTAAGCAAAATGCATTGTGCTCTAGTATACCCATATATCAATTATGGACTTATGAGCTGGGGATTAAGCTAGAATATTACATACGCTAACACGGTTAATGGACCGTCAAATACTTTTGAATTTCTACGATTCTTTGAAGATGCATTTCATTCGGTTGATCCAAATACAGGACGACCATGCTTGGAACCTGGTGATGTTATAGTTATGGACAATTGTCCATTTCATCACAATGAACTGAACATAGAGCTGATATACTTGCCATGCTACAGCCCAGATTTTAATCCCGCAGAGTATGTGTTTGGTAAAATCAAGACCTTGATGAAATACAGGCTGTGGGATTTAACGAATGCAAATCTAATAGAGTCTCTGTACAATGCCATAAATTCGATAACATTAGGCGATATGCGTGCATTTTTTCGAGTAACAGGTTATTTACAAGTTTGACTGAATTTTTGTGCTATATGCTGATTATTTTGTATGTCAAGTTGCTATTTGTGTTTGTAAATAAATATATGAAATAAATTGTTTATGTTATGTTTGTTTTTACTAATATCCTTAACTTTAATAATGATTTAAAGTGCTTGTTTGAACTTAGTTTGAATTTATTTGTTCGACAAACTGTAAACATGACAGCGTGGTGTGAATATAGATAGACTACCTGAAAAATACAAAGAAAACTATAATAGTCGGAAGGTCTTTGCTTGAAACGTATAAGTTTTCTTTGTATTTTTCCGGTAGTCTATCTATTCACACCACGTCACCACGCTATTTTGAAGAAACTACATACACTGGCACCCCCTTCGAGATATATAAACATGAAAGCAATTTATTTTTACGAATTTTTTGTCACAAATTTAATACATGTAAGTAATATATTTATATAATCAAACAAATGTCAATAAACAAATCAAAATTCTCAGTAAAATTTACAACTTAAGTAAATTATTACAACTATTACATGAACAAAATATCAAAATGAACAAAAAAACAATGCAAGCTCATTCTGTCAATTTCAGATTGCAAACTTCCGACTTATAATATAAACAAACTTCGGAACTTTGCATTCAAAGTCCAAGCCCAATCAAACTTATTAGAACAAATTTTATGGCTAAACGTACTATGCTACAGTGTGTATATATTGTGTTTTTAATTTATTTTACAATCGTAAATTTGCAAATTCTTGGGATCAAAGACTTCATACCGGAAGTTTGCAATAACCAAAAGCTTCCATTAGTTCGATAAAATGTAAACAATGTTAGCAGTGCTAAAAAAACAACAGTTCGCTGTATGTGAAATTGATTGTAAACAACGCATACAGTGATAATGAAAACGCTGTTTCATATTACTTAACGCTGTAATCCATGGTGGATGTATAAAACTTTCTTACCGTTTTCGCTGTAGTTGCAATAACGCTGCAGCTGCATTAGCTTCAAATTCAATATCTATGGGTTCAGTGGAGTTTGTTGTGTTTGGACTGTCTGCACCCAAACACGTGATTGAATCGTCTCTGGAGAATCCATCTGTTCATGCTGTAGTTGAAGTGCTAATTTGAAATCCTTCTCCTCTTTTGCAGAAGCAGGGAAACAACTCAAACTTGCCTTGCTAAACGTGGAATCAGATTTATTTCCCGAGACTGTTTCCTTTACTAGTATCGGTGGCGTATTCATTTGAAAGCAAACGTTTCTGTGAACACATGCGTTGATCGGTTAACAAGGTAGAAGAATCAAGGACCACGCTGTGGAGGAGTTGGAGTATGTTTTCCCTTGAAGGAAGTTTTCCATGTAAATTTTTCTGCATGATAGCCACATCCTTGTTTAAAAGTGTCCAGTTTCTTTGACCGTATGGAGTGTATCTGCGCTGTAATTCCACAACAATTACATCTTCTATTTGCTTTGGGATGGATGTCATCACTTTATTCGCCGCACTCTCTGCATTTTGAATTTCGTTTTGAGCTGTTGAAAGATTTCCTTCCAGTTTAGCAATTTCTCTTTGCAAAGTAGAAATTTTAATTTTGTCACTGACGTGTTTTGCAAGATTTCCACACAAGTATGCTGATTTACAAGGACTGTAATTGCATCGCTTTTTGGTGTGCCCAAGTTTTAGGTGGCATTTACCACATGTTGTTACGTTCCTACCCTTTTCATCTTCTGCATTCTGCTGCGAAGCCAATCGAATTTTGCTATCACAGCTTGCGAGATCCTGGTTTTTGGTTTTCAACAAACGTTGGATATCGTCTGCTGCCTTTTGTTTGTTTTTTTGCGTATCTTTCCAAAGGAAGCATTCTTGGTTCCTGTCTGGCCTGGTTGTCGTGGTCGTCGTCATCTGAGTCTTTGAACAGAGATTTTTCCTTCAATTGGTGCAGGCAAAGAAATTGATCGTTTTGCTCGCGATGACAGAACAGTCGACTCACCATGTGCAGCTTTGCCAAGGATATCGTTTCTACTAGCCTTCTCGACAACTGACAGCGATGAACTATTTGTGATGTGCAAGCCAGGAGAATCAATATAACTAAGTTTAAGTTCGCATTTTCGCATGTGTTCTTTTTAGCCCCAAAATTCCCTATTAGAGTCTGGGCTCTAATTTCGCATTAACTTATTTCGCAAGAGCGCTTACACTTCCTTCTATGTAATCTGATTTTACTTCTTTAGCATCCAGTTGTCATGCTTATAACACATGATTTGCATCAAAACAAAATTTTAGTAGACCAAATGCTTGTACAAACTATGGTAAATTTACATTTAAGTTTATAGTATTAAGGAGTCTTATATAATGCACTTGTTTCACGTTCATTGTAGATAACTTATAATATAGACAGTGGTCATCTCGAAAGCGTTATGCTACTTTGACCACTGTGCACATTTAATTACTATACACCTCCATATTGCCAACTCTGCAAGCGCTCAAGGTATTTGCTATCATGTGAACTAATATTCAATGCCCTTTCCACTGAGTCTGAAGCCTTTAGTGCATTCCAGAGAACTCCCAAGTCTCCTGGGGCAATGACATTCAGGGAAGCCACAACAGAATCCTTAGCTTTGGTTACCTGGTTTTGTTTAGTCCTTACGTTTTGCATTCTCCCACTGTTTCTTACAAGGCCCTACCTGTGCTACATCACAGGAAGACAGAAATTCGGTCAGTTTCCTCCTCTGGAAAACGAGAGTATTTTGAGCAACCTCGAACCCAGGCTAATTCCTATTTGAGCTAATCAGAAAATTGACACTTGTTCGCATCTCGTACAGGGTTCTGCAAAATATGGCAATTGCCCAATTAAATAAATTAGTTCTTGTGTGAGTCAAGAGTAAAAAGTCGAGAGTCGAAAAATTCACCAGATAAGGCCATATTAAGATGTAGTATTACCAAATAGCTATGAAATCAAGACAAGTGTTTTAAATAAGTGTAAGCATGTTTTAATACATAAGTGTACTCTTGGTAGGCATTTGCCAGGCAATGAGTTTGAAGCCGATTGATGTAGAAAGTCTGACAGCCTGGCTTTCACACACATGTAAACCGCTTGAACAAAATATTATGTGAGAATTATTATTTAAGTAGGCAGAATAAATATTAAGGTTTACATATTACATATAATCCCATAAGTATGATAAATCAATTACCCAGATATAGAAAAAAAAGTGCAGGGTATAAGTTCTATAATTACGTACAGGGTGTCACAACAAACCGGACACTTTTTAAATCGAAATTAGCATTGTTAAACGGACAACCTATTGCGTAGTTATGCTCTTTTATACGTTAAAAGTTATCCTTAATTACTCATGTGGATCACCGGATCTTGCAACAAACTAAACACACATATGATGCCTGAAATAGGACAGCACTTTTGATTTTTTTTTCTTATTCCTAGGAGCAAATGGTACTATAAATGGTATTAATTTTATTCATTTACTCTACCATTTATAATTTCACACTTATTTCTCTTAGGGGGAATAAAACAATAATAAGACACAAGCACAACTTCTTAGTCTTGTGATAAGGGAGTAAGAGGGAATAACACTGCATGCTGCCCCCCCCCCCAAAGTCCCTGATCTATGCTTCGCCACATGTTTGTATATATATAGATCAGTGGTTTGTACCGAATACCGATATTGTGATTCAGATCGTTCGCATGTTTTATATTACTGTGTATATGGTGACATAATGAAGCGACATAATCCTTTTCTCTTAGAAAAGTGCGCGATCGGTACGCCGTTCAACAAGCATGTGCCGAGGACATAAAGACTTTAACAAATGCCGTCCGAAATACTAGTTTGCCCAGCGTGACAGATATAAATCTTTCAGAAGACGATGCACTGTTGATCCTAGCCCCCAAACTAACGATGGAAGGTCTTTTTGTATTAAGAAATACCATCTCGTGGGTCTGATGCTTATCTGCGCACTATGCTAATCCACCAAATACTTACTGCAACTGGTTCACTTCCCTTCTCTGGTATGACCATCGAAGAAGTCGATTGCTATGTGAAGTTCTTTCAACAACACTGCGCTAACTTCATGTCAACAAATAAATTAACAAAACAGCAGCTTTTCCATCAATTTAATACAAGCGACTTCAATGCTTCAATGTTCCTTTCCCCGCCTGTCCAATGCTGCATGACGTGTGAGAGAAACTTGACAATGCACAATCCTCCTTCAAGGGTATGAAACACTGTGTAGCGGTGAATATGTTTTAAGATTAAGCTACTATATTTTGCTCTTTCATATTCTGTTATTGAGCACTCTTCGTTCTGCTACAGACAACGAAAAATTGTATATATATATATATTTTCGGTTACCTCAAAACTGTAAAAGAATCATCAGGCAGTAACAAGTATCGAAAGAAATGACCGCTTATATGCTTCCTGCCAGTACATGGGGGTGTATGTGGGAGACAATGTGTGCATGCATGGCTTTGTTTGTGTTGTTTACACAAAATGTATTACGATGATGACACCGTGAAATTATTTCAGCTCTTTTGTTGAGTAAACAATTCTTGTTTTTTTTCTTTCAAAATACAAATTTTTTCTTCTAAACATAAATTGCACCGTTTTGATCCTCCCGTGTACGAAATAGAATGTTTTAAAATTTGCCAATTAATACTGAAATCCTTATTGTTTTCTTTCAATGTCCAAATATATTTCGAAAGTTCTGTGTCGTTTGCATGCTTTTTATGCTGAAAAGATTTAGTGTGGTTGGCCAATCGCTCTTTGAATGTGGTTGCAGTCATGCCAATGTAATTTTTGATCGTAATTTTTGATAATGTTGCTTACTGTGACTGTTGCTTTGTATACTATGTCCCTAGTTATGCATTGTTTTTGAAGCGGGCAAATGGTGTTTTCTCTACAACTAAAATTGGTAGTGTCCCTGTCCTGTGGCTTGTTATTCCTAGTTATAGTGATTAACTGACTTGACATTGTTCATGCAGCTGTAACTTACTTTAACTGTATTTCTGTAAAAAAAATTTATGGAGCTTGTGGTGCAGTGGAAAATGTTTGTCAATTAGACTAAGGAAATTACGTCCTATGTTTGTGCTAACACTCTTGCTAAATGGTGGTTTGAACCAAATGATGTTGCGTTGCCTATTCCTGTGTTGTTGCTGCGGTGTGTGCTGAGTGTAGCTAAGTTCATGATTAAAGCTGCTATGCCTAAGTGCGTTCTGATATATGCGTGCAGATTCCTGAAAAGTTTGCTCATCTGATGAAAGAAGTGCGATGCGCTTGTTAATTGATGCAGGTAGTTGCCTTGTGATGCTCGGTGGGTGATTAGAGTGCATATTTATGTATAGTGGATAGTCATTGGGCTTCCTATAGGGCCCATGTTTTCCATTTCGAACAATTTAGGAATCGGCGACAGAATAGAAAAAACGAAAAAACGCGAAGCATTTATATCTTTAAAAGACCACAAAGAATATTTCGAAAGCAATCCAAAATGCCGATTAATTAATCCCGCTAAAAGCATTACAAAACAAGTTATTCAGTGGTTTGGCAATATAAAAGATAAGGACATACAGTTTTTATTTCGTTTGACATTGTCAATTTCTACCCATCCATTTCTGAAAAACTATTGGACCAAGCTTTATTTTGGGCTTCAAATTTGGCTACTATACCTGAAAACGATATTTCAATAATAAAACATGCTAGAAAATCTCTCCTGTTCAATACCGGAATTTCATGGATAAAAAAGATAGCAAAAGTTTGTTTGACGTTACCATGGGCAGTTTCGACGGCGCGGAAATTTGTGAGTTAGTAGGCCTTTTCATTTTAAACCACCTGAGTAAGAAATTTTGCAAAGAAAGCATCGGCCTATATAGAGATGACGGTTTGGCTATTATAAAAAGTAAATCAGCACGTTTAGCAGACAAAACAAGAAAATATCTCCACAAAATTTTCAAGCAGTTCGACCTAAAAATTACCACCAAATCAAATTTATGCATGGTAAACTTTTTAGATGTAACTTTCGACCTTAACAATGGAAAACATAGGCCCTATAGGAAGGCCAATGACGATCCACCATACATAAATATGCACTCTAATCACCCACCGAGCATCACAAGGCAACTACCTGCATCAATTAACAAGCGCATCGCACTTCTGTCATCAGATGAGCAAACTTTTCAGGAATCTGCACCCATATATCAGAACGCACTTAGGCATAGCAGCTTTAATCATGAACTTAGCTACACTCAGCACACACCGCAACAACAACGCAGAATAGGCAACACAACATCGTTTGGTTCAACCTACCATTTAGCAAGAGTGTTAGCATAAACATTCCTTAGTCTAATTGACAAACATTTTCCACCGCACCACAAGCTCCATAAAAATTTTAACAGAAATACAGTTAAAGTAAGTTACAGCTGCATGAACAATGTCAAGTCAGTAATCACTAAACACAATGCACACATATCTAGGAATAAAAAGCCACAGGACAGGGACACTACCAATTGCAGTTGTAGAGAAAACACCATTTGCCCGCTTCAAAACAATGCATGACTAGGGACATAGTATACAAAGCAACAGTCACAGTAAGCAACACAAACACGATCAAAAATTACATTGGCATGACTGCAGGGCCTCTTTTAACTAATGTACTGGAGGGGCCAAAGCGTCCCCAGCCCCCATGTTGGCCCCCCCAGTGAAGGTCCCTTTTGTCCAAAATATAAGCAAAAAGGGGGAAAAACTAAGTTTAGAGGAAAGTTATGGTATTCTCACAACAAAACCTGACTCCATTTAGATGGGATATATCAAAAATTGTCTCTGAAAATGCAGGAAATCAAGAATACAAACTTTTCTGGGGGAGGACCCCCAGATCCCCTTTCAGCTTCTCACACCTGTAATACACCACCTACTTGTTACGTCCCCTTTCAATTATGCCCCCCCCCCCCACTGACGATTTCTTAAAAGAGGCCCTGCATGACTGCAACCACATTCAAAGAGCGATTGGCCAACCACACTAAATCTTTTCTGCATAAAAAGCATGCAAACAACACAGAACTTTGGAAATATATTTGGACATTGAAAGAAAACAATAAGGATTTCAGTATTAATTGGCAAATTTTAAAACATTCTATTTCGTACACGGGAGGATCAAAACAATGCAATTTATGTTTAGAAGAAAAATTTTGTATTTTGAAAGAAAAAACAAGAATTGTTTACTCAACAAAAGAGCTGAAATAATTTCACGATGTTGTCATCGTAACAAATTTCGCGTAAACAACACAAACAAAGCCATGCATGTACACATTGTCTCCCACATACACCCCCACGTTCCGGCAGGAAGCATATAAGCGGTCATTTCTTTCGATACTTGTCACTGCCTGATGATTCTTTTACAGACGAAACAGCCTGTTGCAGACAAGTTTTGAGGTAAGCGAATATATATAGTGAATCAGGCCTGGAAACTGATATCAAAGGTAATAGATCGTCTTCATCTACGTAATCATGTAGATCCTAAATGCAGACAGATGTATAATGCTGAAGATAAGGTACCTTCCACCTACAACATCATGGCATGTGAACAAACATTTGTATGGGCAAGCAGATTGAAGAAGGTGATTTGTGCCATGCTCAGACTGCATCAATTTTTCTTTATTCATCGTTCTGTAAAGCGGTGGAATAGTTACACAGACGTATGTCATCTTAAAGTGCTTATATCAATTTTTGATATTTAATAGAGGACAAAAAGTTAGTTAATAAGTTCCTTTACAGTTTTCGCTTTTCGTTTGTGAGATAAACGACTTTAAACATGGCAAAATGGGCTATTTTTGAAAAAAGTCGCAGGCAGGAAAAGGACAGGAAAAGGCCTGGCACAACATTTGTGTGACGTAGCTTAAGGGACGGAAGCTTTACTTTTACTGTGTTGACTTGTATATTATTGCTTCATCAGGCAAAACATAATTTTACTCAGTTGAAAAACAAATTGCTTTACCATTTTAAAGTGATGACCAGATCACAGCCCAGCAGAGATCCAGTATGAGTGTGGACTGTACTGTGTGGCTGAAATTTCGGTGATTATTAAAATAACGCACAGCACAAGCGTGACAACTCTGCATGCTTCTATGGTCTGCTTTAATATAATATAATATTGATAGATTATTTGATCTCTAGTCTAGCCCTTGGTATGGCTACGTTTTCCATTATAGTTTAGTGGTGGATTTATATCACATTTCCAATTCCAGAACCGATAGCGCTTCAGACTGCTCAACTGACAAGCTTCGCAAAGAGCCAAAGACCTGTCTCGAAAAGTAAACATTGTCATTTCAAGCGGATTGTATATATTAGAACAGTCGGACAACACCAATATGTTTGAAAAAAATGTGTTAAATACGTTGATCTAAGGAAATAAGAATGCACCTTCTACTTTTCGCAGTGACTGCGTCAAATTTGCGCAATGTAAGCCTGTACAAAACGTACATGATAAGCTGTATAGCATAAGCATGACCCTGACAGATCAGTCTCGTCACGGTGTTCGCAGCTACTATAGAGAAGACACATCATTTCTATGTAAATCATATTACATATACGCAGTCATTTCTATGTAAATTATATTACATATACGCAGTCAAAAATAGTTCAAGGACGCTTTAAAATGGCACAAACAAGGCCTTGTTACTATTCCAGACAGTTATAAAGTAATATAATTAAGATACTTGTGCCGGAGATGATGGCGCGTGGTATTATATTTCAGCCATTTATTATTATAACCATGCCGGGAGGGGAGTGTTCTACAATCGTTTCGTCGTCTTGTCATTCACTACACTAAGGAGAAGCTAGAAGCTAATTCTTTCCCTAGCTCACCGCAGGAGGTACGGTCTGCAAACTATTGCCAACGATTTAACAGTAGGATATGCAAGCAAGCAGACAGTTCATATGGCATTCATTGCAACTAAAACGTTGGCTTGTATTTAGAATGTTCATCGTAGTTGGCGTCGCAAATATTATATGTTATTATGTTGGCCTTTTCTGATCAGAATTTCTGGATATATCTTTTGGTTATAATTTGTAAACATGTCCTCGCCTGCGAAGCTTTAGCACAAATAGACGAAGGCAATTGTGTCTTGTCTTCCGTACTTAGGCCATGTCTGCTTAAGCATTGACAATGTAGTTGTTTAAATTATGCATTGCAAACTGCAGTCACATCTTGTACACCTTCAGAGTATTCTGGTATATTTTGTGGGCAACATAAGGTTATCTTTGATGGAATAATATTTATTTTTAGTCCCACTAGCAGTTTTCTCTAAGCCAGATAAGTCAATACATATAGCGCGTCATAAACAAGTTCCTTAAGTTACGTCACACAGGCTCGTCCCAGACTCTTAAATACATATATCTCGCAAACGAAAAGCGAAAATTAAAAACTGTAAAAGAACTTATTAACTAACCTTTTGTTCTCTATTCGAAAATCAAAAATTATTTTTTGTGATATAAGCACTTTAACCTTAAGACACCTGTTTTACCAAAGCTAAGTAAGGTGAATAGAATTTCAACAGCAGAATAATGCTTGCTATAAAGCAATTCACAAAAAGGAACTGACAGTAGAAACTATGTAATAGGCTTTGAAATATTATCTTGTTACTAAGAGGAAGTTATACTGTAGTAACATGTACATGGTTGGTCAGTAATTCCTATTCTTTTCTTTTGAGCTCAGTCCAGAACTTACTGAAAGTTGTTATTTTGTTCGTCAATCTACTTACAGTGTTAAGGAATATTTCATTAGTACTACGCTTGAATTAAAAAAAAAGTTGTAGTGAATTTGTGAACTACAGAACATGTTCATCAAAATAATGTTATGAAATCTTAATCTTTTTGCTGTAACATTGAAAGTAAATTGTCTTTATAAAGGTAAATTAGTTTTGTTGCCTTTGGCTTTTAGAAATTCACGATAACCATGTTCAAAAAGACATATTAAGTAAAAGAACATGAATGCAAGGGAAAAGACTTAAAGCATCAGTGTCACCCTTTGCGCATCCTGTTCTGCGCATAACATTGTATATTCGGAATATATCTGAAACATTCGACTTTGTATCATACGAAGTTATGGAAGCGTCAACAAGTGCGGTAAGTATGATTACAAATGTGCATATATTTACATTATCAATAGCCGAAAAGACCAAACAATTGCTGTATTTGATACAGGTTAATAATTGCAGTTGCAAAAGTTCATGTGCCACGAAAAGGAAAGAAAATACTAACCGAGGTTGCCTGTGTAAAGCAAAGAACCTCGTGTGCTCAGTCAACTGCAAGTGTGGGACTCTCAAAACACCTTGCAAGAATAGTGTATGTTTGCGAAAAACAAATGTGCTAATTTACCTTTCATTTGTATGTTTTATTTAACATGCATTTCTACTTATAGGAAAACGTAAGCGAAAATGGAGTACGCCGTGATAGATTGCCACGTTGTCCAAATACGAAACAGGGATTCCGTGGCTTGACATGCAACTATGAACGATGATATTACTGAAGATCAGCAGAGAGATAAAGAAAACAATGATGTAAAGGTTTGTGAATTTCTACTACCAGATTGAAACATTATGAAAGGCGATTACGAATAACGTGTTTAGTCGAATGTTGATAAATCACAAAAATATTCATATTCCCTGATGGCAGTATAAAGCCAAATAACTATTCATATGCTGACACCTCATAATGTGCAATTTTATTCCAGTCTGTGAAATATGATATGCTAACATTTTGTATAATAGCTATTATATAGTAAAAAATAAAATAACAAACCTTTGTTCCTTTACCCATTAGCTGGCAATGTACCACTTTATTATTTTACTCTGTCTAACGGCAGACGATTTTATTCATCATTGGTAGGATATACTGCCAGTAAATGGGTTAATTAGGGACACCCTAGCACCCTCCCCCCGAGACAACTTTGTAATGCGTTTATATGCAAAAATTTAGCCTGAAAGCCTGGGAATATTGTCTGAATTGAGGTACTATACATGATCCAACGTCAAACCTAGGTAGCTCGGGGGTAGGGTGACCATCTTATCTGAGCCAGCTTTAACCCATATAAACAGACTCTAATGCCATAAGATTTATTTGTCATTGGTGGGTACTGCCAGTAAATAGGTTAATATAGGTTCACAAGTTTATACATGTTCAAGTGGTGTTTGAGTATGCTTTGATTGAATGTTCTAAACATATACATGTACATGAGAAACAATTAATCATGTCTGCAGTCATTGAGGTGCTCGGCTCTAATTGCCTTGCTTGATTCAATCATTGAATCAACCAAGGCAATTAGATTCAATGACTGCCTTGGTTGATTCAATCATTGAATCAACCAAGGCAATTAGATTCAATGATTCTCAAATATTTTATGTAATGTTAGATAGTTCATTATTTGATTATTTTAAATAAAATAAAATAACATCAAATTTACAGGTATTTATTCATACACTTGACGATGAGACTGTCAAAAAGCTTGCAATTAGAAGCCTAAGAAGAGGAATAGGGAGTATGGATTACGTTCACACCCTTCTTACTGCAGAGGATGATCTGATTGATCATGTTGAAGAGATTTCTGGTTAAGTAAGAGAACAACAGGGCCTTTTTGAAGGAGGTGCAGGTGAAGGATGTCGGGCTAGTCAGCAGCAAGGTGCTTACTCAACAGTAGAAGGTGAAGCTGTTCCTCCATGGTGTGTGTGTTCAAATTGCAGGCCTGTGCCTCAAGAGATTGAGAACAAGTGCTGCAATCAGAAAACATGCATAAACATCATCACGGTTTTCAAAGGTATGCCTGGACCCTGATGTGCTTGAACTGTGCATTCGAAACATAAGACATTAGAAATGATCAAGAAGATAATAGTACGAGGCCTTTCCGTAAAGCCGCTTACAGACAGTTTATTTTGGCTCAACATGGATATTTGGGGAAAGGGAACCGCCGAGTTTGCCCATCGTGTGTAGTATTAAAAATGAGACAATGCTATCCATCTGTTACTGGAGTTTACATGGGATACAGGGAACGATAACTAAAGCTAATGATAGTATAAATATAAGAGTTAGTGTTATTAAAATCTACTTTTTCGTTGTAGTATGTCCCTTGTTGCTGGTGCTGGTTTGTGTGCAATAGTGGGAGCAACGTTGCCTGGGTCGCTAACATTGAGGGGGACATTGAGGGTTACATTCTCTACATCATGCAGTCTCTGGTTGGTTATCTTTGACATAGGAATTGGAATGTAATCATATCATTTATCGACTTTTACATTTTTTACATCCCACTGTCTGGTCCGGTTATATCTTCTGGTGATCATATCAACACCGAGTTTACTTCTGGCATTTGGAAGATTGGCATGGTAATTCCAATCTATTTCTGTCAATTGCTTCCGGGCTTTATACACTCTATAACTAATGGAATAATGTATACATTACAACATGACTTTTCACAGTATACGAGCATATAATAATTCGCCGGAATATACATTAAAATTCATAAAGCAATTGCTATCTCACCTGAATGGCACATTCTATTTCTCCAGTGTGTCTGCCAAATAGATAAAAAGCTTATATATATATACAACTTCTATTTATTTATATTATACATGTGTCAGTGATGGATTTGGGGGGGGATGCTAATTTTATTAATTTCCCTATCAAATACAAGACTTTAGTCTTTAGAATAATAGAATCTATCGAGACTAAGTCCCCCCTGTCCATACAACAAGCAACTCAGTTGTGCCACATGGAGGCGGTTTTACCAGAACACTGATGTATGTTGATGGTTGTGTGCTGCACATGACCGACACCTACAAAGCACTGACCGACACCCTACCAGATCATACTGGATCCATCACTAACATGTGTATGTTTTGGTCTACGAAACGCAAAATAGTGCTCAATACAATATAGATAGAGCAAATATAGATTTTCGCTTACTCCAAAAAGCCACTACAGTCTGTTTCATCTGTGAAGAATCGTCAGGAGCTGATGATTCTGCACACATGAAACAGACTGTATAGTGGCTTTTTGAGGTAAGCAAATATTTATTTTATATATCTTAGAAAGAGTCTATACCTAAATCTTGTATAATATTTGAAGCTCTCTAGTATCTCTCTGTATTGAGGATAACCTTCTGCAGCTCAATGAAATCATTGTCGTGCCTAACAAACCAAGGAAGGCTCTCATCATGATCTCCTTCAGGATGCTTGCATTTACCACCAAGCCATTCATGGGTATTGCACACATGATGTAATAACCCTATCCACATGTCCTGTAGGTTTGT
Organism: Trachythela sp. YZ-2020; assembly: GCA_016169945.1. NCBI lineage: Eukaryota > Metazoa > Cnidaria > Anthozoa > Malacalcyonacea > Clavulariidae > Trachythela > Trachythela sp. YZ-2020. The sequence goes on from JADLSH010000350.1 coordinate 4,283,188, forward strand.
AATGAAAAGTGATCATTTGTAGAATTTACATGCATGATTGAAGAATAAATTTTTATCATGATCTAAAAACTAACCTTCATCAGTTTTGCATTAATTGCAACAATACCAAAAATGACAGACTATATGGCTTGACCAGTCTTTTATTTTGTTGATTGCCTTAGGTTCGCCAAGCTGAAATCAAATAAAATAATTTTTAGCATGTGAAAAATAATAGAGATGAAAACTGTGAACAAGACAGAACGAACATGAGTTCATTAATACAATCACTTTAACAGGAAAATTTGTCTCTGCAACCAACTTGAGAACTGACTAACCTTGTCAAGACACTTTTTTATAGATTTTGCCTTGTGCCAAACATCTAGACTGTGTTTCACTTCTTTGAAGTCATTTTCTGAAATGATAACAATTATTTTTATACATTACTACCCCATGCATGAGTAAATAGAGGGAGGTTCCCTTGTTTATATAATATATTGACTATCTTTTACATCACCTCTAATCACTTAAATGCAGTTTCTAAACTTAAACTTACCCATTAATTTCTTGACAGAAGTTGAGGCATCAGTGACCAACTCAACCACATTTAAGTCTGCTTGAACTTTTTTTAAAGATTTCTTCAACCCTTCTATCTCCATGTTATTAGAAACCAAGCCAACATGTTGTTTATCCACAATTTCAACATTTAGGATGTACTTGGAGCTAAGTTCTATTATAAAGTAGCATAGATTCTTTGCGTTGAAGCCAGGGGAATCACACTGGCCATCACCACCAACAATTATAATCTTGGCCTCGAAATTCATCCATTAGTTGGTTTCTCATCCATCCCCACCACTCACCCACTGCTGGCAGAAGATACAGTCTCTGTATTCTAAAGTATGACGATTTTGATATCAAGGCCAAATTCATACTTGCAGCCAAACGCTTCACTTTGCCAAAGTTATTTCCCGACAGTAACACAGCTGCAGCAATTTGGATGTTATTCACATACATAAGATTGACTTCATGAGAGGAACAGAACCTAAATATGTGTCCAGACTGACATGAAATGTTTACAATTAAGGTTGTACCGACAAGATGATGTGTAACATGTGGAATGTTAGTGCAACCTGGAGTCTGACAACGTTTTGCAAATACATCCAACAGCAAATCCAGGGAGCAAATGAAGCATTGCTCAGTAACCATATTGAACTCTCTATCAAGTGTATACTTCTCATCCCCTCGACTGAATTTAGGGTGTGGTCCAAACTCAAAACATCACATTTTGTTCTCAGCATCACCATCCAAATCATCTTCAGGAACAGAATCATCAATATGCTCGAATTGTTCCTCATCAGAGTCAAAAAGGTCAAACGCATCATAATAGACCGCATCATCATCATCATCATAAAAATAAATTACTAGATTATTTAAAATGCTTTTCATGCCACCCAATTTTAATGCATGAATATCTAAAAATCTTATAATTACACAAAATGACTAATGCATGAATAAATTTCTTCCTGTTCCATCCCCAATGGGACAATGCAGAAAATCAAATCCCTGGGGTGTTGCCCAGGGAAACAAAGAATTGATTTGTGCATAATCATTAACTAAAGTAACATATTAAGTTTCACCAATTAAGGATACCACTACTAACAACATTTACAATACATGAAAAAATACTTACTCATTTTCATCAAGATTTTCTTCGTCATTTAGCACTTGAATGGCTGAGCTAGTATGGTCATGCTGCCTGTTAGGAAACATTACAAAAAGCATTTTATTGGAAGACCAGTTCACCAATTAAATCAGGTATAGACTTTGCTCTTACAGCTAAACAAGCATTTGTAACCTATGAATGGGCATACCCATAATGGACTGTATGGCCTATGTAGGAGGTAGTTATTATCATAGTGTTTGATTATGATAACTTTTACAATATTAGAAGTCTACTAGCATGATTATAACATAGTATTTACCCCAACACTTTCATCGGAAATAGTTTCTTCAGAATAATAATCTTCTTCATCATCTGAAAAGATTGAAGTATTTCCCTCCTTCCTTACAGTGGAATCTTGCTCACCAACAAAACTACAATACATAAAGAATGCTTTATAAACATGTAATTTGAAATAAGCTGAAAAACAAAAATTAATCTTCAGGGGAAAACATTATTTAGTATAAAATGAACACATCGATTGCTTACCTCTCCTGAAATGAGGTATCAGAAACAGCATTATCTACGTCCACCTGGGCATTGTCATCATCATGAATACATCCAAGAACCGGTTGGGAAGATATAGGTGACTCAACATGAGAAAGGGTTTTACCATAAGACCTTTTCAATGGTGTAGATGTTCGTGCTTCTAAAAGCATGAAATATTATATAAATATACTAACACCTGTGGTCAATTCTATAAATATAAACCAATTGTTTTAAAAAACTAAAACTAGTTTTAATTTTGGCTTGCAAATGGTGAACCTTTATGCAAAATCGTATTTTAAAGATGAATATTTAGGAGGGCCCATCCTATATCTTCACACCTTGACAGCTCATGTTTGCCTGCTCTTCGACCATGTCACTCTCATTGTCATCCGTAAAATATTCAGTTACCAGAGTTGATGTACTGGCTGTATTTCGTCGCTGTTTTGGCTGTATAGTTTTAGCAGAAGATGATTCCCTAAATACCCACATGCAATAAATTGCATATAAGTTGAGTTCATTCTCCAAACTGAATTGAAAAACAAATTGAAACTTACCTTCGACGAAATTCCAAAGACAACAAGTGCGCAGCAATAATTAAGATTTAAATATATCCTTTTATGATCTCCCTCCCATGATCTTCTGTAATCTTTTCGGCTAAAAAACACCTTTTTTCGACCAGAATTTTGCCTTGTGCCTCTGTGTATGGCACCAGGATTAGACGCCATATTGGATTTCAAAACTTGAAAAAGTTCACCCAACCTTTTCAAGTTAACTCGTGTGCAAACAGGATGCGCAGCGGGTGGCACCGCTGCTTTAAGATAATGACTAAATAAATACCAGTAATATACTGTTTCTCATTGGCCAAATCCAGTTCTAATTGTTGGTAATGCTTGAAAAAAACTTATTTGACTAGAAACTTGTAAAACTTACTCTGCCTTTAAACGTTATACTCTGCAACGCACCATGCAATATTCAGGTGCATTTTGCAATCATTGTGGTTCTAAATTAATGTACCACATTTGACCATACAGTGTTACTGGTAGTGCTGTCATAATTGGTTTATGCTGCCACTTAAAAAAGAGCAAGAAACAAAAAGTAAACAATTTACTTAATGATGGATGTTACTGTATAATCATACGCAGTCATTGCAAAAATATTCACTAGTGGAATTGTCAATTTTAATCTTTGCACATTTGCTGTGCTGCCAGTTGCCTCATCTGTTGCACTCCACCATTCCTGATGTTTTCTTATTGGTACACACTGTGCAATATTTTTTCGTATTTTTTCCTTAAAAATAAATTTTATAATTTTTAAAACTTGTAAAATTATCATATTATGATGCAGACATGCATTTTAGGAACTTGAAAAGAGAGTTTCTCAGAACAAAATGGTTAATTCGCTGTAACATAAATTTACGATTTATCAAGTGCATATACACAAAATAAATTAATCACAAACATAAATGTAAATTTTGTATTGCTATTTACCTTTTCCTTTTCTAATTTTTTTCCTTTGTCTGGTTTCCTCTTCAACATTTATATCTGCTGTTATCCCTAAAAGTGTCAAAATTATGAGTGATTCTAATTACAAAAGCAATTTCCTGTATCTTATAATTGAGATTAATCAGCAAGTTTTAGCCATGAGAAACTAAATTATATAAAATAATTGACAGATATCTCAATCACATGTCATATTAAACAAACACTACAGTGTAACAGACTCCGAAAAAGATCATCTTGTCAAACCCAAAATTCGAGTTGTGAAGAAACAATTAAGACACAATAAATGAGTTCTTTGGGTTTGACAAGATTATCTTTTTCGGAGTCTGTTCTATTCTTTATTTTTTAAATTGTCGGCTGGTATTGTTTTTCATTGTTACAGTTAGTAGCTGTCTACTTTGGACACTTGAACAAATACCTGAACCACTGTCACTAATTGCTCCAGTTACTGCTGACCATCTTCGTTTGGGAGTTTTGGAATGCTTACTGCAGGCTTCTTGGAAGAGAGCTGTGGGTGTAAGTGTGGATGTCGCCGTAGCTGTCACTTTTGGTATGGGTGTGGCACCTGCACTGCATAAGCACTACACTCTGTGCATGGTGATGGGTGTTCTTCTCCATCCCAATTTGTTGCAATACATGCATGTATTTTTTTTCTAAAGAATTTCAGTGACACAAATTAATTTTAAAGCGTTTTTGTTATCAAACTTAAAAAAACAAAAACATTACTGCTGTTGCATGTTGCAGGAGTGGGGTATCACCTTTTCCCCAAAGCCCCAGTAGTCTACGTCACAGGCACATGATAACAGAAAAAAGTTAGTTATACCTAACCGTGGTTATACAGAGTGTAATATTGATAAATTAAGTATATTTTACATAATATTATGCAGCTGTTCAATAACAGCTGGTCCTCCCTGCTCTACTACTGATACAGTGTCTTCCAGCAATTCAGCGAGGTTTCGTTCTTGGTAGGATGATGTTCTTGTGGCATCATAACATTGCTTGACATAGGGTAAATGGGTATTGTTAAGGTAGTCATCAAAGTCCTGTTTGGAGAGGATTTTCTCATCAGACAACATCGATTATCTATACCAAAGAAACGGACAAACTATATATGCAAAACCTCATATGCAAAGTACCGGTATATGCTATAGATACTAGCCAACCTTCCTGGCAGACCCTGAAGTCTTTTGAAGAAACAGACAAATTATATATGCAAAACCTCATATGCAAAGTACCGGTATATGCTATAGATACTAGCCAACCTTCCTGGCAGACCCTGAAGTTTGCATGTGTTCGCAGGTTTCCCTCTGTTAATGCTCGACCCATTCGAATGATGGTTGGTATGCAAGTATTTTTTGCCAATGAAAATATTTCTCTTTTCATCGTAAATAACTCGTCAACGTCAGTGCTGCTCAAGATTTTTTCGAAAGGGATTGGGGTGGTTCTCTCAAAAGATCTGAAAAAGACAAATATTTTATCTATGTGAGTTTTATATATATATATACGTGTAGGTTTAGGTCTACGAAACGCAAAGAGTGCTCGACAACATATAGTTAGAGCATATTATAGATTTTCACTTACCTCAAAACTTGTCTGCAACAGGCTGTTTCATCTGTAAAAGAAGACTGCCTGAACTTGTGGCCAAGCTCACAGCAACAGTTTCTGTAGCTCAATCGCCATAGCAAAGTGAATACATTATATAAAATTAAAGTTGATATGACATTAAAATGTTGAAACTCAATTGTTACATGGTTTAAAACATGCAGTTTCTATTTAACAATCTAAAAATCTGGTGGCATTTGTATATGTATTTTATTTTAACTCTGGACAGGAACCTTAAAAGAAAATGTATCATATTTTTTGACGTGTTCTTTCAAAGTAGATTGACACACATTTCATTTGTAGCACAATTAATTCACAATCACCAAGGGACGATGAAAGTAGAAATGTTTAGCAAAAAAAGCCAACATTATGCTCGTTATATCATCTAGCTGGCCTTTTGATAATGACTACTGAAAAGAACATACCATGAAATGATAGCTGCCGCCAGAAAACTCGCATTGCCATATAAAATAAAGCTGGCAATCACAACTGTATAGCCTACACAACGTCTTCATACATGTCTGTCACACCCATTTTCTTGGAAAATTTAAAGGCTCAAGCTGTAGTTGGTTTCATTTTAATACTAACCTCATGTCATCAGCCAAGTTGAAGTTCACAGTGAGGAGGAAAGTAGTTTGTGGAATTTCGTTACCACCACATTTTGTTTGTTTTCCACCGGCCTGGAATGTTGAAACCAAAACTGATTTCAGGGTCGATTGGTAAGTTGGGTCATCCCAGAATACTGGTAGAGAGCTCCTTATTAGCTCCATGGAGACATATTCCCCTGAGGACTGTGAGAGAAATTTACCTCCGAAACGTTGGCATGTCAGCAATAATGCAGTTGACTTGCCACTACCTGGTTCACCCACTGCCATTGGAGCTGGACATGATCCTAGAAAAATTAATATATAGACAGCTAATCATACCACAGAAGTTATCACACAGGTGGATTAAGCTACAGTAAATCCTACCTTACAGTGGAAAATCTAGAAGGGGTCACGTTGACAATTATCTTTGAACACATTATTGAGACTATTAGTCAAGTCTGTTGATATTATATATATATATATATATATATATTATTATACCATGTGTAGACTCTCAATCGAAATCTACCAGTGTCATTTTTCTTGATTGAACAAGATCAATGTTGTGGCAGGTCATGCTGGTAGTTAGTATCTTTGACCACAGGTAATAACCCGTGATTACAAATCTTTAAGATAATGACTATTAACAGTGACTTTGAATAATTGAAAAGGAGAGTGTAATCGTGCTAATTATTGACATGTTCTAAAGCTGACAGTTAATTAACAATATTGTGAGTGCCTGGTCTGTGTACGTATTTTTGACAAATTGTTGAAAACTGAACTCACCAACAATTTCAATAACCTTGTGGTAATGAAAGGCACTCATTCCACCTGCCAGGAGCATAAGAAATTGGCAAAAATTCTTCCCCATTAACTTTTTTGCTTCTTTCATGAATGGGCTCCACAAAAAAGGACTAAATGGGACATAAAGGTCAACAGGGAGGTTTCTGGCACATTCCTTCATGGTCTGGTCAATCTTGGTAATTCCATTAAGAAATGGTACCATCCAAATGTATACTTGGCTATCTTCTGGGATAACTTCCCCATCACCATCAAACTGTAAAATATATTGTAAAAATAATTGTAAAAACCTCGGTAAAAACAAGTTTAATTTTGCCATCTCCAGTTGAAATAATTCACATTTTATATTAAAATTATGTCATAGCTTTAGACATTGAGATATCAAGTATTAATAGTGAATGAGAAGGAACATTGAATGAATACTCTACCTGCAATTTATCTCCCAAAACATATACTTCATCGATATCCTCCTTTAAAGTTTAGGATATTATTTGAAGATGCATTATTGCCGAAACATAGCATTCGATAACATTTCAGCACAAGCATTAAATATCGTTCTTTAATACAACATGGAAAAAAAATAAAATAACAGCTTCGGTCGTAAAAATAATACACAGCTGAAGATAGTGGCGGTTTACCGAACTGAGTACTAAGTAAATGACCTGGGTTTTATACCACAAAAAAACAAAGGAAATATTTATAAATGAAATAAAATACAATCAATAAAAAACATGAGACATTGCACTAACCAAACTGAAAACCGCTTTAGATTTCAACTTTAAAAAAAAAAGTCATTTTTCTTTATCTAAGTGTTTTGTTTACATTATTTAAATCTTACAGTTGGGATACAGTCCATTGTCTTTTGCCTTGCTTTTAGTAGCTGTCAAAACTGGTAAACAACTCCAAATATGAAACGTCACCTGTGGGAGAACTTTTAATAGCTTTGGCTGGCGACAATTCCTCATGGCTACATTTTAATGTAACTAAACCAAATTTCCCTATGTTTTATATGCCAATTTATATTAATTATTGGGATTAATGTAAGCAACATCTGCTACCCTTGTGGTCTTCGTTATTTTTCAATTTCCTGTTCTACAAGTGCCTATGCAAAATCACGCCCAAACTATCTTGCAATCAGTAACCCAGACATCCCTCAAGCACAAAAACGCGCACGCAAACATATTTGCGCAGTCTGTCTGTTCTTTCACTGACTTCGGTAAGCACAAAAAATTTTCAGTGTTCCGTACAACTAGTTCACCTGATTATCTTTAAAGTACCCCAAAACACATGTGACGATAATTTTTTATATTTAGTACATTGGTGTTGTTTTCTCACTAAAGTATTCTGAGGTACACCAAGGTTTTTATTCAACGTTGTCTATTTAACCAATGCTTTGGATCTAGTTAAAAAGTGTTACAGATGCATACCCTTTCTGTTTCTGTTTGTGCAGCGGTATCGCAATTATTATGTAAAAATACGGACGCCTTATACTGGAGGTGTTTTGTTTTAAACAAATTTTGTGGTCTTAGGATATATATTCTACATTGATAACAATTCAGATTTTCGATACTTACATTTCTCTTTCATCCACCCTCATTACATCCAGAAGATAACTATTGAGATGTTGATATAGTTTGGAAAATTCAACAAAACATACAATATCAAAAGAAAAATTAGCAATGCTTTTATAGTGATTTTCCCCAGACTTCACGTGCAAGCTTGCGTTGCGGTCGCTGCCCGTCCGAACAGATAAAGACTATTGGACTAGCCATCTTCGTTGTTCAAAAAAACTAAAGCCACATTTTCTGGACTGTCGATATTGTGATATGTATACTGTGAAGAACTGAAGATCTCTGCAGGTGCAGGGCCACGAGGGTGCGGTGCGTGCGTTTAATATTACCATTTGTGTTCAAGCGTGCGGCGTGCGGTTTCAAAACGTACGTTTTACGTTTCAAAACGTACGTTTTACGTTTCAAAACGTACGTTTGGCGTTTGAAAACGTACGTTTGGCGTTTCAAAACGTACGTTTGGCGTTTCAAAACGTACGTTTGGCGTTTCAAAACGTACGTTTGGCGTTTCAAAACGTACGTTTGGCATTTCAAAACATACGTTTTGCCACGCCCAATGTCATGTTTGGGCAATGAAACTGACATGTTTTGGGGCTTCGAACAGCATGTTTTGCTACGCACGGAAAGGTTTTAAAAGTAATTCGCGCATTTAAGAGCGAGGTTTAATATTACCATTTGCAAGCAATCGTGACACACTAACTTTAAAACGCTTTTGTTTACGTTTGAAACGTCAAGTTGGGCGGGTCAACATTCTATAAATTATAATGCGCAAAACAATAGGTTTTGACCGTGACATTGACATGTTTGACAGTAAAAACTTGCATGTTTTACAAACTTGAGTGATCATTTTAAAACAAATTTCGTACGTGGAGCAAAGAAGTTGCCAAACTGAAAACATGCAATACCGTATATATACTGAAGTGTTGTCCTTTGAGTGTCTTTATCCGTTTCCAGCCCAGTGAAACACGTTTCGGATTACGTTCTAATTTCACTCTTAATACAACCTACCTAAAATGCACCATTTATAAACAGTGGCGTAGCCAGCCCACCGATTTGGTCCCGCTATGCAAATTTCAAATTATTATCATGATTCATTTCTTTAGAAATCTATTTTTTCCACCATCAATGAACACGAACAAATTTGCATAGCGGGACTAAATCGGCGGGCTGGCTACGCTACTAACAATAAAGTGCTTATTTGCTTACTAATGCTGTTTTTTCCTACTATGCAATTGTGCTTGATCAGCCGAAATACAGTAACGACAGTCAATATTGCTACTGACACTAATGTTGAAAGATCGAACTTTGAAGAACTGTTTGCATGTAATACCTGTGAGATTGTATTTGCTGGTATTTTTCTGAACTGGGAACAAGTTACATACACACTCAAATCCTTTAACAACAACTCAATCTAAGTCTCCTCCATAATGAAAATTATTTTTTTGTTCAATGGCAAGGACAAAAAGACAAGACAAAAAGACCGACATTCAACGGTTTTGTCCGGTCTATACTCAATTCTGAGTACAAGTAGACGACACTTGAGCTGTGGCCCTCACGAACGTTAACACTCAATAATAATGTTCATATGTTAACATGGGTGAAACATGGTCTCATTAGATCGCCTTACCACAAGTTAACAAATTCGGCTTTAATAATGATGATGGTAGAAAGGTTTGAAACATGTGATAGATAAAATAGTGTGAAATGAAAGAGTTATGGACAAAAAATACCACAACCTCAATTGAATGTCAATGCGGGTAAAGCTGACGGCAGCCCTGCAAATGCCACTAATTGAGATCCGCAGTAACCTGCAGCATGTTATAAAACAGCATGTTATATATTGTTTCCACATGGGATCATCTACGGACACCATAATCAATACTGATACCATAATAATGGCCACATTGACAATGGGAATTTTGAAAATATCCCCCAGTGAAACAACTCAGTGGCGTAGCCAGCCTGCCGATTTGGTCCTGCTATGCAAATTTCAAATCATCATTATTCATTTCTTTAGAAATTGATTGTTTTCACCATCCAATGAACACGAACAAATTTGCATAGTGGGACTAGATCGGCGGGCTGGCTACGCTACTGGATCTACTAGAAGTTTTTTCGGTGGTATGTGATGGTACTGTATAGGAAAATTATGTATGCAAACAGTGGATCCCCAAATTATTCTTGTTTACAAATCGATAAGGTTCTTCAAGGCTTCATTAAGATTGTCATTATTTTTTCTTTACATATCTTTTTTGAATTGTGGTTTTAGGCGAAGATTTCTATATCGCATTTCCAAGAAATATAGTATACTTTTGAGAAGACTGATGGAACTTAGTAAGTTGAACTAAGCCATGAAGTTTTTTTGCATGATACTTTCAAATCTCAACAAATTGGTAGGACAATAAAAATTGAAAACATTATTTGTATGGAAACTGGAAGGAATATTTAGACTCTTTCTTGGCTCCAAATATACGGTTGAAGCATAAATATATGGTAGAAGCAACAAGCTTTTGTACACTTTCAATGAGACAATTTGGCTGTTAAGGTTAAAAATCTGCAGTCAAAACGTGATTGTTTTCAATCTTTTGGCAAATAAATTATGGTAGAAACATTTTACATGTAAAGTACGTAAAAAGAATGGGGAAAACGTGTTTTTTCTCGTGGTTTTCTCATGGTTTTACTGGACCGAACAGCCATGTACCTCGACTACAAAAGCATTCACATGATAAAAAAATAAACCAATCAGTTGGATATAATCAAAACAAACTATAAACAAAAAATGGAAATCACATTACAGAATGCAAAGAAAACAAGAATAGGGGAAATTATAGCCACAAATATAGCAGTGTATGAGATGAGATGTGGAATATCTGCTGATAGCAGGCATAAATAGATAGGAGTTAAATGTAAGAGGATGAATGGTGCCAAGTCGGGAAATGAGACACATTTCTTGCCTTTTTACGGCTATCATTGCTAAATAAATAGAAAACTCGAATTTTCATATTTGAAACGCTGTGACTACCAGTGTTAAAATGTCTGGCATCATTGTCTGTGAAAGCACGGCAATGCTCACCAAACCTTGTCCTTGAACATCTTCCAGGATATTCATTTTCTTGTCCTACCAGTCTCAGGTGCACACAGGCCATTCAGTCGAACATGGGATAACTAAAGACATGTTTCGTAAGATTTATATCTCGAATGTGTGCTGCCAGTGTACGTACAGTCACGAAGATACTGCGGTTAAGTTTGATCAATCTACCTGAAAAATACAAAAAGAACTTCAACGTTAAGTTTCAACTTAACCACAGTCACAGAATAGACATGGGCAGAAGCTCCACTCTGGGGTAAAAAGTGTGCCAGAATGTTGGCCAATTTCCGGTGTGGCCGCCATGTTGAAAGCAACCAAACCAGAGGAAATTTTATAGGAGTTAGTATGGCGGAATACGAAATAGAGCCACTAAAAGTGGTCTAGCTTTTTATGTATCCAAGCGAAACTCAGGATACTTTGAAATATTATAAAGAAAGGCTGTTCTTTGGTTTAATTGTCACTATGAGGACGAGAAACGAATTTAATCGTGGAATTTGGCCATTGTCATACAAGTTATATAGCTTCTGTGAGCTTAGTCATTGCCGTACGATATGTTTTGAGTGATATTTCATGGTGTATAAAAGGATTAAGGACGTACACGCCATTGGCAATGAAGGAAATAAACTAGTTCATAGAACTTTCTGTGAATCTGTGATCAAGCTTTGACGGTACTCACCAAGAGCAATGAAATATCAACTTGGCATATTGGCCTGCAATGGTTTAATATAAAAGAATACTGAGATATGAAAGAAATTGCTATCTACTTCGTCTTCAAAAATAAATTTTGGGGATAATATCTTGACTTGAACCTATTAAAATCCTTTTGCTGTGGCTTTACGAATTTGGTATCACAAGGCCTCCTATGACCTTAGGGACCATCGTTAATAATGGGTGAGAAAACTCTTTTTCTAGAGACCGCCACCAATAGCAAGACATTTATTTTCAAGACACCCCCAAATTCCATATTGAATATTTCAGACCCCCCATTTCAATCTGAGCAATTTGCAACCAATGCGAACAAATTACAAAGTGAAATTCACGACCAGGTTTGTAAACAAAGCCTCTGATGGACCACTAACAAAAAAGAAGCCAATCAAATACTCCGAGCATACTTTGCCTGTTCCAACCCAATGTTTCAGATTAACCTCAAAAGCAGAAAAAAAATTGGACTTTTATTTTTTACTCTACCTTGTGCCAGATAATTTTACTCTATACACACAAGACAATTTTACTTGTCAAAGAGACCCCTCTGGGTGAACAGCAGTTAGCTCTCTTTACCCATCAAGCACAAAGCAGTCCTTTTATTATCTTATTCTGTCTTAAACCTTAATGCAACCACCAAGTCTAAAATACCATAATATGGGTAATACTAAACAGGAACATGTTATATCCACAAGAATTATGGACAGTGTGAAGTATGTATAGTGCATGTATATGAGTATGAAGTCATCCATATTGCATCTATTGATGTATGCTGCATGGTCAATTTCTTGTTGTATGGTTTCAGCAAAACACTTCAAGTAGCCTCCTGGCACATATTTTTGGGTTTGAGGCCACCCCCATTCAGGCTAAAAATAATAGAGACCGCCCTCCTTTTCTCACCCACCGTCCCCCCTCCTTTTCTCACCCACGTCCCCCCTCCCATTATTAATGACTGGTCCCTTATGACTGTTCATTGATATTGGAAAAATAGTTTTAAAGATCAATTGCTTGGATCAATCAAGGGAGCTACTTTACAAAACAGACAATGAAAGACCTGATTTATTTTGATGACAGTTTTAATTATAAATCTGTGAGAAGATTCTAATATACACTCTAGTTTTTAAGATTGTATTAACAGTTTACTCTACAATGAAGGGGAAAATAATCTGAAGATGATAATTTTTTTCTGTTACTCAACTTTATGTTTATTTAGCACCAAGTATATTATTGTTGCTATCACCTTAGTTATTAAGACTTGTTGGCAGAGTAATATATCAGGCAATAAAACTGGTTTCAACTTGCAACAAAATCTGAATTTGGTGCATGCAAGTTGAAGTGTTTTTTACAAAGGAAACCAAGTAAATTAAACTTTGACATCTAGTGTTTTTCTACTGTGTACAAGTCCAAAAATGTAAAAAAACATTTTAATTTGATTTTAGTTTGGTATGGTTCAAACTGGAATGCAAGATCTCAATCTTGTTTCAGACTCTTATGTGAATTATATGTTTCAAAGTTATTCTATTTTCAAGTTCATTTATATTTGTGCAACATACCTATATTATTGTTTGCCTTAAAATATGGCAGTTGAGTTTTTAACTGTTTCAAAATGCTGCATTGACTTGTCGACTATTTCCATAAAATCAGAATCAATTAGAAACTTCCAAACCTCTATTGAGTACTGGACCTACGTTATCAATCCGTAATGACAACAACCAACGTCGTACTTTGGCACCATAAGGCAGCAAGGAGGAAACAGTGACAACCAACGCCATCACAATTCACCAGTGCCTTCAGGAAACTTTTTAGCTCCTTCCTTACATCGTCAGAAGGAAATTGTGCAGCTGATTTTTATGACCTTCTTGCAAATTTTTAAAAGAAGCCAAAAGCAAAGCCACTTGTCACCAAGCCCAACATGCCTCGCACATTACAAATTGGACCAACTGACTATAGGGATCAATGCAATGTTAACTCTGACATTGTTAAGGACAATGCCATTGCATATGTTGCCGGTTACCTCATCCATAAATCTATGAAGATCCACACCTGTACAAATGCCATCCAATGTAATGACCTAGATGATAACAGGAAGCTGTTATGTTACTTCAAGGCCTTTGATCAAACAGAAAACACATTTGGAGGTCTTCATGCTCCAACAAATTGCTTTCTGGACTGAAATTGGAAGATGTATTTTTCAAAAACTTTTCAATTTACACAAAAGAGCTTGACTGTTGGAAAAGATATTCTCATGCTGCTCAAGATACCCCTACCATTTAAATGCTGTGATTAATTTCCATTGGAATTTGTACAAAAATTGTTTTTGAGGTTGTGCATTTACTACAACTTGAAATTTAGTCTAGCTCCTTCAATATTCTTATTGCTAAGACGGTAAACCTAATGATGCTGATGGTAAATGAAAACAGGTGAAATAATTAAGATGGTGCTACACTGTGTAAATGTACATGAGATTAGTGTGTTGCAATTTTGGGTCATGAACTGTAACTTCTAGCAAGTTAGTCTGCTCCATCAATTGCTTGATAGATGTAAACAAATATCTTTATACATTTATCCAGCAATCAAAGTTAAAAATTATAAGCCAGTTCTGGTTAAAATGGATTCAACTCACACAGTTAACTGAGTTTAGTTCAAGAAAAGAAGCCCATTTCACTGATCAGGTATATGATTATTGTGTTTAGCAGTATGACTGGTACGACACTGCGATACAGTATAAATATGCGCCTGAAATTTAACGTTCAACCTACTGCCACCTAAAAACAAGACATGCCATATTTTTGTTCAAGCTAAGTCGAATAATAGTTGCAATTCAAGCAACACTCGGAAAAATAACATATATATCCATCGGGTGACTTTCGGCCTTTTCAGGTCCCAAAACAGCACATAGCAATGCATTTAAAATGACAATTTTACAATTTTAGCATAATTAAATACGCTTTTATTAAAATAAAATGAATAATCTACCTTTCTTTAGTATGTTCTGAAAATTTAAATGACATCCACCATAAAATAACGACGATATACTCATTTAAATTTATGAAATACAAGTTTCGGCATATTAGTTCATAATGTTTTGGACCAGAGTTGGTTGCTTTCAACATGGCGGCCAAGACGCCGGAAGTAACATGTGCTGGCACAAAAACTTCAAAGGTCGGAATGAGAGTTGAGTTTCTGCCCATGTCTATTCTGTGACCACAGTGTCTTCCAAAGATTTAGTTTAAGTCAGCGTTAATTATTAGTATTAAGGTAAAATTTGGGCATATTTTATAGCTAATAGATTAATGCTGAAAATATACATTTAGAAATGCAACACCCTGTTAATTATTTCAACAGCACCATGTAGAAAATTGTTATATATGTTCTTTTTTATATAGGAAGGCGATGGGAGTTATTTTACAAATCATAATTTTTTGCTATATTTGGGTAGATATCTTCTGTCGTGAGTAAGTATATAATATAACATGTTTTAATGATACTGTACCATGTGAACTCAGTGGAGCTAGGAAATTGCCCAACTGAAAACACACTGTACCATATTTATTTGTTTGATAGCCTGGGCGAGAGTACTAATTCTGCTCGGCTACTAATTCTACTAATCAAAATGTTGGTTTTAAAACACTGCTTTTCATTTAATGTCAGGGACTCAGTCTAGGTGTACGTTTTTTTAGATTAACAGATTATCTTGAAGAGACCAGAATTACGTTTAATCGGTGATTCTCGGATCCCCACAAATATTTGTTTGTTGTCGCCCTGGCCCTATATCCTGGGCACTAGTTTTTTATCACACAAAGCAAACTACAGACGGTTGATGTCTGTATATATTGCTAAAACGGCCACCTGCTGAGATACAACTACATAAAGTTAACATTATCTTGGCTTAGACGACGCTTTCGCAGTGTTTTTATTTTAATACTGCATGTGCGTAAACATGCGAGTCCAAAATAATTTGATATATAATCGCCAACATATATACTGCTTATAATCCGCTTAATCTACACAAATACCTTTAAAGAGTAAGGGTGAGCAGAATTAACTGTAAATAGTTAAATAGTCGAAAGTAATTTTATATATAAGAGCGAAAATAGACTAAAGTTGAGCAAATGTTGTTAACTATGGTATATATCTATGATTTAATGTTTCAATAACACTTAAAATTGAAAGGAACTGCAGTAGTTGAAATCAACAAGCACTGAAATATGGTACTGAAACAAAGTGATAGTTCGCGAAATACTGTTTGATTGGTGAGCACTCATTCTATAGTTTAACCGAAAATATGTACATTGACTCAACAATTACCAGTGCGTGGCATATTATTAAAACTCCATGGTTGTTGACAGAATGAATTGTTGACGACCACTGAATTTTATCGCTACAGTTTGATGCATCTATACAGTATACTGCTATAATTGGTGTAACTTTGCGATAGATAAAAATGTGCTGGATACATTTTTTATTTGTTATACGCAGTGTTTACATAACTTGTAATATGTTAATTCTTCGAAAATAAAGAAACCATCAAAGTGAACCTGTGCTAAACATTTGGGGAAAATTTATGTCTATAGTCCCCACAATGTTTACATTCTTAAGTCCCCATAATGCTGCTTGTCATTTTTTTTACACAGGTCCCCATAAGGTTGTGTCATTTGCAGTTCCCACAATGACTGGCAAACATGTATGTATGTGTGTGTTGGTGTGTGCTGCGTGTTGGTGCGTGTGTGCGTGCACATGTGTATATGTACGTATGTATATGTATGTATGTATGTGTATGTATGTGTGTATATATATATATATATATATATATATATATTATATATATATATATATATATATATATAGTCAAATCTGCAGACATGCATGTTTCGCCGTTCAACGGCTCGTCAGTGCAGCTTGTGGGAAGTGAGCTTTTGCATTACAGATGAAAACAGCCTGTTGCAGACAAGTTTTGAAGTAAGTGAAAATCTATAATTTGTCTCTGTGTTTCGTAGACCTAAACCTACATGTATATGTATATATATATATTAGTCTAGGACATGTATAGGAGTTTGTATGCGTTTCATTTAGCACAGGCAATCCAACTGTTTTAGGGTAAAATGACCATGGCGGTCAACATGGCATATGTGCGAAAACCTGAATCCGGGACGAAAAATCCTGAAAATGACCCTGCCCTGAAACGGCAGTGCCGGCATAGCTCTAACTTCCAAAAAGCAAAAGCGACAGCCTTTCTGAAGTGCTTCTAGTGTTTAGAAAGGTAATAATATTTTACAAGAAAATTACCATGCACCACAGGTCAACTGCTAATTATGCATGAAATAACTAACATACCTTGCAGATATTAAATTTTCTTATTTCCTAAAATTTTTTATCATGGGATGAAAAACTATGCTTAATGTAATATAATTATTGTAGATTTCATAAGGATTGACATTGTTTTGTTTAAATATAATACATTTTATTTCACTTACCCCCCACCAAAACACAATTTCAGCCATATTTTGCCGTCTTGTTTGCTTTTTATTGCAAGTATCATCCAATTGTTGTACTTTTACATAATGATAGATGGCTAAAGAAGATTTCAACCAAGTTTGGTCAAGTTTTGAAGTCAAGTTTGGTCAACATCAAGTTTGATGTTGTGTCCTTCGATATTTCGTCAAATATGCCGCTGTCACGGTCTCAACGTTCCCCCAGTCTGAGCATTCCCCTTCGATCAAATGCGAATGCGTCAAAAAGGGGGACAGCTGATCACGTGTTAACGCGGTCTCAACGTTCCCCCAGTCTGAGTTATCCCCTTTTTATTATTATGACTTTTATGAATTAAAAACGATTTAAACACTCTTGTGAAACACATCTTTTTGTTATAATCTTGGATCTAAGATTAGGTAAGCGGATTGTGTTATTTTTTTGTGTTTTTCAATGTTTAATATGCACTTTATATTTAATGCTTCGAGAGTTTGAGGCAAGCCTACTATTGCTAGACTATTAATAGTATAGTATATAATATAAATATTAAACAATAATAAGGTAGAGGCTTTGGTTATTGATGGAAATTGTATGACTGTACTGCATTATATTGTATGACTACACTATTATATTGTATGACTACACTGCATTATATTGTATGACTACACTGCAATATGTTGTACGACTACACTGCATTATATTGTACAACTATGCCGCATTATATTGTATGACTACACTTATATGACTGCATTATATTGTATGACTACACTGCATTATATTGCACGACTTCACTGCATTATATTGTATGACTGCACTGCATTATATTGTATGACTACACTGTATTATATTGCACGACTTCACTGCATTATATTGTATGACTGCACTGCATTATATTGTATGACTACACTGTATTATATTGCACGACTTCACTGCATTATATTGTATGACTGCACTGCATTATATTGTATGACTACACTGCATTATATTGTATGACTGCACTGCATTATATGACTGCGTTATATTGTATGAATACACTATTATATTGTACGACTGCATTATATTGTATGACTGCACTGCATTATATTGTATGACATTACTATTATATTGTGCATTATATTGTATGACATTGTACGACTGCACTGCATTATATTGTATGAATACACTGTATTATATTGCACGACTGCACTGCATTATATTGTATGACTGCACTGCGTTATATTGTACAACTATGCCGCATTATATTGTATGACCACACTGCATTATATTATACACCTGCACTGCATTATATTGTACGACTGCACTGCATTATATAATATTGTACAACTATATACATTATAATTATTGTATGACTGCACTACATTATATTGTGACTACACTGCATTATATTGTATGACTACACTGCATTATATTGTACGACTACACTGCATTATATTGTACAACTATGCCGCATTATATTGTATGACCACACTGCACTACAATATAATGCAGTGTCGTCATACAATATAATACAGTCGTACAATATAATAAATGCAGTGTCATCAAACAATATAATGCAGTGTAGTCTACAGTGTAGTTGTCGGAATAATAGCGTTTATATATTGGGATCAGGTGTCACGGTCTCAACATTCCCAAGCCTGAGCATTTTCGATCAAATGCGCATGCATCAAAAAAGGGGACAGCTGATCATGTGTTACTCAAGTCTCAACATTCCCCAGTCTGAGTTATCCCCTTTTTAATATTATTTTAATGACTTTTATGAATTAAAAACGATTTAAACACTTTTGTGAAACACATCTTTTTTCGAGGCAAGCCTACTATTAGTATAGCATATACTAATAGTAGCACTATACTAATAGTATAGCATGTAATATAAATATTAAACAAACCTATCTACAATTATTTACAAAATTATTCCAAGCAATTCTAATTTACAAACAAGCTATTTACAGTTCATGCAATAAAAGAGGTTTTTACTGACAGTTTTTGGAACTTTGTCACAAAATCGGTGAAACCATCCCAAGCACTTTGAACATTCAATCATGAAAACACCGTCAACATGTGGAATTCTGCAATGGCAGAAAAGTTCAATGTTCTCTTCCATACTGTCACTCACAACACATCTTGACTTCTTAACAGGAAATAAACCAAATTCCTCGCATTCAAAGCATAAAGCTAAGTGTTCTCTCATAACACTCTGATCATAAGCTTGCAAGCTTGGATCGTCTCCATTACAGAGACTCACTGCTACCCCAATTGCAAAAAGTCCACAATCTGAACTTCCACTTTGTTGCTCCATCGATGGCCACTCAACAGTCATGTTTGGCAAGCTGCTATGAACTAATGCTGCCAAGGATGCCAAGAATTGTCCATCATTTTTGGTTAATTTTGAAGATCGAGAATCAAAAACTTTCACCTTGTTTTCTTCACACCCAATGTTGGTAGCTGTCACCCAGTGGTTTCCTCCAATGTTTAGAACTTGGATAAAGTCCTTAGTTCCTCTCTTCACTGCAGGAGGTTTGCATTGAAATGCCAACACAGAGTTTAAACCTTTTGCTGCTGGATATTGTTTTGATATCAGCCATTGAGCATGATCAATATGTTCATCAGTTAGCCAGTAGTCTTTTTCCAATATGCTTAAAACCAACTTTCCGAGGTTTTGCCGATTTGGAGTGCAAAGCAAGGTTCCCATACTTTTCGGCTTTTGACCTTTTTGCACCCTTTTGTTGGAGGTGGCAGGTGTGTGGTTGTTGTTCTTTCCAACTTTGTTGTTGTTTTCTAAAGCATTCTTGTTAACGTTGTTGTTGTCATTCTTTTGGTTGTTTTTGGTTTTGTTAACTTTGTTGTTGTTGTTGTTGTTGTTGTTGTTGTTGTTGTTGTTGTTGTTGTTGTTGTTGTTGTTGTTGTTGTTGTTGTTGTCTTTGTAGTTACAGTCAAGTTGTTGAGGTGGTGATTGGCTTTCGTCACATGATAGTGGAATGTCATAATTGTCATCGTCACATGGTGGTAGAATGTCATTGTCAAACGGCGGTGAAATGTCTGTTTTCTGTAGAGTATCGTTTATGTCATGAAGCTCACTTGTTACATAAGGTCTTAATTGGTCGTACGGAACTTTCTTCTTCAGAGGTACTGCATCCCCTTTCAACGGAGTAAGGGTTGCTCTTTGGCAATTGTCAATTTCCATCACCCTAACAATGGTAAAAATATGAGGCTGTGAGAGTAAATTAAAAGCAGTGAAAAATATTAATACTTTTTGGACCTGACCAGGTGCATTTGCAAAAATGCAACCATACGCAATCTGGAAGGAATATTCAAATTCTGAAATCTTGGGTTTTAAATCTTAAATACATGATTAATTAATGTAAACACAATGCTCTTGTAATGCTACCATTCATAATTGAGGACCCATTAAACAATGATGGAACACCTATAATGTCCCTTAACACTTTTCAAGTACATACCTGTATGGCCCTATCCAGATTGGCTCCATTTTACCACCTTTTCTTGCCAGGTTCTTCATTTGCTTTTTATACACAATGTCGCCAACTTTAATTTCAAAAGAGTTAACTCCCTTTGCCTTTCTTTTTTGGTACTGTTTCTTTTGCTTTTCTTGGGCAAATTCTACATTTTCCAGAACCTACAACCATAAATACAGTTCTACATTATGCATTGTGTTTTCCAAATTTCCTTCCTCGACATTACATTCTTCCTAGATATAAAAAGCAAATTATAAAAGGTTAAAGCACAAATTCCTGAAGAATGATTACAGCATTGTACATACTTGCTGGGATGTGGCTTCAGATAGCGCAATCCTTTCAGCAACTTGCTCATCCAGTAGGTCTTCATCTTCATCAATAGGAGCCGCAAAACTGTCTTCAGAAACAGTAATCTTTAATATAAATAATAACTTATCAAGATTTTGCATTAAATTTAGTCATTATGTTTATATCAAATACAGGTGTACTGTATGTACCACAGAATACTACCCAAATTTACATACCATGTTCTGTGGTACACACACCTGTAAGTGTAACCAACATATAGGGGTCATATCTATTGTTCTTTGCATACAAAATGGATGACCCCATATACATATTATTCATGTAAAATATATAATCCATCTTACCTTTTGTGGTAAATTTGGATTCCGACCAAACATCAAGAAAAACGGTGTGTATTTTGTTGAAGCTTGCTTTTGGGTTCTAATCGAATAAGCGACTTCATCCAAAAAATCACACCAATTATTTTGATGTTCGTTTACCAGTTTTGACAAACGGTGCTTTAATGTCTGGTTTGTCCTTTCGTCCAATCCATTTGTCTGTGGATGATACGCACTTGTCACAGATCTTTTGATACCAAATTCTCTGCACACTTCATCATTTACTTTGGCTACAAATTCTCTTCCTTGGTCCGAAAGCAGCCGGGAAGGTGCTCCCCATCTAAAGATAAAAATATCCCTTATTTCAACTGAGGGGTTTAGGGCTAATCACAACTATAATTACAATATTATTAAATAACTATAACTCCACTGAATAGTTCAAGTACCTGCATGTAAACTTCTTGATGCATTTTGAAACACCATTTGCTGTTTTATCTTTGATGGGATAAAAATCGACAAACTTGGTAAAATAATCCGTAAAGGTACAAACATATTTATACCCATCTGCAGTTGTTGGCAGTGGCCCTGCAAAAGAAAAAACACAGTATGTTACTAGTTAACTACGTTAGCTTGTTTTAATCAATTGATACAGTATGTAAATTGAAGTCTGAGGGCCTTGGCATTTTTTCCGAGGAATAGAATAGGACATCGGTGACAAAACTAATACAGGATAACATTGGGCAATTTCAGGCGAGCATTTCCATATTATACAAACCTTAATGGGCTACTTATTAACCCATCAATGGTCAATCACTTTACAATAAAATAATCTGGTATTAGACAGAGGTACATCAGGGCACTTTGCAGTGTAATTGGTTAATTGGAGGCATAGTTCGCCCATCAACATCCAATACTTTCCTCTGGACTTTAAAACACATTAATCGCGAATCATTATCTCTATAAAATCTAGACTATAAAATCTCCTTGACTTTGAGGATCAGAGACATAGTTAACCCATCAATGTCCAACACTTTCCTATAAATTGCCTGGATTTAAAATGTCAGAGCAAAATAATAAATGTAAGAGCATTATAATATCTCCAGCTCATGTATCATGTACCTTGACTTGATACTACTTACCAATCAAATCGATTCCAACTAACTCCAGTGCCTTGTTGACTTTTATGGGGATGAGTTCGGGTGCCTGAGTTTTGATTTTACTATAAACTTGACATCGATGACAGGACTTAATCTACCAATGAAAGATGATTAACATTTCTTTAGATAAAAGTATGTATGTATGGCCAGACCACTTGGAAATATTTAAGCGGACACCCCATTTAAACAGACACAAACCTTCAGTTTAACCCGTGGCACTCTTCACTTGATAGGTAAAATTTCTGGCGTTAAACAGAGTACCCCCCCCCCTCGATATTGATAGACAATTATTTTAAGAGTTCAAAAATGTATACATTCAATATTATAAAGGGGCTGAAGTGACGATATTCTTGGTGTGCATGTTACGTCATCGCCGCCATGTTGGATGATTTTAACAAAGGTTTTTTCTTATTTGCAATTGTAATGTCATCCAAGATGGCGAAAATATCTTTGTCCTAAGAATCCCTGGGGAATAGTTGCACACCACCAATAATATTTGAAGCATTTCCCAAAGTATATCAACGAACTCTTACAAAATTAATTATCTATATGGTACGTATACTGTGAACTCACATATTCTTGGACATCTTCCTTCATTCCATTCCAACAATAATAATTAGAAATTTTGTCGAGAGTGGCATTCACCCCACTGTGCCCACCCATAGCATCACTGTGATAATGATTCAAAATATCTGCGATATCTTCTATCTTAAGGACGACTTTTCGTTTGGTTCCTTCTTTTCCATTTGTGTAATAAAGCTCATCATCTATGGATAAAGCAGAGATGTGTGAAAATATGAAAATTATATATAATATAGTATCTCAAACGTGGGGTCCAGTGAGCGAGGATAAAGTAAACATGCAAATATTTAATTTGTGACTTTGGAATTTGCCATCGTTTTATAGTTTATGTGTGGGGTAGGTTAAAAATTAACTGTATAAGTGGAGATAATGAACATTACTTGTTTCATCCACGATGTAATTCTTTGCTTGGCTACGAACAGTTCGCTGTTGATTTTTCGCTAATCCAGCTTGATGCTTTCCATGGCGCAGGTAGTGAAGAATTCGCTCGCATTTTTCTCTGTGTTGAACCATACGTTCCTTTCTTGTTTTCAGCTCAGGCTCACTAACTTCACCATTAAGAACAGGCTTTTCTTCTGGCACCATTTTAAAAGTTTTAACGATATTTCGACTTTTCAAACGCGTTTTAGAGTAGAAGTTGTAGCGAAATCGAACAAGGGGATAACTCAGACCACGCGGAAGTGTTGAACACACGGTTGCACGTACACCGCTGATTCGCGCATGCGCATAGTTAATAGGGGAATGCTCAGACTGGGGGAACGTTGAGACTGTCACACCGCCATTGCCATGCCTCACCGCTTCTCTGCCCGATAAATGCCACTTCTTCGTCTTCATATGTATTTAGATTACAGTATCCAAGAGTACTTCATTGTAGAATAGTTCCAATCGAAAAATTGAAAACATTAGTTGCACTTGAAAGGAAAAAACCTCCCATAACAGAATCAAGAACACAAGTTTAAAAATAATTTGAAAGTCACTCGCAATCTTCGCAGGGGGGGCAATTTTTTCACGAAACGTTTGTTCGCCACCAAAACGCAAGTAAAATTAGTAAATATACTATATTTATTGTATTTTTATGATAAAAACAATAAATTGTTGCCGTATTTTCTATTGTTTTTATCATAAATCATAAAAATACAATAAATATAATATATTTACTTGGGTTCTGTGGTGGCAAACAACCGTTTCGTGAAAAAATTGCCCCCCCTGTTAAGTAGCCCACAAGGAGTTTTCGCGAAGATTGGGCGTGAGTTTCAAATTATTTTTAAAATTGTGTTATTGATTCTGATCCTAAATGTGTTATGGGAGGTTTTTTCCTTTCAAGTGCAACTAATGTTTTCAATTTTTCGATTGGAACTATTCTACAATGAAGTACTCTTGGATACTGTAATCTAAATACATATGAAGATGAAGACGTGGCATTTATCGGGCAGGAAGCGGCGAGGCATGGCAATGGCGGCATATCTGACGAAATGTATATATATATATATAAATAAATAAGTACTTCGATAATTTCTATCAGACAGTACTCAATACTATTGTAGAGCGGTGATATTAATAAGGTTCGGAGTCTTTAAATTCTTGGTTGATTCATTTATTACTCTACAATATTGTTTCGTGAGGTTCAAAGACCTCACTCGTCAGGAGTGATTACTGAATGAATATAACAGTTGAGTGCGCGCGGAGTTTGCTACGCAAGCGGGAATTCAAACCTGCCGCCTTACGTGTGTCTCACGTGTGCATTCACCTGGGACTAATTGTATCTCAACAATGACTTCTTCCTATGCCTACATGATGATACGAGTTCGTTCCTTTTGTTAAGTGTACATCGGTATGGCTGGTAAATAATGACATATTTCTCTCTAAGGCACAAATTACATCGTTTACTTGCACTGTTGTAAGATTTTGCTTTCGAAAACATTATTGTCTTTGAGAGTCCAAACGTGTTTACTCAGTTCTGTTGAATTTCTCAAAGATGGGTTCCGGTATATATGTATATATATATATATATGCTGCACAAAAACCTTTACAGATACATGAGCTTCTAAGTGTAGATGCAACAATCAGCGCATGAATTGAAGATGAAATGCTAACTCAGGGCGTTGTGGGGTTGCACCCCAAAGACCAAATCTCAGAAGTGTTACAAAATCATCTTCACAATTACACAATGCTACTTGGACCACAATGTGTTCCTATATAATTGACACGAAATTTAACAATTGTAAATAGTCAATAGGAATTCACCACCTCTCCAATCCACAGAAACAACTTATCTACTTTTGACTGAGGAACATTCATCATGGTGGGGTTGCGAAAATGTGTTCTATTCTCCTTCTAAGGTACGAAAGTGCCATTCTGTAAAAACATAATTATATACAACCGGCGATATATAGTTTTGTGATTTGATGGCAAGTCCACTTCAGCCATTGGGTACAAACATATCTTACATGGATACAAATTATACATACTTTTCTTATTTCCAATGAGTGTGTCCAAACCTCCATTGTTCATGTCTTTTCCTTGCACAACTTTCACAATAAGTAGACTCCATGGAACAATCTAAACATCTAACTTCGCCAATGTTGTCATTACAAGCACAACAAATTAGCGATGATACTACATGCCCTTCAATTTGGTAAGAAATTGTTAATGACTCTCTGATGACATTAGGGACCGTTGGGTTGGGCCGGTGGATTTGGGGGGTGGGCCAAAGTTTTAAAAATGGTTTTTGGGCGTGGGCCAGGGTAATTATACCTAAGGAAAGGGGGTGGGCCTACCTGATTTTTAAATAAGTTTTTAAGGACCATAGTAAAATCGCACAAAGCGTGGGTACCAGGTTGAAGTCGCACACTCTTTGAAATTTACTTAATGCAGCCATCTGGGAAAGTAAAAAGTACAAACGAAGTTTTTCATATTAAAAAACGTTTTATTGAAATATCACTCAAAGATATTTGCTTCTATTTCTAAACAATTGGTCCAGTTTTATCATATTTTACAATAATAATATTTTTCTTTCAAATGGATATATGTGTATCTTGATAGGGGGATATTGATCAAACTATATTGGGGGTGGGCCATGAATTTGTGTTCAATGACATGGGGTGGGCCACAAAAATTTAACTGTTGTTCATGGGTGGGTCAAGAAAATATTATAATTCAGTGCTGCAAAATTACCAGCCCACCCCCCCTCTTAAAAATAATGAATGGTCCCTTCGACCATGCTGTAGAAGATCGATTTTTTCTGTTGCTGTATTTGGGTCTCTCAATCTCAGTTAAGTGTTCGTTTTCCATTTTGCTATCAAGTTGTGAGTTCCGGTTGACAGATTCACCTGTTTGATAAACGTCTTCATCCATTCTTGTTGCAGATACCACTTTGTCATACTCATACTGGTCAATTGTACTAACCATTAAATCATGCGTGACAATTTTGGATTTCTGACCAGGAATATGACTCTTAACTTTTATAGGAAGAGAACGAATTTTCTTACGTTTTACTGAACTCATATTAATTTACCAGAGAGAATTTTGACTAGATGATTTTCTCTTTAACTCTTTCTGGTCGCATTTTAATTATGTTGTCGCAAGAGCACTTTGAGTACGATTTCCTTTGCAAAATATTTACTCCCTGGCAATGAAATTAACACCATTGGAATCCTTAAAAAATAGGCTTTTTAACAGTGGGCTATTTTGCCGACTAAACATTACAGAATCAAAAATACTAAAAGTTTAATCCCAAACATACATCCAGTATACTCCAGTTCAACTCAAACAATCTTTAATATCTTCTTTATTCTTCCATATTATCGGAAACTTCTAATTGTCAAAATTTAGCTTTTTATCCAGCCTCGTACCCAGGCGCTTTAACATGCTAAGCGGTTGCGTGACGCGCGCGTGGAAATGTGTAGTGCGCATCCACGACGGACGGGTTTAGCGCCTGGCAGAAAACGTGTCGAAAAGTTAGATTTTGGTCGAAAAGTGAGATTTCAAAACTTTTGTTGAACTTTGAGGATTTTTAGCGCTTTTAGCTTGCTTTTCTCGACGAAGCATGGATGAGATCGATGAATCTCTTCAAAATATTACTTTTAAAAGGTAAATTTGTATGAATTGTTTTTATTATATATTCGAATGGAATATAGTTATGTATTAATGTAAAATTATTAAAAGAGTACAATGTTGTCTCTTCACAGATTCGATATCTTATAGACACCAAAAGCAGAGATAACTAGGTAAGTAGTGTAATATATTAGTGATATGTCTTGAAGACCAGTAGATATTAAAATATAGTGAATAGCAAGGGGCAAGTGCACTTTAGCTGCATGAAGAGCATACCTGTGACATGTCAAAGCTCTTTGTATAATTTTGTATTGTTTAAATCTAAACAAGTTTATATAATAATATATTGGGCTGATTTGCCATTTCATTTAGTATCGACAGATACTGTTATGTCTAATATATGTCATTGATATCACAGACATCGAGTGGTTTTACTGTTTTTGTTCCTGCATCACATACCAAAGGTATGAAATCCAATCATCAGAGCATAAATCACCACTTTCCCACAAAAGTCATCAATGGTTGGGTCATTAACTGGTGCATAATTTTGACATATTTCCAGATAATCCAACAAGAAGGATGAAATTGTGTGAAGAAATTCAACATGTTGTGTTTGCTTAAAATGACTCATTGTCAAACAGTCTGATTTAAAATGAATTTACTTGATCAAACTGATGCAGGCAAAAATCTGTTAACACTATGTGTTACAGTCAGTTTTCCTGAATGTATCAAGAATGAAGCTTAATAATTCTTAATAATTATTAAGCTATTTGTCCTATCTGACAGAAGAATTAAATAATGAGTACACACACAAAAATGTATTGTTTATTGATTTTAAAATTAAAAATATAAATGTGCATCTTTTACATACTCTGATTCTATTTTATCACTAAGATAATTTGACAGAAAAATGTTACTGCTAAGTATGACCAATGGTCAACACTTTGTGGATGCAAATTTCATCATGCATACTTGTTCTGGTTTCCCCAATTCAGCTTCATGAAAGTGGCAAACACTGGGGGGTGAAGGAGATGGTTGCAATGCCCTTTGAGTGTTTTGTATATGCAAGATACTGCTAAACTAAGTAACTAATAGAGTTGTAACAAGGTTTTTCAACCTTGATATATATCCTCATCATCATCATTCATCAAGTATATTTGCAATAAATTTAAGCCAAATGAAACTGAAAAACAGAACATTACTGCCCAGTATGAAATCTTGTATTTTTAAGAGCTGGACAGTTGTGCATAAATTTGTCATGTGCGCCAAGACACCCAAATTATTCTACAATGTTTAAGCCAGTTTCAACGAATTAACATCCTCATCTAAGATTTTTGTGCACCAATTGTTGCGCCGTCCAACACACTGGGTTTTCTCGATATATGAGCAGTGACGTAGCCAGGATTTTCAGTCAAGGGGCCCCCGAAAAAGTACTAGGGGTGGCCAACATAGAGATTTGTATTAGTCTAAATGTTTCCTATGGGGGGGGCCAACACCTTTGCCAGGGGGGCCTGGCCCCGGGCCCCCCCTCTGGCTACGTGTCTGTATATGAGCAACTAATCTTAACCCCTAACCTAACCCTAATAATCCTTAATGCCTATTCCGGTTGGTCATATATTGAGAAAGAGCCAACACACTTGGGCACTGAACATGTGAAGGTTCCAGCTCTTTCTTTCCATACTTAGATTAATGCTGCAATAGAAGCCAACTAGAAGGGTCAAAATATGCAAGTAAACCATATTTGCATGCACCTACAATATTTTACAATATTTTATTTGTCACTGCTTAATAAAATATAAAAAGCTTTCTGGCTTTCATGCTATAAAATATACAAATATTAACTTTTATAGTTGTACATGTAGAGTACATTGTATACAAATATACCTCATTATTCCCTTGATAGGTTATAAAGTATTATCAATCTATCCAATTTAATAATAATAATATGCAGATGAATACGGTATTAAAATTTAATATATAAACGTGTGGCTAGCCACTGAGATTTTTCAGTGTGCGAAAATCCTTCAATATTAAAATCAGTGACACACTGATACAATACAGTGTCTTTATTTTACTCCTTTCCAGCTGTAGATTGTAGTAAATACTCCACATGTTGCCTTGATATATCATGGTTTTGAACAATGTTTTATTGCCTTTATTCGCATAATATCTTTCTGTTGACATTTTTATTACAAATTTTGACCGCCATCTTGGAAGCATTTTCTCCCAGGCGCTTCCCACCGACTTTTCCATTTCTCCCCTCGCGTGTTGTCCTGCGCGCTTAGCACGTTAAAGCGCCTGGGTACGAGGCTGCTTTTTATCTGTGTCTTTCTTATCTAAAGTTTCGCTTCGATACTAAGTCTAGAAATATATATATTTTTTTTATTTATTGGGAATTTTCCAGCATGCACGCGCTTGCCGTAGTTTGACTATGTATGGTTTGCCCACGCGCTTCAGTCCCGACAAAAATATCTTATATAGGGTATTGTACCCTGGGGAATTCATTCCGGCCACTTAAAAAACCATAGCAACAGTCTTTGTTTGTGTTTGGGCCTTTTCCGGTTGTTTTTATCTGAAATTCCCGGTTTGACCCGTATGCTACATTTCAAATTTTGCCATAACTTTGTCAATTTTTATTGTGTTTCTTTGAAAGTTGGTCAGTATGTACTGTTTTTAAAGCTCTATAAAACGGTGTATTAGCGAAACAGAAGTTATAATCGACCAAAGGTACTGAATATATAATTAGTTTACGATAATACCGATAGCTACCGTTTAGAAAGAGTTAATCAAAAGGCAACTTGCATACAATATAATTAAATACAGATTTAAATACATAATTAAATACAGATTTAAATGAAAAACAAATAGGCAGGAAATGTGCGATTAACCGATAAACTATGCATTGAATACATGTCACTGAAACACATTGTTTCATCACATTATCATGGATTGGACTGGACTTGTAAACATGAACTGGACGGGACTGGACTTGTAAAAAATGGACTTGTACACACTGGGCACGAACGATGTTGACAACGCCGTAGTTGTTCAGCCGTCAGTATTTCTGACCGGCGGAGTTGCGTGGAGTACTTCATGTTAGCTAATTTAAAGTTATCTTTAACAAATTAAAATGGCGTCTGCTAATTTGGATAATTTCAGTGTAGATCAAGTAATAAATATGGTTTTTGACGAGGGAGATGATTGTTTATCAAATGTAGTGAGTGAGGAATCTGAACTGGATGAGGCAGTTTTAGTGGTGGAAACAATTTTAACAAGGACCTGTTTGTTGCCACTGCACAGAACTTATTGACTCCTCTTTTAAAGGCATGCTCATCGGAAGAAAATCAATTTGCTAAGATCTTGCTGGCTTCACGGATTAGTACAAAGTTATGTTTGGAAAGTGAATCTAACTTATGGATCGCCAGCATATATCGAAGACTGGCTGGAGCTAGGAGTGTAAGGCAACCGTTTCAAGGGCAAATTCATCGAGACATTCCTGTCGACGTTTTTAAGTCCTTGGCACGAGCAATCAAATTATGCAATAAAAAAGATTTTCGTGAACCATTCTGCTATGTAAAAGGGAACAGTAAAGGGATGGTTATTTCGCTTACTAAAAAATGTTTGGTGATAAAGTTGCTTTGTTTGTTGTCGGGGAAAACAGAAGAGTGTGTCACTTGTTCACTACAGAGAAAACTAGGAGGTCACAGGAAAGGTGTCGAGAGAAAGATTTTGGTTTCTTATGACAAGGATTTTGCTCTTGTGTACAATTTTAAGAAGGGACAGCTTTCTTTGTCATTTCACTATGGCGAATGGAATCCTTTTGGCTTTCCTATGCATACATGTCAATTAGATTTACAGTATCAGCCAGTTGAAGTTTGAGCAGACTAAAAGATTCAAGTACTTTTTGTTTTGTTATATATACATATACATGTTTGACTGTGAATGACACTTATTGTATAAAAAAGTAATGGGAATATTGTTTTATAACAATTTGGATGGTATTATTTCATGCTAAGGGGAAGATTAATACTTGTGCAATTTTAATCCCAGGCTGAAATTGTGATGTGTGGCAACCAAGGCTGAAGATTCAGTCCCCCAGCCCGGGATTAGAATTGCCTTGGCATGTAGTCTGGCCCTTAGTCCATATTGTTTTTAAATATTCATGCAAGCACGATAGTGGACTAGGGTCCTTGTGTCCCTTACTGTACTTCACTAGCTAAAATTACAGTGATGGATTTACCTAGGTGCCCACCCCCCCCCCCCCCCCTAGCCTTGGCCAGCGGGCTACATCGGGACGGGGGGTGCAAAAAGGCTAGCCTAATTTTCCTAATAAATGTAATTAAAGATTTATTGGTGAAAAAATGAGAAACAACAAAATGAGTAATATTAATGCAACCATGGCAACAGTTTTAATAGTCAATTTTTCACTTTATCCAACCAAATAGTCATGGTATAGTCATGAATAATAGCATGTTTTAAATACTCTATACTGATTTTCAGAATTCTGTATAATCTTACCTCCAAAATGCTGGAAATCGTGATTCTAGATTTCAAAATTTTCCCGGTAGAGCATGGACCCCCTAGAAGCAAACTGACCGTGGTTGATAACTCGTCCCAAGCAAAGCACCCCACCCACCCCAATTAGAATTTACAAAATTTGAAAAAGCACTCCAGACATTTAAAAGTTTAAATAAATCTTATTAACATTACATTCTTGATAAAACATAATATAACATGAAAATTCATTTATTCATAATATACTTATACATTTATAACATGTGATAATGAAATTAAAGTTTTCTAAACATCTCTTTAATAGCCAATAAATATTTGTAACTTTCTAATCTGTAATTCTAAAAAAATGACAAATTAGTGTCATTCACGTTTTGGCATCATATGGCAAAAAAATTGCTAAACAGTTGTGACCGCCACATGTGTCTGACCGCCTCTTAAAGAGTATGGAATATACCATTCATTAAGTAAAGGAGTGTATTCTGTGTATCACTATAGTCAGGTTTATCGGATAGTAGTCAAAGAATTACCCATCCATGTTAGCAAATATGTTTTGTTGAAGAATCAATTCAGCAGCTAAGTGAAACAAGCTAAAGTTAGAGAAACATACTGAAGCTCAAGAAACAAGCTGCAGTTATTAAACTAAAAGCAAGCATAAAATACACAACATATCAACAATTAATATTCAAAAAACTATGAGGAGTTTCAAGCCAATTTTCTATCTTAGCCTGTTCTTATATAAAATAGCTTGCAATGCAAAGCTGTATATAAACCCTGGTAACTTTATTTGTCTTAATAATATGTATTATGACAACCAGCAGTAAAGCACCTCAAAGTTAACCAAGAGAAGCTTTCTTAACCTTTTCCTTTATAACCTGCCTCAACTGGTCACTGCAAAACAAACATTCATCAGTTGCACCCACTCTTTCCAATCCACAATAGCAAAAGGTTGGATCATCAGTAGCTCGCTTTGGTATATACCGGAGTTTGCATGAAGTTGCAGGCTTCTCTGTGTTATAACCTCTCTCTCGCAACCAAATCAGTGACATATATTCATGCAAAAAAATTTAAAATTTGTGTTCTTGCTATACCTGCTAATTGATATGTGCTTAGCTTCCCTCCCTTCCATGGAGTTCAAGCCCAAGCCATTGCCATACTTGAATTTCATATCTGTTGTATGTGCTGGTATGATGATTCCTAAAGTCCATACTGTTGGATGGTGTGCAAGAAACATGTAATTTAGAATGAAATATGCGTTATTTTTAAGGTGAAGGGGGTCTACATGAATTCGATCAGCAAGTTTCCCGATAGGTGGCTCAAACTCTTGTCTACTATTCTTACTTCCAATAAAACTTGTTATCTTTGACCCTCTTAGTTGACTCTGCTATGTTTTGCTTTTCAACCTTTTTCTTAAAGTGCATATGTCACAATTACCATTTTTTTCTCAAAAATCGGCCGTGACGAGACAATTCGAATGATATACATCATTCTTTAAACAGATAAATACTTCCAGAGATATTTTGGCTCAAACATAGGTTTTTCAAAACATGGCCGGGAGAAAAGAGGCTGAGTACGAGTAGCCGCGATGACGTCAAATCGGGATGTCATGTTTTGTTTATATTATAAAACAAATAATCAATTTTCTGGCATATACGTTTGGAATTCGCCTTCAGGATTTTACGCAAAAGAAAGGTGAACATTGCCGTTCCCAGAATGTGGGCGAAATCTCTCACATTTTGTCAATTTTGAGATCGGAGTCGAAGGAACAGAGATGAGTATAGGAAGCGTATACTCCGCTTTGAAGCCGTCGAGGAAGCCATACAAAATGAAGTATTTATGGGAACTGGTAAGTTTAATTGTATTGTAACAAAAATAGATGAAAACTACATACCACCATCGTCTACAAAAATCTACTAAGCATAGATATACTTGGTAGAATGATATATATTAAACATATTTTTTTCATCTTGTATTTTATAGTATCTAATGCTAAGCAAGTCAGAACACAAGGACAGACACAAGGTCACAGAGCAATATTACATTTACAATGTATGGTATCATCAGCTGATGAGAGGCCACAATGTGTTGGATAGCCCAAGGAATGTCACAGATGGCAGAGACAACATTTCATTACTATACATTTAATTGTTACTATATATTTTTCTATATCCACCATTGAACATCCTAGTATGAGGAGTGTTATATGGGGCAAGACATTTAATATATATTTATTTGGTTTCTGTGTAGTGCAATGTAGCAGGTCCATAGAAATAGTAGATATCTGTTATTTCTATGGGCAGGTCTTTTGCCACTATTCAGTATCATGTAAAGTGCAATGAAACCGTGCCACCCATGGAAAAGTGCCACCCATGGTCAACTCTTTAATAAATGAAGTTATAATTCCATGTAACTTTCCACACAGCCACCTTCCTTTTATACAGCGTAATGTATATCTTATGAATATACACTGCATGCATACCTAAGCCTCGCTGTGGCCCAGTTTGGTTTATGGAATTGCTCATTAAACTACTCAGAAAATCAGTGAAGCAAAAAACTGACCAAGTCTAGGCCTCGGCTTGTAGTGCAACACTAGTGACAGCTTTTGTTGAGCCAGGGGTTGTACTTATGGCTCATTCTGACATATGAAAACATAGGCGGATTTTCAGATTTTGCTCCGGGGGGTGCCGAAAATTTAGGGGGGTGCCGAAAATTTAGGGGGAGAGGTGAGCGACAGGGTGCGTAACGCCGCCAAGCAAGCTGCAGAGGGGTCTGGGGCCACAGTTGAGATTTTTGGTCTTATTTAGTTCAAAATCCTTGTTTTTGGTCTTACTTAGTTCAAACTCTTTATTTCAATCACACTACTGCCATTTATCCCAATGAGCATTTAAATTTTTTTGGGGGGGGGTGCAAATTCCTCTAGGTGAGGTGGGAAAACTTTTTGGGGGTGTGCAAAATATTTTTGGGGGGGTGCACAGAAAATCCGCCTATGTATGAAAATGACTAACACCACCAGAGTTCCTATTCAGGTCAGATGTGCCCTACCTTAGTATTTTACTTATTCTATCTAACACCAGACAATTTTACTTGTCAGTGGTAGGTTGAAATGTGGCTTCTTTAGTCATGTTTATCAACTACGTATACCTGGATAAAAATCAAGTACGACTAATTGTATTGTTTAGATGGGCATTTGCCTTGAGATTAAGGAAAAATCTAATGTCAAATGAAAAACATAGAATGGATGGTCATAAACATATTTATTTGTTTTTGTGATTAATTTTTTATTAATATGTTTGCCATACTCTTACAACTGAATTATGAAAATCTGTTGAACCATTAATGGGTATCCCTTGATCAGTAATAAGGAAATTGGTTGATATCATTATGTTACAGTCACAAGAGGGTAGGAATAGGGTTGTGATTGGGGTCAAAAAAGAAATATATTTGTGCGCATAACATAACAATATAACGAGTATAGGGAGCATTAGGGCAGATTACTGATTATCCTTATGAGGGTCCTGAAGGGGTAAAATAGGACCTGGGATTTGCATGCTTTTGGGCTGGGAAACCATTTTATGCACTGGGACTGGGATTCACCAACAACAAATAAACAATAGAAAATGGGATTGGGATTTGAGCAAAACAAAGGATGGGACTATGGAATTTGGTCAAAATTTGGGCCGTAAAACTGGGATTAGTACCCCCCAACCTCCTTCAGGACCCTATTATATCACTAATATGCCTTCACTAAACAGTGATCATACAAATAACAGAGATACAGGTAATTATTAGACAAGTAAATTAACAAGTTATGTGATGTCTTATGAGTCTGAATTATCTTCATTGGAGCCTCATTTCTCTGTTCATCTTCGTGTTTATTTCCTACATAAGCATATAAATGATGTCACTATTATTATAAATACCATTTATAAGCAATATATTGAACAATATCAAATGTAAAAATTGTTTGATAATTTACTATACTTTATAGACACTGAGAATGCAAGCACAAGAAGTTTGTTTATAAACATGTTAAGACATGTGGTCAATCTGAAGTCATACATCATCTCCCATGACTGTTTTTTATTTTATGCTATATATTCCTTTTATACTGGGCAATTGTGGCACATCCTGCACAAAATATATTCAAGGTAGCACAATTTAATACAAAATTGCAAATTTCAATTTACTAACTTGTTTCTACATTCCAGACTTTTCGTCTATTACTACGTTCTCACAAGGCATCCAAGCGCATATCCCTTTACCTTTTAATTTTCTTCATGTAAATTACTTGAGTAAATTTGCCGAAGTCCAGCACGGGTCCATGACTTCATTAGTTCATTTGCAGGCTTGCAGCCGACATTTTAGACTCGCACCGTTTGAGTTCTCGTCATTATAGAAAATATTTTACCAAATTCTGGGAACGGCAATGTTCACCTTTCTATTGCGTAAAATCCTGAAGTCGAATTCCAAACGTATATGCCAGAAAATTGAATATTTCGGCAGTTTTTCGCTTCCAACATGACTATATTTTATATTGTTTTATAATGTAAACAAAACATGACTTCCCGATTTGACGTCATCGCGGCTATTCGTACTCAGCCTCTTTTCTCCCGGCCAAGTTTTGAAAAACCCATTTTTTGGCATGTTTGAGCCAAAATATCTCTGGAAGTATTTATCTGTTTAAAGAATGATGTATATCATTCGAATTGTCTCGTCACGGCCGATTTTTGAGAAAAAAATGGTAATTGTGACATATGCACTTTAAATGTTTCAACACATTTAGCTACTTCTTTCCTACTTGGATAGCTCCAAGGCTGCCAAGTGTTGTTTTTCTCTATCCCAAATGTTCCCTTCAAATTATTTGCATTATCAGTGGAGACATTGGCAAATGACGAGAAATATTTTGCACTGTTTCCTATCTCCCCACATAAAAATGCTAGCATTTTCATGTCGTTGGGAAGTTCTGACACCTGGAATTTAACACTGACAGTATGACGAATACCGCTGGATGCAGTAAATGTGCATTGAAATGATTTCTGCTCAATAAATGCAATATCTGATACAAGCATTTTTATGAATCTCTGAACTGGTATGCAGTTTTCATGGCAATTGGCACCGAAAAGCAAGTGATTTTCATTGCTACTTAGAACACCACGACCAATGTTCAAAAAAGATATCAACCAAGCACTAGCCACATCATCTTTCCCGAAGGGAGCTCCATCTCCCCCAAGGCTTACACAAAAGGTGTATTCATTCCTAAACCAATCAATTACATGCCCACTAGATCCTGAAAGGTAAAATTCTCACAAGAAGTTATAACAACCATGTACTTTCTCCACTTCCTCAAGGCCATCACACAGATTGTCATATACACTATTAATGGTGCCTAAGGGAACTGACTTTATAAATGGCATTAACTTATTGTAGGGAACAAGCCATTTAGTGCATTTTTGTAAGCAGAATCTCGGTAAATTTTACGATACTTCTTCTTACCAACTACACCTCCACTGTAATAGACAGATACACTCCTAATCATGTTGTCATGTGAGGATTCATATTCTTTCAATTTCTTGTTATGAATTTTTGGTAAAACTGAGTGAAATCTCTTACTGGCTGATAATACATCGACCAAAACATTACTAGTACACTTATTTAATGCAGTATCAATAATACCAATGGAACCAGGTATTTCTGAATCCGGGCTACCTCCATGAATCTTCTGGGCGAAGTCAAATGTCTCTTTCCTCCTCTTCCTAGCTATTGATGGACAGCTTGTCAATTTGCCATCTTCAAACATTGTAGGAAACTTTCTTCTTATTTTGACAGATCTATCTGACAATCTGTTCTCCTTCTCACTGGACCTAGTCTGCCCCATACAAATTTGGTAATTCTAAGTCTCGAAATCTTTCACTTAGTTTCTTCAAAGATTAAAACTTGCACTCATACTTTGGAGTACTATTAATAAAATTTCAATTGTCCTCAATGAGCCCAAGTTTGCTAATTTATGCTATTTAATTCAACAAGCAAGTAACATGCCTTGCTAGTTGTGTTTTGGCTCTTTTCTACACATGTACTTTCTGTATCATCTATTCTGACAGTTACTTTAGATAAACTACGTTATACAGAACAAGTATTCTGTATATTTTAAAGCACAAATTAACATATATACAAAGTATGAAAGCTGGGCATATTATCAAAAGGCTAAGCATGCCAAAATATCAACAGCATACAAAATTAATAGCCTTTTACCTTTTCATCAAGTCTCCAAAGGGCATGGAATACTTTTCTTGTACGATTTACTTGAACGTTAAGTTGCTGTGCTTCATCTTGAAGCAAAGTCAGGTTTCTGTTAGAATTTTTCTTCTGCTCTGCAATGGCCTTGGGAAATCAAGTGTAAACAGTAAAGCAAGGGCCAAAATCAAAAATCCAAAAAGAAGGCGTCATACTACAGACTATAATCCTCACCTGAAAGCAATTTCCAGGACGAATAAGTAAATAATGTTCCAGAAAAAACAAGCCTCTTGCTACATCAACACACAAAAATTCTTCACGTGCAATAAATACCATATTTTGAGACGAAATAACTTTGCACAAATCTTGCTCATATTTGTCAATCGGCACAATTTTAAACTAGTCACCAGACTCCGAATATGAACACACGTCCAAGATGGCGCCTGGTCACGAAATTGCGCGGCGTTTTGAGCATCATTTGTGCCCAGCGTGGTAAAACATGGACTCACTCTCAGCCAGTGACCTCTAAGTAATCTGGAATGATAACTTGGCCGCCATGTTTGAAGCCACTCATGAGTTACTTTTGTATGTAGCCCCAGTCCCTTTTTACAAAATTTTGTCGAAAAATACAGGTTGAAAATCGATAAATTTCATAACTTTTCCTTCTTTTGATGCTTTTAATTTTTATCTAAGAGCATAGTAGGACAACAGTACTTTCCAATCAGGCACATAAAATATGCAAAAATTGTTTTACTGCAGAAATATAACGCAAACAAAACGAAAATCAATTTAGTTTTTTTGTGGTTTTGGGCTTCCTAGAAAGAGTTTGGGGATATTATACCATCCTTTATATAGAAAAAGCATCAGCGATTTTTATAATGTACATTCAAGCATGCAGAAACGTAATTTAATAAGTAAAAAATAAGTATTGAGTGAGTAAAAAAAACTTCATGAAAAAACTTCATGTTTTTCTCGTCCCAGCCCTTTTCTGGCTGGCAGAGCGCAAAATTAATTTGTTATTTGCAAGGATATTTGTAAACAAATTTAAAAATCATTTTCAAAAAGCTGTTTCTAACTTTCTATAGCAATAAAAATGCCATATAATTGTGTAGTTTGTGGCTACCAAGGTGAACATTTTACAGAAAACGAAATGTACACTGCATTTCACAGGTGAGTCTTTCCTTAGCACTTGGGTTTTAACCCTGCATTAAAAGCTAACTCAATGGAAATAAACATGTTACTGATAGACAAAACAATAGTTCATCTGGACAGGAATGCCCTACAATGTCAACAACAAAAATTTAACAACAGAAAATGTAATTAAATATTTATTCATATTCAATTTATCTACATGTCAACTGTAAACACTATTACAAAACTATGACAATAGCCAATTCATAACTACCAAATTAAAACCTTTTTCATTAATACAGGTTTCCTTTAAAAAACGAAACTGTATTTCAAAAGTGGGAACATGCAGTACAAAGTGCAAGGAAAAACGGAAAAGAGTGGAGGGCCACACGCTACAGTCTTATTTGCAGTAAACACTTTGAACAAAGTGATTACACATTACCCCCATCAAGAAATGCGACATGCAGACTAAAAAGAAACGCTGTGCCTTCTGTTTTCGCAACATCTTTGCCAATAGAAGAAAATTATGGTATGACAGATGATGCAATGGAAAGATTGGGGACCCATAAACGCCTAATGTCTCATGACCACGGCTATGGAAAACATCAGAAATTGCCATTGCAGGCACCACTGCAGGAAATTAATTGTAGTTCATGTAGTGATCAAGAAAACAATTGAAACGAAAAATTAAAAACTTACAGCAGCAATTGCGAAGGTGCAAAAAAAGGATGGGGAACATGGCTCAAATTATTGACAATTTGCAGGAAGAGCTTATCATACAGTCGGACATTGTCAATTTATTACATGCATCATTTGGATAAACTTAAGCTCTCCATTTTCAGAAATGTTCAACAAAATTCTAACTGTTTGCCATGTGGTCGTCGGTATACAGATGACATTAAAGAGTTTGCCTTAACTTTATATTTTTATTCACAAAAAGCTTATGAATATGTCAGATCAATTTTGCCCTTACCCAATCCTTCACTGATTCGGAAATGGCAGCAGAATCAGGTCTACAAGTGTGGTCCATAACTGCAGATGGAGCAGCAGTAAACCTGAGCACTTTCCGTCTTCTTGGCTGCAAATTCGACAATGTACCAAGGAATGATTACAAAATTTAAACATCCAACACAAGATTACCATGTTTTCATCATACTTGATCCATGTCATATGATAAAACTTGCTAGAAACGCACTGGGAAGTCTTGGTTCTTTCACAGACAACAGTGGCAATAAGATTAAATGGATCTATTTCCAAAATTTGTGTGCAATCCAGGAAGAAGAAGGACTGAAACTGGCTAATAAGCTGACCTCCAAGCACCTACAATTTTAAAAACACAAAATAAAGGGTCCATAACATGTAGTCCATCGAACCAGGATTGAGCGACAAAAGGAGTGAATTGTGATTTTGAAGCGGGTAATTTATAGCGAAGTGTTGAAATTGATAAATTGACAGATTGTATAAATATTGTATCGAAAGTATGGCATCGGAACTTACTAAAATACAAAATTCGCGAAGAGGACATAAAGTTTATGTCAAGAAATGCATCGGAGAATTGGCAACTCATCTTGAGGAGCTCACTGAGGAGAATAGATCTCGAGTCATTCATTTAAAATGCGCATTAGAGCATCAGCTAGCCGACATTGTTGAACTTGACAAAGCAATTAACAAACTGTTGTCTGAGTCTTAAAGCACCGCAAAGGATTTATAGGATCGAGGAATCGGCAGAATTCAAAGCTGAACTAAAATCAGTTTTAAACCGAGTTAATGCTGTTCTATCCAAGGAAGATAAGTTTTAAACCGAGTTAACGCTGTTCTATCCAAGGAAGGCAAACAAACTCCTGCGAGCACGACGGAACAAAACGAAAAAAATGTGCTGAAAGTTCAGTCGGTAAAATTGCCAAAGCTACAATTGCGGAAGTTCAACGGACGGTCAGAGAAATGGCAAGAAAAATTTTGGGAATTTTGATAAGTTATCCGAGGTAGACAAATTTGCGTACCTCAGAGGACTTTTGGAAGAACCAGCAAGATTGCAACGTAATCGAATTACTAAAGCAAAGATTTGGGAAAGACGAAAAAATTCAGAGGGCGCATATAAACGAGCTGTTGAACTTGAAACCGGTTTTTAAGACGAGAGAAATCGTAAAGATACAAAAGCTGTATGATATTGTTGTGACGCATCATCGCGGGCTAAAAGCACTCGGCGTAGACGAAGATTGTCGTGCCAAGTATACTTGAGAAAATTCCAGAGGGGGTACGACTCTCGATAACACTGGGATAGAACTAAGCGAAGTGGACATTAGACAAAATGCTAAAATTGTTGTTGGAAGAAATCGAACTGAGAGAAGATCAAATGATTGTACACGTCAACAACAGAGAAGACAAGGACTTTTACAAAGAGAGACAAGTGGATGAGAGACGAGTCGGCGAGAAACCAGGCACAGCTAGTGCATTGGCAACATCAACTCAAGGGAAGGATGAAAAATGTGCATTTTGTCTGGGTATTCATAAACACGACGACTGTTCCACAAGAACATCTATCAACAAAAGAAAGGAGCTCATTCGTAAGTACGGCAGATGTTTTGTCTGTTTAAAGAAAGGCCATTTGGCAAAGAACTGTAATTCAAGTTACTGTTGTAATAACTGTAAGGGAAAACATCATGGGTTAATCTGCGAGGCAAAAGCGCCCCAGAATAATGATAATGCATCGGGTAACAATGTCAATAGTTCTAGTTCCAATAATCATGTAGGTTCTAATTGTAGAGTAGCATTGAAAGAATATTTAGAAGTGAATCGTGTTACGTGGAGGTTTAATCTTGCCAGAGCGCCCTAGTGGGGCGGCTTCTTTGAACGTATGGTTGGCACAGTGAAACAGTGTTTGAAGAAGGTACTAGGCAATGCAAGATTAACGTTTGATGAACTTGCTACTGTTTTGTTAGAAGTCGAACAGACAGTGAATTCACGCCCTTTAACTTACGAATACGACGAGGTAAGTGGAGAGATGCTAACTCCGGTACATTTTATTTATGGGAGGAGGTTAGTAACAATACCAGATCAATTGAATGACGAGGACAGTGATAGTGAGGCCGAGAATAAGTTGTTGAAAAGATTTAGGTATCTAGCTAAGAAAGGGAGACATTATTGGAACAGGTGGCTGAGAGAATATTTAGTTGATTTGTGTGAACATCACAAGGTAAGTAAAAGGAAGAATGACCCGAAGGCGAAAGTAGGAGACGTAGTTTTAGTGGAGGAAGACAACAAGAAGAGAGGGCAATGGAAAACAGGTGTTATTAAGGATGTAATTGTAGGTCAGGATAAGGAGGTGAGAGGAGCGACAGTGAGATTGATTGGAAAGGGAAGGCCAATAACTTTAAATAGATCAGTTAGGAAGTTGTATCCGTTAGAAATAAATTGTAATGTTGAAGAAAATGTGAATGAAATGGAAGGTAATGAAGGAGTGGATGAAGAATTGGAGAATGAGGTAAATGTGGAAGTTGCGGAACCTGTAAGAGCACGAAGAGCAGCAGCAGTCGACGCACAGTGGAAGACTAGATTTATGCTTGACCCATAAGGTCAAGGGGGGAGTGTCATATTTTATTGCTATTTTAATCGTTGACGTTAAACGAAACAGTTTATTAACTTTAATTGCCGTATATGGACAATAATACCCTATTTGTAACTATGAAATGCAAGCACGTTGTTGTTGTAGTTTGGAGGGATTCGGGGGTTTCGGTAGATTGTTTATTAAGAAAAGATTGTAAGATTGTATGTGAAGAGTGAATAAACAAGAGGTCCATGACACCTCAGAAGCTTCTTGCAACACACAGACGGCATACATTCATAATTGGTTTTGTAGCAACCATGAAATCAACAATTGAAATGGCTCATGAGATGTTTTTAACTTCCAATGACAACCTGTTTAAATACCTCCTCACTTGTAAGTATTCACAAGACCATATAGAACTATTTTTCTCATGTATACGCTCATGAGGTGACTGGAACAATAACCCCAACACATTGCAGTTCAAGTATGCCCTGCGCAAAATGCTACTACGAAATACTGTTACAGCTTCTAAAAATGCAAACTGCTCAGAATTCACAGACCTCACCACTCTTACCTCTACTGTTATTCCATTTTTCCACAAGAGAAAGCACAGCAGCCCCTTACGTGGCAAAGAAGAACAAGATGACAAAGACACTTGTTCAAACACTGAAGAAGGACAACAAATGGGAGGGCTATTGGACCAAAGTCACAGTGAATTTACCGCCAACATACTGTTCTACATTGGAGGGTATGTTGTATCAAAACTAGTTAAGATACGCTTGCCTGGTTTCGATCATATCTATTGAACAGATTCCATCGTGTAGTCATAGATAATGTAAAGTCGGACAGTTTTGATTTGAAGTATGGTGTGCCTCAAGGGTCTTGTTTAGGCCCATTGTTGTTTATCCTGTACACAAGCAAACTGTTTGATGTCATTCGCCACCATTTACCCAATGCGCATTGTTTTGCTGATGACACAGAGTTATATCTCGCATTTAAGCCAAGTAATGATGCTGCTCAGGATGCCGCCATTATAGCCATGGAGAATTGTCTGCGAGACATTCGGAATTGGATGATAACTGATAAGCTGATGATAAGACGGAATTCATGTTAATTGGGACAAAAGCTCAGCTCGCCAAAGTTAAGAACTTTACTCTAACCGTTGGCGAGTCTGTGATTTCACCATCCGAAGAACCTATTAGGAACTTAGGCACCTGGTTCGACTGTACTTTCAACTTGAATCACCACATCACTAAGACCTGTAGAACAGCTTTTTATCATCTGCATAACATAAGAAGAATCCACAAGTATTTAAGCAGAGAATCAACAGATAAACTCGTTCATGCATTCGTCACCAGCCAGCTAGACATTGTAATGGACTGTTATATGGACTACCGAACAATGCTATTGCCAAACTGCAACATGTTCAGAATGCCGCTGCAAGAGTTATTTACCGTGCGCCTCGGTTTATCCATATTACCCTGCTGTTGCACGAGTTGCCAGTCAAATTCCGAATTGAGTATAAGATAATTATACTTACGTTTAAGGCAATTCATGGAACTGAACTAATAACTTTTAAAACAAACTCTTATAGCCTCAGATCAAATAACAAACTTCTTTTGTGT
This sequence comes from Trachythela sp. YZ-2020, assembly GCA_016169945.1. Taxonomy (NCBI): domain Eukaryota; kingdom Metazoa; phylum Cnidaria; class Anthozoa; order Malacalcyonacea; family Clavulariidae; genus Trachythela; species Trachythela sp. YZ-2020. The sequence goes on from JADLSH010000350.1 coordinate 4,327,620, forward strand.
CCGCCAAATTTGAAGACATTGTCTACTCTTGGTGACAGAGCCTTCATGGCTGCTGCACCAAAACTATGGAACGTATTGCCATTGAATCTTAGGAGTATCTCCGATTTTAATGTATTTAAGCAAGATCTTAAGACATTTCTTTTTAGACAGGCTTTTTATTAGATTATAGCTTAGATTTAATATTATTGTTCTATTTATTTATTTAATTGTACTTGTTCAGAAGAACTCGACGAAAACACAGCAGACTTAATTTTACTAAATTCTTTATTACAAATTTGAAGATCCGACTACATTTTATCTAACTAATTGTCTAATATTTTTGTCTGTTTTTATATGTTTTTGTCTCTACTAATAACATATTTGCATATTGCTATCTAATTATTTATATTTAATTGTTATTCGCCTAATTACGGATTAGATTCGCTTAAACTAAACAAAAGACTAATTTACATCAAAAACCTATACAAATACAATTAGCACAATGATCTAAATTACTAAGTGTTCTCCTCAACAGTACTATTATCATTCACATCTTCTGTAACTATTATATAGTTTTATGTAAATTTTTCTATTTATTTTATTTATTGCTGCAAGGCGCATTTGAAAATTGTATTATTGAATTTGCGCGATATAAATTAATAAATGTTATGTTATGTTATGTTATGTTACCTGTCCGGACTGTATAAGTAGTCTTCTCTCATATGAACCATCAACAAATACTGACCATGATTACTACAGTGTTCAATACAACAAAGTTGGAGCAGCATCTGCATTCACTCTATGTGTAAACAATGGTGGCCTTAAAATTGCGGAATGTTTACTTATACAAAACGTTTCAATGACAAAGTTAATTCTATTTAGGGCCAGTAAATAAAAAAACTTAGATGGCTTTTAAGTTGTTTAAATCAATACTGAATATACCAGTTCTGTAGTTATTGTCGAAATCATTTGTTGAAAAACATTAACTTATTGCAGCAAACACTAATATATTGTTGTACCATTAACCATTATTAAAAAGTATTTTTACCTTCCATGTAGAAGTTGTCATCAAGGCAAACTACTGTGAAGCTTGTCATTAAAATGTCCCAGTATTATTAAACTTTATTTTTCATCTTCGCTTTCATTCTCACAATAAGTGGCGAGCAAACAATACTGCAGGGTCGTAGGAACAACGTAAAACCCGGTTTGCCGTCGTTGCGAAAATATATAAACTGTGAAAATATAGAAAGTGCTGAAAATTCAGACAGCTTGAATTTTCAGCACTCTTTCCCTTTTGAAAAGTCATCCAAATGTGAGATCACTTTGTGTTACTCGTTCAAACTTAGTTCTACTGATTTGATTCACTTTTAGGATAGTATTTTTCTCTTAATGGCCAGAAATTTAACTCAAAAATCAAACCAAAACCGCCATGAACATGCCGTTTGAAATAGAAGGATTGACTATTGAGAATTGATCGCTCAATCCACTGGCCACTCGCAGGGCGCGTTGGCTCTCAAGGGCGCCATATTGGCTTCAACCAATCATAGGACTTATCAATGGAGTTATCATTCCAGTTTACTTAGAGTTCACTGCTCTCAGCTAAGTCTTTGTTTTCCATTTCGCTATCAAGTTGTGAATTTTGGTTGACAGATTCACCTGTGCATTAATCTCTCACCTATCTCAATTATCTTACCACGGCATGTTGTAAAACATGGACTGGACTATGGATTGGACTGGACTTTTAAAACATGGACTTGTAAAAAACGGACTAGTAAAACATGGACTTGTAAAAAACGGACTTGCAAAACGTGGACTTGTAAAACGTGGACTTGTAAAACATGGACTCACTCTCAGCTAAGTCGGTTGACAGATTCACCTGTTTGATTCACCAACGTCTTCATCCATTTTTGTTTACCACTTTGTCATACTCATACTGGTCAATTGTGCTAACCATTAAATCATGCATGACAATTTTGGATTTCTGACCAGGAATATGACGCTTAACTTTTATAGGAGGAGTTTAACTGAACTCATATTACTTCAGCAGAGAGAATTTTGACTAGATGATTTTCTCTTTAATCAAAAGGCAACTTGTATACAATATAATTAAATACAGATTTAAATACATAATTAAATACAGATTTAAATGAAAAACAAATAGGCAGGAAATGTGCGATTAACCGATAAACTATGCATTGAATACATGTCACTGAACCACATTGTTTCATGACTTTCATCACATTATCAGTGCATTAATCTCTCGCCTATCTCAATTATCTTACCACGGCATGTTGTAAAACATGGACTGGACTATGGATTGGACTGGACTTGTAAACATGGACTGGACAGGACTGGACTTGTAAAACGTGGACTTGTAGGCAAGATTATTGTTATAGTTTATCTGTTAATAATAATTTAGATAAACTACTAAGTCTGGATATGTAATTTTTAATCTTTTATTTTAAACCTTGTCATTGCCATCGGATTAATTACATATCATGGACTATTAAATAATGTTAAGTAGTTTAGTATTTCTTCCTCGGTTTTCTCCAACCGTTCCTTGTGGTGTTTGTGGAGGATGTGAGTGAGTTGGGCTGTGCAGTTTTTTATGGCAGTGTCCCATGCTGCTTGATGGTCTGAAGACAATTGAACCCAGGGCTGCAGGTTGATGGTGATGCCGGTTGGTGAAGTGTTGTTGCTGATATGCTTGGTGAGGGTGGTGAGTTGGCGATCATGTTGGTGTTTGGTGTAGTGGAGATCAACAAGTTTGTTGAACATGATTGAAGTGGTGTTGGTTTTGGTGTTAGGTGTGATTGGTGGGGGTTTGGGAGGTTGTAGGGGCTAATGTAGTGGAGGATGGGGTTTGATTTGGTTGAGGTGTCGTTTCCATGGGAGTGTCGGATGGGGTTTGATGTGGTTGAGGTGTGGTTTCCATGGGAGTTTTGGATGGGGTTTCATTTGGTTGAGGTGTGGTATCCATGGGAGTGGTGTGGGGTTGGGAAATGGTGGGTTTGGGTGTGTTTAGGACTTGGATGGAGATGGGTTCCATCAAGTTAATCAAGAAATATATATACGAAACAAATTTGTAGTGAAAGTTTGTATTATAACCTTTGATATTCGCTATACCTCGGTAAATTAATCGCTGCAGAGCCAGAGATTAATTTAAACTATAAATAGCGATATGAAGCGACCCTATATACCTCCATAGTCTAAGGGGCTAACTTTAAATTCGAAATGTGCACTTCAAAACTTGAATTCTGCATGCAGTTACAGCCACGACCACGTGGAGCTAGTTATCTAAGCTTAATTATATATAGAGAGCTAATGGCTAACGACATCATCTTAATCAGCATCTCCAAGTTTGAATTTTGTAATACAAATTTAGAGATTGATTGCTTCTTTTGTTATGACTTATGTACTGCTTCAATTATTTTTACTGACTCGCCACTTGTTCATTTTTACTTGAAATGATACAAAATTAAAAAAGGTGCGTTAATCAAAAGGTAAAAACCTTATAATCTTAATACGAAAAATATCAGTTGCACACAATGCACAACTTCAAGAGCGCTATACGCCCAATTTGGATTACATTTTATACCCCTCTTTTAGGCTCCTCGCAGCTAGGCCAAAACTCTTTGCATAAAATAGTCTGGAGAGCAAGAAGAAATGCAATTCTGTGCATGGCAGTCTCTGTTTTTACTAACCCCACTGTTTTACATGCTCTTCAGTCACATAGTGATTAGTGTCCTGGCCTATTTTTATGTATATAATATGGGTTAAGATTCTTATTTTTTATTTTTTTAAGATTATATAAGATTATGATTTTGACGTTTGCACAGGAGCAAAAGCCCCAGGTATTATGGGATACGCCTCAGTTTCGCCTCGGTGACAGGGGTACTGATGTCGCCGATTCTTGAAGCAAACTTCGAAAATAGTGTTTCTATAGTTACACTCAACAAAAGTCTAAACACCTCATGGTTTCCCCCACTTCAGTTTCTCTTGTTTTTTAATACATGAGCCCTACGTGCACAGAAGGGCTGGACCTCTTAGGCGAGATCCCACGAGCTGGTTGGACAAAGTTGCAAAAAAGCTGCAGGTATACGGGTATAGTACTACCCGTGAGGAAGGTTTACTGGTGTTGACGAAGGTTGAAAGTGAAACACTGAGTAGAATATTGCAAAGTCTGGCAAAGGACAAGGTGCATTGATACTGTATATAACACTCGAGTACAGTCAGACTAGCAGCACTCGAATGGTCACCTGCAGGTAAACCTACCCAAGGCCAAAGCCTGCAGGTCGGAAAAGTTCCAGTCATTTTTGGGACGGATGAGAGAAAAAAATTGTCTTCTTTGTATGAGAGAAGCGCCAGTTCTCCGCCTAGGCTAGATCTCGCTAGATCCCGAGATATTACCTACTAAGGAGGGTTGGCCGATCCTAAAAAGCTCGCGGGTAAAAGTGTAAAACTTGGACATCAAGATCTGGCTAATATATAAGCTGGAAAGGCTAATGTATAGGCTGGGGTTTTCAAGCTTAAAGTGCTTGGCCTCAACTACATTGGCACGAGAAGTTTTCTCATAATGTCATTAGCTTTAAAACAATGCACCCTGGGGCAGGGAAGTAGCGAGGGAGGCAGGGTGGGTGTGTAAAAATAACCTCAATTTAAATTAAGAATTCAAGGTAAAATTTTGAAAGAACCTGATCTCTTAAAAAATCTCCAAATAGCTGGAATTTTATGCACAATACGGCCAATTCGGACGTAATTCGTTTGCGAATTCGCTCCAGAAAACGGCAGTTCTGAAGCTTCAAAAATAATCTTCTAGGTAAGGACCGTTGTTAGGCACGGGTCATAAATGTTGTGTACTGGGGGGGTGGAGGGTATTCCAAAATACTACCATAAAATTTGGCATCCTCCCGAAAAGCGTCGGAAACATTATTTGCAATCTATTGTCTGTATTGAAATACTTAGCGTGGTTAATACTATTATGCCCTTGGTGAAAATCTGGGTCAGATGTAGAAAAAGAAAAACATTACTCAAAATCTTAACACCGATTTTTATACAAAAAAGCTCAAAGTAGCTCAAATGGTACTGTGCTACATTTCAATTTAATTATTATAAGAACATACACTCAATTTTATTAAAGTTTTTAGTTTTAATCATAGATTAATTAGACTCATATTAGACTCATTTTTTGTTTCGTACTCCCAACAAATGTCGTCACCCCCCCAGTACACATACTTTATGACCGGTCCCTTACAAGCAAGTTTAGTGCAACGTCAGAGGTGCAACGTATTTTGATAAACAATTCTGACGACGTCACTGCTCAACTAAAGAAAATTAATTGGAGAGCCGTGGAACGGGTTTGGGTTGGGTAGGTTTCCCAACCTAGGCAGCTATCTCAGCTTGTCAAAAGTTGAAAGAGATTCAATTGTAACCAGTAAAATATCGGAAAATCAAATGACTTACTGCTTTCCAAACATATTGCAATTTATTGAATCAGCCCTTTGCCTTGCGCTCTCATTTTCCCCCCACTAAACCTTGACAGCTGTAAATAGTAATTTTTTTTGGAAGGGGTCGGGGGGGGTGGCAGCCGTCCAGGGCCACTATAAACTTTAGGGCACCATAGCCCAGAATGGCCATGCACTTCTTGCAAATGAAACAAAACATTGTATTGTATTATTTTGGCGTCATCCCTCTCTCCTTTTTCGTGGTCACATCTAATCACATGCCTCCCCCAACCCCTCCCAGTTAACGAAATAGATGGTCCCTGATGCCGTATTCAATGTTAAAGTTTAAATTAAGTTTTCATGATAAGTTTTCATTTTCATTGTTTTATATCGTTATATTATGAATGCCATGTGTAAAATACTGTATTTTTCTATATTTCAGATATTATATGCTAGCTCCTATTCATAGAATACTGTACACGACTAACTTAAACAGTTTAGCTTCGCTCTTAATGAATTAAATTCTCTTTTTAAGGTACCTCAAGGTTCAAGCTATTTTCAAGTTTTCAGCAAAATTAACTGGTTGTCACCATCAAAATTCAACCCACTATATTTCGGTCACTATATATATACCATCGAGGCTATAGATTTGCTCCAAGCCTGATACTCAAAGGGATTGTTAGAAAACCCCTTTTACAGGCAGGCTTGGAGCAAACCTACATCGAAGCAGACAAACCTTGTGAGCAAGAGTTAGTGAAGAGTTGATATAGCCGTGCAGTGAGGGATTAAAGTCCAACAGTTATAGAGCACTGATCTGAAAATCAGTGTTATATAATACTCTGACGGACCAATCCCTGTTGGGCTTTCCCACGAGATAAATGACAGGTTGAAATTTTAGCCAATCGGAACTACTTGTCGCACATTATTGCACCACATAAAGAGTTCATTCTTTCATGTTATAGTTCTCTTTGTGTATTAGTTCTGGTCATAACACCATCTCTTCACTGCGTTCGCAAAGATTCTTCATTTTAAACTGGAAAAGAGATGTCAGAGGTTTGTATTATCAGTATGAGCTAGTTTCCTTATCAATAATAAATGCGCAATAACCCATTTCATTTTGCTTCCTTTTCTGCTAGGCTGAAGAAAGCTGTTCAATGTTTTCTACCGTGGGTGGAAGGACATTCTATGGTAAAGACGGGAAATTGTTTGGCGCTCAAAGTGGTCGGCAAGTTGTGCTTTAACCCAGACGAAAAGGTAGCAGGTCACTGGGTGTATTTGTGCAGTACGCCAGAGCACTATGAAGAAAATTCAACCAGGTGAGCACAACGGTTTTTATTGTTTCCATATTGTTTTACAGGTTGCGCGCAAAACATATGTATCTTGTTTGACAAAAGTTATGAGTAGTTTATTCGACTACGTTCTTCATATCATATATTTTATGATTTACATTTATCTTACATACAATATATAGCTCTGGTACACATCTCCTGCAGGTGTGTAGCGTGGTTGGAATCAGTGCGGCATTGTATTAATTTGAACTTTGCTCTTTGCGCAAGCATTCGTTTGGAATTTTCACAACTTATTTCACTTTATTAGAGTTCTGTGCAAACCTGGCCACCTTGTTAAAACAAGATAGATAAACAGATGTGCGTTATAATTTCAAGCATTTCATGATAAGGGCAATTCCATGACATAGTTAAAATTAAATAGAAAAAATAATTTAAATTTTTTATGAAAAAAATTATGATTGTTATAGACAATGACTTTAAGTACAAGGAAATTGAACCTTAGACTTAAAAATATGTATTCTGAGAATTTTGTTGGCCCGATAATTAATGACATCATCGTTTTAATTATTCGGTGAGAATAAGGAGAAAATTTAAGGATTAGTGATTTTCAGTTTAAATGTTATAAAGAAGTTTGATTTCAACTGCAAGCAATATTAGAAGTATTAATTTCTTATAAGAAATATTTAAATATAGGTTACCAAATATTTGTCGACAGAATTAGACCCATTAACTAAACTGCAATTATTGTGTAACGTCAGTCACAAAATATTTCTGACTTTTAATTTTTTTAGAAAACTAATTTTTAGAATTTCTAAAATGTACTTTCCATTGTTACTTTATACTTTCACAAGCATTCAAAGCTAATTAGACTTAAAAAATCTCGGCTTTTCCACAATATAACAGATGTTAAAACTTGTAACATCAGTCACATTTAGCTGTAACGTCAGTCACATGTAACGTCAGTCACACTCATATATGGGTTTAAATCAGTCAAATTAAGATAAAATTCATTATATTTGAATTAGATGAAGCCCTTGTCCTGTTCAGATACATTGCTACTGACCAAAAATGCTAAGAAAATTTGCATTTTTAAAATTTGCATCAAAATTCACTTTTCAATGGGTACAAGCAAATCACAATGCCACTTACTGCAGCTCAAAGGCAAGCTAAAAGAAGACAGAAATTGAAAGATACTGATCAGTATGAAGATTACAAAAAAAAGAATGCAGGACAACAACGTCTTGTGAGAGCTAAAAAGAAAAGAAACGAAGCTCAGCTCCAAACGAGTGAGAAAATTAAGTTGCAAGCAGAAAGAAGAAAGCAAGTCAGGGCATGTGTTGCTGCATGTAGAGCACGAAAGAAGCAACAGAACTCAAACAATGATCCAACCCCAGGTTCTCCAGCTTTCAAAAGTGCACAGGCCTTAGGAAGAGCCGTTTCACGAGCAAGTCGAGCATTAGGTCCAGCTTTGCCTCGTACACCGAAACGCAAAAGGGCTGTTGTTCAAAGGTTGTCTCAAAGATTCCAAATGGAATGTGGTACCTCACCTGATGAAGTCACCACACGAACTATTGCAAGAACAATAAGTGATGCAACTATAGACTTAGTAAAAGCATTTTACAAACGTGATGATATTAGCCGCCAAGCCCCTGGCAGGAAAGATGTAGTGATAATTTGTGGTGCTGATGGTGCAAAAAGTAAAATTCAAGCTCGGCACCTTTATATGTCCATAAATGAAGTGTATGCGTTGTTCACAGATGCCAATCCAACCATTAACATCGGAAAAAGTAAATTTGCTGAACTGAGACCAAAGAATGTGCTTCTGAGTAGTCAACTGCCTCGCAATGTGTGTCTCTGCAAATATCATGAAAATTTTATTATGGCTGTGAACAGTCTTAATAAAGTAATTCATATTTTCCCACAATATGACCACCATCTGCCAGAAAAATTCATCTGTGAGTCTGCCACAGAAGAATGTTGGTTCAATGAATGTCCCACCTGTAAAGATGCAAAGGTGCTCAGAAGTATGTTCTGCTTTGAAGAGCCAGAACCCGTTACTTGGTATGTTTGGAAAAAAGATGCTGATGGTAAGCTGTGCAAGATGGTGATGGAGGGCACCACAAATGATCTTTTTGATCATATATGTTCAGAATTACCAATATTCCTGAAGCATTGTTATGTAAAGAGAAGTCAAGCAAGTAGCTACCAAATGGAAAGAGAATCTGTCGGAAGTGAAGATTTTGACCAAACGCATGCTATGATGCAAGTGGACTTCTCCAAGAACTATACCTGTATGTTTCAGGACGAAATTCAAAGTGCCCACTGGAAGCAAGCCCAAGTCAGCCTTTTCACCGCAGCGATTTGGTTTGATGGAAAGCTACACTCAAAGGTCATTGCATCGGATAATTTAGATCATGGGAAGGACACAGTTGTAGCCTATGTCGACTATCTCCTCGATACCCTTCCAGCAACAGTAAAAACAGTCTCAGTATGGTCTGATGGTCCTTCATCGCAGTTCAAGAACAAATTTATCACTGCAGTCATAAAAGCACTTCAAGACAAACATCAAATCCACATCCGTTGGAATTATTTTGCCACATCCCATGGAAAAGGGCCAGTCGATGGAATCGGTGGTTCAGTGAAAAGACAAGTGTGGACAGCTGTCAGCAGAAGAACATCTCTTGTAACTGATGCTACTTCGTTTACGGCAACCGCCAAAAAAGTATGCAATGTGGATGTGGTGGAAATGACATCGGATGAAATAGATACGAGAAATGCCATCCTCGACGTTGAAGAAGTATTTCAGAATGCACCTGTGGTCAAAGGCATCAAGTCGGTCCATTCCATTCAAGTTATCGATTCAGTTTTACATGCACATACAACAACTAAGGCTACAAAGGAAACAAACGTAGCACAAAGTTCATTAGATTCAGAAAATCTCAATGTGTCCAGTTGGTGTGTCGTACAATATGAGGATGAATTATTTCCTGGAGAGATAACGGCAGTGGTTGGCGATAGTTATGAAGTTTCAGTCATGGTAAAAGCTGGCAAATACTGGAAGTGGCCACAACAAGAGGACAAAATTCTCTATTCTCGGGACCATGTACTGAAAGCATTAAATCCACCAGTGTTGATAAACTCACGGGAACACTACGACTTTCCAGATTTTAACACCACCAATAGTGATGAATGAAAGTATTGACATGAATGCCAATTATATACAAACTAGTACATTGATGAATGAGCTGGGGGTTTTCCATGGCTTTAATGATGAGTTTAATTCAACATTTAACATTGTCAGTTTTGTAACGTCAGTCACGTAACATCAGTCACACTATTATTAGCTCCTGCACCCCCCGGGAAGACGTTTTATCAAAAAGTCAACCTAAGTTTTTTCTATTGTTAAATGTTATTAACTAAGGATTTTGACTTATCTTTTTATGTTTGAAGATAAACTTTGACAACAAAAGTTTAATAAAAGGCTTTGTCCATTTTGTGTAACATCAGTCACAGCCACTTAAATGGCGAGAACAGTAAAAAAACATAAATTTAGTTTAATTTCACTTTGGCATAAGATAGAGGATATAGTTATCTTAAGTTTGTAAGAAAATGGAAGGTTAGCATATAACAGCCGAAAATATTTAAAGTGTTTTTGTGTGAAAAAATCCTTCAAATGTAACGTCAGTCACATGGAATTGCCCATAAAGTAAAAATTTGTTCTGTATTATCAATGTTAAACCTTTTGGGACAACGCCAGGAAACTTGAAAGGATGCTACTGGCACTGCATGAGGTTTAAGGTAATAAGCAACAAACAGGAAACTACATATTTTACCGACAGATTGACTTCGCTTCTCAAATTCGCCTAGTATGTATTAAAATAGAGGTCGTTAATGGCTCTACAAAGTTTCATCTAGCTACTCAAAATTTAACGATAGCGGAAACGCAATGCAACAAATGTTGCATTAGAATATATAAAAAAGACGGAAAGTTGCATACTCTGAATGAGCCATATTACTATATATGCCCAAAAGAAGTAGTCTTTAACATACAGTTTGGACATTGTCTTGACTGAATATAATGATTTGTTGCGCTCAATTTCCACTCTGGTGAACTTCTTTGCGCGCAAAGCGAATCAAAAGGGTAAAAAAGGCGTGTTAATCGCATTATTTACGGAGAGCTATGTCGTAGGGGGTGGCTGGTGGAACCATAAGGGGGTTTTAGGCTTTTTCACACAGTGGGGAGGTTTTAAAAAAGCTGAGAAGTTGAACGGGGGGGGGATTATATATGTATACATAATATTCAACCCCCCCTTCCCTCACCCAACTGTAACAATAATAGTAATATAAAATTTATGTCACCTCATTATAAAGGGCTAAGACTGTAAGAGCCTATACCATTTAGCTTCTGAAATAAATTACATAAATTACATTATTGTTTTGTCAGTGCGGAAACCTCGCCATTGCTATATGTTTTCTGTTTGTGTATAAAACAAGCTGCTTTTGATGGCGTTGCGATTATTTTATGTAGATATGACGTCATATCTACATGCAGAAAACGATGACTTGTAGGTGTGACGTCATAATTACACCATATCAAGATTTATTTGTAGGCCAGAATCCAATCAAAACCGAGATTGTATATGTAATGCGTAATAATAGCTCTTATAGTGTATTTTTGGCTGCAAATACATTATATATTTCTTATAAAAGCGATACTGAATTTTTGCGTTAGAAATATTGCTGACGTTACCATAAAAATTATTCAAACAAGCACCCTGATTCAAACTTTCTTAACTCTCGAGGAAATAAACGTATCGACTTGAAATTGTTTTATAGGTTTCACTATAAAGTTTGTACAATTTTTTCACGTGATGGTGCAATTCCTCTATATACTCACGACCAGGGGTTATTACACTATTATCACACGCGTGTGGTTTATTAGTAGTGTTGTAAATATACCAATACCACGTTGTGGTATTTTTCCAATTAGCCCTAGCAGAATAATTCAAAGGAAATTTTGATGTTTTACCAATCAAACACGAATGAACATAATAATACATTAAATAATATGATATTAAATAGTCTTAATAGACCAGGATTATTAAGGAAGAGGTTAAATGATTACTTTTAAACACTTTTAGTTGAAATAGAATTTCTTTTTTATTTAGAGTCATCGTATTAAACATCAACTGCTTTCATTCAAAGCAGCAGTTCATTGAGTCCCTGAGGGAAACGTATGGAGGAGGATATTTTTTACTGGGTCCTCAAGTCACTGGAGCGATAGTACAATTGTATTGTCAGTATCTGAAGAATGATTTGGCGCAGCAAGAAGAAAACAAATTAATTTACAAACAAAAATTCATAGGATATCAGGGAAACAAATATTGGCTTGTTTCAAATAGCGTGAGTAAACTCTAATACAACTAATGATGTTATACAGCTAATTCAATTAAGATTATCCTGTCGAAGTAAAAAAATAGGCACACTGAATGTACATGTATCTGCGCAAAGGGATCATTTTCCCGACACTTTACCGCGGTTTTATTATTTTTCCGACAAGAGTCCAAGTCCGCCCCCCAGCCCCTGTGGTTTCTACGTAACTGAGCTTCAATTTTGTCCTCAAATCCAACTAGAATCTGACAAATCGGATCGTGTCAACAGGTCTTATCAATTTATTAACTGCTGCGCAGATACAAGACCTCGACATCTAAGCAAAATGGGCGTGCATGTGTAAATAGGGGGTATGAAAATTTTGTTTTGCAAAATGCAACGAAAAATTAGAAGCATAAAGAAAGATGCATAAACAACTCCCTTATGGTTTTCACGTTTAGATGTCGGGGTTTTGCGGTTCTGAGTTTTGGCATTTAGAGGACAACTTATCAAATACTATTAGTCGTATTCAGACAAGGGCTGTAAAAATTGATGAACATTTAATCAGAACAAAATTTTGTTACAGCTACATATTAGAGGACGGAAGAATTTTAGCAGATGAGGAGAAAAAATACATACCTCTGGATGATTCCCTGAACGATTACCAGCTAGAAATCAAAAGGGATTTGTTGGAAAATTCTAACAATTTGGAGCGTTCTGTTGCGAGGTATAAGAAATTGATATGCACGGTCACATGTCAGGTCACAAAGCACGGTCCAAGGAGGAATATTCCCCCGAAGTCTCTTTGTACGCATCACATTTGATATTCTCTTTTAATAATTGACAGTCCCTCTAATGCTAGGCCCCTGTTAGGTTTGAGCTCTCTCTTGGTCGCCCTAAACGTCGCCTTGTGTTCAGTGGTCGGCATAATGCGTAGACTGCAAAAAAAATCGACATCTACCGGGTGGCCCAAAAAAAAGTACTCCTCTTTGACTCAGTATAACTTAAAAAGTAAACGAGCTCTTACACTTAAACAATAGGCATTGTATTCAGTAATGTATAACTTAAATTTTGGTATATACCATGTGCATTTTAATACAGTATTGACTGAGATAACTGCGTTTAAAGTTGAGTTAACGTTTCTGGAAATGTCGAAAATTTCGCCTACCAGATCTTTGACCATTTTCCGTAAGAGATTGTCGAACCAATTCGATGTTTTCCGCTGTTCTAGCCGTTCTCCGTCGACCACTTCGTCCCTTGTTTAGATTATGACAAGTCCACTCGTGCACAAACTTGCGATATGTTTTCATAACTGTTCGTTTAGTAGGGGCAGGAAGGTTGCCCCAGCGTTCTGCCCATCGCCTTAGAACTTCACAAGCATTATTTACCCTAGCCTATTCTAAACAAAGCCAAACTCTTTGGTCCTTCGTTAAACGAGGCATCTTTATAACAGTACCGGCAAAAGAGGAAAAAAGACAGGCCACGTTTCTTTCTTGCACCTTAGCATTTGAATCCTCAAGGGACATTTAATGTTGCCGTAAAATAAAACAATCAAAACAGCCTTACACATTAAACTTAATGCATTCCAAAAGTTCGTATAATGAACATATCTGTTCAATATACATTTTTAAACTTCACTTTTACTTTATGAAACGAATACTTATACTTACGATAAACTGCGGTTGACAAAATTACTTTAATAGGCCGTTTTTTGCTCATTTTCGACATTTCCAGAAACGTTAACTCAACTTTAAACGCAGTTATCTCAGTCAATACTGTATTAAAATGCACATGGTATATACCAAAATTTAAGTTATACATTACTGAATACAATGCCTATTGTTTAAGTGTAAGAGCTCTTTTACTTTTTAAGTTATACTGAATCAAAGAGGAGTACTTTTTTTTGGGCCACCCGGTATATGACCCCACTATTTAAATAGTGCGGACATAATATAATTCTTGATAATATCCATATTTAACTATTTATAAACGGTAGCGTCGAATATCAGCTTCCAACGCATGATGACTTTGAGCGCTTGTATCTTTGGCGCCCCTCACCCAAAACGGACGAAAATACCACCAATCGATCACAAATCGATTCAGCAAACACACCTGTTCTTGGCTAATGCCAAACAAATCGCTAAACACATTGTTTTACAGATCTCCGTGAGTTTTAACACCTTTGTAATCTGATATTTATTATTATCGTAAACTAATTATATATTCAGTACCTTTGGTCGATTATAACTTCTGTTTTAAAAACCGTGTGATCTTCGCTAATACACCGTTTTATAGAGCTTGAAAAACAGTACATACTGACCAACTTGCAAAGAAACACAATAAAAATTGACAAAGTTACGGCGAAATTTGAAATGTAGCGTACGGGTCAAACCGGAATTTCAGACAAAAACAACCGGAAAAGGCCCAAACACAAACAAAGACTGTTGCTATGGTTTTTTAAGTGGCCGGAATGAATTCCTCAGGGTACAATACCCTATATAAGATATTTTTGTCGGGACTGAAGCGCGTGGGCAAACCATATATAGTCAAACTACGACAAGCGCATGCATGTTGGAAAATTCCCAATAAATAAAAAAATTCAAAATAAATATTTCTAAAAGCCGTATCGAAGGCACGTTTTACAGCCGAAAGAAACAGATAAAAAGCTAAATTTCGATCATTAGAAGTCTTTCAAGATATTAAAGATATTAAAAGATATTAAAGATTGTTTGAGTTGAACTGAAGTATGACTGGAGGTATGTTTGGGATTAAACTTTTAGTATTTTTGATTCTGTAATGTTTAGTCGGCAAAATAGCCCACTGTTAAAAAGCTTATTTTGTAAGGATTCCAATGGTGTTAATTTCATTGCCAGGGGGTAAATATTTTGCAAAGGAGATCGTACTCAAAGTGCTCTTGCGACAACTTGCGACAACATAATTAAAATGCGACCGACCAGAAAGAGTTAAGGTTTTATGTCATGTCTCAAGGATTTGGGCTGAACTGCGCTTCATTTCATCTTGCTGCTGCTTTTACGGTGTCCCGCATTATCAGGAATGCAATAGAGCCTGACGAAATCGATGTAGTATGGAGTAAGTGCAACATGTGATGGAATATATAATACCAATAAAAACTGAATAGAAGTATTAAACCCCCCAGTGAAACAACTGCAGCGGATAATATTGAAATTTTTGTATATTTAGATGAGAGTTCATTGGGATGTTGTACAGCGAGGAGATGTGTGTGGGAAAGTCAGAAAGCTTGCTGCTTCTCGCCTTGGGCGAGGGGATACAAAAAACGAGCGCATATGATGTTTTTGAGCGGTGGAAACCAGCTTATATGCGGAACATCTTTGTAAGTATATATTTTCCATAAAGTTAGTAAAATATAGAAAAGGAAAGAAAAGGAAAGAAAAGGAAAGGAAAAAAAGAAAGAAAAGCAAAGTAATGTAAAGTAAAGTAAAGTAAATACATTTGTTACTAATATAGAAAGAAAATGCAACAGAGTATGGCGAGTACCACTGGGGTTGTAATGATTGATGACCCAGAGATAACCAAGACCTTCAGCGAGTTTTTGTTGCAGGCTCAAGGACGCCTGATGGCCGGTTCGAACAATGAAGGAATGAGTTTGACAAAAGGAGCTGCTCTTATTTCATCCAACTCTCCAGAATTAGCACGGTAATCAACCAGTTTCTATATACATTAGTTCATTTGTATTTTCGTATAGCTTACACTGCATTTTAAATACTTGCAGGATGGAAGAATTTATTCCTGATTCCTATACTACAGTAAATATATTCAAATGTATAATTTTCATTGTCAGTACACTACTAGTTGTATAGGTTGCTCATTGAAGAACTTTCTGAGAGGTTTGTTTGTTGGGTTAGCACCAAATTTCCGTTAGCAAAATAATGCATGACAAAGGCCTTGATGATTAAAAATTCAGTTATGTAATATACTAGTACTAATATAATTGAATTTATATTTCACAGAACTGCTGGAAGAGTCATTAAATTCAATTACATTAAATCGAATAGTTCAGAGCCACATGATGGGAAAATGTTGAAACATTTTTTTGAGTTCATGGAGGAAAATAAGGTATATGTTGTCTATGTTATTATAATCGTTTGGGAAGAGCCACTTTTAATGTTAAAAATACATACTGGCAATGTGTTTTAACGGCATGACGACGAGTACAATTTTCCCCTTGTATAATTTAAATTTGATTGAATTACTATCTATTTAAGGGCTTGCTTCTTGCTTGGTCGATCAAATACTTTGACTTCTGGGTGATGGTATATGACGATGCAAAAGACACCATAAAAAGAGGGTCATTGGAGGGTCTGTTAAGTAGTGTGGAGAAGATTCAACCCAGGTGGTTTGAAGGTGTCTCGTCCATGATATTTGCGAGTACACTGGTAAATATTTCCATGTCATTTCTTCAAGATTCCAACTAATGTTAGAAATGGCATCAATATGCACAGTCTTCCCATATAATATTCTCAATTTCATGCACTTTTCGTATTTAAGTTTTCGTATAAAATTGACTACAGTTCATGATTTGCGGCATATATATTATGGTGACAGTGGGCATCAAACATTATAGATTGTTAAACTGTGTATATTTTGTTTCTAAAGTTAAGGCTATATTGTGGAAAAAGAGGTATGACTGCGGAATACCTATTGTTGGTATGCGGAGACGTAGTATCAGAAGGATCTGTGGGACCTTCAACGCTTCAAAAATTTGAAGCAAACATAATCGGCAAAATTAGGAAACAAGAAGAACCGGTAATATATATGTACTATCTTCCTTTTTGCACAAAGAGAGTTGATCAGGAGAACGTTACTTAGATTTGAATAATCTTTTGTTATTATTTGTATATATGTTAACAACGTACAGAAGGAGTTAACATGTACACAACCTTAGACACTTAAGAATTACCTTTGTCCCCCCACAGACCAAAACAATCAGATTTAGAAACACTTTTATCCCTTCATTGGTATGAAGCATATAAACGACCAAATTTGACTTTTAGTTTTTTGGCAACTAATAATTATATTATATAATCTTTCAGTTGAACAAAACTATTTCCATTTTCTAGATTTTAACATGGTTGCACCCTGCAGTGAACGTAAAAACGTTACAGGAGACAAAGTTCCTGCCATAGCGATTAAAACATCAGTTTTCGACAATTTCGCTACGTATCGCACACAGTAAGTGATAGGCTATTATACAAAATATTTTCTGAAATTTTTATTACTATTCTATTATTATCATGATCATTATTATAATAAGTTGTGTTATAGATGTGCCAAAGTAATTATGTCATACCTAAAGGCGAAATATCTGTATAGGCCAGCATCTAAACAAATAATGTTTCTTATATATATAGACGTTCAAAGAGGAGCATAAGAAATATGTCCAAGAATCAATCTCTATTGGAATATATTTCAACCTCAATGGAAGCGGAACCCTGGAGGACATGATGAAGAGGAAAAGAACGTGTCAACGGAGGGCGTACAGATGGCCCGTTGATGCTTTAACATCGCAAACAAGACACATTATTGAGTATGGTAAGTGTACGTTTTTCAATTAAATTTGGGCTTCTGGTGCAATTATTTTAAAAACATCAAAACCCATGCATGTTGAATAATATAGGCACTATAGATGCGCATAACTATATCTTTATTTGAAAATGCTGCATAATTCTTAATTTTGTTACCTTTTTGAACGACTTCATAATTTTCGTTACGCACATCGTCATCGGTCGATACGGCAACTAATTGTTTTAATGGTCTCTGTGAAACCAAGCAATAATGCAGCTATCCATTATATTACCTATATCAGTTTTAAAAATCCCGATTCAGTATAAATAATACTTACATTTTAACTTTCCTCTCATTTGAAATAGCTTGCAAGATTCGCGATGACCCTCCAGAAGAAACAGAGGCTGAATTTGAGGAGAAAAATGACGCCCGTAGACTTCAGATGTCAAGTGAGGATCTTGAAATATTAGACACGCTCGAAAACGAGCTGCGAATAAAGATGGAAGGTAAATTAACAGTCCAAAAATTGGACTTACATGTAATAGAATATTACATGGTCATTGACATAGTTTAGCACTAGTCAGAGAATACAGATCATTCAATTATAAGGGCAGACCATTTATGATATTAAGAATCTTGAAACACTATGTCAATATTGATTGTTAAGCATGGAAAAACGATCTGGCACACAGACAAATTGAAGAGGCATCTGAGAGTGGCACCACGGATGATGAGGATGAATATGTAATAGAGGTAATATTTTAAGGAGCGTTAGATCTATTTGATTTCTTTCATTTCTCTTGTGGTCTCAATTTATAAATCTGCTATTGCCTATTATATTACCTATTTAATGTTTATTATCATTTGTTAATCATCATAACGTTTATCATCCTTAATATTTATCATTCTATTTGATCTATTTTCTATGAATCTCTTTTGAATTAGAAACTCACGCCGAACACCAAGCTAAAATTCAACAACCTGACTCCAAGAAAAAGAAGAACTTTCGCATGGGTATGATATTGTTATAACTATGTAAGCCTATTTTAAATAGAGAACAATGGTAGAAATAGAAATTAGCCATCCTTACGGGTTACGATACGAATTCTAAAATTCTATTCAACTTTAAAATAGGCTGTTGAAGTCGGAAAAAAGATTATGAAAACGTCAAACGAAGGTTAGTGCAATGTTCGGATTGCTAAATTACTGATAGTGGTGATGAGAGTATCACAGAATGACTAGCATGTTTGTACCACTGCCTGTTTTTAACTATTATAATTACAAGAAACCAGCGCTTAGTGACTCATAATTGTAGCCTTATTAAAATTAGATTGTGAAATCGTACCAAACAGACAGAGGGCTAATGTGGTGCCATCAATATCAGTTGATGGTGGTGAAACCTCTCAGGCACAAGAAGCACGTCCAAACGGTATGATATATATTTTCCTGTGATAATACTACATGACATTATAATGTACAACACGGATTACTTGTCAAATGATTTCAAACAAGGGGCCGGATGTGTGCACTAACCTCATGGCACATAGCTTTCAAGTATAGCTTTATATTTTTAGAACCACAAAATACAGCAAAAAAAAGTTTTGTTCGCGGATGGAACAATTGGTGCACTACCTCGTACTGTTCCTGATCGTAAGTAACAACACAAATTCCAGTACTACTGACACTTAAGCAAGGCCGTACACGCAAACCCGGGGCGGAGGTGTGAAACAGGGCAGCTAACAGGACATTTCGTAATCGGGATTAGTGAATGAAAGGATTGAAAGCACTACTCACATATCCGTTTTTAGTGCAAAGTTTTTAACTTTGCAGTATTGTGATGGTGGGAAAAATTCAAACGAGTCATACATAGTGTAAACTTTCCGGGGGGTGTTTACGATTGTTTGTATTTTTAAAGAGCCTATAAAACTATAGAGATTTAATTTTTTTTAACTACAGCCACACAAGTTATCACTTCATTCTATCGTTTTATGGAATGTCGGACAAAATATAATCAATTATAGATTTAATCGTGACAATTTACCTTCTGAGACAGGCATTTGGACGTATTATAAACGATTACTTGCCCCCCGTACCAAGATTTTTCAAAATTCAAACGAGTCATACATAGTGTAAACTTTCCGGGGGGTGTTTACGATTGTTTGTATTTTTAAAGAGCCTATAAAACTATAGAGATTTCAATTTTTTTTAACTACAGCCACACATGTTATCACTTCATTCTATCGTTTTATGGAATGTAGGACAAAATATAATCAATTATAGATTTAATCGTGACAATTTACCTTCTGAGACAGGCATTTTGACTATTATAAACGATTTCATGCCCCCCGTACCAAGATTTTTCTTCAGAAAAACTACCAATGCGCATGTATAGGCGCGTGTCGTACACAACACGACAAACACGTTATTTTAGCTGCAGTGATAAACGATTTTATGTTTTAAAATTATGATTAATAAAATATGTTTTAGCGCTAGGCTATTTTAGTTCTGAATTATATTTCAAATTACGACAAAGACCCGAGAGGGGTAAGTTCATTAAATCAATTTGCATATACAATTTGCACACATCAAATAGTTACTGTCATTGTTTCTGGCGTATCATTTTATAGTTAATGGAAGTTGCTATAGCGTGAAGCCGTGAACTGCATAGCTTTAAATTTGCAGCACGACAAATTAATATAAAATATCTAAAAAAGTGATTGGCATTGTCGTTTGCAATATATCTTGACCGCTTCGCTTTTCTCGTCAGCATCATGTACAAGTGCTAGCAGCTGCTAGATTTCGTCGTTTTTGACCTATATATATATATACACAATGAGCGTCAGATTTCGGTGATTACAGATCTGCATGCTGCCTAGTATTAAACTACAGTAGAATATTTCTATATATATCTTTTAACGCGTGTTTACTTTTAATAGCCAGCCACATCATGCATTGACATTGTGATTGTTTAGCGAGCGTGAGTAATTTGATACTTTAACTGGAAGCTATATTATTATTTAGACGTTGCTCTCCAAAATGTTTAATATTTCGCTTTAATTTGATTGCATGCATTTTTTGTCAATTAATTCATAAACTACTTGTGTTTCCTTACATTTTGAAATAGCATTTGGTTAGTTTTGTTATATAAAATAAACAGCCCCTAAATTTGCCTTGTCAATTGGATTTATACAGCAGACTTGCCATGTGCAAATTAGTTGACCACATGCAGTAATTTATGCTGTCTAAAGTCTAAATTAGTTCTACAGTTCTGCTTAAATTGGTTTAGATTCAATACCAGTATATCATGTGGCCTGAATTTCAGACACTCACCCATTGAAGCCATTGCAAAAATGGAGGAGTGAATTCTATATTAAATCAGCCCAAGCCTGTCTATATGATGATTAATCATATGCCAGTCAAACCTATTTGGTGTTTTTATTTGTGTTTATATACCTTGTTGGGTCTTAGCTAAATCTGTATCAAATTTTCTGTCGCAAATGTTTTGATGAGACAACATATAGTTGCTGCCTTGCCAGTCAAAATTTTGCTTTGTGAACAGCAATATATATATGTTGTGTGAACACACACCACATTTTCTGTGATCAGAAAACTTTTGTACGTGACATTTTTTCTTGGGCTAACCAATGTCTGTTTCTCTGCAAATACAGTTGCTACATGTAATCAAAAATCTGGGCAAATTTCTCCATTAAAATTGCCATAGAAAAATTGTTGTGTTGGCAGGGCTTAAAATCAAGATCATGCGTCGCTATATAATGTCCTCAATCACCCCCGCTTTATGGCTTTAGTAAGATAAACTGGACACTGACACTGTTAACGTATATGTTTTTAAAGCTATGCGTTCACGCTATAGCAACTTCCATTAACTATAAAATGATACGCCAGAAACAATGACAGTAACTATTTGATGTGTACAAATTGTATACGCAAGTTGATTTAATAGACTTAGGCTACCTCTCTCTAAAATAGCCTAGCGCTAAAACATATTTTATTAAGCATAACTGCAGTTAAAATAACGTGTTTGTCGTGTTATGTACGACACATGCCTTTGACAGTATCTTACCTGATGGAGTGATGGTATAGATATCATACTGATAAAAAGTAGAAATTAAACCTGATTACAAATATTAAAAGGGGAAATAAAGAATTAAAAAAAATTCGCTATTTCTGTAATCGTGATGTAGGATTAAACAAAATGTATTTGGCTGTCTACCGCAGTTTTGACATATACTTCCGTTCAACCATGCAGTGTTTGCTGACTTTATATAATAGCTAATTATATATTTTCATTTCAACAGTTTTATGAACCGCCGCAACATGCATGCACAGCAATTACGCATGTACAGACCACGTTTGTCCCCCAGCTAGTCGATATAATATGATCTATGGACTAGGTTTTTCCCTTTGAAAGTGAAACTTTGCACTATCCTTGGATCACTAGTTATTTATTTGTTTCCTTTTTTTAACATTGATGTTACTGCATCGTTTTTTTTGAACAAAAAGCTTTGTGGTCATTGGCTGACTTTAATACTGTTAATATATTTTCAAGTTATACCTATAAAAAGATAGAAGACGTTGTAACGACTGGGCCAAATTGCGTAGTCATTCCAGGGGTCTAGCATAGCTAGGGTGTTTAGGGGCATGCTCCTCGGAAAATATTGAATTTAAGTAACCCTTAATTCCGCCAGCCCCTCTTCTCAGGTAGAAAATGAAGGTCCCTAAATGTATATGAAACAGACTATAATAAGTTAATCGTAGACTTTAATTCAGCGTCGGCCACGGACATATAGAACAAATTGTGGGTTGCTTCGTGTGTGCCTTAAGCAACACACGCGAAGCAACCCTCAATTTGTTCTATAATAAGTTAACATACTCTTGTAGCCCCTGTGATTGCTAACGATACCGAGGATGGTCCAGAAAGTCCCAGGACTCCATACAAATGGTGCTCGTGCAAACAGGTATTTATATGTGCACAACTCATTATTTAACATCGTCCTTCACATTTTATACTTAATTTGTTCCTTGATAGCATGTCTCACTGCAGACATCATGTCCTATCGTGTTGCATGTACAATACTCAATAGCCAAAACGAACATGACCGCTAATTGAAAGGATCTTGCAGTCACTATGCATTATAACCATGATTTACAGGTTTAACACGAAAAATATTTGTAATTCGGTTGCCGTCATATATTAACATTTCCAGGAAAAAGATCAAAAGGAAGAAAATGAGATGCTTCTTTGCGAAACGAAGGAACCTGAAAAGGTATTATTTTATATTCAGTAGTATTGCAAATGCTTTGTTCGTATGCATGTATGTATGTTCACTACAACATGAAAACTGAAATAGAGGTGCTGTAATACGAGGAAAACGATTGCTGCAACTTGCAACAAAAGCTGATTTCAATACATGCTAATTAAAAATGTTTACACAAGAGACAACATCTATAACATCTTCAATTAACATGCATTGAAATCAGTTTTTGTTGCAAGTTGCAGCCATTTTGTTGCTCGTATTACTTCACCTAATTGAAATAATAAACAATCTTTTTTTAGTGTCCCGGCAATACCTTTTATCACCAGAGATGTCTTGGGTTATTGTCTGTACCAAAGGGAAAATGGTAAATATCCATAACCTGATTGTTAGTGATTGGCAGTTATACACTAATGCCCATGGTGTAAATTTATGATGTATTTATTATAAATTATACTTCTTTCTCATAGGCTGTGCCCATCGTGCAAACCCGTGTGTGGATGACGTTTACACAGAGGGAAACAATAGAACGAATGCGAAAGCATTATTGTATATATAAATTATGATGATACAATATCTACGATTAATATAGTATTTTAAAATTTATTTGTTTGTCTGTCTGCATTAATTGTTTATTAGTAAAATTACATAGGTGATTATTGAAAATTCTCAACGCTGATTGGTTGCGCTACCTCGGATTAATACGCGATAATCACCTAAAGCGTTTTTAAGCCACTTTTATCGAATAATTGTCAAATATAATGGTAATATTATTATCAACAATTTTCACGCCCTAAACAACTCCCCTCTGAAAGAAGCCCCGCCCCTCCCTCTCTAATAAGTTCCCTTTTCAGAAGAAATCATATAGCCTCGGCCAACATATTTCAGTTAATGATATAGCATATTAATAGACGGGTTTCAGTGAACTGTTTGGTGCTACACGTGGTGGTCAACCTCAATACATGACACATTTTCAATACACAAAGTCACAGTAAACAATTTCGTCACTCCGATATTGCTTCAGTTTTAAAGTTGACCAGTATGTGCTGTACTGTCCCACTTAGTGAAACATGTACCTCAACAGTTAATTAACTGCGTTTTGGCTAAATTTGTGAACCTTCCAGTCAAGCTTCAAATGAATGTGAAAGGTAATAGCTAATCAGTTCACAGCAATAATCCCACCTCAATTCTCAAAATGTTTCATTGCAACAGGAAACTGCTTGCCTCAATCTGATTTTTGTTTCTGAACTGTGTTATGGGAAGATCCTGATTGTATAGTCCAGACAGCAATAGTTTGAATGTATAGCTAAAATACACTAAGGTAATACAGCTTGGAACATACCATCAGAATAAACTGTAATGCAAAGAAAAAATAAGGGAATTTTGCACCTCCTATTCCCCAGAAATTCCCCATGTAAAAAATAACTTTTACAGAAGTTTTACAGAAATGTACAGATATCACAAATGCTATCTTGATGATTATTAAAGTTACTCTAAAGTTATGTTATATACATCATTTTGTTCATGGCATTTGTAATTGACACCAATCAATAGTCCAATATTAAAATAAATTTAATTTTCACGAATGTACTGGCCGAATTGAAAATTAATACTTATTATGACAAAAATAATTTGAGCATTTGCCAGAGCAAATTGATATTGAATTAACGTAATATATATATATGCCAAAGAGTGCTCGATATCATATAGATAGAGCAAATATAGTTTTCGCTTACCTCAAGGTATCCACTACAGCCTGTTTCACGCAATAACCGATCATCAAGCTCGCCAGGGTGTAGTGGATACCTTGAGGTAAGCAAAAACTATATATAGATAGATAGATAAATTTTATTTATTTAATCACGTAGCATTGATTTTTATCAATTGCATGGACATATTCTACCTGAGTAAACTTAGTCTAGCATTCTTTTACAACAACACGCATATACTTATCTCTCATTAATTCTTCATTAGGTTTAAGAACCTTTAAAGCATTAGCTTTTTGTTTTTTTACAATCTCTTCATTCTGGTAAAAGTCCATTAAGTAATTGTAGAAAAAATGAGTGGAAAAATTCTGCATACATGAACTTCTTAGTCGTCGTACATTTTTCCGGTTGTTTTCCGACTCTTGATAACTGGTTTTGATGGTATTAGACTGTTGCAATAAATTGATATTGTGATACTGACATAATGGGGACTTGTGTGTGTTATTTGCAGCATGAAATCTGTCTCCCAAAACGTATCTCTGTGTTATACCAGTCAGTGGATGCACTC
This sequence comes from Trachythela sp. YZ-2020, assembly GCA_016169945.1. NCBI lineage: Eukaryota > Metazoa > Cnidaria > Anthozoa > Malacalcyonacea > Clavulariidae > Trachythela > Trachythela sp. YZ-2020. Next base: position 4,352,793 of record JADLSH010000350.1, read on the forward strand.
TGGTATCCCCAGGATCAACCATTTCCTTATCTGTGGCACTGTATTCTGATGTAACAAGCATTGGTACATTTATTCCCTAAAATGTCAAATAATTTATTGATACGTTTTGTACAAGTCTGTAAAGATTGGACTTAACAATGAATTAAAACCGAAACCCATTGCCGAATCTAATCGTCATTATTCCGATCACCGGTGATCAGTAGTTCATTCTAAACTTAGACAATTATATATATTAGGCAAAACGCCCCGGATTTTTAAACAAGTTACACTAGTTGTAGTTCCACGAATTTTACATTAAGGACTTACTGCGGAAGGAGATTTTTCTAAAGAAGGTTCTTCAAAGCAGCCACAGAATTTGCCCCAAAGTTGTTCGGTAACTTCTTTCGCACGACACCCCAAATGTCTAACAAAACCACATGGTGTATCGCAAAGAAAAGCCAGTGGGATATGCTTGAATGACAAATACATATCTGCAGCATCCCGCACAGATTCTTTAATTGTCAAAAACTTTGAGGCTGCGGTAACCTGGTAAAAAACCAAAGTAAGCACATACACGGTCAATATCAAATGAAACTACTAGTAGCAGACCTGCCAACTTTTCAAAATGCAAAACCTGGACATTTTAAAATATAATGATAAAAAACCTGGAGATTGATGGCCAAACCTGGAGATTGCTCGCCAAACCTGGAGATTGCTCTATGTGCCTCGTTTTTATTTTAAAATCTCTTTACAATGATTTTAACTTATCATACTCTATTAGGTTAATCAATTCTAGATATCACCACTAAACTGTAACTTGCAGTTCAACACAAACGTATATGTGAATGAAAATAATGAAAATATTCTCTAAGATTTAGATTTCATTTGTGCTCGTCATTGTACGCCTTGGCTGCCTTCTTGCAGTCAGTCAGAAGAGCTTCATCAGGATTCCATCTGAAACAAGGTACAGAGGATTCTGGGTATTGTAACTTCATGGCCAGTAGATTGGAAAGGGTTCCATCAAGTTTTAATGATGATCTACTATCAGTCTTGTTCTTACGAACCATACTAAAAAGCCTTTCTTCTCCAGCATTACTATGCGGTAGAACCAGGACAAGCTCTGCTACTTTTTGTAGGTAACGGAACCTACTGGCCATTGATCCTGGTATTAACATATTAGCAACATACCACCACAAAATATCTACTCTGTAGTGGAATTCCTCTATACCATCAACTGACCCATCAATGACCTTGGCTAGTTGGCTTCATTCCATGCCTTGTCACCAATGTCCCCATCATTCAAAGTCTGGTAATCACAGAATTCATCATATAATTTATCCATGTTCATGTTGATGAAAAATGACTGGAACTTGGTCAGAAAAAATTCAACACTTTCCCATTCAGCTTCTAACCGGTTTAAAACATTGATCCATTTTGCATGCTGCAGCACTTCATCAGTTACTGGAAACTTCTTAAGAATATATTTAAGAGAAGCTTTGAAATACTCTTGTGCAGCTTTGAAGACATCATACTGGGCTGGAGAAATATCCCCTTGATTCAGAAGTCTCTGCAAGGTAAACTTGGTTGTGCCACCAAGGTGAATTGATTTACCTGCTTTGAAGACCTCTGGGTCTGCCAGATCAATTTCGGTGATAGCTGTCTTTTGCATCACATTTGCCTTAATGATACGATTTCCCAGAGTTGTTGCAAGTGTAGTGACCTTCTCATGAACTATATGAATCACCGGCTCTTCAGACTGTAACAACTTGTTGAAGGTAGTGAACAATGGAATGGTGGCTTGATTGAACAGCAGAGCTATTTCTGTAACTGGATTTTGAAAAGCTGTATGTAATCTTTCAAAACGGGCTTCAGCAAAGTGTTCACTGAGAAAATAGGACTTCAATCCTTCATATTTCTGAAGTATACGTTCCACACATCTCTCTAATGACAGCCATCTGGTTGACACGTGTTTCAGGATCTTGGCATATTCTATATCACAGAACTCCATATATTCTGCTAGTATGCCCTTTCTCTTAGTACTTTTGTCAAACCAATAATATATATCAATTAGGAGATTTTCCACATTAACTCCAAGAGCCTCTGCAAATGCATCATGGGCATTGCTTGCTGCAATATTGGCTAAGTGACATGGGCATCCACATACATAAATTTATTGGTTTTTCACTTTGCATCGGGATGCAATAGAGTTATGAACTCCAATCATTGAGTTTGTATTGTCAACGCTGAGGCTAACAGCATGGGGCCATGGAATTTGATCTTGCTCAATCCTGGACTCAACAACTTCAAAAAGATCTGCTGCTTTTGATGCATCTCTACCACTGGTTATACACATATCATAAAAATGAGATGTAACAGTTTTTGACCTGTTAACATCAAAGATTCTCAAAGTTACAGGATTCATTTTGTTCACATCTGTATCGCTTGATCCATCAATACCAAGGCTGAAAGGGTGCTCCATACAATGTTGTACAAGATAGTCATGACAATGGGGGCCCATTGCCTTATTTACAATAGCACTGGTCTTTGATCTACCAGATGCATACCACTTTGCAATATCACTGTCAGGAAAAATGTTTTTAACTCTTTCTAAACGGCAGCGTAGAATATCATCCGCCAACGCATGATTGTATGATTGTGAAATCATATTAAACCCATTAACGACCCGAGGATCTTCAAAAAGAGCCAGATAACTGGAAAGTTACTGGCAGATTATAACTTTGTTTTTTTAACCCAGGGGACCAGTGGTCTCCTTTTGATGAGTACAATTATCTTGCATTAGGCAGAATAAAAAGATGAAGACTGAAATGGGGAAACCTATCAGCACAGAGTAATCACATACAGAGGTTCATGGCCACCATGTTCTTAGCCAGTACCTGCACATGTTTAGTTTACGTAAAAAATTCATGCTGACAGCCTCTCTTTACTGGACTGGCTAAGAACATGGCAGACTTTGCCGAAAAAGCCCTTACGTCGACATCAAAGGTGCCGACATGAAGATGAACCTCTGTATGTGATTACTCTGTGCTATCAGGTCAGCACTGTCCCTTCATGTGTTATGTGCAATTTGCCATTTATAATTACCTCCACTTTATCAACAAATGCATTTAGTTTGCTCTGAATGGCTATAGATATTGACACCCCTCTGCAGAAAAGATGTCTCCATTCCAACAAAATATCAAAAGATACCAAAACTTTATCACAAATATTGAATAATCCTATGAAACAATAAATAAAAACACTAATTTACATTTTATTCCCAAACAGTTCAACTGTAATTGTACTCATTGACTATTGAGAATTTAACATCTTTGTTGACGTTTCTGCTATATTCAACAGGAAGTGATGGAGAAGTGAACTCATTGAAGATATAAGTCCAGCTAGGATACCTGACTTTTAATTGAAAGTTTTAAAAGAAATGAATTCATCAAGTCATGGAAAGTTTACTGTTAACCAGCTATCTGTGTTGTCCTGAAACTCTTAAATTATACATGCCCTGAGTCTCTTTTCTATCATGCTGAATAGCTGTAATTGTCACAGCTAGAGCATCCAGACATAAAAGAGTAAAGAAATATAAGTGTACAAACCTAAATCATATGGAAAAACTTGGTGCATTGCCAAGCAATTGGGGCATGTCTTGACATGGACTTTTATAATTTTGAACGGATTCAAATGGGTAATGAGAACTGAATTTCCTCTGGTTCTAGGATGTTGTTTAGAAGGGCCAAGAGTGCTGTTGCATAATTCACAATTCTCTACACAGGGATAAAATATATTTGGCCAACAGTTCATTGAGTCTATTTTCCCAGCTTGCTGAACTATATCAGAAGGAATACAGTAGGGAAGTGTGTGCCTCATGTTTAGTTCAATTGTTGAATGGCGTGATTGTGATGATGAGTTTTCATCAACATGTTCTGAGCTTTCGCTATCATTGGAGGAAGGTGTAAATTGGAGATTCAACAGAGCTAGTAGCACCACTGTCGTCTTTCTTTAGGATGCCTAAACATAACAAAATGTGAACATGGGTACACATTTTCAGTGATTTCAGTTGTTTTGCCCGAGCCATTATAGTCCTACAGTCCTTTGAGCAACAACGGATTTCCTTATCAGTCACCCTGACATGGCAATAGCCAGATGCATTGTTTGTAGTAGGTTTACCAAACACACAATACATAGTTGGTGACACTTTGACAGCAATTGGAAAATCTTTCGCCAAATAAATAATTTCCATCAAATCTTTTCGGATACTATCATCACATGCATCACATGCATACATGCATATTGTATTGCAGGTTTCTGTATTTCTCAGATGTTCACAACTGAAATTAGCAACTTTCTTACTAACAACAAGAATTCCTCTTTGCTGCATGCATATTGGTGATTATGACAAATTGAAGAATTTGCATTGGTTATCACAATACAGCGATCATCATGGGTGCTTGTATTTGCTGAATATATTGAGAGTTGCCCTGACTGCAATACGAGAGTGCTCTTTGGGACTTCTGGACGATGCTTTTTCTTGGGCACAAAAGTTCCACCGAGTTCAAAACCACAACTCTGGCAATTTTCAGGTTTGTACCGATTAACATAAAGAGCATTACATCTGGGACAGGTGCCTTTTCCACGTCCTGTTTTGCCAATAGACTCCTAAATTAAGGAAAAGATTCATACAAATGAAAAGTTTAGAAGTAGTTAACGTCACATACAGTAATACCTCCTATAGCAAAAGTTTCTTTTTTCTTGTTGAAAAAACCTATGTAGGGTAGGTTGGTTTAATTTTTTTTTAACTTAATGTTTATTTAATGTTCATAGAATCAGACCTCATGCCTTTTTAGTACATGTTTACACAGGCAAAATAAATTTCCTGTCAGATTGTTTCGAATTTCCTTCTTCGGGCAACTATATTTTCTGCACAGGGACAGGGGAAAAACTTTTCAGCATCATAAATCTATTCAAGTTTAGGGTTGGGATTTTGGCAGCCACAAGCAACAGTAGGTAGGGTTGAGAAACCGGAAACCCAAATATTTTTTCTTTGGCCTATTATGACTAATAACCCAATTTAGCTGGCACCTACCAGTCTGGCATTAAACAGAGTATAATACTAAAGTAGGGCACATGGCAAGCTAAATTGGGTTAATTACTTGCTAAATACTTTGTACTGTAAGACCTAAAAATCAAAGTTGTGTTTTCAGCAACCCTACCAACTTTTCCCCTATATTTTTCAAGGCTACAACTTCTTAATTCCTGACCACTGCTACTATTTATCTCTTAAAAAGGATTAGATATATTGCATGAGCTTGATATGAACAATTATCAGGGCCAAAGTTTGTGTTTTGTGCCACAGCTATTAGTGTCATAAATATACATGCATGTATTCAATATTTATCAAAGGCGACTCACTTTATAGCAGGGATGCACTATTAAATGACAAGTTAAACAACTTACAGCAGCTCAGACTAATTTGCTGCCTTTGTGCTTGGCACGGGATACAATTGTGAATATTCTACAATTGTATGGCGAACTTTATTTCAAACAAATGCATATAGTCGATACAGTTCGAAGTTGTAATCGAGCGATACAGTTCGAATGAAATAGCATATGTTTATAAGCATAATATCTAGTTTTGAAACCTTGACGTGAATAACTCGCGCAAATATAAATGATGATCATGAATATAAATACAATAGCGACCTTGTTTATGCATTGTGCATTATAGATCTGCGGACTTTACATGAATATGTATTAAGAGATGCCTTTTCAAACCTTGACGCAAATAACTCGCGCAAATAATGATACAAAATTGGTTGAATATATTGTGAATGATGAATATAAATACAATAGCGACATTTTTATGCATTTGTGCATTATAGATCTGCGGACTAATAATACAATATCTGCGGACTTCACATGAATATGTATTAATAGATGCCTACCTGATCCATCTCACTAGCAGAAAAGAACCGATTAAGGACAATGTTGTCTTTCACATTTCGTTTTTTCGTTCTTCCAAGGATATTGCTGAAGTTCGTGTGAAGAGCTAGGCAGAGTAAAGTGAACACCGCAGCATGGGTTTACCCTGTGTGGGAAGTGATTTTCATTGGCTAACAATTCGGTAACAGGAACCAATCAAATTATACCTTCTTAAGACTGCGACCTTACTGGAGTAAACTGTAAATTGAAAAATGAATCTAAAGCAGTGAGTCATAAATTAAAGCTAAATAACTCCATACCGCAGAGCATCCTATATTATGGAAGCCCAAAAGTGTATTACCCATTACCTAAAAGGCGTATTACCGATTTGCAAACTTACAGTCTCATGAAAGCATTTTATATATCAAAGAATACCCGATTCAACTCGGCAATACAACACTATTACTCAGTTCAACTAGGTAATAGAACGCTATTACTGTGTTCAACTCGGTAATAGAACAGTTAATCGCCACAAGCTGCGATTATTTCTCTCACTTCCGAAGCTACAGCTTACAGATGATGATTGATGACAGCTTTTATTTAATTAATTCCGAATGAGCAGCAGGCTACTGGCTCCGCCTCCGGTGGAAAAATCAACTGGTAAATTTGGCACGCTGCAAGGGAAACAAGTATGTCTCTCCTCTTCCAATTTTATCGCGTCCCACCCCAATAAGAGACAGACTTGGAGCAAGTCTAGGTTATACTGTACATAGGGATTTTCTAGGTGGAAATTTTAAACCAAAACTGCAATATTCTGTATCCTACATTTAACAAAAATTTACATTGATATCCTGGATAGATGCATTATACTAGGATAATGGCACTGTGTGATTATAATGTAGTAGTCAATTAAAACCCCACCCCCTGGGCATATGCAGGGCATTTTGCGGGGCATGGGAAATCTAGATTTTAACACACTTGCCATCATGCTATCCAGGGGTTTTAACAGAGACACAAAGGCCGGGATAAAATGCCAAGGATTATACTTGCCTTATAGCCTTTGCTTTAATCATACTGACACTTATATCAGCCAATCAGCGATTAGCTTGCAAATCGACTCTTCAAGATGGTGGACTACTGAAGGGCGAGCATTATTTATAATCATGAGGAATTTAAATTTTACGATGAAAATTATACATCAAATCAACAGCATCTTTATGTTCTATACTATTTTGAACATGGCAAAATTCGAGGGAGTATTTTTAGTAAGAATGGGAAGCGTTTTGATAACATTTACATTGATTTTACCCGTGAAAATGATTTGCCAATTAATTACAAAGTATTGACTTGACCTGCTAAATGCCTAAGTATCAATGACATTTGAATTAGGAAGCATGGTAAAAACTAGCAGGTATCAAATTGTCCTAAAACCTAGCGTTTAAATTTTGCTACTCGTAAATATCCTATCGTTAGTCATTTGAATGGGTCTGCCAACGTTTGACGAATATGTGCACGCGATGAAATGTCTCACGTACTCCACTGGCATTATTGTGAGGAATCAGGAATATATGCGTTATATCGAGTCTGTTCAAGCGTTTGGGTCAAATTGAAGTATAACAATAAGGAGCTAAATGATCATCTTAAAATATTGCAAGACTTCGGGAGAACTAAGCTCTTTGGTTTTGTTGTAAAAACTTGACCCGTTTACAGTGTAATTATCAAGAATATGTGATAGCTGACCCTTGAACTCTAATAAATAAAGTTTGTTATTGCGCGTTTATGTCTGAATTATATTCAACACTGATTTCTAGAAATTCTAGTTTCTCTTTAATTTCCCACGAATACAAAAAAATACCCAATCACTGTTCGCTAAAACTATTATAGAGTATAGATGTTTTAGAGCGATGCGCTTTACGATCTTCAAGTCTTGAAGGCGCAATGTTGTTGTTGGGACTTGGAAATATAATATCCCTCATATAGACTGAAGTGTGTCGAATATTTTACACAGCGCGTGACGAATATCAGCAAGATTTTTACGTTTTTCGTTCGTATTGCACTTGTATTTATCGTATTGCTTCCTTAGGTTGATACATTTTTTATCTGATTAAAACACAAGTACGTAACTAAAAATGCACAATTATTCTAAGGGGCCGATTACGAGGTGGGAAATTTTACCGATACCATGACTTTTATAGTAGATACAGGTAAAAATAATATTGCGATTATATTGCAGCCGGGCCAACTCACCTACCCGGGGACCGCGGTTGTCGCTTGTTAGTCAACTCACTGCACTTTCTGTCCATGTAATCGCATTTTCAGCTGAGTTGTCCCGGGCCAAGCAAGTTGGAAATCGCACGTGCACTGCTTTTTATATTGAAAATATAAACATATATAATGTTTAAGAGACTTAGCATTAAAATGTTTATTAATTTGTGTTTCAATAGACCCTTAGAAATTTCAGACAGCAAAACGACTGTATTTTAGGAACGTACAAGCGAAAAAACTTGTTTACGCTAATACTGAATATAATCACACCAACCAACATCAATCGTATCGATATTTGAGGAATCTCTTTGATGCAGCATGTACACAATATTCAATTAACATATAGCAACAATTATTCAACAGTTGAAAAAATGAGGATTAATGAGTTTATTTCAGACCGGCTTACCGGGTTAGCCCGAACCATGTAATCGCACCTATAAAGAGCCAACTTGCCCATTTAATCAGCCCCTAAGATGCACACAAGAAAATTGCGTTTTGTACGGGTGACTTGGGTGACCTATGGAAGTGCAAGTTTGGGAATACTTGCCTAGAGACATGCTATTGTTCATTGTTGCTTTATTGTGTTTGCCCTCTTTGGCACTTTGCTAAATGGCGTCCGTAATTGCAATATTGCCTATTGTTGAATCACCACGAGCAGATACATGTACGCTTAGCGTACATATTTTTGTTACTGTCGTTCCAAGTGTTCCTAAAATATTACATCAATTCATTACATAAGTTGATCAATATATTTGCTCAAAAATTGCTCAACTTCCTGTTTACTAGCATACTTGTTCCCAATTGGTCAATCAGTCACGAAATATGATGCCATTGGTCGATTCACACACACAGGAAGTTGATCAATTTTTCAACGAATGAATTGATAAACTCCAGGTAATGAATTGATGCAATATTTTAGGAACACTTCAATTGGAACGACAGTAATATATATCAAATAATCTATCATGCTGTACGTGTGACTGATACAGATTTAACATGTCAAACATTAATTATTTATATTGCAAAAATGAAATTATTGTGAACTGTGCTTTTACCTTTATTTGATTTGGATTATTTTCAGGGTAACGCTCGCAGCATAGTTTTATATTTAATAGTTAAACTATGTTGCCATGTTGGCAACTTTGCTGGCTTTTCAGCACGTTGGAAAGCTACAATTAACTCCCCCCCCTTGATGGCCCTGAAATCAGACCCGAACTGAGTTGTTCTAACAAGCTGAATATACTTGTCATCGTGGCTGTTTTGGCATTGTTAAAACAATGCTTTTCACAGTTGTTGACAATAAAAAACATGAATGATATCATGTTGATTTGTGTTGTTCCAACAACATTGTTCATCTTGCTGGATACTGTTAAAACAGCATTGAACAAACATGTCAACAAGGATGTTTTCACATTGTTAAAACAATAAAAAACATCGATGATATCATGTTGATTTGTGCTGTCCCAACAACATTGTTCAAACCTTGTAACAACCGTAAACAATATTGTTTCGACAGGCATGAACAACATTGTTGACAACTTGTCTGGGGCGTGCAGCACAACATTGTTCAACCTTGACAGGAACAACGTTGAACAAGTTGATGACAATGTTGCATCAACTTGTTGATTTTTACGTGTGTATGGTTACAATGATTGACAGAATACTTCATGTTACAATAAATTTTGGGAGGTATAATTCCTGAGTTCGAATAGGCGAGGGGATTCTGCATGAGTGTATTTCTAGTATTAGTATACTGGCAGGTAAGGGCGGCTGGTAGCCGTGTTTTATTTAAGAAATAGAAAACGAGTCTGCATGCTTTATGGTGTGATAAAGCACTCGGGGGAATGTTGGGAGAACATGAGAAGCATGTAAAACATGAGGCGTAGACGAGTGTTTTACATGGTTCTAGAGTGTTCTCCCAACGTTCCCTGAGTGCTTTATCACACCATAAAGGTACAAGATTAAAAAGGCACAAAAACTATTGAAAATTTAAAAAAATAGTCCACAACGATAGACAGATTGGTTTTCCATTGTACTGCTTCACTTTTGTCCTTGTCACTTTTGTCCATTTGGCATAAAAGCGAAGGTTTTGTCAAGCTGCTTTGACGACATTTGCTGTCAAATGGATTTTGTTGCTGGATTTTGTTTGAAGGTACTGTTTGAATATTTTTGTTGTGTTTTTTTGTTGTTCAATGGTTGGTGGTAAAAAAGTTCTGAGACAAACTGTCAAGAAATCCATAAACATGTCGTATTTGTGTAGGTTTTTGTTGTTGCATCTTGGCAGCTTAAAAACTATGGACATAGTGTTATCCGGTGTTATCTAAATCAATGCCAAACTGGTTAGAACTGTGCACCTAGAACTGTGGATAAATTTGGTTTGGTTTGTGTGTAAATAGAGTTTTTGTACCTTTGAATGCCAAAATAGCACAGATTTTCATGTTTCTTGTCGCCGTTGAATGTGAACTTTCAAGCAAAAAATAATATTTCAAACTCAGAAACAGCTACGAACCTTTATTTTAGGTCTACCTTTTCTTGTTTTCTGACAGACTTTGGATTTTAAAACTGTTATAATTTTGTTCATATTGGATAATTTAACAAGCAGAGATGAAGGGATAAAAATCAAAACAGTGGCTGTGCCTTATTGCATCATAAAGCACACACAATTAGCCAATCAAATTGCTCGTTAGATACTACTTATAATATAATGTAGTATATTATAGTATACTACAGATAATCTTGGCTGGCAGCCATGTAGTATATATTGTAGTGTATTATTATTAGTATACTGTCAGGTAAGGTTGGCTGGTAACCGTATTTTATTGTAGTATATTATAGCATGCTACAGATATGTCGACTGGTGTAGTATTACATAGGGCACAAAGTGCTACTTTACAACAACTTAATTTCCATAATTTCTGCATGAGGTGTGGTGGAGTGTGGGAAGTGCATATTATGTACATACAAGTTGTTTTGAATAATGTGAGTTCAAGTACGCTCGTAAATTATTTTTTTTTGTTCATTGCCATTTCGAGTAATTGCCTTTATATAGCAATAGAAAGACGAATTTCGATGTATTTCAATAATTTTGGCTGAATTTGTTCAGTTTTGATGCTTTATTTGTTAATGAAAGATTCTAGATCCAGTCTTCCAACATACGTGCTTATTTTCGGTCAATAGTCAATCCTGTACCCAGAGCCATTGTTAAATGGCTCTGGCCACATGAGTTGAGTTAATTAGAAAATATCGGGAAAATCCGGTATTTTGTGACCTGCGCAGTTGTGTTTTTCGTACTCATTCTCCAAGAAATTTGTGTGCGCCATAATATTTCAAGAGGAGTGAAGATCGAAATTTTACTGAGAATAATGAATACATTTGGAATTTTTCAAGTCGAAACCATTCAAATATGTTCTTCGCAGTTAGTGCGATGCTGAGGACATTGAGTATGTGTGATATTTCCATTTTACATGTAATTTGAGATGATTGAAACACCAGTTTCTACACATGTCAACACTCGTCAATCAAATATTTTGTCTCAAGTGGCTACAATTTCCTTCCAAACCCTCCGATGTGTCTATAAATAAGTATCTTTAATATTTTTGTATGTATGAATAATTTAATGGTATTCAGCTCTATTGAATTTGACCATTCTTTAATGAAAACATTGCTTGTTACTTGTTGCACAACCCTAGTTGTATCAATGTATCACATATATTTTGTTACAGTTGTTCAAATATCATATATTACAGGAGATTGCTATAAAGTCTATAAATATACTGGCCCACTAATTTGATGTTTGGTATCATACCTAGAACTATAAATATACTGGTCCACTAATTTGATGTTTGGTATCATACCTGATGACTATCATACCTAGAAATAACATTGCTCTAGCTTAAGACCCTTCCCTTGACAAGTAAAATCGTCTTGCATTAGAGAGAGTAAAATGATATTGCAGCTCTCAAGGGGTTAAATTATTACTTCCCCTTGGTAAAATAGAGGGATTTTCTTCAATAAGGTTATGGCCAAAGCTACTATACCAATGTTTGTGTGTGTTCATGGTTGAATTTATAATCTTAATTTAGAATTTCTTTCAGATATGCCTTGGACTGTCTATATTAAACAATAGTTTTGTGATGCTGATGAGTGATGAGAAACCTTACCACTATAAACAATGGAAATATCAGTCTGGAGTTAAAATCATAGATTTGTGTATTCTGGCATTTTACATATGAAATAATAAAGGAATTGGATATTGGGGTCAAGCAGTATTGGTGATTAAACCATTAGCTAGCAATGTGCCCAGATGCACCCTACTTTAGTATTTTACTCTGGCTCACACCAGACAATTTACTTGTCAGCAGTAGGGTACTGCCAGTTAATGGGTTAATAAGGGGTTAAAATATATGTGGGCAACAGGTAGTTAGGTTAAAGCATGGTTCAAACTAGAAATTGTGTTGGGAATTTTTTCTTCCTCATCAAACAAATGGCGAAGAACACATAGAAGTGTAGATGCAAATTCCATCCCATATTTGATCACACTTTTGTTTGTAAATCCACTATATGCATACATCAGGAGAAAAATCGCTGACAAAATTACTAGTATTATAACCAGGCTTAACCCATACACAAGAATCAAACTTACATATTATTAAAAATGTCTGGTGCTATACAAAGTAAAATAATAATACAAGGCTCATTTGTAGAGTATATTGATGGTCAATGTGTAAAATGGCTAAATTAAACCATTGTGCATGTAGACGTAAAATAAAGGTGTTTAAAAATTGCATCTTGTATTATGCTGGGTATACTGTCAAAGGTGTACATGAGCTTTACAGCTTGCCATTTAACATAAAGGTTTAGTTAGTCTTGCTTCCAAAAAGTCTACAAGGCTTGAGCGCACCTAGAACCAGAGACCTAGTCGTAGCTGGTGACCAGTTGTAGACACTAGGAGAGGGGATAATGGGACTACCCCTCCCCTCAATGTTTTCTAAAAACCTGAAATTCTATTAATTGTGTCAAATATATTTAAAAGATTGAAATTGGTAGCAACAGCAGGTTGGCTACCCCCAATATTTGGTAAAGTGCCCACGACTGTACATAGAAGACTTCCATGAAGCTCAATTTTCAAATGGCACTATTGATGATCATGATTATAATATATACCATATCGTCTAGAGTATTAAACTGCAAATACAAATTTTGCCACATATTTAATAACGCATAACATCGTTGCATGCCATAAAGAAGTCCATTCTTTTCATCAAATGACACGAAGTGTTTCATAAGCAACTTCTTAATTCTATCACAACTATTCATGATGAATATAGGCAAAAATATTGTGTTCACTCCTATACAAAATATATTGGCCGTGCTAAGGATAGCCACAGGGGGTACGGATCCCATAGCTCTTAGATTGACCAATCCGATTCATTTCTCCAACTCATGTGGCCAGAGCCATTTAACGATGGCTCTGGGTACGAGATTGGCCTATAGTATACTATAGTACAGCCCGGTTTGCAGCCGATCAAATGGAAACATTTTTCTGGCTGTCAGCCGACGTCAAACACGCTAATCGGGTGATGTGGTACAGGACGATGTTTATCAAAACTAACCGATCTGAAATTTCGTAATGGTTTAGATCTGAATCACCAACACAGGCTTTCCTGATAACGATTCTCTGGTTGTTTGGGAAGTTCAAGCATTTGAAAGATGCTGGATATGACGACAAATATATCTGTGGGGAAATATCTAAGATTGTCCTGGTCTACGACAACGCATGTCACCTAGATTTTCCCCTTCCGAAGCCATTCGATGAAGCATGGCAATGCATTGGCAAATTACTAGATTTTTTTAATCGCGCATAGAGTAAAGTATAGAGAGTATAGAAATGTACACTTGGCCTTGGGGAAATATTTTTGTAATTTGGAGAGTGAAACGTTCAAAAACAAATTCTTCTAGCACTTTTTGCATATTCAAATCAACATTGCAGTTCCATTGTGGCTATAATTATGTAAACACAAATGTTGATTGAACAGTCGAATACCTTGAATTTGATATATGTATCTCTAGTCTCAGTTGCATGTTATTATTAAACTGTAATTTTAGCCTGACACCAAACAGGTCATTTGGATGTGCAGTCAAAACTATGAACTTGGCTTATTGACTGGTACATTAAGCCTCCTCGACAGGCACCTCAACTATCAGTGCCTTTTATCAGCAACCCAGTGGAAAAAAGTATGGTCGTACTGTTATAATATTATACAAACTTTGGACATTTTTAGTGTAATACTATTTCAACTTCATCTTCAAAATCAGAGGTGCCTGCAGAGGAGGCTAGTTATGTTGTACTTCTATTGAGTTTCAAACATATTCATTACCTCAAGGTTTCCACATGCAATGTATGTGTATGTGTATGTGTGTGTGTATGTGTATGTGTGTATGTGTATGTGTATGTGTATGTGTATGTGTATGTGCATTGAACATTATGGGAACTTCTACAAGTTTCAACCATACATCGTGTCCCCACAATGTACAAGCATTATTTTGTCTCAAACTTAAGCCAATCAAGCCAATCACGATTCCAGACAGAGAGTGATGAAAATTATAGCAGGCTCTACCCTTTTTTCACTTGCCTCACTTTTAGAAGAGCAGACCACACTGGCTAATTTTCACTATGTAAATATAGTGTAAATATCACTATGGAAATTTGGTTAGAATGAAAAGTATTACATTTAACCATTGTGCGAAACTTTAATTAAAATAAGTGTATGCCAACTTCTTGAACTCGAGTTATTGGGACTTGGAGGCAAGTGCTCACAATGCCAAAATTCCTGCACAAGTTCCCAGAATTATGGATACATTTTTTACACCTTTCATACACTCAACCTGTATAATGATGTTGAGGGGACTTCTACTGATTACCTTTTTCCAACAAATTATTTTGTTTAAAAGGTTATTTATATAATGTCTAAATTAAAATCATGAAAATATTAAAATCTTTTATCCCTGAGACAACGGCGCAAGTGCCGCTCCGGGCGATAGCCCGGGCCGAGGTTACTAATTCAGCTAGGGTACTAATTCAGCTCGGCTATTTATTACTCTCGGGGAAAAAAGAAAGCTATGGGAAATCTAAGGTTCATCAAGTTTTGCAGGCGCATGGCTATGTTTCATGGGCGTGATGGGTGGTCATCTTACTGATCTTTGTTAGGAGTGGAATGAGCAAATTAAAAAAAAAAATGACTTCAGGAAAAGCGGCAGAAGGAATGGTCGAAAAAATATGGCAAGTTTCTTATAATTGTTGATGTACTTTAATATAGCCATAAAATGTTGTTTTATTCCAAATAAAACATCCTATATTTTATGTTTTCAAAAAGTTCCAAATTATAAGGAAAGCGAAATTATTTCACAAGAGAATTTGTATATTTTCATCTGATTTCATTTCAAAAACTAATAATATCGGTAAAAGGCAGTTTAGTTTTACAAACTTTTCGAAACGTTTTAGTGAACGGAAGGTTGCATTTAAACATTAATTTGAAGCTAAAAGAATGCATAAGACTTACATATACCTATGGCGTATATCTCATATTTCTATGGCTAAAACAACTACTATTTTAATTATTTTTGCAGCTTTTGTAACCTGTTTAACTGTTTTGTACTCCAGAAAAGTGCTTCCTCTTCTTGAAATAAAATTTCCATTTTATATTCTTTCAAAAATTCTTAACCCATAATGAGATCCAATTCAGTTTTCCAAGCCAAAATTTTGCTTTGAACCCAGATATCTGACTCGTCTACCACCTTTTCATAGCAGATTTTGTGATGAAAAAGCTTAGTAATAGTAATGTTTTGGAATGTAGTGTCTGTCAATGTCCGGGAGCAAGGGGTTACTGCAAGCATGTATTTCTAGTAAAATACTAAAAGTATAGTTTGTGCATAAACTGTAATGTTCGAAATAATGTCTTACTTGGTGCATATTTAACAGTTGGGGGCACTTCAACATGATCGGGTTGTTATGGGCGCCAATGAGAGCAATTGTTTTACACTATATATGCATTATTCCGATCTATATAGAAGTTAATAAAAAATCGGCTAGACAAACCATAATTTTAAACGTATTTTAAAGTATTCAAATCATATAATTATATAGTGTTTCATGATTCAAGACTCAACTCAGAATTACTCAGCCTGTCTTCCATTTACAGTACATTCGAAATTACCATATTCAGGATGCATCTGGAAGAGCATCCTGAAATTTTCCAAAATGCATCCAATTCCTGTGCTCCCAGTTCAGAAAAATACCGACCAATACAATCTCGCAGGTTTTACATGCAAACCATTCTTCAAAACTTTGAATATATTTCAGGGTTTTCAATTTATATATATTGACAAAAATATAAATGTCAATGCAGCTATCGCCTTTTCAAAGTTCTATTGGGATTACCAAAGCCAAAGATCACCTTTGAATGCATGCGTATTATTTCGAACTACAAAAACACTCGCCATTGACATTGTTGTTCTACAGGCCGTATCACGGACAGCATGCACAAAACAATGGCGTTTCCAGTCCCTGTCTTCTGGATAGTCTATGCTTATATGCATGCTCTGTTATTTCCACTTTCTGCAATGTCAGTCAATGTCGTCTGGGAAAACCACACCTGCAGCACCCCTTTGTCTTAAATACCTGTAAACCCATGCACATGCAATTGGCAAATATACTTGTCATATGAAAATTTGTCATAGAAAACTTGCTTGTCTGTAACCGGCAACCACATAGATGGTATATAATAATTTCACGTCACCCGTACCTTAGTCGACTGTTTAGACAGCTCTGGCTCTCCACAACAAAGCACCCAGGCTCAATTAAATAATATAAGCAAATTTTCCTACAAACCTTAGATCGAATCTTTCGCAGGAAAATTGCCGGCGGTAGTGGAGACCAGAACAACTGCGCAGCGTTCACTTCTCTGGCTAGCGTTGTGTGGGGACAGAGAAAACTAATGCGCATAGATGCTAGACTTAATTAGAGGGGGGGAGGCTGTGTTCACAAAACTGTCCTTCATTTGCCCATTTGGCTTATTTTTACTATTTGGCTTGTTTAAAAAAAATTAGGCAATTTGGCGTCTCGGCTGAGCTTGGACAGCCCATTTGAAGTCACTGGAAAAATGGAAAGCGTGCTTGAACTTAATAAGAAAATGTTATGGCACCCTACTTAATGTACCATCCGCCATAGGCGCCATAGTTTTTAAGAACAGCCAAATACTGTACTGTGCAGTTATTATTACAGAATTCCATAAGGGTAAAACTCTATATGCAGATGTAAGACCAACTTTTAGCGTGACCAATTTTACTCATGAAATTACTCATACCTATATTAAATTGCAAATTGAAGTCCCATGAAGTGAGTCCACTCATATCATGATGCTTGGTAAAAATACCCTTCTATTCTTTCTTCCAAATAATCGGAAAGTTTTATTCCAGTGCTTGCAGAAGTTAAACTGCCCATGTCATAAAATGGGAGTTTACATTATTATAATCTCCTTGAAACGTAGATCATGAAAATACAAATTGAGATTTAAAATTGAGCTTGTTTTCAAGGAGTAATAAGGCAATGAAATTTGAAAAGATCAACCTTGGATCAACCTCATACTACACATTTATTCGCCATCTATTCGCAATTTTATTTGCACCATTGCCTTCTATATGATAGTACACGTAATAGTGTTTTCTATATTCTTGAGTTGGATGAGTTCCTATTTTGTCGTCATACGCACAATTTCGTACCAGTCTCTTTTGCGCGGTTTTCAGGTTTTTCACAACACGAAATTCAATGTTTAAACGACAATAACTTTTAAACTGTAATTCCGATTTCAATTCTGTTTTAGAACTTACGTAATCGAATCTGTCAAGCAAGGCGGTAATATATGAACAAAATGAATTACGCGTAATGCATCCGACGTTTATTACACTTTTACAGTTTTGTAAACTAACCAACTTACAGTTTTGCTAACTCAATCTTGTTCTGCAGACAATAGAAAATAATGGTTGTACAGAAGTCAGTCTTTTGCAGTCGTGTTTGAAACTATAATTTAAACTAATTCACGTTTTATGATATCTAAAATGCTCATGCAGGTACACCCTCGCAATTTGTATATGACAAGACGCTCCTAATAGTTCATACAATGACAATGACAATGACACATGGCATGCTCTTCCATATTTCACTTCTGTTATCAATAGAACTATTCACTAGGCTCTATTTAGAGATTCTTGCCATCTCAGCTTCTTGGTAAACTTACCCTTCGGTTCTCCTGCTTCTTCTCTGTTCAGCTCTACCTTGAGCAGTTACACAGCATTCTTTCATCAAGAACGTGTTAAAGTCTAAAACGTGTTAAAGTCGACTTAGTGTAATACTGGATCGAAACACTCTTTCATATATATGGCGTATATACAGTTGTAATCTATTATATAACAGAATATCTAAATTTTTAGTTGTTGTCTTGTTGAAACACATATAGTATTAGAGCACTATAGGAATCGAACCTATATTCTTACATATATAAGCAAACCGTTATGCTCTTTCTAAGACTAAGCAACAACAGATTATTGAAATCTATTCTCTTTATCCATTTCCAGCCGACAATTTTCAAAAACATACAGTAAAACAACGATCAGTGTGACGAATAATTAATTACCAGTTTCTGCTATCAACATCTTAACTCATAACATGGGCAGATTTTGTTAACCCAGCATTAACTAATGTTATTAATGTCCAAGAACCTCCCAATTAACTGGTAAAATTACCTGACTGCATCGCGTTCCAACAGGATTAACAAATATATAGAAATCGCTCAACTGTTGCTGTTCTCTAGAGTTATACTCAACTGGCAAGACAACACGAACTACATTTTATCTAATTTTGAACTTTTTATATGACGTACAGTAGATTTCTAATATTATTACTGGTCAATTGTAATTATAAAGAAATTTAGGAAGGGATGTGTTTTTCTGATAGTATTTTATACTGTTGTTTATAGTGAAAATCACTAGATTTCATGATTGTATTTAAGCTACAATATTGGGCCTTACTGTAGTTTTACTAATTTACTATGACCTATTATATATAGAACTTGAAATGGTTTTACTGGTTCATGGTTAGTTAAGGAGATAGTGTTAGGTGCTAATGGTTTAACTTTTGAAATATACACTACCAGGTATTTAGGTTGATTAAGCTTTTCTATTAGGCTACCCAGGGACAGGGAACGACCATTCCATGCACCTTTGAGGGGGATTATTGTATTATTAGACATTAGTACTCTATTGCAATGTACCCGTATATGAATAAGTTGAATAAACTTATGAAATTCCAGCCCAATCGATAAATGTAAACAGTACACATATGTCTCTTTGTTAGAGAGAGAGCGAGAGAGAGAGAGAGAGAGAGAGAGAGAGAGAGAGGAAGTTGGAATAGAGGAGGACCTTAAACATCTTTCATAATAAGGGGCTGGGTTATTTGAGAAGCCAACCTGTACACAGAGAAAAAGTCTTCTTGTTGTTTGCCTTTATAGCCATTAGTGCAAATATTTTAGAATGCAATAAGGAACATAATTTTTCCCCTTACATTTTAGTGCCTCCATTGGTTGGTTACTTTAAATCATCCTGAGGATACTGAAAAGATCAAGCTTAAACCAGTGACGGACACTAGGGGGGTGAAAGGGGGCAGTCGCTCCCCCCAATAACTTCTCAAACCCTTTGAATGATAGCTGATTCACTGTGTAACAAAGCTGTATCAATGATTTTACAACCACGAAAGGCTTGATAGGCTATAATTTAAGTAAATTTGCATGAGATTTAAGTCAAAAAGGTTTTAAGAATTGAAATTTGCAGCAACAAAAGGATGGTTGTTGGCAACCTAAGTTCGCACTCCCAATATCTCGCAAAGTGTCCGCCACTGGCTTAAATGTAGAGTGGGATAAGTAGCAATCATGGGTCACAATTCTAGTTTCCTTGTGTATATTTGTAAATATAGATACAATATTGTGATATTTTACATGTATTGATTAGTCTGTATTAATATCTAATGTGCATTTAGTGTAATTGAAGGGGGAAAAATAGAGTGTCCAATCTTTGCTATATGTATTTTTAACCCATGTGCCCCAATATGCCATATTTAATTAACCCCATTTTGTCTAATGCCCAACAATTTTAATAATAAATGGTATCTATTTTAATATAGAAATACATAAACTCATGAGGGTTGTGAAGGGGTGAAATGGGAGCTGGGATATACCTGTCTTTTTCACTAGACAACTGAGAATTGGTTTTGAACCACTGGAAAATCTGTTCCATAGTCATTTGACTGGGGTTCAAACAAATTGCTGGTGGGAAAATGGGATTCAACCACCCCACCCAATTTACAACCATCATGTAAGCCTGTATTAATTAGACATAGTTTTCATCTTCAAAATTGTCATATCCTTTAAAATCATCATCATTCGCTTTGAAAGCTGCAGATGGCATGGAAAGAACAAGATCGCAATGGCATTTTTTTTGTCTTTCAGACAAACAAGAACTGTTAATCCAGTTAATTGCATGTATGCCACCACTCAAGACCTAAAAGAACAATGGCAAAGACTTATATAATGTGTTTTAATTAAGGGGTTGTTTATATGACGGCAAGCTACCTGGTTGGCTAAGTTACTTGTCTTGATGAGAAAATGCAAACTAGTGATCTGTTTACTCTGGCTTTGTGATCTGTTTACTCTGGCTTTGCCTAAATGTTGGCGAGTTGTGTTACCCTGTTGTACCATGCTAACAGTCACATGGTGAACTAATGGTCTAATGTGCATGTCTAGAACATAATGATAAGGGGCCAAATGTTATGATAATATTGAGCTAAGACATGGAAACTGATCCTTTAGAGTTTAGACCTTGAATCAACTAAATAGTATGGTTGTAGACAACATGTTTTGAAAAGATCGGATCAAAAGCAATTTTCAAAGACCACACAAACAACAGGAAGTCCAGGATGATTTGTGAAAGGCCAAATTAAAGATAACTTTGTCAATTGGCAGCTAAGGCAGCCACTTCAGAGCAACAGCATCAGTCCTTTGTCTTCCTATCTTACAACAATTTAACCTAGTTTAAGCTATTGAATTTAAGCTAAGTCAAATTTCCTTGTTTACTTGCAGAATATGATATTAAATTACCAACTATGGCCTCCAGCCTCGTACGACATTTACAGATAGAAAATGACTATATTCACTTACCAAGAATGATGTTTTGGCCGTTTAATACATTCTTCTTGCATTTAAACCAGGGTTGCCAGATTTGATGAATAAATAAGCCAAAAAAATATTATCATAATCTCTCTTTTCTTAGAATTTAACAATGAGATCAAAAGGCCGCTTATAACAATGTTTGGCTTAATTATTCATCAAATCTGGCAACCCTGATTTAAACGTATTCTTTAATCCATATTTCGTCAGTGTGTGCTATAAAATGCCGAATTTCTCTTGCTCGACAAGACGACAATACTCGACGACATACGAAGGCTCACTTTCAAGTTCAATTTTGAGGTCGTTTTGTATGTTTCACCCTTGATTTTGTATTCTACGCAATCGTAGGAACATTTTTCGGCACCAGAGAACATTTTGAGCTAGACAAACAGACTTTTCTTTCAAATATTCGCATTTTAGTAATAGAAGCAAAATGCCAAAATGTAATATAATTTATAGTGTTTGTTTACAGTCGCGTTCCTGAGTCCCAGTCCCCCAGCAACACGACAATTTTTCCGAAAAGGTCAAAATTGCCATGTTTGGAGGTCTATAACTCAGAAACTATTAAACTAAATAAAAAAAGGTCGAATAACTTATTAACTAACTTTTTATGCTCTTTCCAAATCCGTGATATAGGCACTTTAATTTAATCCAACCCCAACAGAACATCAATATTAAGATTTAAGGTAAAGTACTTATTAAAAGTGTGTTCTTCTAGTACTTCGCAAAATGACTCATATGAAACTTTTAAAATAGCAAGCATGCTGCTTCTTTCAGATGACGTGGTTAAGTCCAATGTTAGGTGACTCATATAAGTACATTGTACTTTTATATAGTACATTGTACATTATAATTTAGTACTTTTTTGGTAAAATCTAGTTTGCTGTCATTTCACTGATACCTCGTAAATTTTATTAATTTAAAGTTACTCCCGGGTCATTTGTGGGTATTTCGGGTTAATTATGGTCACATATATAGCCTTGGCAGGAAATTTGTATATTCAGTTTTTTTTACATGTTCGTATTCAGTGATCGCATTCTTTAAGCATTTGTTACGACAATTACTGAATCTTACAGTACTATCAGACAGTAATATCGCTCTGACTGGGAGTTGAAGCCAGAATTTTCGAAATTGTTAAGCGAAAGTGATTCAACGGAAAATTTTGCGTTTTACAAAGTATGTCCATATCAAATTCACGTGCTTATCACATGTTTGGTAAAAAATAATCCATGGCATTTGGTAAATACCGCTGCAAATTCAGCATGGCATGCAATTCAGCATGGCATGCAATTCAGCATGGCATTTGGTAAATACCGCTGACAAAATCTGGTCACACTGAACAACATGTTCATATGAACCATAGACATGAACACTGTATTTTAATACAAGAGAATATAATATTTACAAGACAATAAAAGCAATTTTAAAAAATACAGGTTAAAAACGAAGGTAGGTATCAATAAAATCTAAAATTTGTCCTTGTGTATAAAACGAAAACTGCGTTTTACTTAAGAATTATAAATTATATTTATAAACGCCATTTTAGTGTGTATATATATAGTTCACTGATAGGGACAGTGTGATGCCATTTTTGCAAATTTGAAAACATACTTTGTAAGGCCATGAGAATGAAGGTCATAGATTTGCGTCCGGACAATTTTGCAAAAGCATGCAAAACAACATTTTCACTCGAATTGTGAAATTGACATAAACTTGAAAACGTGTCTGTCACCAATATCAAAAATCATGAGGATGTCATTTACAATCCATATTGTTGCATTCAGTCTTGACCATACGGAATTCTGTACATGCTTTTGATATGTTGTATGTCTTTCTTTTGTGTTTACGAAGTGTTTTTTTTCAGTTTTGTTACATGCAAGGATGAGATTTTTCCAAACGGAATGACATGTTCAGTACATGCTTTTGATATGTTGTATGTCTTTCTTTTGTGTTTACGAAGTATTTTTTTTCAGTTTTGTTACATGCAAGGATGAGATTTTTCCAAACGGAATGACACTGCTGTATACAAGTTGCAATGAGAAAATCTATCTTTAAGCTACAAATTATGTGTAAGAAATCCATCTACTCATCCGGAATGTATTTTCACGATTCCCCCAGGTAAACCTATTTAATATGTATAACTTATTAGAAAGGTCATGTTCGAATATATACCTTTCTTTGTTGTTAACTTCTCTTGCCTCGAAGACCGACAAAGGCGACAATGTCCTCCGCGCTCTGTTATCCCTGTGGCCCTTCGTATTCTTTTCGTCTGAGCTTCGCTACTATATATCACATGAAATGCATAATATTCCTGTATAGTAGTCTGAATTTAACTTACTTTGCCGTGTTTATTTGCCCGAGTGTTGTTTGTATGTCTTCTCTCCTTCGAACATTGCCAATTTCTGTTGCTGTTTCTTTAGTTGCCTATACAGAGAATTCGGAAGAACTGTCTTAGACTATGTGCACACGGTAACGTTTTCGAGCGTTTTTGGTTGTAACGCGTTTCTGAAAGTATCGTTTTCACGTTCTGTTTACACGAAAACGTATGAAAACGACGTCAGGAAGCAAAAACGTTTCAAATAGTGGAAACGATGCCAACGATTCGTTTTCTTTGTCTGAAACGTTTTGAAATTGGTCGTTTTGGCGCTTTGTTGTCGTGTAAACGGGAAAAACGCCGGAAATCCTGAAAACGGAAAAAATTCAAAATGGCGGACTTTAAAGGTATTATGTTAATTTTGCTGAATTTGAGCAACTTTGTTGTTCAGTTGGCAACTTTAACTGTCAACTTAATAGTCCTCTCAACAAGAAAAACAAAAAAATATGTTATTCAAGCCCTGAATGCATCAAGAAAACGACTAAAAAAGCACCTGAAAAGGCTAAATAAACGCCAGAGGCGTAAGGAAAGAATTTGGTGCCGTCCTGGTCGGACAAACATTTGGTGGGAAAACATTTTGGCCAACCGAACGTGCACAGAAGAGTGGAAGGAGAATTTTAGAATGAGCAGACGGCATTTCTTCGAGTTGTGTGAGAGGTTGAGGCCGCGTTTGACTGGCCAAAATACCAAAATGAGAGACGCATTGCCTGTCGAGACGAAAGTAGCAGCTACTCTCTATTATTTAGCAGATGAATCTAAATATAGAAAGGTACGTTAATTAACGTAACAGCACTTATTATTAATTAATAATAGTATCTGTATTCTTTTGAAGGATATGATGGACAATGTGTTTTTGGGACCTTTGTCCTTTAAAAATTGCTGCTGTAGTAGAATGCCGCACAATTTGTTTGGCAACTACACGAAGTTAAATAATGCACACACAGTTTCTTTTAATTTGAACTTGTAATTCACAAAATATTGAATTCGCTTCGCTATGGAACTCCCTTAAAAAGTATAGACCCTTACAGTCTCTCAAAAACAATAACCAATTAATGTATATCATATGTCACTTCCTGCAAATGTCCAAAATATACACATAGTACTAATTAACCTACTATGGCTATTTTTAACTCCACAAACATCTGAACATTGCCAATGTCATGTCACAATTAGCTGTTATGGTTGTTTAATACAGGTGGCTTGCACTATGCATTAAATTTCACTCTAGCTCCAAAATATGCATGATATAGTCAGTTAATAAAGTAAATGGTTTGAACCCAGGAGTATCAGTTAATGTTTGTGAAGGTTGATCGTCCAGTAAAGTAAATGGTTTGAACCCAGGAGTATCAGTTAATGTTTGTGAAGGTTGATCGTCCAGGTTAGTGAAGTCTTGAGAAAGACTGTTGATGGTAACCAGATATAAACGCGAACCTGACAGTCACTCCTCACTTGACTCTGAAGATGACCGCCGCTGAGGCCGTCGAAACGTCAGTCACTACCATCAACAGTCTTTCTCAAGACTTCACTAACCTGGACGATCAACCTTCACAAACATAGTCAGTTAAGGTGACCCCCCCCCCTCCCTGGACCCATGACAATTTGTACTAAACAGTCTTCAAATATCTTTTTGATCTTTTCAGGTTGCAAATGCATTTGGGATTGGCAAAACTACTTTGTCAAAAATCCTACGGTCTGTTTGTTTGGCTATAGTAGAGCTACTTGGGAAAGAATTCATTAAAATCCCTACTGATGAGAATGACATAACCAGCCTGGCCAGTCAGTTTTATGCACGACATGGATTCCTCAATGTATTGGGGCTGTAGATGGGACTCACATCCGCATCAAACAACCGAAAGGAAAATCGTCTGAGTACATTAATCGAAAGGGCTGTTACAGTTTAAATGTTCAAGGAACTTGTGATCATAAGTATTGTTTTATTGATGTGATCATTAAATGGCCAGGCAGTGTCCATGATGCCACCATGTTTGTTAATTCACCCATGTGCAAAATGCTGAAGAATGGAACCATACCACCTTGTCCGAAAGTCATTGTTGAAGGTGAACCAGGCGTTCCCATTTGTTTGCTAGGTGATCCCGCCTATCCACTTAACACATTCCTTATGAAGGAGTATGAACTTGGAGGAACAACTGAAGCTGAACAATTTTTCGGGTTTAGACTTTCGTCTGCACGCATGGTCATTGAATGTGCTTATGGACGATTAAAGGCTAGATGGGGTTGCCTCAAGGGAGTGCTTGATGTTGATTTAGAGTTTGTTCCAACTCTGATTTATGCATGCTTTATATTACACAATTATTGTGAATTAAATCATCAAAGTTTAGATAATTCTGCAGTTGAGGCAGCATTACGTTATGACGAAGAATTCACTCAACCTGGTGTTGAGTCCATTGAAGAATTCAATGCACAACCTGCAAATAGATTGCAGCAGGTTGAGCCTTGTCCAAAGGAGGCAAAATTCATCAGAGACATTTTTAAGATGTTTTTTGAATAATTGTATTATAAAACAAGATAATGTAATTGAATTTACATGTAAATAAATAAACATTAAATTGTATTTCAAGTCAATTAAATCATAAAATTGTTACAATATAATTCATAAATTATATATGTAAATAAATTAATTAATAAATAAACTTTGTCCAATAATTTTAATACGTCATCCAACAAGTTTTTGAAGTTTTGACCAAAACAACAGTAGAAAGTATTTTACCACATGTAAACAAAACAAGCACTATCAAATCAGATATAGACTTACTAGGTGTGGTAAACATGTTAACAATTGACCTTTTTAAAGAAAATCCTCATTGTCAGTAGACATAGATGGGTCAAACAATGTGGGGTTATTTTGACGAGTGACACGGAATCCTGGTGACATAACACAATGGTTGTAACTGAGGGCTCCTTGCGACTGAGCCATCACAGCAGCAATACTACGGAATCCCTCAGATAAACTCTGACCAATTGAATTAACAGATTCAGAAAGTGATGCCTTGGGCCTGCTGAATTTCACTTTCACTTATCTTGCTTATCATTTGCTCTTGTAGGACAAGCTCTTTCTGGGCGGTATTAATTATTTGCTGGTAGGTGGTGATTTTCTTTTTCAATTTTTGATTTCTTAAATCAGTGATAAGGTGACGACGTTTGGTAGGCTGTGCTTTTGCTGGAACAAATAATTCATCTCCAGAGCAATTCTCGTTGCATTCAAGTATAGTGTTTTCCTGTTCACTCGGTTCAACATTTTCTTGGTTTACCATTGTGCCACTGATAGGTTCAGGACCATGATGATTAGTTTCAATACCTCCGGGTATTTGCTCGGCTGAAGCATTCCCACCAAAAAAATCCTGACAGAGGTCGTAGAACTTGAAAACTTGTCTACCCCCGCCACTTCTTTTTCCTGCTCTTACAGCCGTTGCATATTTATTTCTCAATTGTTTGATTTTACGAGAAAGTCTAGCAGGATTTTTTAGAAACTCGGCTACTTCATGTGGATACTCGCCTTTGGTTTGATCAACAAGCATGAACTTCTCCACAAACATTTCGTTTAATTCACTGTACTTGTTCTTACAACTGTCCCAATAAACCCCTTTGTTAGTTTTTTGTGTTTTGTACTCCTGCGTGATTGAAAGTAGTAGCTCAACTTCGGTGTCTGTCCACACGAAATTCTCTTTGCCTTTGGTGACTTTGTCTTTGCTCTTTTTTGCATCGGTATTCACGGTAATTTCGCTTACGGTATCTTCAGCTTCGGAGGTTGAGGCCTGCATGTTTCAATATTGTTGTTGTTAATATATCTGTTGTTAATATAGTGATACAAACAAGTGAAACAACACACTTTAACCACTATGCTTTTATAACGAGAAGTCAACAAAATGGCCGAAAATCTAGGCCGTGTTTGAATTTGGCTATCGAGAACTGGTAACTAGTGCCCTGATCAGAAACGTTGCGAGAAAAACGATCAATGTGAACAAAGCGCCAAAACGCTTAAGTTGAAAACGCTACAACCAAAAACGCTCGAAAACGTTACCGTGTGCACATAGCCTAAGTTATCACTCAATATTAAAGTTTTGGTAGTAGTCTAGGACCTGCATAGGAGTTTGTATGCATTTCATTTAGCACAGGCAATCTCAACTGTTTTAGGGTAAAATGACCATGGCGGTCAACATGGCATATGTGCCAAAACCTGAATCCGGGACGAAAGTCTGAATAGCTCACCTTCCAAAAGCAAGCGACAGCCTTTCTGAAGTGCTTATAGTTTTAGAAGGGTTATGGGAAGGAAAAATTTGTCTAAGTATATTTTACAAGAAAATGACCATACCACCCCAGTCAACTGCTAATTATGCATGAAATAACTCATAGAGATTAAATTTTCTTATTTCTCAAACATTTTTATCATGGGATGAAACTATGCTTAATTTAATATAATGTTGTAGATTTCATAGGGATTGACATTGTTTTGTTTAAATATGATACATTTCCCCCACCAAAAATTTCAGCCATATTTTGCCGTCTTGTTTGCTTTTTTCGAGTCTTGCAAGTATCATCCAATTGTTGTACTTTTTTACATATTGATAGATGGCTAAAGATTTTCAACCAGTTGCAAGTTTTGAAGCAGTGCAGTGTATTTATCTTCGATGTTGTGTCATTCGATATTTCGTCAAATATACGCCATTGCAAGCTGCCCGATAAATGCCACTTCTTCGTTCATATGTATTTAGATTACAGTATCCAAGAGTAGCCATTGTAGAATAGTCCCAATTGAAAAATTGAAAACAGTTGCACTTGAAAGGCAAAACCCCCATAACACATTTAGGACCAGAATCAAGAACACAAGTTTAAAAATAATTTGAAAGTTGCGCATCTTCTGAACTCCTCGTGGGCTACTTAACAGGGGAATATTTCACAAAACGTTTGTTCACCACAGAACCAAGTAAATATATTATATTTATTGTATTTTATGATTTATGATAAAAACAATAAATTTTTGCCGTATTTTCTATTGTTTTTATCATAAAAATACAATAAATATAATATATTTACTTGGTTCTGTCATTCTGTGGTGGCGAACAAACGTTTCGTGAAAATATTCCCCTGTTAAGTACCCACGAGGAGTTTTAAGATTGCGTGACTTTCAAATTATTTTTAAACTTGTGTTCTTGATTCTGGTCCTAAATGTGTTATGGGAGGTTTTTGCCTTTCATGCAACTAATGTTTTCAATTTTTCAAATGGACTATTCTACAATGAAGCACTCTTGGATACTGTAATCTAAATACATATGAAGACGAAGAAGTGGCATTTATCGGGCAGAGAAGCTGCGAGGCTTGCAATGGCGTATTTGACGAAATATCGAAGGACACAACATCGAAGATAAAATACACTGCACTGCTTCAAAACTTGACGAAACTTGGTTGAAATCTTCTTTAGCCATCTATCAATATGTAAAAGTACAACAATTGATGATACTTGCAAGACTCGGCGATAAAAAGCAAACAAGACGGCAAAATATGGCTGGAAATCGTGTTTTGGTGGGGGTAAGTGAAATAAAATGTATTATATTTAAACAAAACAATGTCAATCCTTATGAAATCTACAATAATTATATTAAATTAAGCATAGTTTTTCATCCCATGATAAAAATTTTTAGGAAATAAGAAAATTTAATCTCTGCCAGGTATATGAGTTATTTCATGCATAATTAGCAGTTGGCCTGGGGTGGTGCATGGTCATTTTCTTGTAAAATATTATACTTAGACAAATTTTTCCTTCCAATAACACCCCTAAAAGCAACCCTTCTAAACACTATAAGCACTTCAGAAAGGCTGTCGCTTTGCTGAAGGTAGAGCTATGTCGGCACTGCCGCTTTCAGGGCGGTCATTTTCAGGACTTTCGTCCCGGATTCAGGTTTTGGCACATATGCCATGTCGACCGCCATGGTCATTTTACCCTAAAACAGTTGAGATTGCCTGTGCTAAATGAAACGCATACAAACTCCTATACAGGTCCTAGACTATAGCCGTTTCTGATGATTTAAAGGGAATCTCTACAGGTGAGCAACAAAAGGGCACTTTCATTGAGATTGAGGAGTATTACCGTAAAAATTTTAATTTGGTGTGTTAAATCAGATAAAAAAGTGAATGTATGATATTGCTATATGGCAGCAAAGGGCACAGGGTTGCCCCTGCTTGCCCCCGTAAGCAGCTGCCCCCGTGGTTCCGGTGCCCCTGACTATCACACAAACGCCGCTTAATTTGTAAAATAACACTTGTCTTTATTAAAACCTACTTCGCATATCCAGTTCAAAGACATCGCAGTTTGAATTTATATCACATTGGCATTCCTTCTTCGAGAGCTAATAGTGTGTTAATAGTACAGAGTATTTTTATACACACGCACACGCACACGCACACGCACACGCACACGCACACGCACACGCACACGAACATGCTAAAGTCGGATTACCTTTGTACACTCTGTACAGTTGTGTACGTCTATAGCTATGGAATTCCATAAGTCTACGTGTATAGCTAAAAAAATCCAAATTTTAACGTTTGGCACACCCTTTAAATCCGTTGCTATTTCTTTCCCAAGCTCTGCTGAGTTAACCAGGTCTGAAGCACTAATAAAGTGGATGTTGCTAAATTTATGAATCTCGTTTCTTGGTAGGGATGCCAGAAACATGGAATAACTCTCCAAATGATTCCATTTTGTGCTTCGGTTCCCGCTCGTCTCATCAGAAAAAATGACAAGTGGTAGAGTCAACGTTGGTTTACCAGCAGCTGCTACCTTAGTTGGATGCGGTCTTTCCATTCCATACACTTCATATAGGCATATCGAGGAGCAAGAACTGTAAAGCCCACTTTCCACGGTGAATTGTTCGCGCGATCAAATAAAAAGTTGGATCGCTTCCTACCTTTTAGCGGCGATTGTTTTCGCTAACCAATCATTTTGCTGGATTTAGTTTTCGCTTCGCGATCGCGCAAACAAATTCGCCTAGTAGAAAACGGTCTTAACTTATACGTACTATTATTTTGCTGAATTTATAGATTTTCAGGTAATAGCAACTAATAGTTGGGTCATTTACAGTGATTCCGTGACCGTGTAGAGCGAAGGTTCAGTTCTCAGTGGATTTATCTTCTTTGAAGGTTAAATAACAAATTTAATTCCCATGCCCCTCGCAAATATGTGGGCATTCGTGGGGGGGGGTCGAAAACCAAAATGGCCGCCGGCCACCATTTTGGAAACAATTGTTTATTGAATATTCAATTGTTTTGCTAATTATGCTCTATGTATATTTTTGGACGAGGAATTCATATTTGATGTTTTAAGCTTTTTTTGAGCAATCAAATCAAAGTTAGTGGGCACTTTTCTGATCAAAAGCGGCTTTTTGAGCAAGTCTTTGTGGAGCCTCATAGACGATGAGCTGAGAAGAGTAAACTACAGGTCAGTAAGCAGATATTTTTCCTAATATTTAACTGTTGTTACTGTGTATGTACTTGTACAGCACTACACTTGTACCGTATAATTTATATTTTTCTGTATGTATAAATAATAGATTATAGTCTGTAATTGTACTCTCACAGGCAATTATGTTTCTATATGTTCATATGTTTTATCCGTTTTCTGTGTTGTGCTTCTAATTGTGTACAAATATTTGTAATAATATCATGTTCAATGACTAGTCTAAAAAAGACAATTTCTTCAGTAAATATTATACTACTGGTTTTCACATACAGGAAAATGTCTTATGAATGCATATTGAAATGTGGTAAACCGTGCAAGTCCTCTGACATTATTAGCCAAGCTAAGTGGGAAAGTTTACAATCAAAAACCAGAAACTGGTCAGGACTTGACAAATTTGGCAGTGTTTATGAGACCACTTCATGGAAAGATGGGCAGAGGGATCATTATATGCATCAGTCATGTTATATCTCAATCTCTACAGACAAGCTTGAAAAAGCCAGGCAGTGAAAAAGCAAAGAACATGAGATTGATCAGTGTCCACTGACAACATCAAGTTCTGAAACACAGGCACAGAACGTCCAGTGTGATGACGAGCGTCCAGTGTGGTGCCACCGGCACCCAAGTGCCTGCGTTCATCTGTATGTGGGCCTCTCCACGACAAAACGAAGTGCGTATGGTGCATGCGTGGTGAAGACTCAAAGCACCCAAATAGAGCGAGGAAAGTTGTTTCGACTCAACACACAGTCAGCATGGCATTCATTTAAACGCCACCCAGTCCTCATAGAAGATGGGGAGCTGAGGGATCGTCTCACACGGCTTGTTCGAGTCAACCTCAGCTCTAACAGATCCTTTCGCAAATGATATCATGTACCACCACGCATGTTGGCAGAAGTACGTCAATCATACAAAGCTTAAGTCAGATGATGCAATGCATCTTCAGAATGTTTGTCTCTCAGAGGCAAGGAGTCTGTTCTTTAGACATGTGGACTCCAATCATTTCTGCGAGATTTACCCAGTCAGCTTTTTCACTACAAGCGCATCGTCAGTAACGTACTTACGCAGTTGGCGTGGCGATGTCAAGTCGTCGTATCTCGGCTGATCTATGGTTAGTATCACACAAAGACACAAAAGATTTGTAGAAGAGAGAGATGAGGTGGAGGGAGGAGGTAACTACATTGAAGCTGCCATGCATGCCATCTTTTGGCATCAGTGATGAACAGCTTCTCCAAAACGTGGTACAGCGGCTCTCTAACAAGATTAAAGATACATCTACTGTCCCCTGGCCACCTCGGATTGATCATCTGGAAGAAGGAGAGGAATTATGTGAGTTGTTGTTGAAGCTATTGACGTGGTTGAAACAGCCGAAAAGAAAAACAGTTGATCTCAGTCCCGCCACACTCAGCCTGGCCTCTATGATAACCTACCATGTCACTGGACAATGTACCACTACTGTTATCAACTTGGGTCAATGTCCATGGAATGACGAGGAGTAAAGAATTGGTAGAAACTCTGCACAAAAGTGGTGTCTGCATCAGCTACGCCGACACGCTACTCCTTTATGACCATTGGGCTCTAATGGATGTTAAAGCATGAACAACCTGTCCTCAGGAGATCGCATATGGCAGGCCAGCAATTGTGGTTGTCGACAACGATGACTTAAAAATCGATTCACTTACAGGCAACGCAACAGGAGCTCATCGGACAAATGTTATGTTTGTGCAACCAGAAAAATACGAAAAAAAACCCCAGAGAAATCCGATACAAGGCATACTAAGAAGAAGGAAATATCTGAACAACTCAGTCAAATGTGTGCAGAGCTGACCCACGTCCATCAGTACAAGTGCCCCGCTGGCAGCAAAAGTGAGCCACAAGCTCGTCCTGTGGTAGATACGCCAGTGAATGGCACATCAAGGCAGCATGCTCGCTCGTGATACACGCAATGTCTCGTGCAGACAACGACGGTACAAGACCATCACCTCATGAGCAGCAGGTTCCAGCATACAGTGGTGCTCAGTCCTGTCGCCATCCACCGGGCCACAAGAACAAACCTTATTACCACACAACCTACAATGAACCTCCAAGCAAGTTGGTTATGCATGACATCATGGTGAAACTAGTGAAGGCCATGTGCGAGAAGAATATCCCATTCTCCTTGGCGATATGCCCACTTATAAGACAATTGTGCAGCTTAAGGCGGAGAATTCTGAACTGTTTAGGGACATTATCCCTATTCCTGGCGCATTTCACCATGCCATCTACAAAATATTTAAGGGTTCTGGTATGGCAGAAACTCTGGTTGCAGCAGAGGTGATTGTGGAGGGCTCCGTTGACCAAGCACTTCGAGGGAAGCATTACAGGTGGGGTGTGCGATGCATTGTACTCTGGAGAGAGATTCTCATCCATCAACGACTGAGAGCGATTCTTGAACATCAGGAACTGTCAGAAGATGTGAAGGAGAACCTTGACACTTTGCGAAATGCATTCACGGAGACACAAGAGGATCTACAGAAAGCTCACAGTAATCTTGAGGATGATGACGACATCAAATAATTTATTAACCAAGTCTATAAGGAACCTGGTACGGACATGGGGCTGCAGTAACTGGAAATCTCAAGTGCCATCGTCGCCATAGGAAGCATGTTGAATGCCAACCAGCAAGGATGAAGAAAGATGAGCAAGCAGTTCAGGACATCCAAGCATGCATGAAGGATTTTGGTGCTGATCCTTTCGACACCTCTTTACCTACATTGAGGTCACTTCAATCTGGCGTTATTGCCTCACCTGAGTTGGTACATGACTTCACGACCGCACTTCCAGACGCCCAAGCCCAGGTTGAAATTCTGCTGCAGGAGCGAGTGTTCACCAAGAATGAGCCTCTCACTGCAACTATCCACAAGAATGAGAGGCGGAACTTCGCTAATGATCAGATCCAGGCACCTCTTGGTGCACCTATGAAGGTGGCCCAGATGGAGAAGGCGGGGATGGCTGCCCTGATTGACCTAGCAGAGGGATCAGGCATGGTCCAACTCGATTCAGTCCTTGAGAATAGAGTGACTGAGGAATGCCTCCCAAGCCCGAAGACACGTTCCCAGGAGCTTGCGAGTTCAACAAACTCACGGTCAATTCCGGAAACAAGGTCAGACTGCAGAAGCTTGTTAAGGAACATCTTAGAACACGAGTAGGTCTGGTTCAAAGTGACATATACTGTGAGGGAGAGACATCGACCAACCTGAGCACTGATGTGGCTAGCACAGACTATGTCTTTAATCACCCAGAAGCAGATATGCCGAGCTGAGAGCCGGGGACTACAATGGAACAGTAGTCATAGACAGCGAGGACACAGACGTGTATGTCCAAGCGGCTTATGTCTCGCAGCAACTCAGAGGCGATCTGCTGATTAACTGCAGGCATGAGTTAATTAATTGCCATGACATGCTTTCAGAAGAGGTAGCAAGTATCATTATACCTCTCCATGTGATCACTGGCAGCGACCACACATCTGCATTCTATGGGCACGGGAAAAAGCCGGTGTTGTCGAAGGTCAACAATGATCCTGATGCAAGTGAGCTTCTGAAACGAGTGGGAGAGGATGTGGAATTAGATGACGAAGGCAGGGCTGATATGAAGGCATTTGTTATATGCAATGTGTATGCTGATAGTGGAGATGTTAGCTGTGGGCAAGCCAGAGCCTCCAAGTGGCACAAACTGAAGAAGAAAAGTACAATGCGCCTTCCACCTGATAGCAACTTGTTAGATTTCCACATTGAAAGGACGAACTACATCACATATTGTCAGCATCGTTACAACCTGCTAGAACACCCATCCCCCATTTGCCATGGCTGGGAAATTATGAATGGGAAGTGTTGACCTGCGCACCACACCCTTCCTCCCTTGCCAGAGCAGCTCACACGTTGGGATTCTTCAGATGAGAATACGGACGAGAGCAGCAGCGACGATGAAATGAGTGAGTGTGGAGAATCAACCGATTCGAATGAAGAGTAACATTTTAGTAGTTACATAACTAAACATTATAAAGTTTGAAATTCATATTCTACATCTACATCTATCTACATCTACATATATTAAGTCGGTAAAAACCGTTTAAGGTATCACACCAACTGTACTAAATAAATTTACAAGAGGATATAAGTTTAAAATATGGTAAGAAAGGTATATATACTTTAGCTACTAGCTACATTGCCTTAGAATAAAAATCCTCAAGTTCAAATTTAAAAGACTCATATGAGTTCGTATTGACTAAAATACTGGGTAAAGAATTCCAATCTTTAATTGTTCGTGGGAAAAAAGAATATTTAAAAACGTCTTTCTTTATTTTAGGTAAAAAATATTTAAAATCATGGCTGCCACGTGTCCGTTTTTCGCCATTGAGCACAAGGTGTTCACTTGTATCAAAATTTACTATCTTGTGGCTCAGTTTATACATCATATTTAGTCGAGATTTTGTTCTTCTTAACTCCAAAGTATCCCAGTCCAATTCCTTTATCATATCTGTAACACTGGCCGTTTGTTTGTAGTTCCCTGTGCAGAATCTTGCTGCTTTCCTTTGTACTTTCTCAACTTTTTCTGTCTTTTTTAAGGTAAGGGTCCCAAGCTGCACTGGCATACTCGAGTTTAGGTCTAACGATTGCTTTGTATGTTATCTCCTTCATTTCACGAGGACAATTCCAAAAATTCCGCCTCATTAACCCAAGAGTTCTGTTTGCTTTGGCTGTGATATTTTGAACATGACTTGACCATTTCAACTTTCTATCTAGAGTAAGACCAAGATATGGGATAGATTGCACTTCTTCCAATATGGCTCCACATAATTTGTATGTTTTCTTGGGCGGGTCTCGTTTTGTTGAGAAACAAATGACTTTACATTTAGAAGGATTAAAGTTCATTTGCCATATTGTTTGCCACTTCTCCAAACAAAATAAGTCGTTTTGTATTTGGTCCCTGTCTGCATTATTATTAAACTGTTTAAACAAATTGTAGCTATGTACTTCCCTGAAATAAAGTGGATAGCTTTATACACATGCATTCTGGTGTATTCTAACACGTATATTTATCAATACCTTACACTAGTAATAGACGACATACACGAATATAGTCACCAAATTGTTTCTCTTTTCATTAGCCTATCGTAAAGCCTCTATGATGGTCATTTCTGTATAAAAATGGCCGACCAATTGGATTTGAAGGTTTAAAAATAAGTTAGAACTTTAAAACAACATCAAATATGAATTCCTCGTCCAAAAATATTCATAAACCAACTAAAATGTGGAGCATAATTAGCGAAACAATGGAGCATAATTAGCGAAACAATTGAATATTCAATAAACAATTGTTTCCAAAATGGCGGCCGGCGGCCATTTTGGTTTTTGACCACATATTTGCGAGGGGCATGGGAATTAAATTTGTTATTTAACCTTCAAAGAAGATAAATCCACTGAGAAATGAACCTTCGCTCTACAAGATCACGGAATCACTGTAGATGACCCAACTATAATGTTTGAACTAATTTTTATCTTTTTATAGAAAATGCAGAGAGACCGGCAGCTGCTGCTGTCGATATTGCAAAATTGCAGTCTGATGCAGCTGCAATGAAACGGACGCTCTCGGTCATGAGCGACGTTCAAGACGAGATTCTTTCCTATGTAAAAAAATTGAAAAGAGGTTTTGAGGCCGACCAGCTAGAGATTGGAAAATGTTGTCACACGGTACGTTTATACACATTAGCCCATTTCTTACAGTTAAATTCCCAAACAAAGTGTGAATATGGTGTGCAGCTGTACAGCTTAATTGAATATTCACAATTAATAATATTGAATATAACAGGAAAACCTACTTCAACTTCTGGCCAAGTTTTATACATCAAAGGGGAGATTTCTGTTTGAATCACCTGAGAAAGAGGTTTGTCAAGTTTATATATTTTTTATCTAACCATTAACATCCAAGACTTTTCCCTTGATGAGTAAAATCATCTGGTGTTAGACAGAGTAAATACTAAAGTAGGGCGCATGGGACGCATCGAGTGTTAATGGGTTAAAACATATTTTGTATTAAAACATATTTTGTAAACACGTATTAGTTTTGGTTGAACTTATTATGCAACTGCCAATAACTGAATATGCTGCTTATTGCATTTGCTACAGTTAAATATTGCAACCAAGTTGTCTGTATTTTTATTACTTATAGAAAGCTTTAAAGCAAGAGTTTACTAACTCACCAACAGGCCTCACATTGGCAGAGCTGCTGATCCGCTTCAAGAAATATGAAAATTGTCATATTGGAGGAGCGAGGGGAGAGAAGACAGGTAATATATAATATGATCTTTTTTTTAAATGTGTGTCAATTGTCATGCTTGGCAATTGTTATTGTTTACATCCTCATGACAGTAGACACATATTTATTAAGCACAAGACACTCTCCTTGGCCTTGGGAAAGAATGGCCACCTTTTTGATAATACTATGTAATGTTGCTAAAATTTATTTAATTTACTCACTACAGAAGAGTATTTTCTGTTAATGGGTTAATCTATTTTCCAAAATTGAAAATAAAGAACATCTTGTTGCACAGACCCAGCCAGGGGCATAGTCAGCCCCAAACAAGATGAGACTTGTTGGCACAGACTTGTCGACACTGCCTTGTTACAAACTTGTTGAGACGGACTTGCTACAACTTGATGGCCACAACAGCTTGCTAGCAAGTTGTCTCAACAACCTTGGTACGATTTGTTGTCATCAAGCTTGGTACAAGTTGTTCCAACAACTTGCTACATGTCTGCAAGCTAACAACTTGTCAACAAGTTGTTGACAACTACTTGCTACAAGTTGTTGGCTTAACAAGCTTGTTACAACTTGTTCAACAAGTTGCTACAAGCTTGTTAAGCCAACAACTTGTTGACAAGATGTGCGTTTTTACGTGTGTATGTTTAACTATAGCACCTTTGTTGTCCATGAATGAATCACGCAAAGTATTAGGACAATGAGCTATAAAGTGCTTGGTAGCCTACGGCTATACGCCAGCTTTGGTAAGCAAATAATGTAAGCTTTGTACATGCCTTTAGGGCGACATGGTCTGCATTGACACAACGAAATATTTTTACAATAAAGATGAACCTTGTTGTCTGACCAGAGTCTATAGTCAGTTTCGTCCATTAACAGTAATTTGTGTGGTAAAAATTCTCATTTAAACATGTTTTGTATGTCATTATAACAAGTATTCATGTCGTTAAAAGCTATGTTTTTCCCAAACATAACGCGAAAAACTTAGGTAGCTTTTAAGAGCAATCTATTGTATGATAGTAAATAGAATATAGAAATTTGTTATAAAAACACATCATTTCTTGAGGATTTGTGTTTTGGCCGCCATGTTGGATGACAAAAACCAAATACTTAAGGAAAGACGTGTTTTACTAGCTTTTAAGGCATTTGAAAATAAACCTGACGTCAGCAATACGAATTATTCAAACCGTGGGAATAATTGTATCTACAAAACATGTTTAACAGCCAGCTTGATAGGTTGCACGTTAAGGATTTTAGAATTTAGTCACATGATGGTGCAACACCTCTAGCAAAGAAAGTATCAATGTTGGATGAAACTTCTAGAAACGTTCTAAAACCTTGAAAGTGTAGTTTAGCCAGCATTGAAACACCTTCACACCAACAATGATTGTTATCACGAAACATTGACGATGCCAAACGCTCGATCACTCTTGTGTTACATAACCGCCCCCCCCCCTTGGTCTAGGGGTGAAAAAAAGATTATTCTCTTTTGCCAAATACTATGCAGTGCTGCGCTTGCAATTTCCTAGTAGGATCTGTATTATTTATAGTATCTGGCATAAAATGCGATTTAGCGCAGGGATACCACTCAAGATACCACTGATATCACTTGATGTCAGCTCGAGATACCACTTGTATGGATCTTAACCTGTATCCAAGTAACAGTAGTCGCCCCAGGCCACCCCTCGGTCATCTGGGCTAACAACCCACCATCCAAACGGTAACTGTATAGTCTCCCAATATGAACAGAAGTGTTCGGACAACCAGACTTAGATTTTAAAAAATTGATATTGATTAATAAAAAATGAAATTAGAAAGTTTTGGACTAGACATGTATAGAAACCTTACTTGGTGCAACGATATAGTGTATTTGATTTGCTACACAGTACAAAGTGAACGCCATATAATTCCATACAAGTTTTGTAAGGAACAGTAGGAATGTCCTACAATCGGCTACTGACGTCAGAAAGTAGGTCTCACAACATCGACTAATTTCAGTACACGTTCAGACCAATTCAGTATACGTTATATATTATACCAATTAACTTCATGCTAAACGTTTTTAGTTCGAAGCTAGACCAAGTCACTTTAGTCTTTATGTTACACCAATATCAGTTCAGTATATGCCACACCAATGTCACTTTACGCTAGCCCAATTCACCGTTTACGCTTGACCAATTATACATTTATTGCTAAACTATTCAAATTTGTATTGGGCTTTGTATTGCTTTGCATCGCCTTGCATTTATTTTCCTAAACTAGAGTAGCGAGCGAAAACATCAGTGACGTTTCCGCTAAAACTAAAAATTGTTCAGACAACATCATCTTGTTCTGGGGCATGCGTGTATCGCAAAAATGTGTTTTCATTTAACGAAATTATCTTAAAAATGGTATTTCTCATATACATTCAATTTTTAACACAATTTCAAGCAAATGGATTTAGTTTGCAAATGTTTTGGAAAAAAAGACAGACACGAGCAAGTATGAATATTTTTTCATTTTGGACTTCGACCTTCGACATGATTTGATCTTCGACGAATTACCTTGACTAATACTTTCCAAGGTCAAGGTTACAGGATACAGCAAAGCATGCTGGGAAAAATGGTTATTCTTCCATTTCGCGCCAAATGGTGGACGGAAAAAGTGTGTTTTACACAAAGCTATATTTTTAATTTTTTATGCTTTATCTTTCGTTCCAAAGATTGGTTTAAAAGTTCTATTTTTAACAGAGGTTATCAAAACTCTTAAACGTAAGTTTAGACGAAATCCATCCGTTAATTTGCGAGAAAATTGCTTTTGAGTTGACACAGAAGTGAAGCAAATTTGTCAAAAAGCTGTCTTCGAACACTGATCTGTCGCACGTTTTAAGGTAAATAAAGTGATCAGCAAGGGCACTGTATGCAATTTACCCCTTCAAATGTAGTTTTGTAATCAAGGAATCTAGATTTATTGTTTTTATATATTTCTGACTGCTTGGTTCCTACGTACAGGCAGTTAAAAACCACAATTTTTTAGCCGAATTTTTGTTATGAGGCATGGCTTCACTTTGTTATGGTTTTTCGCGAAAACAAACCCAGTTTACTAGCAACTTTCTTGTTATTTGCCAACAGTATTTACTTTTGCTTTGCTGTTGATTTTAGCTTGGCTAAATTAGCTTTATTTTTGGTTATGGCCACATGTGTTTATAGAAGAGTTGTAAAAATTAGTGTTTTGGTTGCTGTGTGTATACAAAAGGTTGTATTTTTAAGAAGCCCTTCATTAAAATAACCGACAAATCTACCCACTACTCCAGACATTGAAATCACAAGAGGTTTTGGTCCAGTGATTGCTGAAAGTTGACAACGTTGTTAATAAACTGCCCCCCATTTTTCACAAAGTTTATACTTAGAGGTCTGAACTATCAATTTATTCTTTCCAACACAACTAAAACCAATATGTAAATAACTGTTGAATATGCATTCATGCAGATATGCTTAGTTTAATGTAAATGCTGTGGAAGTTGAACACCTGGGGAAAATTGAAAAGATTAGGTGCATGTTGCTGCTGGTCACAGTTGGTACATTCATTTGTACATAAAGAGGTTGGGGTGGTTGGAATAGCTGTAAAAGTTCTTTCTGACCATTAACCGAAAGCATCATCTTTTAGTCAACCCAAATTTATGTAGAAGCAGAAAAGGGGGGCTAGGGGATAGCCCGCATCCAGGAAAAGGACTGCAGTTTCGTGCTTGTAGGTCTGATATTGGCTGAGTTATGTCACTTATGAAGCGATATCCAAATGGAATATTACTCACACTTTCGCAGCGCCAATGTCACCACGGCGTGAAATGAACTTAGTAAAATATATTTAAAGCTATTTTATTCTATTTTGTTGATAAACACATGTTTTATGCAAGGATAGAAAGCTGCAGGCATGACGAACACGCTCATAGTTGTTTCAAAGTTGTAGATGCAATATTTACAAAGTTATACGGGCTAATAGATCGGTTGTATATCTCTTTAATTAAACCGGTATCCGTTTTAAAGTCCTGCGCTTGAAAGCTGAAAACATACAAAATTTGTAGTAATGTTTGAATGGAAATACACAAGCTATATAGACATATCATATATGATAATAAAGCTCTCTTCATGACGGGATAGCTATTGGTTATTTCAAGTTCGTTAGTTCATTATTTATTGAGTTATTCGCCCATCAGGGAAAGTGTACTAAAATTCAATGGCACTAAACTTACAATACTTAAAAATACATAATCCCGGTGAAACATACATCGATTTTCGTGCACATTTTCTTGAGAACTACACACGTTCTATGCATGTAAGATGCATAGATCGAAAGCTCTGATAAAGAGAAACATCTTACGTACAGTTTCGTGCTTGTAGGTCTGATATAAATGTAGATGGCCGACAGTATACCATACTGGAAAGTTCGTATTTCATGCGGCAAAGATTTTACGCCGAAATATTTGTCTCTAAAATGTCACACCAAAAATTAAAATTCAAGACCAAATTGCGCCGAATTATTTATATACATTGTTTCAGTCATCATGTTAACAACAACAAATATCAATTACTTTAC
Source organism: Trachythela sp. YZ-2020 (assembly GCA_016169945.1). Classification (NCBI taxonomy): domain Eukaryota; kingdom Metazoa; phylum Cnidaria; class Anthozoa; order Malacalcyonacea; family Clavulariidae; genus Trachythela; species Trachythela sp. YZ-2020. The sequence goes on from JADLSH010000350.1 coordinate 4,394,947, forward strand.
CAGTATAAAATATATATTACAACATTTTTGGTACTTCTCCTGACCAAATTGGCGTTGTAATGTTTCAGTTGATATAACTTTTAAATTGTTAAAAAACAAATTTCCCTGGCTAGACTAAATAACTTCGACGTCCATCTTCGTGACAACAACGGCTCATAACTTTCCTTTCTCTCTTGTATTTAGCTCTATCGCCTAAAATAGGCACTGCATGCTTCGGTAATTTAGCTTGTTTGTCCCCATCTAAATATAACTTAGAAATTTCCCGAACCGCACGATCAGCACGATGACCCAAAGGAAGGCTCCAGTCAACTTTCGTTCTGTAAAAAAAATCACTATAAACTAAATTATCCATTGACCACCATTTTCAAAAAAAATATTTCAGACAAAGAATTAAAGATACATGCAGGATTTAAAGTTTCATTATGTTGCCCACCAGCCTTCGTCTGAGATTTCATCACACTGTAGTATGACTCAACAATGCCTTCCGTGCCTCCTTTGGCAAGGGCAATGTCCAGGCAAATGCAACCTTCCAATCCAATTGCTTTGTACAGAGTTTCATCTGTAAAAATACTTTTTATCACTGCATCTTCATCCAGAGTTGCAAGGATAGGCTTTGTCAAGTTCTTATTTAGACGATATTATCGTCTGTTTATTAAACAGTTTTAAAGAAAGATTCTGTAGCCTTAGCCTCTAAGGCAAGTTAAACCAGGGCACTAAGTGTTCTCCTTCTTCTCTCCATAAATATTGTTTTAATGCTGCTTTGAACTTGTAGAATACTGTATGCGCCAGAGCTCTAAGTGTTCTCTCGCTTAAGCATCTGATATGTGGTAAGCTACACACATATTCATAAAACAGGGCGAAGTCTTGGACTCCATATGCAGCAAGTGATCCTTCACCAGCAGTCAACTTGATGTTGCCACATGTTAGCCGTTCACCACATACCAGTCCGATTATTGTGTAAGGATGTGGACTGGTGGCTTGCACGCACTAGCTACTCGTGATTCAAAAGATATCCGAAGGTCAGCCATAAAAGTCTTGAGATCATTTTCCACATCAAATGGTTCTTGTAGCCAACTTTCTTTGTTTCAGATGACACGACCCTCCATCCTTTCACCAATTTGGTTTTCCTGAACATACCCTTGATGATTTCTTCTTTGTTCTCTGTCAGTAAGGGAAAGTGTGGTGAAATCTGATCGAAAGAGAAGGTATCTTCAATCTCTTCCATGTGCTTAAGAAGTCGCTTCCACCAGACACTTTCCAACAAGGTACACTCAAGCCTTGAAGAGCCACAGAGAACTCAATGTACGGTCTTAAAATGTCACATACAGCACACAAGGCAAGAACAAAATCTTTTCCCACAATTTCGAATTCCTGGATTTCGCTATACTTGAATGCACGAAAGGTCTGGATGAAAAGCGGGAGGCTACAAATTAACTTTCTGAACTCTGTGTATTGCGAGGCCGAAAATCATGTTGTGCAAGAACGGCTAGTGAGCCTCAATGACAAGTCATCGTCATTCTTAGCCATTTCAACTGCATGGCTTAACATCTTTCCCCGTTGAAATATTTGGTGGATGACACATGTGCGGTGTACCAATAGGTCAAAAAACTCTTTGGACGTGCCTTTCTTTCCCTCAAATACATCTTTCAGTGCTAATTCAATGCAATGAGGGGGGTCCCACAAGACGACAAAATAGTCTCCAGAATTTTCTTGTTCACAAAGCTCTTTTAATGTTCCTTCAAACTTGTTTGCTTGATAAGCGCCATCACAAACGGTACCTTGATAAGATCCATTGATCACTGCTTTGGGAATGGATGGATAAGCATTTTCAAGCTCTTGATATAGACCTTTTGCTAGTTCTTTCGCATCAGCACCGGAGACGTTGCCATCATCTTCCGAATCAGCATTAGTGTATACCTCAGGAGCGTTCACTGGCACGGCACAGCGCTTGCCATCAACGATTACGCATATCATTATCGCATGATTTGTTGTACGAATAGGTGTGGATTTGTCACATGAAACAAAGAAATGCGGGGGCAAATTTGTCGATGGGAGTGGGCTGGATAAATACTTGGCCGTCTCACAATTTATCCATACATTAGCACACCGTAAAATAGCTATAAATTGTTTTCTTCCATGGGCAAACTCGCCAACAGCAGTTCCCATCGACTGATGGGAAGCAACTAAGATCTCAAAATGAAGGGCAGCTGCTTTAACTTTTATCACGCTTAATCCGATTCTAATTAGATTTTCAGTCACTGTTTGAGCCGAGCCATCCTCTTTTTATTATCATGATCATACTAAATTAAAAGGATTGCAATAATGTTTAGCTAGTCTACATGTTAATGAGTCGAATTGTAACAAAATACGTACTAATAACTCACTGTACCATTGTACCAAATGACAAATGTTCGTATTTATTTTTACCTTCAAAGCTTCAAAGTGCAACAGACCTCCCCCAAGCATGATGTGGATTTTTACAGTACTCTTCAACTCTTGACAACCACCTTCAAAGATATTTACCGTTTTTTCAGGACTAATTATCAGCCCAGATGATAGTGTCCCATGGTGACTAAAATTATTAGAAAGTATTACTAGAAATCAAAGTATTACAGCAGAAGTTCTACAACGCCTAGTAAGGAAGCAGTTTATCTGTAAAATGTTTTAAGAATTAAATAGTACATGCAAGTACATGTCTTACCCTCCAAGACCTTTCTTGGCAACTGCTTCAGGGTTAGTATTACTAACGCCACCAATCTTTATTTGTTCAAGATACCGGTAGCATGTCTCGCATCCTACCACAGAGAGAACACCTTTAGTCACGTCGCCAGGAAAAAAGCGAATGTGTCTACAGCAATCATCTAGGTCAATAATGTTCTTAACAGCTGGCCATTTTAGAAGTATTTCAGAAATTTCGTGGGCACACTTTGCATCAATTGCAGATAATGGAGTCTGCATATCCTGAGGCCCTTTATTACTTTTGGATTGTAGTTTAAATTCCCTAAATTCGGAAATCAGTAAGTCGATTTTTGAATCAAGCATATTTTCCTCACCGAAATGTTTGCTACCACTGGAATTGAACAAGGCTGTCAAGGCACATTCGACACTGTTTGTGTGGATTTATTTTTGTCAGCACTTTTAACACCTGGATTGCTTTTAGTTTTTGCTGCTTTTAAATCTGGCCTCTCTTTTGCTGTAAGAATTTCCCACTTTTCCATGAGATTACAGGCTTTTGGTACGGTTTCTTCTTTGTCATTGAATGGCTTTATTACAGGCGCGCTTTTTCCCTCATGTCTTTGCTGAATGTCTTTGTTTGCTTGAATCATTGTATCTGCAAAGCTTGTAGACATCCGGCATTTCTCTGCTACTAAACAATTTGAAAATGTACAACTGGATTGAGTTTTTCTCAATACAGTCAAACACGACGATAATTTAAACCTAAATACACACTCATCGTCGATGTTCATCTTTGTGTGTTCTTGATTTCTAAAATTATGCCGAATTTTACCTGTAGCATGTTACACAAATTCCAGCAGTTGTCTTGATTGATTCATCTTTCCTACTTTCAATCTTCGATGCTTTTGGTCTTTTCCACCATTGAACCAGGACTAAATTATTATAAATTAGTAGAAATGATAATTATGGTTAATTATGACTTGAAAGGGAATAGATTTTTTATACAGTATACATTGTGTACATATTCTTACAGGTATAAACTGTAATAATGCATTCTTTTTTCAACAGCTGATTGTAACATTTTACCAGATTGTGGTTTTCTTTTTCTCTGATCATGTTGGATTTGTGTTATTTCATCAGTATCTAGTTAATATGCAAAAATGTAGAGTAGATACCATTTATATAGATCTATAAGAACTGCATCAAAACATCAAATGCCATATTTGGAAGCAATGTACTAATGTGACCAAACCATAGAGCAGAGACATGAAAAAAAAATTACTACCTGTTTTTTTATCTTTGCAATTAAAGCATATAATGTTTGTGCAGTAACCCTCGTCCTCTTCTGGACAATCACCACAGATTGCATGGGCTCTCTTTTGCACACACTGCACTTGTGAACTCCAGATGTCGCTTTGTTGCAAACACAACACAAAGTATATTCTACCATTAAAAATTGCAGTATTAATATGAATAAAAAAGTATTTTGTATTATATTGTCTATATTTTTCATAATTTTGATCAAGCTCAACAAATCAGCAGTTAATTTCTCCAAGGCAATTGCTGTTTCAATTGATCAATTCTTACCTTTCCCCCACCTCTTCAATAACATCCATCTCATGCAAAATCCAAAATTTAGATCCAAAGCAATCCTCTTTGGCTCTCATACAAATTTGACTAAAAATCTCAAAAGTCAGGTAGCAGATTACAGTACAGTTGTTACGAATAATTTGCATATGATTGATATTGAATTATGAATAATGTTTATCAAATTAAATGAAGGAATAGCTGCCTTTTTGAATAAATGAATAATAAGTAATTAAGTATTAGTTGGTAAGTACTGCATAGTGCTTACTGCTTACCTAGTAAAAGGATGTCCACTTTGGTTGTTTTTTTTGCCTGGCGGCTGACATACGCTGGTTTGCCTGTTTGGAAACACTGTTTAGATTCTTTAGAAGTTACATGAGGGTTGAAAGATATTTTTCAGTTTCTATTTTGAAGCTTCCACTTGAAAAGTAATAAATTTCGCGGAAGCGATCGATCTATACTCCGGAAATGACGGAATCTCGGCTGTTTTCATGGGTTTGACAACAAGTACTCAAAGTTAAACTATTGTACTGAAATATCTAAATCCACGCCACGCCAAAAGAATTACTACGATTTTTTTAAGGACATATGCGCCAAAATTTGGCGCACTATAAGTTTCTGCACGCCAAAGATATTTGGCGCAACATACAAACTTTCCAGTATGGACAGTATACAGGGAAATGGGAATTTGCATGTGGGCTGAAAGTTTATTTTGACGAGTACCTTGTGTGACTTTACAAAATTTACTCGTTCCAGACTCCTCGTAACGACGGACAAGGTCCATCAAAAAGTGCCTTTTTGCCAACTTTAAACTGCCTGTACGTAGGAATCAAGCCGTCAGAAATACATAAAAACAATAAATCTAGATTCCTTGATTACAGAACTCCATTTGAAGGGGTAAATTGTTTACAGTGCCTTTACCGATCACTTTATTTACCTCAAAACGTGCGACAGAGTAGTGTTCAAAGCCAGCTCTTTGCCAAATCTGCTTCACTCATTGTGTCAACTCAGCGTTCTAACACAAATTGCGGTTCAAAACAATGTCAATGTTTGATATATTATTTGACATTAGGGCGATGCTCTCTGAGTAAGCCTCAACCTCATACACGTCACACCTAAGTGGAGAAGCTCTCACTACTGTATATACACAACGTACTAATTAAAGGGAACTTGAGGCCATTCACTCATCAGAGAGTTCACAAAGGTCCACAGTCTGCAAAGGCTCATGGGTCGAATTATGTAATTAGCTTGGGAAGCGCTCATTTGTATTTGACCTAAACGCGATCACGCATTTGACGCTGTGATCAGAGCATGAGTGATATAAACAGCTAGAATTACATCGCGCAGTGTGGTTCAATATAAAGTGCATTAGTCTTTAGTTTTTTGTTTACAAGATAACTTGTAAATTTAAACGATGGGAATTAAACCTTCTTGGCTTTCTTCATCCCATAACGAAAGATTTAATCTATCAGAAACTACAACGGAAAATCGCTTGGGATTGATGCGTCTTGCTATCTTTATAAAACCGCATCTTAATAATAACTCACTATTTTCTCAACACAATTTACATGAACAACATATTTAATAGCGTACTAAAAATTGTGCTTTTAGTGCCAAATATTTAAAAAACTAGAGGAGATAGGATGGGGTAGGATAGTACTATTCTAATTAGAATACCTCTGTTAGCATAACTAGGCAAAAAAATCAGAAATAAATCTAAAGAAATTCCTATGAATCACATCAATGTAAAGACGTGCATAAGGGGCTAGTGATTGGCGCCATTCTATAAGCCATACTTCAACGTATCATATGAATAATACCATACCAATTTTCGTTCTTATTTTAGTAGGAAGTAATAGAACTTGCCTCACATTCTAGTCGATATTCAAGTACATTTTCCCAAAAATTTATGTCAATATCGGAGATTTTCTATTTTATTCCTCAAGGTTTTGTGTTTATTGCTAAATACGCTAGTAAAACCTTGCGCATTTCTGATTGGTGCATTTTTCATGCCATGAGCATTTGCGGACCGTGGCCAACCTCCTATGACTTCGAGTTAAGCCCTTGACGAAAATGGATGTGTTCTGGGCGTGGTCGGGGCTTAACTCGAAGGGCTTAACTCAAAGGGCTTAACTCGCATATTACCGACCTCATTTGCTGGTACAATATAAATGCAACTTGCTAGCTGGGGTTAAATTCTAAGTCAATAAGCTCACGTTAAATGCGCTCGATTTTGTGTTTTGAATGTGTTTGATCTTGCAGCAGAAAGTGGATGGTGCAAAGGCAAAGCCTCTTCTAATGTTCTACGATTGCGAAACATCGTCCGGTGATTTCACGTATGCCGACATCATCGAAATAGCCATCAAATGTGATCCTTCATCTAGAGTAGAAGATCGAGTATTTCATTGCATGATCTATACGAACAAGAAGCTATCCAGATTCAGTAAGTGATCTATCAATATTAAATATTTTTAATGTATTATATGCGAATAGTCATAGAGTATTAAGTGAAAGTGCAGAGAATAACGTGTTTTCGATCACACTGAAAATGGCATTTTGTGTTATCCACCCCAAACTCTATTCCCGAATTCTAACTGTATGGGAAACTTTTTGTGTCAACCATTCACATTTATTCAACCTTATGGCTGTGTTTCTTACTCGTTGTAGTGCGGCATATTAGCCTAACTAAAGTTGGCTATAAGGCTATGTTTAATCCTCTGTACAGTACATGTAGTTCGTCCTTTTATCACAACACATACCAAACTTTATTTAATAGCCTCAACAACATTTTCATCTGATTTCCATCCAGCTGATTAACACTTTGTGTTTGGCTGGCTTAAATTACAAAAAAAATATTGGGAGAAAACATTTTTTTGGCGCTTTTAACATCTGCGATTCCAGGTATTTTCAGCAACCTTTTTCGTTACGGTCAATTCAGAAACAGCGGCTACGATTCCACCTAAGACCCTAAGACAAGTATTTTGCAAATACTGTATTAAGTATTTTGCAAATACTGTATTCTGATTGGCATTATGGTTATATTTTAAATGAAACGTCGTTTGTTTGTAGCCGTAAAGAAGTGTGGCATCAAAAAGGAAGACCTGGAAGGTGCCGCATGATTCCCAGAGATCTTTAAGAGTATGGCCAAATTTATTAAGAATGTTACAAGGCAGGCGTCCAGCAGAAAAGGGCAAAAGCATTATCCAGGTATGGCCAGTGTGGGACGTGAATCTGTATGTAAGACGTGGCTGAGAGTTGATGAGAGTTAATGAGAGTTGCAACTCTCGCTCGCGTTTGACCACCAGATTTTATCAACTCTCATGTACTCAACTTTGAGCTGGTTCAAATTTTGATGAGAGTTTTGCTGATTTGACCGGTCATGAATATTGCATAAGAATTTTAAACAACTATAGTCAGACTAATGTTCTGCACTTTCTATAAGAATTAGCATAACCAAATAACATGGTACAACTGTGTCTATCACAAGAAAAGCTAAGGGCACCGTTTCGCGTGCTAAAATATTTCTGTCGCGACTCTCATGGAACTCTTGTTCTTGTTTGACTTGGGCATGAGAGTTGATGAAACTCTCATTAACTCTCATCCTCGTTTGACAAGGGCTAAAGGCTTTCTATAAAGGTGCCTCTGGCAGCCACCTTATGACTCATGTCTGATCATGGAGCACAGCTACGGTCGAAGGGTCAGTTTCCCTGTGGGAGGAAACCGGAGAAAACCCACAACGTTCGGCAGAGCGTTGACCGACCCTTTTCAAATAAGTGTCATGAGTTCCCAGTGAGAATCGAACCAACTAGTGACCTGGATTGCCGAAAAACCCTAGGGAGGGCACGCATGGGCGACATAAGAAGATACTCCAGCATTTATCATTCCGCATGTGGATGCGCTCCCTAAAGGCAAAGCCTCTTCTAATGTTCTACGATTGCGAAACATCGTCCGATGATTTCAGGGATGCCGACATCATCGAAATAGCCATCAAATGTGATCCTTCATCTAGAGTAGAAGATCGAGTATTTCATTGCATGATCTATACGAACAAGAAGCTATCCAGATTCAGTAAGTGATCTATCAATATTAAATATTTTTAATGTATTATATGCGAATAGTCATAGAGTATTAAGTGAGTGCAGAGAATAACGTGTTTTCGATCACACTGAAAATGGCATTTTGTGTTATCCACCCCAAACTCTATTCCCGAATTCTAACTGTATGGGAAACTTTTTGTGTCAACCATTCACATTTATTCAACCTTATGGCTGTGTTGCTTACTCGTTGTAGTACGGCATATTAGCCTAACTAAAGTTGCCTATAAGACTATGTTTAATCCTCTGTACAGTACATGTAGTTCGTCCTTTTATCACAACACATACCAAACTTTATTTAATAGCCTCAACAACATTTTCAGCTGATTTCCATCCAGCTGATTAACACTTTGTGTTTGGCTGGCTTAAATTAAACAAAAATTATTGGGAGAAAACATTTTTTTGGCGCTTTTAACATCTGCGATTCCAGGTATTTTCAGCAACCTTTTTCGTTACGGTCAATTCAGAAACAGCGGCTACGATTCCACCTAAGACCCTAAGACAAGTGTTTTGCAAATACTGTATTCTGATTGGCGTTATAGTTATATTTTAAATGAAACGTTGTTTGTTTGTAGCCGTAAAGAAGTGTGGCATCAAAAAGGAAGACCTGGAGGGTGCCGCACGATTCCCCGAGGTCTTTAAAAGTATGGCCAAATTTATTAAGAATGTTACAAGGCAGGCGTCCAGAAGAAAAGGGCAAAAGCATTACCCAGGTATGGCCAGTGTGGGACGTGAATCTGTATGTAAGACGTTGATGAGAGTTAATGAGAGTTGCAACTCTTGCTCTCGTTTGACCACCAGATTTTATCAACTCTCATGTACTCAACTTTGAGCTGGTTCAAATTTTGATGAGAGTTTTGCTGATTTGACCGGTCATGAATATTGCATAAGAATTTTAAACAACTATAGTCAGACTAATGTTCTGCACTTTCTATAAGAATAAGCATAACCAAATAACACGGTACAACTGTGTCTATCACAAGAAAAGCTAAGGGCACCGTTTCACGTGCTAAAATATTTCTGTCGCGACTCTCACAGAACTCTTGTTCTCGTTTGACTTGGGCATGAGAGTTGATGAAACTCTCATTAACTCTCATCCTCGTTTGACAAGGGCTAAAGGCTTTCTATAAGGGCGCCTCTGGCAGCCACCTTATGACTCATGTCTGATCATGGAGCACAGCTACGGTCGAAGGATCAGTTTCCCTGTGGGAGGAAACTGGAGAAAATCCACAACGTTCGGCATAGCGTTGACCGACCCTTTTCAAATAAGTGTCATGAGTTCCCAGTGAGAATCGAACCAACTAGTGACCTGGATCGCCGAAAAACCCTAGGGAGGGCACGCACAGGCGACATAAGAAGATATCCCGCATTTATCATTCCGCCCGTGCATGCGCTCCCAAAAGGCAAAGCCTCTTCTAATGTTCTACGATTGCGAAACATCGTCCGGTGATTTCAGGGATGCCGACATCATCGAAATAGCCATCAAATGTGATCCTTCATCTAGAGTAGAAGATAGAGTATTTCATTGCGTGATCTATACGAACAAGAAGCTATCCAGATTCAGTAAGTGATCTATCAATATTAAATATTTTTAATGTATTATATGCGAATAGTCATACAGTATTAAGTGAAAGTGCAGAGAATAACGTGTTTTCGATCACACTGAAAATGGCATTTTGTGTTATCCACCCCAAACTCTATTCCCGAATTCTAACTGTATGGGAAACTTTTTGTGTCAACCATTCACATTTATTCAACCTTATGGCTGTGTTTCTTACTCGTTGTAGTGCGGCATATTAGCCTAACTAAAGTTGGCTATAAGGCTATGTTTAATCCTCTGTACAGTACATGTAGTTCGTCCTTTTATCACAACACATACCAAACTTTATTTAATAGCCTCAACAACATTTTCATCTGATTTCCATCCAGCTGATTAACACTTTGTGTTTGGCTGGCTCAAATTACAAAAAAAATATTGGGAGAAAACATTTTTTTGGCGCTTTTAAAATCTGCGATTCCAGGTATTTTCAGCAACCTTTTTCGTTACGGTCAATTCAGAAACAGCGGCTATGATTCCACCTAAGACCCTAAGACAAGTATTTTGCAAATACTGTATTCTGATTGGCGTTATGGTTATATTTTAAATGAAACGTCGTTTGTTTGTAGCCGTAAAGAAGTGTGGCATCAAAAAGGAAGACCTGGAAGGTGCCGCATGATTCCCCGAGGTCTTTAAGAGTATGGCCAAATTTATTAAGAATGTTACAAGGCAGGCGTCCAGCAGAAAAGGGTAAAAGCATTATCCAGGTATGGCCAGTGTGGGACGTGAATCTGTATGTAAGACGTGGCTGAGAGTTGATGAGAGTTAATGAGAGTTGCAACTCTCGCTCGCGTTTGACCACCAGATTTTATCAACTCTCATGTACTCAACTTTGAGCTGGTTCAAATTTTGATGAGAGTTTTGCTGATTTGACCGGTCATGAATATTGCATAAGAATTTTAAACAACTATAGTCAGACTAATGTTCTGCACTTTCTATAAGAATTAGCATAACCAAATAACACGGTACAACTGTGTCTATCACAAGAAAAGCTAAGGGCACCGTTTCGCGTGCTTAAATATTTCTGTCGCGACTCTCATGGAACTCTTGTTCTTGTTTGACTTGGGCATGAGAGTTGATGAAACTCTCATTAACTCTCATCCTCGTTTGACAAGGGCTAAAGGCTTTCTATAAAGGTGCCTCTGGCAGCCACCTTATGACTCATGTCTGATCATGGAGCACAGCTACGGTCGAAGGGTCAGTTTCCCTGTGGGAGGAAACCGGAGAAAACCCACAACGTTCGGCAGAGCGTTGACCGACCCTTTTCAAGTAAGTGTCATGAGTTCCCAGTGAGAATCGAACCAACTAGTGACCTGGATTGCCGAAAAACCCTAGGGAGGGCACGCATGGGCGACATAAGAAGATACTCCAGCATTTATCATTCCGCATGTGGATGCGCTCCCTAAAGGCAAAGCCTCTTCTAATGTTCTAAGAATGGGAAACATCGTCCGGTGATTTCAGGGATGCCGACATCATCGAAATAGCCATCAAATGTGATCCTTCATCTAGAGTAGAAGATCGAGTATTTCATTGCATGATCTATACGAACAAGAAGCTATCCAGATTCAGTAAGTGATCTATCAATATTAAATATTTTTAATGTATTATATGCGAATAGTCATAGAGTATTAAGTGAAAGTGCAGAGAATAACGTGTTTTCGATCACACTGAAAATGGCATTTTGTGTTATCCACCCCAAACTCTATTCCCGAATTCTAACTGTATGGGAAACTTTTTGTGTCAACCATTCACATTTATTCAACCTTATGGCTGTGTTTCTTACTCGTTGTAGTGCGGCATATTAGCCTAACTAAAGTTGGCTATAAGGCTATGTTTAATCCTCTGTACAGTACATGTAGTTCGTCCTTTTATCACAACACATACCAAACTTTATTTAATAGCCTCAACAACATTTTCATCTGATTTCCATCCAGCTGATTAACACTTTGTGTTTGGCTGGCTCAAATTACAAAAAAAATATTGGGAGAAAACATTTTTTTGGCGCTTTTAAAATCTGCGATTCCAGGTATTTTCAGCAACCTTTTTCGTTACGGTCAATTCAGAAACAGCGGCTATGATTCCACCTAAGACCCTAAGACAAGTATTTTGCAAATACTGTATTCTGATTGGCGTTATGGTTATATTTTAAATGAAACGTCGTTTGTTTGTAGCCGTAAAGAAGTGTGGCATCAAAAAGGAAGACCTGGAAGGTGCCGCATGATTCCCCGAGGTCTTTAAGAGTATGGCCAAATTTATTAAGAATGTTACAAGGCAGGCGTCCAGAAGAAAAGGGTAAAAGCATTATCCAGGTATGGCCAGTGTGGGACGTGAATCTGTATGTAAGACGTGGCTGAGAGTTGATGAGAGTTAATGAGAGTTGCAACTCTCGCTCGCGTTTGACCACCAGATTTTATCAACTCTCATGTACTCAACTTTGAGCTGGTTCAAATTTTGATGAGAGTTTTGCTGATTTGACCGGTCATGAATATTGCATAAGAATTTTAAACAACTATAGTCAGACTAATGTTCTGCACTTTCTATAAGAATTAGCATAACCAAATAACATGGTACAACTGTGTCTATCACAAGAAAAGCTAAGGGCACCGTTCACGTGCTAAAATATTTCTGTCGCGACTCTCATGGAACTCTTGTTCTTGTTTGACTTGGGCATGAGAGTTGATGAAACTCTCATTAACTCTCATCCTCGTTTGACAAGGGCTAAAGGCTTTCTATAAAGGTGCCTCTGGCAGCCACCTTATGACTCATGTCTGATCATGGAGCACAGCTACGGTCGAAGGGTCAGTTTCCCTGTGGGAGGAAACCGGAGAAAACCCACAACGTTCGGCAGAGCGTTGACCGACCCTTTTCAAATAAGTGTCATGAGTTCCCAGTGAGAATCGAACCAACTAGTGACCTGGATTGCCGAAAAACCCTAGGGAGGGCACGCATGGGCGACATAAGAAGATACTCCAGCATTTATCATTCCGCATGTGGATGCGCTCCCTAAAGGCAAAGCCTCTTCTAATGTTCTAAGAATGGGAAACATCGTCCGGTGATTTCAGGGATGCCGACATCATCGAAATAGCCATCAAATGTGATCCTTCATCTAGAGTAGAAGATCGAGTATTTCATTGCATGATCTATACGAACAAGAAGCTATCCAGATTCAGTAAGTGATCTATCAATATTAAATATTTTTAATGTATTATATGCGAATAGTCATAGAGTATTAAGTGAAAGTGCAGAGAATAACGTGTTTTCGATCACACTGAAAATGGCATTTTGTGTTATCCACTCCAAACTCTATTCCCGAATTCTAACTGTATGGGAAACTTTTTGTGTCAACCATTCACATTTATTCAACCTTATGGCTGTGTTGCTTACTCGTTGTAGTACGGCATATTAGCCTAACTAAAGTTGCCTATAAGACTATGTTTAATCCTCTGTACAGTACATGTAGTTCGTCCTTTTATCACAACACATACCAAACTTTATTTAATAGCCTCAACAACATTTTCAGCTGATTTCCATCCAGCTGATTAACACTTTGTGTTTGGCTGGCTTAAATTACACAAAAATTATTGGGAGAAAACATTTTTTTGGCGCTTTTAACATCTGCGATTCCAGGTATTTTCAGCAACCTTTTTCGTTACGGTCAATTCAGAAACAGCGGCTACGATTCCACCTAAGACAAGTATTTTGCAAATACTGTATTCTGATTGGCGTTATGGTTATATTTTAAATGAAACGTTGTTTGTTTGTAGCCGTAAAGAAGTGTGGCATCAAAAAGGAAGACCTGGAAGGTGCCGCACGATTCCCCGAGGTCTTTAAGAGTATGGCCAAATTTATTAAGAATGTTACAAGGCAGGCGTCCAGAAGAAAAGGGCAAAAGCATTATCCAGGTATGGCCAGTGTGGGACGTGAATCTGTATGTAAGACGTGGCTGAGAGTTGATGAGAGTTAATGAGAGTTGCAACTCTCGCTCGCGTTTGACCACCAGATTTTATCAACTCTCATGTACTCAACTTTGAGCTGGTTCAAATTTTGATGAGAGTTTTGCTGATTTGACCGGTCATGAATATTGCATAAGAATTTTAAACAACTATAGTCAGACTAATGTTCTGCACTTTCTATAAGAATTAGCATAACCAAATAACATGGTACAACTGTGTCTATCACAAGAAAAGCTAAGGGCACCGTTTCGCGTGCTAAAATATTTCTGTCGCGACTCTCATGGAACTCTTGTTCTTGTTTGACTTGGGCATGAGAGTTGATGAAACTCTCATTAACTCTCATCCTCGTTTGACAAGGGCTAAAGGCTTTCTATAAAGGTGCCTCTGGCAGCCACCTTATGACTCATGTCTGATCATGGAGCACAGCTACGGTCGAAGGGTCAGTTTCCCTGTGGGAGGAAACCGGAGAAAACCCACAACGTTCGGCAGAGCGTTGACCGACCCTTTTCAAATAAGTGTCATGAGTTCCCAGTGAGAATCGAACCAACTAGTGACCTGGATTGCCGAAAAACCCTAGGGAGGGCACGCATGGGCGACATAAGAAGATACTCCAGCATTTATCATTCCGCATGTGGATGCGCTCCCTAAAGGCAAAGCCTCTTCTAATGTTCTAAGAATGGGAAACATCGTCCGGTGATTTCAGGGATGCCGACATCATCGAAATAGCCATCAAATGTGATCCTTCATCTAGAGTAGAAGATCGAGTATTTCATTGCATGATCTATACGAACAAGAAGCTATCCAGATTCAGTAAGTGATCTATCAATATTAAATATTTTTAATGTATTATATGCGAATAGTCATAGAGTATTAAGTGAAAGTGCAGAGAATAACGTGTTTTCGATCACACTGAAAATGGCATTTTGTGTTATCCACTCCAAACTCTATTCCCGAATTCTAACTGTATGGGAAACTTTTTGTGTCAACCATTCACATTTATTCAACCTTATGGCTGTGTTGCTTACTCGTTGTAGTACGGCATATTAGCCTAACTAAAGTTGCCTATAAGACTATGTTTAATCCTCTGTACAGTACATGTAGTTCGTCCTTTTATCACAACACATACCAAACTTTATTTAATAGCCTCAACAACATTTTCAGCTGATTTCCATCCAGCTGATTAACACTTTGTGTTTGGCTGGCTTAAATTACACAAAAATTATTGGGAGAAAACATTTTTTTGGCGCTTTTAACATCTGCGATTCCAGGTATTTTCAGCAACCTTTTTCGTTACGGTCAATTCAGAAACAGCGGCTACGATTCCACCTAAGACAAGTATTTTGCAAATACTGTATTCTGATTGGCGTTATGGTTATATTTTAAATGAAACGTTGTTTGTTTGTAGCCGTAAAGAAGTGTGGCATCAAAAAGGAAGACCTGGAAGGTGCCGCACGATTCCCCGAGGTCTTTAAGAGTATGGCCAAATTTATTAAGAATGTTACAAGGCAGGCGTCCAGAAGAAAAGGGCAAAAGCATTATCCAGGTATGGCCAGTGTGGGACGTGAATCTGTATGTAAGACGTGGCTGAGAGTTGATGAGAGTTAATGAGAGTTGCAACTCTCGCTCGCGTTTGACCACCAGATTTTATCAACTCTCAGCTGGTTCAAATTTTGATGAGAGTTTTGCGGATTTGACCGGTCATGAATATTGCATAAGAATTTTAAACAACTATAGTCAGACTAATGTTCTGCACTTTCTATAAGAATTAGCATAACCAAATAACATGGTACAACTGTGTCTATCACAAGAAAAGCTAAGGGCACCGTTTCGCGTGCTAAAATATTTCTGTCGCAACTCTCATGGAACTCTTGTTCTTGTTTGACTTGGGCATGAGAGTTGATGAAACTCTCATTAACTCTCATCCTCGTTTGACAAAGGCTAAAGGTTTTCTATAAAGGTGCCTCTGGCAGCCACCTTATGACTCATGTCTGATCATGGAGCACAGCTACGGTCGAAGGGTCAGTTTCCCTGTGGGAGGAAACCGGAGAAAACCCACAACGTTCGGCAGAGCGTTGACCGACCCTTTTCAAATAACTGTCAGCGAGAATTGAACCAACTAGTGACCTGGATCACCGAAAAACCCTGGGGAGGGCACGCACGGGCGACATAAGAAGATACTCCCGCATTTATCATTCCCCCTGTGCATCGTTTTCGTTACCCTTGGCTTGTTGGACCCAAGATTGTTTGTTGGTGGTCTTTTTCTGGTCTGGTTTGTCAGTGATTTACGCGTTGAAATAATCCAACGTCTCTTAAATTTGTTTTTATTGTTGAAATCGGTATGAAAACTTTTCAAACAATTATTCAAACAAAATATTCAAACAATTCCAAATTTTCGTAAGACAACTCGTAAGTCGTAACTGTCTGTACTGTAGTTGTATGCAGTAGTTTTTAAACTTTTGATTGTTTTAAAGAATTATATTACTGTGACAGTTCTAGACTGCCTTGAGCAGAGTATAAAATATCATTTTACAATTTTTTGTCTGCAACAAGTCGAAGATTTTGAACATTATAAAAGATAATACTGGTTTCTTCGTAGAAAAATCTAGAAAATAACTTCCCGCGGCTTGTTTCAAAATTTTACTGGGTCACGAAGATTCCACGTGTGAGACGCGAGGATGACATCTGATCTATATAGATCGTGTTTCAAATTGTACTAACTGTGGGGAGCCACCTTAAGGCCATTTGCCATTAATAACCTCTGAATAACCAGAATAACCTCTGACAATTTACTTGAATTGTGACACAAAGTGATCAAAAGAACGAGGACTTCCCGTGGGCGAGTGTGATTCACGCGTGGAGGTGGGACGAGCTGACGGTTTACGAAAGGGAAAATTGCCCTGGCTCTGAAAACGAAGCCCCTTATCTCAGAGGTGAAAGGCGCTGCCAGAAGTGAAAACTCCCCAGGGTAGAACTCTTGAAATTTCTTTCACATACGAATTTCACGAACAGGATACAAATTACACATTTCACGAAAAGTCTTGGAAAACTCTTGAAACTTTGTATTTTATAGATTTTTATAGGTTGTGCGAAAAGCCAGCTTATTTTAGTTTTTTGTTATTTTAGTGTTATGTGCCCATGGAGGGTTCAATTTTGACTTCAAAGTTATGGCCGAAAATATTTTGAGGCACGGTTCTCCAGCTCATTTGATCAAATACTTGAATATCCTTTTTGCTGATACATTCGAGTTTTGCAAGCGAGTTTTTTATGATACAATGTTTAGACATTCCATAAATGTGTGTGCACAATAGCGCTGACTGTATTGTTATTGTTCTGCATGCAGCTGAACTCACCTCGTCCCAGGCTCCGTCACGTCTTTTAGTTTGTTAAAAAGTTCATATGGCCGTTGATTGGGACTTGTCACAAATATTGCAAATGCTGGGTTATCTAGAAAGGACGATATTACATGTGTAAGTATAATTACGCTGTCATACCTACTTTGCATATATGTACAAAATACACGAGTTATATGTGACGGCTAAAATCTAAGTTTATATTTTCTTCAGCTGCGGGAGGAGGGTCACGAAGATTTTCAAATGGCGCGATTGGGAATGGATTCGCTTCATCAGGGTTTTTGTCATGATGCAGAATTTGACGATCAACCAAATTTGGTATTTTCATCACCGTCTAGTGTTACACACGCATACACACAAGTACGAATATAGCATCATAACTTGAACCAGTTGTTAACATTGCTTGCGTCAGTCACTGTCGCAAAACATGAATATGAGAATGTCAAATTCTTTCAGATCGTCACCGTGCTTTGGGAGATGTAGATGTCATGCGAAAGATATTCGGTGTCACATTCAGGACAGAATTGATGAAAATAGAAGTGACATCATACCAGTCAATGTATGTTTTTGTTCGATCTTTGAATCCTAAACCGAAGGAACAGTATATATCTACTGTCTTTTGCATATTTAGCATTTTTGGGGAGCAGAACAGGGAAACTGAACTGGCAAGCAATGACTTGAAATCGTATGGGGTTGAACCTACAATCTTGGACTTAACTGGTTGAGACTACTTTTCCCTCTATGCAAAATTTGCATACCCCTTGTGATAAATTACCTGTAAAACCATGTTGTGCTTCTTAAGCCCCCACTCCCCCAACTCAATGTTGAACTTGGGTCATGGTAGATTATCAAAAGTTGTCTCGGGGTTGTTCACAACATTGAACTGGAGGAGATGGGGTCACGAAATTTGTTTTGCCAGTGTACATTAAATTCGCAATATTGCGAGTAATGGTCTCAAGGGTTATGTCCAAGATTGTAGCTGAATAGAGAAATCATTAATGTACATTATCTTAACTGTCCTTCTTCAGAGAGTTCTACATCCTATTCAAAAAGCATCAGTATTTGTTAGTGATTATATTAAGTTAAAATTGTTTTTTGGTTAGCTTTTGCGGTTATAAATTACGAAACTGGAAAGAACAAAAAGAGTTAAAAAAGAAAGCTGACAACAAAGGTAAAATTTCATCAATCCTCGACTTCTTCTGGCTTGGTCGTGTAGATAACTTTGAACAACTTTGAACAACTTTGAACTAGTAACACAAAGGTCGCAGGTTCGAAACCTGCCGTGGTAAGCTGATATTGTCGGCTTAAGCGGTTGGTATATGTATATAAGGTGAATGAATAACAGAGTCTTCACTGTATAAAATTTTACTTGATCACAATGAGTCAATAAATTTTTAAATATGTATAATTGCTGCCGAGCGTCAGCGAAGCAGCACCCTATTATATTCTTGACGTGCTAAGGTTTCTCCAGAGTTCATTCGACCCAGTCTTTTGTGCGGATCTATGTATTGATATTCATGATATGAAAATGGATACATAATTATTGTATCTTGTTACCGAATACTTTTTTCGGCAATGGAAGGACTATTGCACTGTGTTTATATAGCATGACTTTTACAAGACGACATACAGCAAAAAGAGCGTAAAAATAAAAGTCTGTAGGAAGTAGTCTAATTTCTAAGCAATCGTTAAGTAGATTTTACACAATTGTTTTCATGAATACCGAGAACTCTAAAGCGGCGGTGTAATTCTATAGTCTAACAAGATGAAGTGAACCTCAAAGTGAACAGACGCAAAATTGTACTTTGAATATATCATAAAATATCACATTTTCTACAGACTCTATGCCGCTAAAATTACCATAAATATCTGTACTGCATAGTCGAGTCTCAACCAATCCAAGCAATTTCTGAATTGATATTGCGCATATAGCCCAAATATTTTCTGAATATTATACGCTAGGCAAATGTAATTCTATAACTTGGCATTGATTTTAAACATGCATTATTTATCTTCAATAATTATTTTCGTAAATTGCGCTCAAATTCAGTTGGGTTTTCCCCGGGTTTTGCTACTACAATGTTAGCAATGCTTTCTACCGCTAAAAGAGCATAACCATCAGTGCTACAACATAGTCAAATTATTGGGCAATCGTATGGCTGTTCTTCGTGCAAGTTTCTGAAGAGCTTTCCTTGCGATAGTAACTTCTAGCACTTAAATAATGATTTATTCATTTAGATAAGTGTCCTTCTCCTGTCGTATCCAAGAAAAAGAAGAAAGGGAAGAAAAATGCGAACGAAGGTATCACAAGGTTTTAGTAAAAAATACCCAATCTGGATATTCTGATATCAGAGGCGAAAATTGGAAGTTGTCTATGAGTTTATGGCCATGAACAATTGGCCAATATTGAATGCATCTCAGCGTTGACAATTGTGTGTCAACAGTAGAAAAAAGGGAATTCGATTCCATTTTATTGGGCCCTAGGCTCGCTCTTCATTTTGTGAAATGTGTTATAGTCTGTTCATTTGTTCTCTCTTTACAGATATTACCACAATCCTCAGTTTTTCTCCACATGACTTTTGTTGAGAAGATAGCCGTATTATAAAAGTTAATGCCCACCATAACGTGCGCATAATAAACTTATTACAGAACTAAAATTTCGTCTTTAACTTAAGACATCTTCAGAGTAAATGAATATAGTATATAATGTTACAAATATGGATGATGAAAAGCTCATCTGAAGAGGAGCAGGATCACCGAATTTCAAAATCATCAAAAGAAGCAGCGGGGCCAGGCTTGCTTAGATGCAAAAAAGTGCTAGTTAGTTGGGGACAGCACCACCATTTTTTGCATCTGGTCACAATGCTTCTCTTGATGATTTTGAAATTCTACATCCTGCTCCTCTTCGGATCAACTTCTCGTCCGCGGAAGTCTTTCAATTTCTAAGCACAAACTTTGCTTAAATCAGCAAGGTAGCTCCATTCCGCTTTCACTCCCCTGACCTAGTTGCGTGGGCCAGAGAGAAAGAATAGTCGCAAGGTAATTTTCCTGTAAGGTTTTTATTTCATCCTGAACCATTAATACAACATACCTCGGAAGATGGTGTTCTGAAATGTGGAATTATGAATTTTGTTTTTATTTATTTATCAGGCTGACGTCTTTCTGGCCAAAAAGAGGGTAATCAGTTTCAAAGGTACAGTTTTCCAGTTTGTCTGTGTAGCTAGCTGTTTATAGTAGCAGTTACTGTAGCAATGCGGGTCTGCAACAGTTAACATACTAAAAAAAGTAATCCCTAAAATCATCCTTTATTAACAGACCTAGTTGCGTGGGCCAGAGAGAAAGAATAGTCGCAAGGTAATTTTCCTGTAAGGTTTTTATTTCATCCTGAACCATTAATACAACATACCTCGGAAGATGGTGTTCTGAAATGTGGAATTATGAATTTTGTTTTCATTTATTTATTTATCAGGCTGACGTCTTTCTGGCCAAAAAGAGGATAATCCGTTTCAAAGGTACAGTTTTGCAGTTGGTCTGTGTAGCTAGCTGTTTATAGTAGCAGTTACTGTAGCAATGTGGGTCTGCAACAGTTAACATACAAACAAAAGTAATCCCTAAAATCATCCCTTATTAACAGACTTAGTTGCGTGGGTCAGAGAGAAAGAATAGTCGCAAGGTAATTTTCCTGTAAGGTTTTTATTTCATCCTGAACCATTAGTAACATACCTCGCAAGATGGTGTTCTGAAATGTGGAATTATGAATTTTGTTTTTATTTATTTATCAGGCTGACATCTCTCTGGCCAAAGAGGATAATCAGTTTCAAAGGTACAGATTGCTAGTTGTTCTCTGTAGCTGAATGTTTGAAACAGTAATTGTTGGTTTCTTCCATTCCTCATCTCCATGTTCCTTATTTGCAGATTAGCCATTTTAGGTATTGTATATCATTTACTGTATATAGTTTATTAAGACTGTTTTAAGGGTGAAAAATGTTCTTAGAACCCTGAACCCCTATTAGGTTTTGCATAGGTTGGGGTGATTGGGAGCATTCTCCCTTGGATTTAAATGGCCTAGAATGGCCATTTTGTATGCTTTTTGGATGAAACTCGTCCAAACAGAATAACAAAACATTGTACTGTATTTTTGTGGCCCGGTCCTCATTCTAATATATTTTCGTGTGACCATCCCTTTTAAGGCCATTTATTTCTGGATTTCTACCACCCCCTAATTCCACCACACTCCCCGATAAAAAATGAACAGACCCTAAAATAGTAAGATATTTACGTGGCAATGTATCTGTCCTGAACCTCATCTGTGTGTCTGAAATGGCTTGATCCCCTCCATCTCTATGTTATAGTAAACGAATTTGCTTTCAAAGACGTAAAATTGTACAATATATTTCCAACACTACAATGAACTTGTCACTGACTGTTGGGAGTACGACGATCGACATTGGCATTGCAATGCAACTATATTAGACTGTAGAATATGCTGCACGGGCATGCAGGGAGGCAGTGTTGACATATATACATATGTATTCATGAAAATGTTCATACAGTATTAGGACCATAAAATAATTTTCATCAGTTTTACTTCTTTCTGTTGATTAACGGACAGTACAATACCACTCCTTCCAAGAACTAAAATACTCTTATTAAAAAATTAACGCTGTGGGCGGCATTGAATTCATGCCTTGTCACTGTTGTATGCTGTAATTGTGCCTACATATTACTAGATTTCAGTAAATAAAGCGACATTTAAGTCAGGAATGGGAAGCTAATGCCAGATATTAACTGTTTGCATTGCAATTAATTCAATGAAACTAAGTAGTCATTTTTAATTGTATTATATTTGTATTTTAGCTAACTTAGGACCTTTTAAACGTATTTATATGCATTGACATTGTTCATATTTTAATTAGTTTATTTATAGTTTTTAAAGTTGGTGTGATCTTGTAGAAGTTTACCGACTTAATAAATTGAGATTGAGAAAAAAATGAGAGTTTCATAATTTCTGATGAACCCATCAGCTGGCAACTCACCCAGATGCACCAACTTTTAAATTAGTATTTTACTCTGTCTAATGACAGACAATTTTAGATAAAAAATATTAATGATGTACCATACTTCCCTTCCCAATGACGACGAGGCCCTAGAAGTGAGATTCATCAATAATAAGATAGGTACTGACTTGACCAATACATAAAAAAATTACAAAGTTTAAAATTAGAAGTTACATTCTTAACACTTGGTTGTTTTTATTCAATAGGTCAACCTTACTGTCAATTTTCGCTCAGTCACATTATTAACCAAGCCCCACAGTTGTCACACATGACAGCCTCTCCCCATTTGGCAACTCTAGTGCCGCTCTCCCATCTGGGGAAAAATTTGCATTTTGTTGGGGAAGAATCTATGTCTGTTAACGAACATGGCAATTCTATTCTACTGCAACATACCTTCAAAATGGAGGAAACACTGTTTTAAGGGACACAAATTTCAAAACTTTTCTCAGACCCTTGAAGGTTACCCCCTTGTCTGTGAACTTAACCACCTCAATGGAGAATTCATGACACCACACCTGGTTTATTGAAGAGGGGGATAATTATATAGAGGAGGATCCAGTGGCCAATTTACCAAAACATGTCCTAACCTTTTAAGTAAAATATAGGGATAGCCTTAGGGATTTAAATTTGCACTAGAGATTTCCTGTACAGTATATTAATGATCTGGTATGTCTTTTTGGCTGGCATCACATTGCCCAACTTCCCTATTTTATTGGCAGTAGCAAAATTTATCAGGCCAGCCCAACTTGTATGAGGCCTTTCGTAAACTACAGCCTTGTGTTTTCCATTAGGTTGTGGCGTCTTTGCAACAAGACAGTTTCGGAAAGGAGAATATCTCCTTGAATACAAGGGTGAATTTGGTGAGCAAAAGGGAAGGTGCCAAAAGAGAGGAATTATACAGGGAAGAACTCGGAAGCATCTTGTTCTTTTTTTATTCTTTTCGATAAGTTTTGCAAACACAAAAAGTACATGTTCATAAATAAATGTATATCATTCCTTTATCTTCATAGTGTTGATGCCACATTTTCGGATGGGCTGGGAAGACTTGTTAACGACACAGAACCAAAGAGGGCAAATTGACTGATGAAAAAATTTATGGTAGACGGGCAACCTCATTTGGCTCTCTACGTAAAAACCGACATTCGAGATAGAGAGGAGTTACGCTACGACTATGGCGTAAAGGATTTGCCATGGCGTAAACAAAAAGGTAATTCATACTATAATATGTGTTAAACTTATATTATGACAATTACAAATGCACAAGCAAAATAATATTATGTTTACTTGGTATAAAGACTTACCTCAAGTTAGGTAATTTAAGCCTCATCAATACACCAAGCAATCTGTGTGTTTGGAGCAAATCTAGGAAAGTAAAAAATTGTGGTTGTCAAAAATTGTGGTGTCATTCATATTTTCATCAAGGCAACTTGTGTCTAAGCTTTTCTTGAAAATCTCTAAATTTCCATATGATATTATGCCACCCATTCAGAGGCAGTGGTGACATTTATCAGTGGTGTTGCCGTGCTGCAGTTGCGCAAGGCACATAACCCGAAGACCGAAATTTCTAGATTTGTTGCTAGAAACTTTAAATGTGCAAATCTCTAAGTACATTGCTAAGATTTCACTTATGAAACATATAACATTTAAATTAAACAGTAGCAGGTTGTAGAGCTGTTACAGCTGGCAGACAGTGTCACTAAACGTACAGTCTCTCCTTATGTAATGTATATAATTACAGTTTGCAGGGCACAATAGTTTTCAGCAGGGCAATTCTACCCAAATTAATGCATCAGTCAAATCCAAGCGTGCCCATCCCCCATTTTCCTGTAAAGCACGTCCCGGGGATTGGGCATTTGAACTCAAACCTTTGCCCGGGGGTGGGGCATTTGAAATTAAGGATTTGGAGGTTTTACGATCACCGATAACTTGATGACCTTGATAATAATATAAAACAAAACAATACCAGTTTCAGAACATTTAATAAATTAATGTTCTGGAATATATATATATATATATATAGTTTTTCTGTTTTATTTCAAAAACCACTACAAACGCATAAATTCGGACCACACCGCAAACTTTAAAAATAAATGCGCTAGAGCATGACGACAGCAAAACGCGCTAGAGTATGATGCACAATACTTGGTAGCCTGCAACGCAGGCGAAATACTTGGGCGATATATTAATCAGAGGGCATTCGCTCGAAACGTCGAAGAAAGTATTATCTTTATGTTCAGGTAGTTGGATAACCTACTCTTCTTAGCCAAACAGTCCAGCTGTCCCCGGGGTGGGGGATTTGTTACTGATTTTTTGCCCCGCTGCGGGGCATTTTCACATGTTTTTTATCCCTGCCCCCGGGAATTTGTCGCATATTTTCGAAAACTGTCAAAAGCCCGGTGGTTTGACTGGGGGGGGGGGAGGATGAGAATGCTTGGATTTGACTGATGCACAACCTCTACAATAAAAAATAAAATGGGATAGTTTCTCCCCTAATTTATGTGTCATTTTACTGATTCTAACTCTAAAATGTCCAATTATTACCTGGGCTCTTTACTAACAAATGATGGGATGTGAATTTATATGAACGTCGCCATGCAGCTGAGCTTAAAACCATGTGACAGTGGTGGAGGAACATGTGGTTTGTTGTTTTCAATAAGAAATTAGTTTTTTTATTCACACCATCCAGGGTTTAAATTCAAATATCATTCAGAAATTATTTTTGAGATGCAATTTAGGCATCTATTTTAATAGATCGAACCTGGGCGGAAAGGTATTAAACTGTACTGTAGGAATATAAACACATTTTAGATCTATTTTACATGCGTCGTTCCAGTGTAGGCAGCGATTTATATGCTGTACAGTGTACACGACATGCAGCGGGACCGTACGCGTAGGATAAAAACTACCTGAAATATACAACAAGCTGAAGAGTTTGAGAATTTTGGATCTCATCGACCCACACAACAATCTTTGTCACGAAGGACAACGTCGAAATTCTTGTTGCATCACATTTTTAAACAGTAAAATAAATATTAATACATATACAATATACTGCCATTACCGCTTTATCAGTCACGGCAAAACACAACTGTTTAATACACAACTATAAAACACTAAACTCTAATCAAATTTACCTTCGTAGTCTCGGCTTTTTTACACAATAGAAACTTATAGAAAAAGCACGCCACGGCAAATTCTGCATAAAGCATAAAATAGCTCATTAATTCTGATTGTTACGATCTTGTGACTTTTGTCTACAATCTAGCCTGCGAACGGGCATTTGCCGGAGACCACAAAAATCGCGACGCAAGTTCTGGGGAAATGTGTAAGGTCCATAAAAACATAATTGATAACTAAACATACGATAAAGTCATAAATAACTGACACTAAAAATATTAGAGCCCCCCCTCCATGTTGCTCCAGGCAGGGAAAATTCACACCCCCAAGGTACGCCCGAGTAAACTTTTAGGTCCCCTCAGTCAATAAGTATTTCTCGATTGTGCTTCTAAAATCGCAAAAAGTTACCACCAAAAAGTTGCTGAGAAATTGCCAAAAATTCAAAAAGTTGCTACCCTGAAACTTCGAGTTGCTCCTACTTGCTATCCTAATTTCACGACATTTCCACATACATAATATAAAACTTTTAGTTTTACATTTTGCCGTACTTTATAATAGTTGCTAACGATGTACTTCTAAGGATTAATTACCTGAAAGTTGAACAAAATGGTAAAATCTTTTGTCGAGGGGGCAGGCAAAGGATATTTGTACAGTGTTTGTTGTGTGTGAATTTTCCATCTACAAACTGAAACCCTTCAATTATTACTCAATTGAGTGAGATGCCAACAAAATCTAGATATTTATCCGCAACTTAACATGGCAGTACCCTAGTATATATACATGAACTTGTGGTTAGAGCTCGACAACTGGACTCTGAGCTCAGTTGGTTAGAGTGCTGCACCAGAATCGCAGGGCCGCACATTCGATTCCTACCAGGGAGCTATAGTTGCATTTTTCGCAGTTGTTCCTGGTTAGGTCTAATAAATGTATATAATTTACACTCAGTAATTTTCCATCTACAAAACCCTTCAATTATTATTCAATAGAGTGAGATTGTGCTACTTGTAAATAGAATGAATATTAAATAATTATAACAAATTGCACTAGTGTAGCGGGTCACTGCTCGTCTGCCGCTGAAATGTTTAAGACGAACATGTTAATTGACACATTTTTCTTTTTCAGCAATTTGCAGGAGAAAGCCCCGAAATTACTTTGGGAAACTGACAAAATAAATATTCGCAGGTATGTGCGCTCTTGATAGTTCCTGAAAGTTACACCTTTTATGCACCAAACTTCAGAAAAATAGCTGACAGCGTCAAAGGTAAAATGCTGAGGACAAAGTGAAGAAAGTAAAGTAAAGAAAATATATCGATTATATATACCTGCATAGTCAGGCTCACTATTTCTCAAGCGAAGCAAATCGAAACTACCATAATCTCCCCAATAATCCTCGCCTCCTCCGAAGGCTAAATTTCAGGCGAGTTTGGACAGGGGTATTTATTTTTCTAAAGTGTATGAAGAAAATACGAGTACAGGGCTTATCAGCGGGGGTAATAAATTTATTTATCTAGAAAGGAGTGGGGTGGGAGGTCATTTGAGCGAAGTATTTATTATAAAAACTGCATTATCAATAAAATATAGATAACATTTTTGTCTTAAGCTATAATCTGTGTGCTATTTAAAGCCCTGTCCAATTATCTGTTAACATGCGTAAAGTCCGGGTAATCTTCATTTGCACAGTGCAAAACGATATGCAACCTCGTTCCCAGGCTTTGAATTATATGTTAATAAATATGGTCCAAATAGATCAAAATACATGCCAGGGTTCCATCTGTGCGACAAAACATAGTGCTGTCGAGGTTTTGGCCTTTTCTCGTGTTCAAAGTGATCACACGTTGTTCACATTTCGCGTGGTTTCAACCTCGCCTTTCGAAGTTGGTCGGAAGTCTAATGTCGGGAAACTCATTATACTACATGCATCAAGCGTTGGGTATTAAACCCATATATTAAATCTATTCACCTGAAAAGTAACGTAATAGTATATTTAAAGTGCATATTTTTTGTGATTCACAAGGACGTTCCCCCTATGTATTTAATGTAGAAAAATGTTGTGAACTGCTATTGGCAAAGAACGCGAACTTGCGTGGTATTTTCACTTGGAAACTGAAATTAATTGAAACTTGGAATAATTGAAATTCAAACATGAAACTATTTACAGAAGCAGTAAAAATGCGTTTTACTTTGTAAATTATCCATTTACGGGCAGTACTCTACCAATGACAATGACGGGATGAAAACGGATGAAAACGAATTAAAACTGTTTTCGACTATTTTATCGTCACATATTTAGCACTAGCCCCCTTGAGATTTTGGAGCCACCACGCCACTGAACCCTACCACTAATAAATATAATTGTCTAGCGTTAAACAGAGTAAAATACTAAAAAAAGGGGCATCTGGGTACATTACAAGCTAACAGGATAAATAATTGTAAGCAAATCAAGTCTATTATATAAGTGTGTGCGAAAAGTCAAGGAACGCTGTGCAACACTTAAATCCTACTAATTTCTCCTGACGAAGGGATTTAGCTCGAAACGTCAAGATTTTGTTTATACCTTTTAGGCACACATGAAGCAACCCTCAATTTGTTAAATATAATTAGATTTATTTGGTACTGAAAATCCGTGATATATATATACACAATGAGCAACACCAGTAAACTTGTTTTCATGCCACCAAACTATGTTGATTCTATATTTTAAATACAGCAGAAGACACTCACGATGGAGCCCAAAATACAGGTATTCTGTATATTCCTATGCTATTTTCGTTGCATGGTTTCTTTGACACACCTGATGGAGTAAAATACTAAATATGGGGCATGCTGGCACATTACATTAAGTTAATGGTTAACAGACTAAATACTTGTAAGCAATTCAAATCTATTATATAAGTGTGTGGGTTCGTTATTTGTACTGAAAAAACTAGATGTATATATACACAATGAGCAATACCAGTAAACTTGTTTTTATGCCACCAAACTATGTTGATTCTATTTTTTAAATACAGCAGAAGACACTCACGATGGAGCCCAAAATACAGGTATAGGCCAAGTTCGTAAATTATATTCCTACGCTATTTTCGTTGCACGGTTTCCTTGTGACACCTGAAAGACACAGTGAAGACGTCAATGCATTAACTGGCAGCACCCTATCACTGATGAATATAATTGTCAGGCATTAGACAGAGTAAAATACTAAAGCAGGGTCCATATAGGAGCATTGCAAGCTAATGGGTTAAGAGACACTGCAGGCTGATAGTTTTGTTAACCCATTAACTGGTTAGACACTGCAGACCATAAAATGGTCTGGTGTTAGACAGAATAAAATAAAGAGTACAGGGAGGGTGCATTACAAGCTAATAACTAATTAAACAGATGCATGACCTATAAGCAAATTAAACCTATCAGTACAGTAAATGTATCTGTTTGAAAAGGTCAGGGTAATATCTGACTAATACTTTGGTAATGAAAAACCCATGATATCAGTAGATGCAAGATACAATAACAGTGGCGTTATTTCCATGCCAACTCACTATGTTGATTCAATTTTGCAGAAGAAAGAAACAATGATTTGGCCATGCAAGGTCATCATGCGGATATAACAGTGACTGGTAAGCAAAATTTGTAAATTATCCATTTATTGACAGTACACTACAACTGACAAGTAATATCATCTGGTGTCAGATAGAGTAAAATACTAAAATAGTGTGCATCACAGTCATTAGCTTGCATGTGAGCTCTGAAGCCTGTACATTGTGGCAAATGTTCGACAAAATAGCTGTTTTGGCCCTTTGTTTCTTATTCTGCGTGTTTTTTTCGTCGTTTGTTGCCAGAATGCATCTGACCACAAGATTAATTCATGACAGATGGCAGTATGTATTTATCGTTGTTATACCATTACAAGCAGCTGTCTGGCACTTATTTTTTGCATATTTTACCTTGTTTGGATTTTGCTAATCGGAATACCTACCATCCAAATCTGGGATACTAAATTTCTAGGAGGGATACCAGATTTTAAGGTGCTAGTATCCACTGGGATACTGGTAAAAAGCAAATCTTGAGCCCTGCAAGTATTAAACATGCCTGTCATACGTTACAGTGTTCTTAAGTGAATAGCCCTGCAGAGTCACATAACATAATAACATAACATACACTTTATTTACTCTCGAATTTACAGAGTAGCTCAACAAATGAGCTAATATCTTCGAGCATGCAATACTATATGAATAAATATATATCTATCTATCTATACAATTTAATTTAAGAAAATTCCAGCACACTAATTGCTGTTTTAAATTTATTAATATCCATTATCATCCTGAAATCATCTAGTGAGTTCCAACTCTTTGCCGCTAAATATTTAATAGACTCCAATCCATACTTGGTCGTCCAAGGTTTAGTTAAAGTCAATATATTTTGGCCTCTAAGCATATACTTGGAGATTCTAGCATTAAATAACTTTTTTAAATAATTGGGATACCTTGGATACAAAAGGCTCTTGAACACCACAGACAGCATACTATGCATTCTGGCATTATACAATGTACTAGTGTTGGTTTGAGATATCAACTCATAATAACTAGACTCTCTATCCTGAAAAATATATCTTAATATGCGTCTATTTAGAGATTCCAATTTTTCAGTATTCCTTTTACCACAAAAATGCCAAATAAGGGAACAATAGTGGAAGTGCGGCAAAAGAAAAACTTTATACAGCCTCAATAGTTTTTTGCTAAAAAGTCTTCAAAACCTCTTTATCACACCAAACTGATTGTTGACCTTGTCGCATATTGTTGCAATATGACAATTAAACTTCAATTCGTTATCTATTGTTACTCGTAATAATTCGATCGATTCGTTTACAGGGAATGCAAATTTGTGATTACGATTACCAAGGACCATTGCTTGATGTTTTCCAGAATTCACAATCATGCCATTATTGCTGTACCATGTATTTATAATGTTCAGTTCATGTTCAAGCTTACTCTCTAGAACTGCAGGATCACGATCAGAGTTGTACAACTGTTCATCGTCTGCATATGCATTAAATGTTCCCAACTTTATATTGTAAAACAAGTCATTGATGTGAACATTAAACAATATTGGCCCCAAGACACCTTGTGGAACTCCCCTATTAACTAATTCCCAACTTGAAAATGTATCGCCAATTTTCACATGTTGCATCTGGCCAACAAGATAGCTTCTTAATAAACTTACAGAACGTTCACTAACACCATATGCCGTGAGTTTTGCCAAGAGTAAATTATGAGGTATACAATCAAATGCCTTAGATAAATCCAACGATATAACTGCAACAATTTCTTTGTTATCTAGAGATTGGCGCCAGTCTTCAGTAAGTTTCAACAAAGATGCTTCGCAACTATAATTCTTTCTATATGCAGAAATATAATCCGACAATATATTCTCATAAAAGTCATCAAATTGATCAGCAAGCATTTTCTCGAAAATATTGCTCAGGGATGGCAAAACAGTTACTGGTCTATAGTTCTTTTTGTTAAACTCATTTTCTTTCTTAAACAAAGGCGTCACTTGGCCCATTTTCCAACAAATAGGATATTGGCATAGGGCAATTGAGCTATTTATTATTTTCGCTATGGGCTCAGCTATTATACATGCTGAGTCTTTTAGCAGGCGTGGTGATATTTGGTCGTGTCCGCATGATTTTTTCGTTTTAATATTAAGCAGAAGTTTCTCTACTTGATCCTTTTCTACACAATGAAATCTGAATTCTGATGATTCATCATGATTTCTATTTTGCGATAGAAGTTTTAATGCCTGGGTGGGAGATAAAATCCACTCCAAAAACATCTTCATTAGTATCAGGCGCTGAATCTGCAGCATGAATGAAATAGCTATTAAATACTTGAGCTATAATTCTCTTGTCTTTAACCAAATGGCCATCTTCTTGCAACACAATATCATTTACTTGTTTTGACTTTTTTGAATGAAGGAAAGGTCGGCAAACATTCTAAAAATCGCCAGGATTTTTTTATGTTTCTACTTTAGAGTGAAAATATGCCTTTATTGCTTTACGCCGTAAAGAAGTACATTTATTTATTTGTTTCTTGTATATCGCATAATGCTCGTCTGTGCGTTCACGCGTAACTTTTTTCCAAAGCATGTTTCTATACCGAATGGCTTTTCTCCATTGTTCATTCATAAATGGCACTTGGTTGCCTCTTAAATGGAATTGCTTTATAGGAGCATGCTCGTTAACAATATCAGAATACAGAGAATCAAACACATAAACTTTGTCATCAACGTCATCAAATATGTCCATCATATGAAACGGAGCATTCTGTAGATCGCGCTGAAAAGCATCCTTGTCAAAGTTTTTATAGCTTCTAGTACATATTTTCCGTGAATTTAACCTTGGAGTTGTCAACCTCAATACGGCGTAAACGAGTACATGGTCGCTAATTTGTGCGTTAAACACGCCTGATGTCAAAACTCTTTTCTTATTGTTAGTCAGAATTAAATCAATTAAGGTCTCAGAAGTACTAGTGATGCGTGTTGGGGTTTTTATTAAGTTTACTAAATGGAAAATATCCAGTAAATCAAGGAGTGTACGTCCGGTTTACGTACTTATCCGGTTTCAGTAAATCATAATTGAAATCCCCGAGTATTACAGCATAGTTTGTTATGGTTGTAGCCATTTCAAAAAGATTTTCAAATTCCAATTTCCATTGGGCTTGCTTTAATGACGGTGGTTTATAAACCCCAATTATCACAATCCATTCCTTACCAATTTTAACTTTACATGCAAGATACTCAACTCCAGCTGGCTGATCTGTCCTTTGTGTAATATTTTCATAAATTATATCAGACCTAATGTACATCATAATACCCCCACCATAGAGGTTTCTGTCACGTCTACAAACGCGAAAACCGTCAACATGAAAATGACTGTTTGGGAAAGTTTTATCAACCTTCATTTCAGTAATTACAAATATATCAAATAAACCTTGTATCAGCCACTGTTTAATCTCATAAAGTTTAAAACCAGCAATGCTGTTCGCATTTATATGGCCAATTTTACAATTTTTAATGTCCTTTTTAGCGATCTCTTTTTGCACATGTTTCGTCATCATCAATCCCCGCTTCCAAACAATCATTACTCATAAAACAAGCATTGCCTGGTAGTTCTTTAAATAAACAAGACGCACATACCCATTTTTCACCATTATCGAGTCTTGTGTAATATTTCAATGATATCTTACCGCATTTGATATGGAACTTTAAACAACAACTTGTGCATTCAACAACTTGTGCAATTTCTTTGATTTCGAGTTAACTCATTAACTGGCAGACTGTTGCAACATTTCTACCTCTTTAACTGGCAAGCAATATGGCGAATTCTTCATTGAATTTGTGGGCAATCATAAAATTGGCAATATCTCAAAAACCTTTCTATAAAACCTTCTGATTTTTCGAATCAGACAAGAGTGATATATAATTGACCTAATTTAGTTTAAATGAGCTTGCATTCATAAATAGATAATTATTATTTTTGAGTGAGAATTTTTGGTTTGGGTAAATTTTATAGCACTAACATTTTGCCCCTCATGACACCTAATATCTGAAGGGCAATATCTCCATAACCCTACATAAATGGCAAAAAAAAATTAAATTGCTGGGTTGGTACATATTTTTATTAAAACTAATTTTCATCTTTTAGGATATAAATTAGAAAATGATCAAAAATTAAAATAAATTCTCTTGAGCCTAGTCCAGGACCTCATGTTTACAACATAAAACGGAGAAGAGTTGTTCGTGGGTCAAAACATCTATAAGCCAAAACGCAGTGATTGTACCTCCTCGAAGTTTTAAATTCACACAAATATATTTGATAAAACAAATAGTACAAGAATTTATCTGTTTTAATATAAACAAAGGATGAAAAGAGTGAGAAAAGCGGGCATTTGGGGAGGAGTTTTTAAACCAGACTTCGACAACCGACATATTCAAACGCAATTTGCGGTGACAAAACAAAAAGCTGTTCATTTCTTTACTCAAAGCACTAAAAGTCATCCACAAAGTGAAAAATATCTTAACTTTACACCAGGTAAGAACTTTAGCTCAATTTTCTTGTGTTTCTGTTGAGAAAACAGCGATTTTTTTGTGCCCAAAAATGTTTGCGCATCTGTAGTCTACTCATAAGAAAGATAATGGCAGACTGCCGGCTTCTTTTTTAATTCTGGCTCAAAAAGCAAGCACGTTTTTCAGTTTGAAATAGGTCGTAAAAAAGAACAATTGTGTAAAAATACAATCTTCATACTCCAATGAAATGCACAATTTAATATTTAGGTGTTCTATATTGCTGTAAAATGATGAAATAAGGTCCTCAATATCTGGTTGCTTTTCAGACGGGAGTAAACACGTAGCTTCCATATTTTCGCGCGTGCACTTTTGAAACGATAAACACCTCAAAGATATAGCTTTTATTTGACAAAATAACGAAATATCCCATGAGTATTATTAAAAGTCGTCTATTAAAACGATTTCATGATAAATTAG
This sequence comes from Trachythela sp. YZ-2020, assembly GCA_016169945.1. NCBI lineage: Eukaryota > Metazoa > Cnidaria > Anthozoa > Malacalcyonacea > Clavulariidae > Trachythela > Trachythela sp. YZ-2020. Next base: position 4,428,916 of record JADLSH010000350.1, read on the forward strand.
TGAACATTGGGTCCGAAATAGCTGCTAAATACCGATTTTGGAAAGGGCATCAATTTCATTGCTTCCTGCAAAGGAAGCCATTGCAGCGAGGAACCAGCATTTTGCAAACAGGTGTCCTGACGTATTTTACATCTTTCTCTTCAAGTGCTCAATGTGTAGTTCTTAGAAAACGAGTTTGCACTAATTTTATGATGAGCTTTATCGATTTAAAGTTTTATGGGGATATAAAAATCCATAAAAAAGCATTTTAGAAGCTTTTGAAATCGGCTGTCAAGTTTTTGAGAATTCGCACGCGGCAGACACCCGCATTAATTCAATACACTGGTTTTAAGCCACAATATCTCTGAAATTAGTGGTCGTTTAAGACGAAAATTTACAAAAATAGATGGAACGGTCATTGTGGATCATTCTACTTAGTTTTAATGTGATTTTACTAGGAGTATTCATGCCAAAAAGACGACATGCGCACATAGTAGGTAAAATGTGTAGTGGTTTGAATACACTTTTGCTAAATTCACAACTTGGACAAGAAGACCAACAGAAGGGTTACGAAAACAGTCAAATAATGCCATAAACATGCACGAACAGTTCTTCAAAAAGGATAATTTTAAACTAGATTTAACCTGCTAAAATGCTGTCGAATTTTGGGAGTTTTTTCAAAACTTTTCTATTCAAAAACAGGCTCAAAAAAGATCGTATCTACTCACTTGTGTTTGGTGTTCATGTTCCTTGTGATTTCCGACTATTATTTTCCATAAAATTTACAAAATACCCATGTTTTCGGCTCAAAATCGCGCGAATGGATTTCGACAAGAACTTGACCAAAAACGCTGAGACATTCCCTTTCGTTTTGGACCAAATTTTCTGTGTTGAACTCTTGAAAATCCTCTTCTTTTTTGCCCTTAAAACTTGCTGTAAATTCCCTTCTTGTAACATATAGCCATTGCGTAAAGTTTTTGTAAAAAAATAGAATTTTAAACTTGAAAATCTTTGCGAGTTTTCGATCAATTTCCTCGCCCAATGTGTCGTTGGAAAGCTCGTGTTTTGCGTTCTATATTCGTATTGGTTGCTAGGCAACTTGTCAAACACGTGCTAGGCAACCTGTCAAACACATGCTTGGCAATCGTGCCCGGAAGTTGACAAGCCAATCTAGGGCGCATCCGGACGCATTGCCAGTTACCCCCTTGCCAATTCCAGGGCGCATCCGGGCACATTGCCAGTTAATGAGTTAAGGTTTTATCACAAATGGTGCATGAATATTTCTTACTAGCTAACTCTGGGCCAGGATTTGGATTTATATCACCAGAGATTGCTAGACGTAATAACTGAAAAGATGCATGCGAATTGCTGTAATAGCGAATTCTAGACCCAAAATACATAGATGCCAAGTCTCACGCATTAAGCGTGTGACACACGCCTCAGCATCATTTCTCACGCTCACACGCTTCAGTTTGATTATCTCACGCATAAGCAGAAAGTTAGCTGAGAAGCTAAAATGTAGAGAAATAATGGTGAAAATGTTTGAACTAATTTCTTTTGGTATAAGCTATCAATAAACATCAGACTGTAAAACTCGTGTTTCCTTGTGTATTTAAGAATGTTATCACTGACATTGCAATCAACACACTACTTCAGGATGTAACCTGAGCGCATTTGTTAATCGCTATTGCATCAAGCTATCAATTATACAGCTTAAAGTTTGACGTACTTAGTAGGCGAGGCTATTACTCAGCCCCGCTAAATTATTTATAAAGCAGTTATTATAACTGATGTAAAATCTAAATCGAGAAATTACTTCATGTTACAAATTTAGAACTCTGTGTAGTCATGCATAAAAGCGCGCAAATTTATACATTCAGTTAGTTGCGCTACAGATGCAAAGTACTGTATATATAGAAAGTAAAAATCTCCAAAACTGATTTTTATGGCTGATGCAAGCGATTCGGTATCTGGTTCGGAAGATGAGTTCAATTCTCCCGAAAGCCCAGGTCCTTCAACATTAAGACAAAGTAGTAAATCGACCAGGAAAGACAGTGGAGCTGCAAAGTACAGATCCAAATTTAACACTGCTTGGAAAAAACAATACCCTTTCATCAACGAAGTAAGAACAGATAAACACAGCTTTTACTGTACAATCTGCAAGCGTAATGTAAAATGCGGTCACATGGGTCTTTCGGATGTACAACGACATGTTACTACATCAATGCACCAACGATATGCAAAAGACGCAAGATCGCAGGCAACCCTTTCTTTTCATTCGTCATCAAGCCCTGTAACTGAAAAGGTAAATCTGTTTTTATTTAAGGATAAATTTATACTTCCTTATACTATCTAGTGATTATCCGTTGTAAATAAAGTTTTTCTTTTTTTGTTGACGTACGTAGACCATGCGCGCTGAAGTTAAAGTTGCCACGATGCTCGTCCAGCACAATATCCCGCTTGCAGTCGCTGATGAACTTACACCACTTTTTCAAGATATTTTCTCTGACAGCGAAATCGCCAAGAACTATTCCTCTAGAAGAACAAAAACAGCTTGCATTATCAATGGCGCTGTTGCTCCTTTCTTCCAGCAGAGTCTTGTTGAACATGTAAAGAATAATCCTTTCTCTATTGCAATTGACGGCCGGCGATAATGCTGTTGAAAAAATGAATCCTTTGACAGTTCGAATTTTTTATGTCAACCGCGGAAATGTCTGCACCCAGTTCCTTGATATGTGCATGTCTTCCTTGTCCACAGCAGAAGGAATATTTTCAAAAATGGAGGATGCCTTCACTACACATGATATTTCATGGAACAACTGCGTCGGTTTAGGAGTGGATAATACCTCTGTCAATATGGGTTGCAGAAATTCAATAAAAACTCGCGTTTTGGAAAAGAACCCGGCGATCTATATTATGGGTTGTCCCTGTCATATTGTACACAATACGGCATTCAAAGCGGCGCAAGCTTTTGAAGAAGTAAGCCGTATGTTTATGTTTGTTTGGAAAGTTTGTACTGTAGTGCAGGGGTGATTCCGGATAATTCTGTTGAACATGTCAGGTATGCATGTATACCCTTAGCAATCCCTATTCTTCTTTCAGATATCAAAATTTAATGTTGAAGATATGGTTATTGACATCTACTATTGGTTTGACAAGAGTACGAAACGAAAAGCTTTACTGGCAGAATTCTACTCCTTCTGTGATGTAGACTATCGTAAAATAGTTAAACATGTGAATACCAGATGGTTAAGTCTAGAACGAGCTGTTACTCGGGTGCTGCAGCAATTTCCTGGCCTCAAGAGTTACTTTTTATCTAACGGTATATATGATCTACTGAAATCTTAATATTAATTATATATCTATTTGCCGGTCTATATACTTTATCTAACTCAATTTACGTCTTGTCTGTTACAGATGAACAATAAGCAAGGTTTGGGAGATTACAAACCTTATTCGAGAATCCTATGACGGAAGTTTATCTTCTCTTTTACCAGTCATCCCTTCAAGCATTCATTCATTTTAACATGTTTCTACAAAGGGAAGACCCTATTATCCCGGTTGTTTATGAGCAGACGACTTCGTTTTTGCAGAATCTCGCTAGTAAATTTCTAACTGTGGCGGCTATTAAGGAAGCAAAGGGGGACTTCAGTACTCTTGATTTTAAGGATCCAAAATTTCAGCATCCAGGTAAGATACTGTGTCTTTATCCACTGAATACAGAACTCCTGCTGTACACGCATCACTGGCACTGGTACAGTAAATAAAATGATATATTGTATATGTGTGTTTTTCAGACAATTTGTCGTTTATTGGATTACTAACCAAAACGCGTCTTCGCAAACTTAGAGAAGAGGGCGACATCAGCCAAACACAGCAAAGTATTTTCTACAAAAGTGTTAAGGCATTTTATGCCCGTGCCTTGGAGTATGCTATCTCTAACCTACCGTTAAAAGATGACTTACTGCAAAATGCCAGGTTTTTAAATTTTCATAGGAGAGAAAGCGCCAATCTTTCTGAAGTGGATTACTTTGCAGAAAGGTAAATTTAGATGGTATAATAACGTTGACATTCCACCAGTAAACTTAGGTTGAAATCTTGCGCCGCAGTGTCTCAGCTGTCTCTGTATGTTTTATCCTTTATTCCCTTTATACTACTTATATAGGTTTGAATCGATTTTGCCATTTCAGTCCTCCGCTGCAGAAATGGATAAGTTATCTGAGGAATTTATTGAGTTTCAACTGCTCCATGATGAAAATATACCCAAACAAATTTGGGATCAAGCCACAGTTAAAGTGGACACTGAAAATGACAAGTTTTACCACCGGATGGACATCATTTGGCATTACCTTTCATCACTGAAGGCCCCAGATCATACTGCTCGCTTTTCAAGACTTTCCAGGATAGCTATGCTAGCACTTTTAATCCCGCATTCTAACGCCCAAGAAGAGCGTATTTTCTCCATGGTTCGTAAAAACAAAACTGCGTTCCGGCCTAATCTTGATCCCAGGGGAACATTATCAAGCATCCTGACTATCAAACTTGCTAATGACGTGCCAGCTCATCAATTTGAGCCAACGAAAGATCTTCTGAAGACAGCAAAATCCGCAACATGGAATTACAACAAAGAACACTCTAACAAATATAATTTTGCTTGATAGATGCATGAAGATGCATAAATATATTGAGATATATGCGTATAAGTATACAACTATAAACTTAAATGTAAACTCCAGTTATTGACTTTTAACTACAGTACAATATTCCTAAATATATATAAATGATCTTTTAAATATAATTTTACTCTTGGAATTGTAGTTTTTGTTTTGACTAATATTGCATTTGCACTACATGTTTTCACATGCATTATTACTTGAGTTAAACATTGTGCCTTAACACAAAATGTACCTCTAAAATCTTGTTTTTGAGAACCAAAAATAACTCCCAAATATGTTCTCAGAACGCTGGAAATGCCGTTTCCGAGACCCAAATTTCAAAAATTTTCCGGTGGGGGATTCCCCCGGACCCCCCTACGGTTGCTGCTATGTGTTCATCTCACGCTTGCAAAAAACTCAACCTTGGCATCTATGAAATAAGCGTTTCTTTCTCGACACGGCAAAACCATCGAAGCGAGAATAATCGTCCTTACTCGCAAACACGTTAATACGACATCGCTGTCCTTCGTCCAAAGAAATTCTCTTCCCACCATGCCAGCACCTTTCCACAGCAAGAACAAACACGAGCAGAATAGCTAGGACCAATGACACCTTCGAAACAACATGGCTACCGAACTTCATGACTCTTACTCTTCATGACCCCGCTCTTCCCTGCTTGATATACTGCTTAGTTGCAGTAAGCAGGTTGAGGTTCTTAGTACAATTGCTCAGATCTCTATCACCTGCACACATCAATAATTGAAAAGAAGCCGTACTGTTTTGGTAATACTGAATACGGCAGTTAGTCACTACTTGTGTGGATCACTATTTGAAACAGGTGGCCAATTTCAGAAATCCTTAAGCCTACTAATACATGTGGAAGACCCTTCACTTGATAAGTATAATTGTCTGGTGTTAGATAGTGTGAATGGGTTAATAAATACATTTCAAATTTGCTAATACTTTCAGGATTCTACACTACATATTAGTATCATGGTATTGAACAACATTCACCTTCAAAACAATGTCCCATTTTATTAAACAATTTGCAGCAATTGAAAATAAAAAATAGCTTGAAAGGAAAATGAAGAATAATTTTAGAATATAATCACAAAATTGTTTACTTGGATCACAACTTCTCTCAAATGTTCCAGATGATAATTACCACGTTTGTTTTGATATGGTGTCTGGAGCACACAGATGTGTGGAATGTTTACGCCCAGTCCATGTATTTTGTGGACTGGGTATTGGAGAGGAAGGGCATGGTCAGGCAGTGACATGCTATAAATGTAACGATAGAGGTAATTAGGCCGTCAGCTAGTGCACCAAAACGTTTAGTTTCATTGGACACCTCGCTAAGCTAAAAGAACTTTACATATTCTTATAGATTAAAACACGCTGAATCCAAATCTAAAAAGTTCTTGTCGAGATACCCTGCAGTTTTTTTGTATTTCTCGATTGAAAAATTAAAAAATTCACTGTTTTGAACTACGTTTATTAGCAATTCCGTGCAAAACTCATCGTTCAAAAAGCGTTTCGTAAAAAATCGGACCAATAGTCTGCATACCACCTACAACTCGGGCATCTGCGAAGGACGGCCTATAACAAGGTCAACAAGGTCTGACAAAACACATAACGAATTGACTAAAGCTTGGCTTATATATCTTCTAGTTTAATAAATATCATTGCTTCAACAAACGATGCAATTGTGTGTTGGCAAAGTACAAGAATACTATAAATAATCTGAAGACTTGATATCTGCCATCTGCCACGGCGTTTGATAAGGTTTTATATCACCAGTGAAACATCAGTTGAAAGCATGTCAACAGGGCAGAATAGCCCAACAGAATATGGATGTGAGAATACAGACGTGAATCGTATCACATATATATATATATATACATATAGCTCCTCTTTTGAATACAGAGGGGATTTGTGCAAGGTGTTGGTACCTTGAATCTTATCTCAAGAAATGAACAGTATCAGACAATATTGCAATTGTTTTATTTACAATTAATAATCAGTATTTACAAAATACATTACATTATTACACCCTATCATTGTTTTGTTTATGTAAAATACCACGTTTATTTTCGCTACAAGGCTTTTGATCTGTAAACCCTGATCTATATCTGTGCAAATAATATAGCTACATTATATTGTTTTGCAGTTTTGCACTAATATATATGTGGCTAACTGATTGAAGGCCTTGCTAAAATTAAGGTTTGCTTTTCTATTGCTGTTTAACAAGAGGCATAACAGATGGGGTAGTCTATACCCATTATAAAATTATATTATAAATCTGCCTCACAATTGGGCACTTTGGTTTGCTATGCCACCTCAAAATTCTGAATACAGCAATCATATGCCCTAGTCACACAACAATGTAGCAGCCATGGTACAAGACACCTGGGTACAAGACACCTGCAGCTAGAGAGTTCAAGGGCTGTTCTTGATGAGGTCTTGGTGGTGCAGAAGCTATACAAATCTAGGGGCAAGGCTGCACAACTGTTTCCAAGGGCATATCAAGAAGCAGTCAGGGTCACAAAATTGACCAAATAGATATTAAAAAAATGAAATTTAGGGGATAGATTAGGTGTATAAAAATTGTTTATATCAAAGCACATCCCAGGTGTGCTACATTTTTACATTGAGAAATCTCAGGTGCAGTATTGACCAATTCTGGACAGAACAGAACAGATGTACTAAATGTGCTTTGAGGAATAGTGGGCTGACATCAAATGCTCAAATGCATCTCCTTTCATTTATATTTTACTCCTGGAGTGTTTACTGTACAGTACAATCTTAATTAAACTACATACAAATATGAATCTAGATAGTAGCAATACTTTTGGGATCTTAAAATACACAAAACAAAAACAAAAATGCTCTATAATTTAGAACTAATAAATCTGTGTATGTATATTGCAGAGAAAAATGAGGAATATAAATAATATATATAGACATAGTGTTTAGACAAAGCGCAAGTGTATAATATTATAAAGATAAAAACGTGCGCCAAATGCGTACACAATGGCTTTAAATGAAGGTAGAACAGCAAGATATTGTCATTATTCTTGACCTCAAGAGCAGCAGAACCATTCTTTAGTTAAAAGCTTTTCGTTTGCGCTGGTATCTTGAAAGCTAACTGCCTTCGCGTTGTCTACTTGTTGAGCAGCCATAAAATAATTCTTTTGTCCTGTCATAACTTAAAAATATCGCTTAAATGTAGGAATACAATGGAACACATCTGAAATTCGAAGTTTAGGTGAAACAGGCAGAATAATCGAAGATATGCAATATGATCTTTCTCGCATATTGACAAATCCATAAGAAAATAAAAAACACATGCCTCAAACAGCTGTCGCCTGTAAGTCGAATAAAAACCGGCAGATAATCGGCGCATGTTCGTACACGAAGTATGATGTTTGAAAGATGTGTTTTCGCGAAACTGCTAATAAACATAATCACGCGACAGTGAATTTTTAAGATTTCAATCGAAAAATATATGGTTTATAAAAATAGATGTTAAAATATTAAGAAATGTTAAAAAAATGTTAAAAATTATTTGTCAAAAGACTGTCATAAGAGTCATAGTTATCCGTCATACGTATATGTATAGGTAACTCATTATAAAGTTTGGCTCCCATATAATAAAAGGAGCCTCTACTATATTCTAATCGGAGTTGTGGTAGTTCCAGCTGATAACCATTGTTTCTGGTCGCCACGTTGTGATCACGTTTCACAAAGTAATTTATGTAATTAGAACACACATTTCCATCCATGCATCTTCGTACAAGTCTGCAGGCATTAATTTCTTTGATGGATGTAGGTGTCTTGATGTTTAATTCATCGTGATCGGCATTAGATGTGATGATGTTCTTTGCACGATCGTGGAAGGATAGAAGTTTGTCCTTTCTGGATTTACTCGCATTCAGATTCAATAAGCTGCAGTATGTTAGAGTTGGGACTACCATCCCTTGGTAGATCGCTTTGGCTGCTGTTGTGATAAGAAAGGGCCTTATTTTTCGCAACAGTTTTAGTCTTCCACAGGCTTTCTTGTAGGTGCGGTCGAAATTTGAGTTTAAATTTAGTGAGTAATCGATATGAACGCCTAGATACTGGTAATTTATAGTGGAATTAATGGACTTATTTCCATAGGTAATATTCAGAGTTTTCTCTTTTTTGCAAAGATTCTTTGCGGTGCCAAAAAGCATTGATTCAGTTTTACCAGGATTAAGATTCAGGATTAGTTCATTGTCGGTACACCATTTTGAAATGAGATTCATATCAGCCGACAGTCGGGTTTCAATAATAAAGGTGTCCATCCCAGCGACATAGATTACTGTGTCATCTGCGTATATGGTAACTTTTGAATGTTTCAAACAGGAAGGAAAATCGTTAAAAAAGACGATAAACAGGAGTGGGCCGAGTATGGACCCCTGCGGAACACCAGATGTAACTTTTCCCACTCTTGACAGACAATCCTTATATTGAACTTGTTGTGACCGGTTAAAAAGGTAATCACGAAACCATTCTAGTTCAAGACTTAATATCCCATAACTTTTTAATTTATTCAGCAGGGTTGCATGAGAAAGAGTGTCGAAGGCTTTTGTGAGATCGATAAAAACGGCGCCGACTAATTTGCCAACATTTACTTTTCTTTTGACATTATCAATAAAGAGAGTTGCTGCTAGCTCAGTTGAGCGTCCCTTACGGAACCCAAATTGGCTGTCATGTAATAGGTTATTTTCCTCCAAATATGTCGATAGTTGATAGTAAACTAACTTCTCAATAACTTTCGATATCGCTGGAATTACTGAAATTGGGCGGTAATTCTCAACATTATTTCGCTCCTTTGATTTATGGATTGGAATCAATTTTGAAAGTTTCCAGTCAGTTGGAAAGACACCAGTACGAAAAGAGCTATTTATAATATGAGTCAAAGGTTGCGCAATAACACTAGCACAATCCTTTAGTAAATGCGCTGGTATATTGTCCAAACCAATCGATTTCTTTCGTTTCAGGAGTTGCAATTGCTTCTGTACACTATGTACCGTCACTTCCCTGAAATTAAAACGGTCATTTGTTTTTGGACATAATTTATCTTGAAATACCCATACACAGTCCCTCAACAAGAAAGCTTTTTCTTTTAGCGATGATATTACGGTGCTAAAATACGAACAAAAGCCATTTGATATGGTTGATGGGTCTGCAGTATCATTTATTATACAACATTGTTCTCACTTTCATAGTATTATTAGGCTTCAATGTAGTATGATGCAATATTGAAAAAAATCGATTTTATCAACATGGAAAAAAATATATATCGATAATATCGACGATATGAAATTATGCAAATTAGAAAACATAGTTTAGTCAACTTGCATGTATACCGTATCGCAAACAGCAAAAACAAAGTTGTACGAGACTGGTCAAACTTAAATGGTTTATTTACAACATATTGATACATCGCACAGCCTACTCCAATGCAGATACAGTATGAACAATGCGATTGCAAGTGGATATCAAACCCTCTAGTGGCACCCAGTTCAGTTTACCTGATAAATACTGAAAAAGGAATATTAACCTATTAACTGGGAATACCCTACCACTGAGAAGTAAGATACTAAAATGAGGTGTATCAGGATGCATCGCCAGCTAATTTTTTGCTAATATATGAAAAACAACCTTATATTATAGAAAACAAACAAGCATATGATGGAACGATCATGCCGAAAGATGCATCAGGTTAGTAATGTTCAAACTTAATACCATCTTTCTGCCCCACATAAGAAAGCTTTTGACTTGTGAAGGAGTATATATTCATAAGTTAACCCATTAACTGCCGCAGTACTCTACCACTAACAAGTAAAATCATCTGGTGTTAGACAGGGTAAAACTCTAAAGTAGGGCGCAATGTCAGGTAATAGGTATATTAATATACAGGGTTTGATACAACAAAGGCCACTCGCTTTCAAATTATTACATATATAATTAATCATATCTACCTGTCCACAAGGAATAACCCCATGTCTGATGCCTTCACCGTTCATTTTCCAAAACAAAAAATTTTCAAAAACAAAAAATTTGCCAACTAAAAAATCTGAACTAAACTCTGAAGAAGGTTTACACAAGTCAGAATTTAACGCAACAATTAATTTTGATCTCGAAGGCTCTGTGCTTCCACTTCATTGAAGCAAAATATCACACCCTGTTTTATCCTCATATCCCTATAGATAATACTTTTTTCCATTTTGTATGTAAAAATCACTTACGTACAGTGGTAAAAAGTTAAATTCTATTGTACGCCTTATGTATCATATACAAAATCCAGGGCCTTTATTAAATGAACAACAATATACGGAGTTGCATGCCAGGATTCTATTTAATTAATAAACTATATTTTTACAGACTTGTCCACAAGTCGATTGATTCTTCAAGAACCTTTGTGATTCTTCCTAAAGGATCGCAGGCTCAGGGTACGAGATTGCCTAACATGGCGTTATAACCGAAAATCGGGTAAAAACGTTTCCGCCCACTTTGCAATTTGTACTAATTAACTAGGATTATTGACACACACATAACACCTAAATATAGCATAAATAAAAAGTTGTCGATTTCAAAGCGTTGTTCTAGAGTTTATTAATATAAACAATAAGACAATGTCTATGGAATGTCAGCAGGGACGTGGCGAACGAATCACGATTTGGGGGGGGGGGGGTGTCATGACCAACTTTTCAGATTAAAACGACCAACTTTTTTGTCTTTCTATATAAAAACTTTTGTATCAAAATGATAGGGGAAAATTAAATAATTTATAAAAACCTGAATAGTTGTATGATATGAAAGGGACTCTCTAAGCCAGGGCCTTTTCCAAGAAATGGTTAGGGGGGACATCAACGAAAATGGACCTGACCGAACCTGGTAAAATGAAGATTTGTGAACATTGCAAGGGGTCTGGGCGTCCTCTTTCGTATTCTTGAGGCTCTGTGGCTTGATTTTGTGCATTTTCAGAGACAATTTTTTATATATCCCATCTAAACCGACCAAGCTTTACAGGGGGGGGTGTAATTAAAAAGGGTCCTGTGCTAAGGCGCTTCTAAAGTTCATTTGAACTACACAAATATCACTTCGACTCTGAAAGAGTTATAAATGTTACATTTGCTAACAAGAATCTTTAGCAATTTCAATTTAACTATGAAATTTATTCATAACTGCCCCAAACAGCTTTCAATTTCCTTTGTTGTCCTTGTTTTTAGCAAAGTTTTAAAATGCAAGCATTTTTTAGAAAGGATCAAAGAATGGTGTTGAGGACAATGCGTGTATGCTACACTCCAGTAATTCTGCACTAGTCTATTGACCAACTGCTTACGTACGTACTCAGGAGCGCATAATATTTGAAAATTAGAACGTATTAGTTTCTTATATATTTTAACTAACAACAAATGTTCTGACCAACTCTTTAATATTTAGAATTATTTTACTTGCGTGGCACGTTTTATAATTTCAGCGCATAGTCTCAACGCATAATTTCTCAATATTTTTTTACCAATACCGATTTTCATCTTACGACTTACGGCTCGCACCCAAAATTTGTAGGGCGGCGGGTGTTCTGGACCAAACTCGGTGCCAGGACTGGACTGGATTTTCAATCTTTTTTCTCTATTAGCATTCAGCTTTTCGCGTAAAAATGAGAAAGAGTACAATCCCAATCCAGTCCAGTGTTTACAATTTGCCCCAGGGTACCAGGAAATAAGCAATTAAAATGTAATTTTGTTTTTCCAGATAACTCACAAATTGCCGATCCATATCCTGAGGTAATAGTGCTAGTTTGTACAAACTCAAGCTGCTGCCAGTCCAAGGTACTCCGCTTTGGCTTGGGACACTGACTATACACGCTGTCATGGCGATGTAGCTTACATGGAGGTTTTACCCCAACCAATAACGATGCAGCCTACTATTAGGCTATTGTTGCCTCCTATATATTGTTTATGTTAAATTACAGAATCTCAACAACAACTTTTCATTTGGATTAATTGCTGGGACTTTAAGCCCATGCAGTAACTAAGGGGAGGTTCCACCCAAACTAATGTGTTGCAATTAGCTATTTTTTAGACCTACATTGTAGCAACAATTTTTAATAAACCTTAGGCAAACTATATATCAGCAGATAGCTAATGAGTGGGAGAATCTGAAAATATATTTAAAATATATATGAATGCGTTGCCTATGGCAACCTGAGCAGTTAAAGTGGCCACATGCTGTTTTTCCAGCATACTGTATTTGAGAAAAGATATCTTGCTACTGACATGGCCATATTAACCCATTTTTTAGTCAGTGATACTATACTAAGTAATTATGGGGATGAGTTGAGGATTTTTGAATAACTTCTAAATTTTCAGAATAACGCACCGTTGAAATTAGTCGATAAATATCTCTGGAATTTTTATGCAATGGATCTTCTTCAAAATTGAATATAAAAAAATCCTTAACTCATCCCAAAGAACATAGAGAAATGCATAAATACTGAAAATTTCAGATCAATTGAACAAATAGTTCAAGAGATATCATTTCTCAACCTTCGAAATAGGCTCAAATAGCCAGTTTTGAGAAAACGGCATTCAAAGTTTGGGCTAATTGTCAAGTCTATTTATTAATGTCTAATTTGCTCAAATTCATGATTTTTAGTTTTGCCATGTTCCTAAAAGGCACCAGCTTCATATGTGGTGCCCTCAGCTTCTTTCAAGGCTTCTTCTCGTCTAACACGAAGCAATTGTTCTCCTTGGCGTCGCTTTTTGGCTTTCTCGGTCGTTCCCAGATCTGCAGTTCTCAAGCGCTTCTTGTCTTTTCTTGCAGAACTTTTGCTTGTATGCTCACCACCAGGAATAGAAAGTTTTCTCATTATATGCTCTCTGCTGGCTGCTCCAGAGTGAAATTGCAGAACAGAAGAGGCAACTGCACAACGAACCGACTTAGCTCCATGATGCTTGTGACATCGAGACCAGACAACACCATTGATGCACTCGTTAACATTTTGTGTTGCTCCAAGTACACATCTTCTCAGAAGGTTGCTTTCACTTAGAGTCATGAACACAGGCTTCAAAACTTCTATGAAAACATGAGGCAAGCAGTCACTGTCTTTGTAAGTTGACGTTCCACTTGCTGCATCCTGCTGCCACTTGCACCACGACTTTTCTCCTCTTGGGCAAAATCTGTGTTCAACCAGGTCTCGGATTGAACATTATGATGCAGGGATGCAATACATGTTATATCACACAAGCCGTGTACTCCTAAAAGTCAACAGGGCTAGCTGCTGAACTTCTGCAAGTAAAATCCCTAACTATTAGTGATTATGAGCAACACAAGTCTTACCTTCTTCGCATTTATGAATGTCAAAAACAGCAGACGACAGCTTATGAATGTCAACAAGTCTGTATTGAGGAGTCTGTATTGAGGAGACAAGTCTGTATTGAGGATTTCTGCTGGATGCACTTATTGGCGTTTGATTTTCTTCTGACGTAGTCCTAGTGGCAATTTCACCATGATCTGATCCACACTGCGATTCATTATCATGGCTGTCATTATTGTTGTCATTCGACGAGGTTTGTTCGCCGCTAGAGGCTTGTTTTTGGACACCAACAAAACCAAGTCTTTTCCTTGACTTACGAAAAACACTCCTTTTATTCTTTCCGACCATTTCCTCAGCACACCGTTTTCAAAATCTCACAAAACCAAGATATAAAAATTTGCTCTGAAGTGAAGATGCTTGCCAAACGTGTTTCTGTTCACAAAACGCAATCTGACGCAATGTTTGCGATAAAAGCCGCTGAACATAAATCCTGGTGACTCAACTTTGGTGATCTATTAACATTTCAGCATTTTATTTCATACCATCCAAAAAAATGACCAAAATTAAAAAAATCCTGTTCTGTTGCCATAGCAACGAATGCAAATTATAAATACACTTTGTAAAAACCTTGTAAAAACACAAAAAAAACACCGAAATACGTTCTACAATTTTGCCAGCCGGTTAACAAAGGCCTACACAGTACTTTTAGCAAAAAAAAATTTTTTTTTACTTTTTCTACCACTTTGGGTGGAACCTCCCCTTACTTCAAAACATTAAAATCTTTTGACCAGGGTGCTTATATAAGCGCCCTGCTTTTGACTGTCCATCTTGTCGTGGTCATGCGAGATCATCACTGAGAAATCTTGTGTTAATTATCTCTCCTACTATTACATGTAGACGGTATTCACGGGATTCTGTATATTCGTCCTATCGTTTTGTCCCCAGAGGGGAAATTACATTTTCGGGAATTTCAAATAAGTAATTTCCTAGAATTTACTTTTCTGTATACCGAAATTATATCATACAGTTTGCGTTGACATATGAAACACATTTTGGCACACCTGTTACTCTAAATTGTATAATTATACATAATATTTACTTTTGCAATATCACCTTTATATATAGGGAGATTCTACAAGTGACAATGACTATAAGCCTGGTCCTGAAAGTGAAGATGACAAGATGATAATTAGAACTTAATATGTTGTCATAACTTATAAATATATATAGAGGTTCGTGTGCTTCCCGTTCTTCATGGTTAAAAATATATACTTAGCTTTGGACACAAGAACAAGATGACAACATGCCCAAATACTGCAATTCATGCTTGAAATGTTCCGAATAGTCTAGCATCCAAAAGTCGATTATCCAAAAATGTTGCTTAGTTAGGGTTAAAAAGAGAAAAGGACGACATCGACAAAAAACGGGCACAAAAACAGCTCTGGTCCGTTATAGTACAATGTCACTATATGTGTAATTAGAATAGTCAATATTACCTAGCTCTTTTTTTTTCAGACGAGACTTCTGACGAGGATTCCGCCAACGCAGACATAGATGATGCATTCAAGTTTAAAGGTATCTGTTTTAAAATTTACAAGTCGTAAAGAGTCACTGTCGAGTGAATATGATTTTGCAACAATTAGTAATGGTCTCCTCGGTAATATTTGTAGCAAATCGATAGATCTTCCAGATGATTTGGTTCTAGGCTGGGCCGGTATGTCTAGAGTTTATTTTCGCTGCTACATCCTTGCCCTATAACTATATGACTGGGTAAAAGGCAACATCTGATTTTACCTTCCTTGCCAGGTCCGAAAAACCAGAATTAGCCCGTTAGCAATTAATACAACTATTTCACAAAGTCCGGTTATCCCAAAGGGGCGTCCTTCCCCAGGGACGCCACAAGCGCAGGATTAAAGAGAATGCAACTGGTTCCTGGTTTCCAACTTGGGAGAATTCTGATAGCATGTTCAGGCCTCCCTCGACTGAATAACCTGGCTACGCCACAAAATCAGTAGTTTCCTTCGCATACGTTGCGAGGGTTGGAGCCATAAGCACGTCTGCGAAGGAGACTACAGACTTTGTGGCGTAGCCTGGTTATTCAGTCAAGGGAGGCCTGAAAAATGCCATCAGAATCATGAAAGATATTTAATTTTGTTATCTTTTCATTTCAGATGATTCTGCGGACAATGTCAGGGGTGATGAGGATGACGATTATGAATATAAGTTTGAAAGTTTGATTTAGTTTGGTTTAATCAAGTTCGCCAAAATTTACATAACATACAAGGTGACAATTACTAATACAGAGAAAGAGACGAGGTGACAGACAGGAGAGGAAATTAGAAATTCGTATTGTATAATTAATGTAGGGCAAAGGCCATTCTTGTGGATGGGATACGTTAACTCACGCGCGAAATTTCCTGAATAAGTAGTTAAAACTAATAATTAACATGCAAAATTGCCAGAATGTACATGTTGTTGGAAAGTTTAGGAATTAAGACAAATGTCATGATAAAATTACTTGAAGACTGAAGTTGTAGAAATTTGCCATATGGATTTGAATTCCAACTATAGAAGCAACCACGTACATGTATAATGGAATGCGTACTCAAATAGGCTTGGTTGAATATGTCGCTACTCCATTCTCAGAACTACAGTATTGTAATACGACAAAGGAAAATTACAACTTCTGATTATTGATTTCTATAAATATTTGTGACGAGAGTATTCGGCGGTAAATAACCAATGTTTGAAAGAGCAAAAATTTAAGAAGTTGAATAAAGCATGTAACTATAAACGTTAAATTCTTGTTGGCATGCAGATACTTGACAAAA
The DNA here is from genome assembly GCA_016169945.1 of Trachythela sp. YZ-2020. Lineage (NCBI taxonomy): Eukaryota > Metazoa > Cnidaria > Anthozoa > Malacalcyonacea > Clavulariidae > Trachythela > Trachythela sp. YZ-2020. Next base: position 4,445,733 of record JADLSH010000350.1, read on the forward strand.
TACTAATTCAATAACAACGTATTGAGCTTAGTGTATAGTTACTCTTCTTTGGTAATGATGTGCTAATTGGACGATACAAAAATATAAGGCAGTCATTCATTATCTGTTTAGATGGAAATGATAATATACAGCCACAGGAAGCTTGTAAAACAGGGAAAAACACAGGAGGTATAAGATCATCCAACATCTTGTCTTTGAAATAATTGTCACTGCATTCTAAAATTAATTAGCGGTGAAAATTTATAGTTAGAATTTCTCGGTTTACCCAATTGAATGGGATTGTAAAATCCGCAAAAATATTTAATATTATTTACTCTTTTTCATCTAGTGTACAATAATGGCAGCCACTGAGACGAACGGCAAAAGAGTCTACGATAAACGGAACAGTTGCTTTTTTGCGAGAAAGAATATCTCAAATTGGCTCGCCACTTCCTGCAGGTGCACAGGGACGAAGAGGAGGTGGCAAAGATCATTTCTCTTGATCAGAAGAATAAGAAGGCCAGGCAAACTATGTTGGAAAAACTATGCAGAATGGGCAACTTCAACCACAACCTGAAAGTGTTAGAGTTAAAGTCCGAAATGTCCATTTGTCGAGCAAAAAGATCAAGAGAAAGCTCGTTCGAGAAAGCTACAACATGTAGGGTTGCTTTTAGCGGCAAATAAATTCCCCACAGTTTGTAGCAAACAACTTTCGGACAACATTCTCTCCATTATGGTAATGGATAACAAAAGCGCTGTGGTTCATTCCGATGAAACAATCCTGATGGTAGGTTCCAACTTCCTGGAAATTCGTGGTAATGAGAATGCTGTGGAAGTGTCCCAGAAAATGCGATTGCTTGCTCGCCTATTGATAAAATTGAGAGAGCTGTGCGGAACCCCATCTGTTTCTCTCCAAGACATATTGATGCCTAGCCACTTTTATCATATTGTTGCCAGCGCCAGATCTCTTGGTGGATACTCCGGTGATTAAACTACTGGATCAGATTGTTTCTCGGCCCCGTCGACAGCTGTCAAATGTGGGTTCGCACTGACGAAAGCCGCCATGATCGTGAAAGGGAGAGCTATAAGAGAAAAAAAATATGGAAATGAGAGACAATGTTCCCCTTTTAATGGAGTTGTACGACTGAGAATGGAGTACAAAGGTATCCAGCAGAGCCTCACAGAATCTGTCACTCAAGAAGCAAAACAAACCCGGTCTACTTCCCATAACCAACGACCTGTTAATTCTGAGGAATTTCATGACACAGAACATTGTCAACCTCACACAAGACGTCCGTGAAAATGCCACGAAAGAAAACTGGAGAAAACTAGCAATTTTAACCTTGGCCAGGCTCATCATTTTCAATAAACGCAGACGTACGTATATCTCTTCTTGTGTTATTATTATGGATAAATGAATGGCCTATTCTTTCGAACGACTTTTTCTCTGACTTCACAATATACTACGGGTTATTTAGCATTTCATTTTCCGGGCTGGAAGCGAAATATTTGTGAATTAGTCATTATTCATTTCAATATTTCCAAATTATTCGTTATTTCGAATTATTCATTCATTTTTTTATTGTCCTTTTTTCCTTTCCACATTACTAAATATTCATTATTCATTTATTGTTGGGATCTGTTATTTATTATCTATAAATCCTCTTCCATCCCGATTATTTTTTATCAGATCTTATATTTAGGGATCGCCTGAATTAATATATTTCATTATAACAATTTATTTAATGACGAATTTTCATTGAAATAGGAGAAGCTTCACAAATGAAGCTAAAATCATGAAAATAAGCCGATATGGGCGGATGTCCACAACGAGGAGATCCTGTCTTCCCTTTCAAGTTCAGAAAAAGAACTCTGCGATAGGTAGGCAATAAAGATGTCAAATAAAACATGTGACTGTTTGATGCAGTTTACAAACTAATTGTTTCAGTAAATTTTGTACTCTCTTAGGCCCTGTTTACATGAGACAAGCATTACACACTTTATTGCGTATATCAAATGTGCATTCCACAATTGATGCTGTTAATCTTGTCCACCGTTGTTTATTATCAGTGTTGTATCAAAATTCAGACCGGTCTGAAAATAATTTGTGTTTACATTCATCTCCCTCTGAATTCATCCCGATCTGAAGATAATCGGTTCGGTCCAGCGAGCGGGATTACTTCAGACCGGTCTGAGCGATTTTTCGTCCCGGTCTCATGTAAACAGGGCCTTAGTACCGTAATCTCTGTAATAAGCCCTCTCTTAAATAAGGCTCCTCTCTCTAACGAGCGTCTCCCCTTTTAAGATGAAGAATTTATTAATTAAGCCCGCCCTCTCTCCAATAAGCCCCCTAAATGCCACTCTCTTGACAACGAGTTAAGACACTCGGATTACCAAACTCTTAAGAAAAGTTTTAAACAACATTTTTATAGTTAGGACTAATTAGTTAGGATTGAAATTTTTAGATAGTTATGTGAGTTGAATTTTCACGACCACATCAGCTTTGCTGCATTATCATCTATCGTGATAAAATAAATGCATTTTATTATTATTATTATTATTATTATTAGCCACCGCATAGAAAATTGCCCATAAGAGTGAAACTATATTTACCACGTTTGTTTGAATTTAAGGTTTGATATGGTGGAAATAATTGGGAAAAGAAACAGGAAGGTGCCTGTTCTACTTATGCCTGATGTTAACGATGCCATTGCCACTCTGAACCACGCACGAGAAGCGGGAAACGAAGGATAATACCTTTGTGTTTGCCGTAAACGAAGGACGGTCGATGAAATCTCTAAGAGGCAATGATGTCATACGTCAGGTGTGCAGTATGGTTCACCTGGAGCATCCTGACGTTATTACATCAACCAACCTGAGAAAGTACGTGGCAACAGTGTCACAGCTAGTAGAGATGGACAACAATGAGCTGGGATGGTTGGCCGATCATCTTGGTCACAATATAGAAATCCACAGAGAGTTCTATAGGATGCAACAAAGTACATTGGAGATGGCCGTTGTTGGTAACCTTCTAATGGCAGTCGATGAAGGAAGGGCCCACAAATTCAAAGGGAAAAACCTTCGGGACATTACCCTTGAAGGTATTTTGGAAGTAACGAGCATTGCATTACTTATAATAAATGACACATCATGCGCAAAACAACCATTCTCAGTTGTGCTCATGCATACATCGCATTTTTTACAGATTTTGAAGACATTCCCAATACAGAGGACTTTAGATTCCGGAGAAGATGAAGGTAAATATTTGATCGTCTGTGACTTATCTCAGGACTAGACGTTTTGAGGCAACAAATGCTTCTAAAATTGGTTTACCCACATCATATAGACCACTTTCATAATTCAGATGAGTTTAAATATTCTTTTATGTGCATCTTAATAAGCCTCATCTGAATTATGAAAGTGGTCTATAGTCCCTAACAGTGTCTGGAAGGGCATCTAAAGCTTTTCTATGTTTTTGTTCATGTTTGTGCACCTTCACGCTCAGTAAAAACATTGTTCTTTCAGCAAAATGAACGAAGCAGCCAATAAAATCCCTACAGCTGAATATTAAAGGAGCAGTGTCACCGTTTGCGCAACTTTTCTGCGCATAGTGAAATTTGATATCGTTGGGCCAACGTTTTCAAACTATTTCACTATCATATTTCACTATTCAAGATGGCGTCCTTGCAGGGAGCTGTGCGAGGAGGTCATCGTGAAAATGCAGGACGAAAAAGGAAATATGAAGGCGAAAATCGAAGAAAATCGTGGGGAGGTCAACACAAGAGGATCTATTTATTGAATAACATTTTTGAAGCGTGGAAAAGCTGAAAAAGCGAGGCGGGATACGACAAATGTAGTCATAGCGACTTCGCCGCGCATCTGGTATCTTTAGAGTATAGAAGAAGGTACGGATAATGAAATTTGTAAGACGTAATGAAATGTGTGCTGTTTAACTATTTTAGGTCGGAAATAAAGCATTCACAGCGACGAACGCAAAGTGAAGCAACCACCGAATGTGCTACAGAAATAACAGAACAAGCCATTCAAAATATTTATCAAGGTAATCCCTATGCGTCCACAAACATAAATAGCCCAAAATGATATACTATTACAGTAAACAAGCAATAGAATGCTATATCAATGTTGATGAATTGTCAAATGGGTAGTTCAATGAATGGATGTAATGCATTGAACATGGCCGATTACAATGGATTACAATTTCTTTAAGGCCAAGAAACATCCACGCCGTTAAAAACTGGAGAAAGCCTACAGCTTCCTTCTCCATCTGAATCCCCTGTTATTGGAGATGAAGTCGAGGATAAAACCATTGCAACAATTGATGCGAATACAAGCTTTGCTCAGTCTGATGCAACCCTTCCTAACAGGTACTGATTGTAAAGTAATATTTGTAGTTTATTATGGAATTGTGAATGTGCATATCAACAATATATTTGTTGTATCTCAAATTATTTATATCTAGTTCTACTATAACCAATGCAATAAATGTGTCCATGTTCACAAATGATGAGGATGGTGTCAGTGATAGCAGTCTGGAAGATGCTGCCAGTTATATCAGGTAAAATATGTCAGGTCATAAATACTTTTACAAGAATGGAACTAATTGAGTCATAAACATCATTGTCCCTTACAGCATACATGATATTACCAAATCAGCTCTCGAATATTTGAATGCAGAGAAGCAAAGTTATTCAGAGTATGTTATCTGTTTGAAGCAATGTGGGAGTATGTGTGGGATGTGTTATTTTGACTCTGGGCAGTGGAAGATTAGTCTGTTGTTGCTACTGTGCCTGAGAACAAAAAAGATTTCATGCTGCCTCTCTAGAAATTTTGACCACTCAGGGAAGTTATCTGACATAAAATTTCACACAAACCATGTCAAAAACCCCTATAGATAAACTACAAACCTGGCAAAAATTTATAAATTAATGAATGGTTAATTAAAGGTCCAATCCTGATTCTAGTTATATTGAAGCCTAATAAACAGAAGCAAACTGAAAAGGGATCTTTATTCTTTATTTGTAATATACTATCTATTATTTATACAGCACTATATTTTGTTATTTTTAGTTCCATAAGTTCAAGTAGTGATGATGACTCTGATTCATCTGATCTTGATTTGGGTCATGAGCCATCTGATGAACATCAGGACGATGAACATCGGGAAGATTATTCACAGCACTCGATCAGCACTCCTGCAGTTAGTTATGGACCTCATCGGAAATTCAGCCGAGGGGATGATGTGTATGATTTGGAAGAAGAATTCAGTATGGTGAAAGAACAAAAATTTGTTTGCTCTCTGGATATTCTTCTTGCAGTATTTCAAGCAAGATGCCATACTCCTGGGTGCACTGCTTTACCCACTGTAAAACATAGCTTTGTGGGTGTAACAGTGATTGTGAATTGCCAATGTCAATCCGGGCATAAATATAGGTTTTGCTCCTCTCACTTAGTAAATGACATCTATGCCAACAACCTACAGGCGGCCGCCTCAGTCATTCTATCTGGAAGCAATTTTGGCAAAGTAGAGCGCATGGCAAATTTTCTAAAATTGGAATTTGTGTCCAAGTCAACATACTACAGATTGCAGCGCATGTATTTGATCCCTGAAGTAAATAAGTGGTGGGCTTGGATGAGGGGTGAATTGATCAAGGAGTTCTCAGGGAAAGATATGGTTCTTGGTGGTGATGGCCAATGTGACTCTCCAGGCTTCAATGCCAAGAATCTTTGCTACTTCATGATGGAAGCAGAATCAAATTACATTCTTGACATTGAAGTATTGGATAAGAGGCATGTTGGTCTAATTTCGACAAACATGGAGAAAGAGGCAGTGCGGCAAAGTCTGAATCGTCTTACTACGGAAATTAAAGTGGCCGAGCTGGTGACTGATGCCTCCACTTCTGTAAAAGCATTAATGGGTATTTTTAAATATAATTTTTTTTACAATCGTCATGATTCAGATGTTTTTACATGTTTTGGAACATTATATGCATATCATGGTTATTAATTTCCTTCAGGTGTGTAGTCTGCCCCCCCAAATCCCCCCCCCGGCTATATGCCTGCTTTTCTTTGTGTTTCCTTGATAAATCAACATTTTCACTTTTAGAATCAGAATATAAAGACATAACATACAGTTTGGATGTGTGGCACAAGTCAAAAAGTATTAAAAAATGTCTGACAAAGGTTAGTATGTTGCAATACGTCACACACAGGCATATTGGAATTGCATGGCTGATGGCTGTCAGATAAATGTAAAAAATCACTGCAAAATACAATTATTATTACCATTTTGTACATTATCGGTACTGTACTTAGTGTGATGTGCATTTTAGTTGAGCAAACCAAAAACAATGCAGAAGATATAAAGACTTTATGGAGTTACAAAAAGTTATTTTAAACCCTCAACTACTTAACAGTTTCAAGTATTATACTCGTTTCAGGTAAAGTAAAAGTGTCTTGTCACAAGCCCTAGTTGCAGGTGTGACGTTGCGAATATCCCGTGATTGGAAAAGCTGCCAACAGAATTTCAAAATTTTCCAATGACGTCCCCCCTCTGCCCAAATATTTTTCTGAAAGACCTAACGTAAAGGTGGCTTTTAGCCCTATTTACGATACTGGGTATTTAGGTACCTCTTCCCCCGAAAAAATTGTTGCTGTTTATTGTGCTGATGGACACTGCATTGGGGGGGGGGGGCACCCCCATAGCTATGTCCCTGCCTGGTTGTTACAATACATGTCTCAAAGACAATGTTGAATTATATAGGCATTTTTTAAAAATTTTCATCTGCTTTAGGCATACTGGTAGTATTGAGTGTGTGAACAGTCTTGGTTTGGTATACACTCCAAAGAGAACTCCCTTCAAGTAAGTTTTTAGCAAGTATGAATATGACACATTGATGGTACTCCAAGTGTCCATGCCAAGCAGGCTGAAAACCTGACCATGGTGAGAATTGAACCTGCGATCTGCTGTGCCCAGTCAACATCAATATATCATATTCACCTGAGTACAAAACACCAACACAAATTTTCAAAATACAAAAAAATGTTACAACCCCTTATTTTTCTAAGAAATATTTTAAATTTTTATGACACCCCCCCCTCTCTAGTGAGAATATATATTTCATAGCCACCCCCATTCATGCTGAAAATATGTTTGTGCCCCCCTTTTACACCTTAAAACGTTTTCGTAGCCCCCCATTGGGCATTAATAATGACTGATTAATTTAATTTTAGTTATCAAACTTACAAAGCAAGACGGCAACTCACTGCTATAGATTGGAATTTCCATGTTGACCTCCCACAGAAAACATCCAAGTCTGGTAATAACGTTGTCACCCGAAAATACAACCAGAGAACCCGGCAGTGGGATATTAAGAAGGTGAAGCAAGAAAAAGGATATGCATACATCCCAGTGCTTATTTCCCACATGATGAGGAGAAGAGCTATGGACACAGATTTTGTTACAACAGTCGTTGATCTGAACAAGAGCGACCCGGCCCTTATATCGCCAACTATTGCACATGTTCCACCACCAACCACTAAAGAAATCATTACAAGAAGAAGCAGATTTGCAAAACAATAAATATTGAAGATTGATGTCAGTAATTGCTGCCATTTCAAAATGCAGTGACTAATTAATGTAAATATTTTGAGGCAATTTGCTGTGCTTCTAAAATTTAATGTACACAATTAATTATCTATTTTTTTGTTATCAGTGCAAATTTAAATAAATAATCACAGCTCTAAATATGAACTAAATATTAACCATTATATATATTGTACCGTACCAATGCACTAACTTGTTATATGCACTCAGAAGAATTGGGTTCAAAAGTTTGGATTTATAAGTTGGTGCATTTCAGCAGAGTGCCACTGAGTCAATAGATTTAATATACACTGTAACAGCAAATGATGCAATCATGGCCTTAGGAACCATGGGGGCAGGGCCCCCTGAAAATTCTAATTTCTAAGTGAATCTCGAAATGAATGCACAGTTGCACATGTTTTGAGTTGGCATAATACAGATCAATCTAGGTAAATCTAACCCCTGGAAAGAGTGGAAAATAAAAATTGCTGTTGAGCCTGCCTTATTTTTACCATCTTCCTACAGCCCTGTATGCAATGTCCATGCAACACATTATGTTAAGGTACATAGTTTACTGTACTTAGTTTTCCCTATACCCCATGTAAACTCCAGTAATGGATGGCCACCGTTCCCTTATTTTCATTACTACACATGAAGGGCAGACTCGTCTGTTTCCTTTACCAAGATGCCCATGGCGTGCAAGAATAAATTGCCTATAGGCTGCTTTTCGAAAAGCCCTACTGCTGTTGTCTTCTCTATCGTTTCTTATATCCCCTGTGTTTCTTATGCACAACTCTATCACATCAGGATCCAGACACAATTTCGTACAATACATACAATACAATACATTCTAGGTAGTTTTTGCCTGCCAAAAACGTAAACAAAGTTTACCAAACATGCAAAAAGGGCTTCATTTAAAACGTATTCAACAAATTCAAGTATGCGCTATACCTTGACATCTTTGTGCTCCTTTTCCCTCTGTGTCTCCTCTGACTCGGTTGGTTTAGAACTAAGACGAAAGCCTTTTTCTTTGCCTTGTTTTGCACGAGTATCCGTAGCTTTTTCACTCCTGTTGTCTCTTTCCCTTCCCATGTTTTCTGTCATTGCCTAGACGAAAATCATAAAAGCAATTGTTAAATTCATGCTTTCGATTTATCAATTTAATGTTTAAATTAATATATTGACATACTTACTCTATTCTTGCAAGGTTTATCGCGAGTACCACACCGGCATTTATCCGAACATTCGACATTTCGCCCTTTGCAACGACAACCTCGAGTTCCATAATCTTTCCTTTTTACACTGCAAGAACTTTTACAATCACAGTGGCTTTCCTATGCAAATGTGGGAATGATCAATTCAACATTTTGCAAATAAATGCAAATTTTTACTCACCATTTTGATTTTTCACACAAGCTTCGCTCCTTTGATCGTGAAAGGTACTTGCGCCGAATGGTTCCGGCCATTTCCGAAATGTATTGTTTATGCGCAGCAAAGATGCGCAAACGGTGACACTGCTCCTTTAACATGTGCAAAACAAAGAAAACGTGCACTCCCAGTACACCCTCAACATCAACCCACGGACATGCTATAAACTTTCAAGTTTGCCGCGTTTCCAGACGCTGTATTATAGGGACTATGCCCACATGAATAATTATTCATTTATGTGATATGATGGCCACTTGTTTGCTAGTAGAGATTTTGCTTAGCAAATAGGAGAAGTAACTTCCAAAACACGATTGCAATATTCTACAAGGACCATATAACATCAGCAATTCAATTTTACGCATTCAAGTTTCACTCTTTGAAACCCATTCAGCAATTCCTGAACAGCAGTACAAGTACATGTATTTTAAGAAAAACAACAAAAAATAGAAAATATTTTCTAAAAAATATGTCATGACTTGACAGCACAATGAATGTATATGTCTAGCGCTGATCTGACCGGAACGTACCTACATGAACAGGCTTTGTGATTGGTTGGTTATGAGCATAAAAGACAATAAACTATAGAAATTGTTTTTCTAAAGAACGAGTCATAAACTCTGATCATTTTCGTTTCAGAAGACCAATCACAAAACATCTTCATATTAGGTAGCTACTTACCGATCTGACTAACTCCCGAATTAGAATTTTTTAATTGTTTATAAAGTCTGCCTCAACTGCAGAGGGGTCTAAGTTCTTAGAGGTAGTCAAACTTATTATTAGTCTAAGACCTGTAATGAGTTTGTATGCATTTCATTTAGAACAGATAATCTCAACTGTTTTAGGCTAAAATGACAACTATAGCTGGATTTGATAAACGATTTTGTGAGTTCCTGCGTAATATTGTATGTTCTGGTTTTCTTAAGCTAAACAGAAGCCAGAAACTTACAAAATATTTTTGAACCAAAATTTCAAAGGTTTTCTATGTTTCAAATTATAGTTTCAACTATAGGTTTCAGCTATTCGTCCACGAGGTGTTTTCGTCAAGATTGCGCGTGATTTTCAAATTACTTTGACCATTATTACGTTATTGATTCATGTTTATAAAAGTTTGGGGTAGTAAACTCAAACGGTTTGGAAGCTCTGTGTTTAATTTTTCGATTGGAACCTTTGTACAATCAAGTATTTTTGGATACTGTAATCTACATCCGTTTGAAGACGAAAAATGTGGTTAATCGAGAAGAAAAGCGGCGAGACATTGCACTGGCACAATAATTGAGCAAACCATCGCTTCTATAATATCGAAGATAAATACACTGCATATTACACTGCACTACTTCAAAACCTGACGAAATTTGGTTGCATTATTCTTATCATTACGTTCAAGTACAACTTGTGTGTAATATTTGCAAGGCTCGGAGATAAAAAGCAACTGAAACTCCAAATTATGGCTGAAATCATGTTTTGGTGTGGGGTAAATGTTTATCTAACAAAACAACATCAACACTCATGAAATCTTTATTATTATATTGAAATAAGTATAGTTTTTTATCCTATTACATATAGTCTTTCTAAGGTGTAAGAAGTTATGTGATATATAATTAGCAGTTGATATGGGATGTGCATAGTCATTTTCTTGTAAAATATTATACCTAAACACGTTTCACTCTACAATGACCACCCCTAAAGTAACCATTCTAAAGACTATAAGCACTTCAGGAAATCTGGTAGCTTTGAAGGTTTAGGAGATAGAGCTACGTCGATAGTGCTGTTTCTGGACGTGGTCATTTTCAGGTATCTACTAGTCCCGGATTCGGGTTTTGGCACATATGCCATGTCCGTCATTTTACCCTAAAACAGTTGAGAAATGAAATGCATACAAACTCATTACAGGTCCTAGACTATATTTGATGTTTAACCTAGGGGGGTTCGGGGCATGCTCTCCCGAGAAACCTTTTTGAATTTTGAGTCTCTGAAACGGCATTTCCTGCGTTTTGAGGGTACTTTTGATAGATACATAAAATTTTATTTCCACACGCTAGTCCCAACAACAATATGTTGCTTTCCATGGTGCTATAATATATAAAAATACAAAATCAAAGATACAGTATAAATAAAATTAAATACAAATAGAAAAAATAGAAACAGAACATGCAAATATAACTATATTATATTTAATGATCATGCCATAATAAGCCTTTCCTAATCTGTGGAACGGGACCTCGTAATCGTATCAGCCTTTTAAATGAATATAAGGTATTGGCATTTTTGGCATCATTAGGTAAAATATTCCAAATAAAGGAACTATTATATTTAAAACTTCTCTTCCTAAATTCAGTCTTAGGCATTGGTAGCACTAAATCTGTGTCCCGATTTCGAAGATTGTATGAAATAGGGCAATTACTAATTTTTTGAAACGATTCATTCAAATTATGTGCAGTGAGATTATTTAAGATTTTATATATAAAAACTGATTTCAAGTAATCTCGCCCCACGTCTAAGGTTTCCCAAGCGAGGATTTCGAACATGTCAGCCATTTGCTTCTGTAATTACTCCGCTAGCTGCACGATATTGATATTTTTGTAACTTTTCTTTAAGCCCTTTCCCACAATAATCAAGTAATGGTTGCACTAGAGCATTATGTACAACTTGCAAAGTTTCAGGTGGCGCAAAAGGTTTTACCTGTCTAATAACTGCAATTACAGCGCTGACTTATAGAATTGTCACGCTCGTTACAAGACATAGATTCTTCCCCGACGAAATTATGTTCTATGGTTCAGACTAAAGTAGGTTACGCAAAGCAGAGTATATATTTACAAGCATGTTTTTTCACAATATTGTTTGAGCATGATGTACTGATTCACAAAATAACCGGCGTGAAACATCCGTTATAGATTATGATTGAGTAAAAATTTTGTCAATTTAATCGCTACTATTATTTGTTTGAATTCTTAGATTCTCCAAATATCTCGGCATCTTCTGCAGCACTCCACATGCCAAAAAAGTCAATTCATGCAAGAGCAGGTTTGTACAGTATGGAATAGTATTAGAAGTTAAATGTTTTAAATAAAATATCATTTTCACACAATACATTTACATTTTCATACAATACAATACATTAGTGAACAAGATTATATGTGTTGCCTATTGGCATTTCTGATTTTGACCTCTTGCAGTCAAAGATTTGGGAATTTCGATATTATCCCTATTAAAGATAAAGACGTCTTTGACAAAGTACTATATTGCCTAAAAATGGGAAAATTAATGTTCACTTTCACAAAAATAACTACACCATGAGAAAGTTCTCAAAAAGTATTAATAGGAGGCATAATTTTCCACAGTGTTAAATCTCAAAATAGGATAGAAATATTTTTGCGTTTTTTGTCAACATATGGAGATGATTTATTTAGCGCGGCCCGCAATTCGGGATTAAAATGCGCTACTCTTAAAAAAGGTGCGTCTCGTGAAAAAGGATTTAATTAAAGTCAGTTTTCCAAATAATTTAATTAAAGTCAGTTACCCGCTAGTCTTTCAACTAGGCCACACAAATTTCGGCACCTGGACAAGTACAGTGCTCACCGGATAGTGCTCACCAGACACTAAACAGTGGACACAGGACACCAAACAGCAGACAGCAAACGGCGGACACCACCGGGCAGTGGACACCGGACGATGAACGATAGAAAGACGGAGAGATGACGAAAAAGACGTGCTGATTATATAATCCTAACAAACTTTTTTACATCTAAGAAAAGCAACATTTAAACCGTATTGCATGAGACTAGTCGTTCCCACCTTAGTCTTGTGAAAACTAAATTATACTAATGATACTTTAAGGAGTGTTACATTTATGAAATTGCTTGGTGACGAATATTGGTTTTTCATTCAACAATTCGATAACATTTTAAACATTTGTCAAGCTGTCAGTTATAAACAAAACTTTCCACCTCAGATAAGTTAAAGTATTTGTTCTATATTATATTTGTGTTCATGTGTATTAAGCAGGAGTGGCGTAAATACTATGGGTTCGGACCGGGCGAACCCGGGGCCCCCAACCCCAATGGCCCAAATTAAAGGGGGCCCCCAGGCAGCCAGGCTCAGACTGTAGAGCAAAAACAAATTGACAGGGAAGACTCTGAAAAATGCATAAACGCAACAGCAAAATATCAAAAAGCACAATTCCACAATTCATCTATACTAAAAATGGTACAACCATTAGTACGGTTATGGTACAACCGTACTAATTTCCAAACAAATGGTAAATTTTGATATGTAAAAATTTCAGAATTCTGTAAAATCTTCCCCCAAAGTCCAGGAAATGGCATTTCAGAGACACTTCCGCCTTCGGCACTTGTACTAGGGACCTTAAAAAATTTTGAACCGGGGGCTCCCTGATATAACGTTACGCCACTGTTAAGCAGTAAGCACCTTATCAGTAGAAGACTGCTAATATTAGTAATAATGACAATGCATATATAGATGGATGAACACATCATAGTAAGTGTTAATACTTGCGGTAAGCCATAAAGTACTAGGAGTTACTATCGCAAGGGAAGTGCTGTCTTGACACACAAACTGCATGGAAAATTACTGAACAAATTAGCATTAAATATTGAACTTATTGAAATTGCTAATGATACACTGTATGTATTGATTTATTTTGTTATCAAAACGTTGAGATTAACAACACTGTGACTACAACACTATACTATTGTAAATGGCATATACTGTACAGTATTAAGCAAGATATCTGAGTGTGCTATTGTTAACAGAACTCTTGGTACCAACATCAAATGTTAATAGAAGTTGTTGTTTATTTCAAAGTTGTCAATGGCATCTTGAATAACTACTTTGAAATTATAGAGGCAATGTCTTTTAATATTTTTGTGGTGCAATTAGCTGGTTGTCTGTGTTCATAGGATATTGATAATGCATTTGCCATGTGCAGTCTGTCAGAACAGTCCTTGACTCTTTGTTCCCATCTGTAGATGTTTCATACATGTATTTAATCAGCATTTGGTTTCATCAGTGTTCATCTTGTACTGCCCAGTGAATTGTTGAAATACATGATTATACAGCAAACCAATGGTGTCTCTCTCCAAAACAACTTTGATACACGTTACACAGGATCCACACCCACATGACCTGTTGGAAATATATAATACCTCATATAGCAAATTGCACCCAATAAGAGATGATGTAATATATCCATATTATTTCGAAACAACCATTTTGTTGAAGTAAAATAAAAATATACATTTCTGTGTAATCCAGCTGTTCAGATGGTACCAGTCAGTGTAATGATGAACATTGAGCTCAGTAAGAATTCCAACCCCCCAAACTATATAATAAAAAAGAAATAATGGGCAGATCAATATTATTTTGCGCCTCTATGGACTCTTAGGCTCTACCACAATGGGCAGATCAATGTCACACTACTTTAGCACAATGGGCAGATCAATGTTACTTTCCACCACAATGGGCAGATCAATGTTATTTTGTGCCTCAACGGGCAGGTCAATGCCTTTTAGTGCCTCAGCCGACTCTACAACAACAGGTAGATCACTATTTGTTGCCATCACAGATAATGCAGCTGCATGGTTTTGCATGTACAGGCGATATTACAGATCCACAGATCTCGTAAGGAAACATGTTCTTACCACATGAAACACTACCAACTGTTTGTAAGTTACCTATAGACAAAAATTGTACACCTGGGTCTAGGATAATTAAGCCATTATCTGGTGCTTCTAAGTACATTTTGTCTCCTTGCAGTAAGACATTATTTAATGTTGTTGTTGACCAATCGATCAGCGGTTACTTTGGGCTGTTAAAATAGCCTATAAACTCATGAAAGCACATTTCTTCCCTCTAGATTGAACCCTAAATAGTTCATCGCCTTGATGTACGTCAGTAGAAAGAAACAGAGCCATACTTACCTAAGATTTTCTAAAAATTACTTTCTAAAAAACAACCAAATTCATGAATATAACACGAGAAATGCATCAAAACTTCACAAATGTTACAATAGGACAAATTATGTAGAACACACTCTCTCAAATAAAGGAGTTGATGCATGGAATTCTATAATACTATAGTATTCACTTGAAAAATGAGAACACTCCCACCTTCTTTTTCTTTCTTGTATATATATATATGTATTCTTGTAAATATTATTCTGGTTTTTCCATATTTATAAATTGACTGTCAATAATTGATTATGTAATCTAACACAATTGAACATAACTAGGGGCCTAAATAAAAAGTCTGGTCTCTAGCCCAAGATTTTTAGAAATTATTGTAATATTTTAGTAAATTTATTGTACATGGGAAAAATACACTAAAAAAATATTTCGATCTTAAATTCGCATCCGTATATAAAGTTTTCAAAATCTTGATCGAACACATGGAAAGAAACCTGCATGCGTGCGCATCACTGATCTAATAATAGACTGGATATAGCTTCTATAGGTGGCAAAAGTGAAGCCACATTATATATGCGAAAATCACTTCCGGGGACCATGGAGTAATACAAATTTGTATAGAAATGTATGGCGCCAACGTTAATTTTCGCAAATTTAAGACACTTCGCGATCTTGTACTAACCTCATCGTTCTACCATGGATAAAATATGTTATGTTAATGCTTTTAAAACTAAAATGATCTAGATTTGCTTTCCAAATATGGAGGCAGAATAAGATCTACTCTGCTCAAAAATACCTTGAAAGGAAAGTAAATAATTTTGTTTTATCATATATGTTTAATCTTGATCAACAAGAGGTTTTTAATTCCCCCAAATTACCAAGCCTTTACAAATATACTTTTCAGTCTGTACAGGGTGTCTCAAAAAAAAGTGAACCCTTTGAAATTAAATACAATAGGGTACAATAGATTATTTGAAAGAAAATGCAAATATGAAGTTCAATTTCAAAAGGTTCACTATTGTATTAAATTTCAAAGGGTTCACTTTTTTTTTATACACCCTGTATAGATATTTGTACAGGTTTAGTTGTTTACAGTACTTGTTTTCATTTATTATACTTAAAACTGGATGGCAACCCAAATATAGCCTTTATACACCACATATATTTACCATTTAATCCATGAATGATGGATTGCCATGCCTGTAAGTCATAACTATTCATTTCTTAAGAAGGACCTTGGCCAATTACTGGAGAAACAGTCCCTTGAAATTTTTATCCCCCATTTACACGAACCCGGGTTGGAAGACCACATCTTCAACCCGGGTTGGAAGACCCTGTGGGGCTTCTTTTTATTGCATTCACATTATAACCCGGGTTGGCTGCAACACTGGAGTCTGGATATTGTTTTCAACCCAGACCAGCTTGAACCAACCCTGGTTGACATTCAATTGAGGTTGTGTTATTTTTCTGTTCATAACTCTTTCATTACACACTATTTTGCTGATACACATGTGTCGAACCTTTCTACCATGCACCTTGTCAGCCTGGTGTCCATGATCAGTTGTGCTGTTTTGACATTGTCAAGAAGGGGCCTGATATAACACGGTGTCAGTACATCTTTGCAATCAGTAAACTGATTTGCATACAACAGCACCCAAACTGACAAAACACATGAAGAAAGATCCAGACTATTTTGCATCAGTGACCATGACTTGGTCATGACAGCTGGACCAAATGGAAACAAGGCTCAAGTGTATAAATGGGGCATTAAACAGTAGTGTTTCCTTTGCAAACTGCAGGCAAATGCTGGGAGTTGGTGGAAATAACTGGAAAATTGGTTATTTTTACAATAACAAATGTTTAGATAACAATATCTTTTAAGCAAATTTTTATATTAAAAAAATAATGAACAACACACTCTGCATTTAAGATCAATTTCATGGTTGCAAGTTCAAAATTCGGCTGCATTATAAACATAGATTCACTCCGCAAAAGGCTATATTTGGGCAGGCTTCCAGTTTTATAGTATAAATCAAAACAAGTACTATTAAACGTGTAAAATCTATACAGGCTTGGTCATTTGAGGGAATTGTAAACCTCTTGTTGATCAAGATTAAACATATATGATAAAACAAAATTACTTACTTTCCTTTCAAAGTATTTTTGAGTAGAGTGGATCTTATTCTGCCTCCATATTTGGAAAGCAAACTAGAAATTGTCTTCTCATATGATCGTGGCGATAAAATATTATTCCCACAAGGACAACTTTTAACGAACACAAATGCCGATATTTTAGAGCAATCTAGATAATTTTAGTTTTAAAAGCATTAACATAACATCTTTTATCCATGGTAGAACGATGAGGTTAGTACAAGATCACGAAATGTCTTAAATTTGCAAAAATTCACGTTCGTTCACGTTGTCCGCCATACATTTCTATACAAATTTGTATCACTCCATGGTCCCCGGAAGTGATTTTCGCATATATAATGTGGCTTCACTTTTGCCACCTATAGAAGCTATATCCAGTCTATTATTAGATCAGTGGTGCGCATACAAAATTTACAATATCTTGTTCACTCCCCCTAATTTCAAAAATGACTTCAAGCTCGACCTTTTGCGCCGGAATTACGATAAACAAACATCCGTCCAAAATCCATCCAAACCGACGATACATAGGTCGGGTAAAAGATTGGGGCAAGTGAACTCTGGAGAAACCTTAGCACGTCAAGAATAGTGTGCTGTCTCGCTGAGGCTCGACAGCAATTATTTATTTACTTTATTTATAGTATTCATATACCATCTAACATGGCCGCCAAAAACCAAATGCTCAAGGAAAAACGTGTTTTACTACAAATGTCTATATTCTGTTTACTATGATCCTATATATTTCTTTTAAAAGCCAACAGCATTTGAATATAAAAAGGAGTATTGAAACCTTCGTAACTCGCAAAGTAATAATTGTATCGACTTAAAATTTGTTATGAAAACTTGTTATAATGACATACAAAACATATTAAGCAGTCAACTTTATAGGTTGCATGTTAAATAATTCAGGAAATGGTCACGTCACATGTGCCAAACCTCTATTTTTGGGTTACTTTCTTAAATATATTGTAACATAATTATTTAAAGAAACGTTTGTATAACTCAGTAGTAATCACGTCTGTATTTTGCCCTGGCTTATCTGTTGCCGTAGCACCAGCAGTATTGTTGCTGGTTTCGCCTGATTTGTTTTCAGTATTTATACGGCTGATTGGTGTAGTGAGAAAATACCAGTGTGTCTACGTTCCAGTATAACTATCCATCAGGGTAACTATAGGGATAACTATCCATCGGGGTATGCTAGACCTTAAAATATCGGCACAAGTTGAAAACACCAATGATAAGAATCATTAATGATAGTTAAAATTCTCGGCTGTTAATAGAAAAATTAGAAGTGCATGTCAACATACATAATCTCAACAGTGACCCTTAACAGTGTTGGTCGCCATCTATTAAATACAAACAATTGATATATTAATTATATAAAACTTGTCCAAAACAATAGTTATTTGATAATCGGTTAAAATAAGATATTATTTTTTACATACGGAGATTCAGTATCTATGATAACTTTAGATTGTGATTAGATAACTAAAGATAAGAACGGTTAATTATGTAGGAAAGCAAACGAAGTCTAAAAGGAAAGCGGCGCAGAAAAAACCTTGGACGACACCAGAAAGGAAGGCGGCTTTGGACACGTTCAAAGGTCATATAAGCTGTGGTGTGGTGCCCGGGAAAGATGTATGCGTAAAGTTTTTGAAGGAAAACGTGAACTTCTTAAACGAAAACAGAACGTGGACAAATGTTAAGGATTACGTTAGAAACTTTGGACTCAAACGAAAGTGAGTATATTTGAATCAGAGAAATCGCTGGTTTTGACTTTTTAACTCCACCTGAGAAAATAAGACGTAATATATGCTGTATGACATTTACCTTGTCAACGTGTTTTTGCAACAATACTAGTTCTTATTTGATTCAATGTAAACCTGCCAATTTGGTGACTTTTAGTACTAAAAGCCTTAAAAATCACTACAAAAAAAAAAATACAAAAAATATTCACCCATTTCTTCCACGGTTATGAAAAAGAAAGCACTATATAAAATACGAGTCGCTGCGCCAATTCTGGACACACAATTAACCGACTGACCAGAAACAGAATATCCTCCCTTATGCTTAAACCAATCAATTTTTCTTTCAGCAATTTATGCCCACCTCAAAACGTAATGTACGTATTGTACGTATTTTAGCTTTGAGAAGGATCTCCATTTAATTCACAACTTCAAACATCACCAGGTTCATGTTACAACATTAAAAATTGAAGTTGGTTGTTATATATTGACACGCTTCATACAGCGTTGTATCGTTATATTAAGCCCACAAAAAGTGTTAGTAATAGGGTTGTGATTGAATGGAGTCATGATCAAAGAGTAATATATCAGTGTGGCGTAACTGGTAACTGTATTACCGATATGATCACAATCCAGAACAATAACTACTGAACTTTTAAATATATAGCAGAAACACGCGAAGTGCATTAAGCTTACAATAAATTAGGCCAATGCATGTTAATCTAGTTGCAACTTGGCACAAAGACAAAGTTTCGCACACAGAGCGTTGTTAGGTGAAAAATGTATTTGCAGAAAAATTGTGAGCATGAATCTCGCTTTACTTCGTCGATATTTTTCTATAAATTCCCAGAAAGCAACAAATAAATAAATGAGAAAGATTATATGGTAGAAGTAAAACCGAGAAAATATTCGCTGTTTTTCTGTGCGTATATTTCTACATAAAACGACTCTGTATTTGCAGAATTGCGCTACAAGTTGCAGCATGGCCTTTAGACCCGTTTACGCGATATCGGCAACTTTCTGTTAAAAAAAACGCTTTGCGTTTACACAGAAAGTGAATTTAATACCAAGTCAAGTGCCATATAGGCATAGTGCATGCATGCAATGTGATTAATATTTTTGTGAATCTACTTACACAAAATTAACAAAACACTAGTTTCAACCTACACCAAGTATCGGGACAAAAATTTGTCTGGTGCCGTCAAACGGTAGACAGGTGAGACATTCATCAGAGACAAATTTTTAATTATATAATATGGCTAAATAACTTCATTTATATTATTTACTTAATATTATCTTCTAGGCTTTTTACTATAGTCTATCAATTCATATTTGGCATATTGTTGCAGCTTTTATGAGACTGTATTTAGTACACCAAAATTAATTTATATTTATGTTGATTAAATGCTTCAAAAAGGTTATTATCACCTTATACCAGTTTATGAATTTAAATCTAATTTAAGCCGTTAAATATTACATACAATATATCTTTTTTCACCAAAATGTTCTGAACTTCAAATCTGCGTTAACTCCACTGGCACTGTCTACAAGCAGGTTGAGTAATTTTGGAACTTTACCATGAATTTTCCAGAGTATATTTGGCATGGAGTTATCAACGCTCAACAGGTTTTGATGACTATTCCATGGCCTGGCGTGCACATGACTAGAAAATTTGAATTAGGAGCCAGTTTTTGAACGACATTTATAAAATATCAAGCAAAACAAAATGGAAAAGAAAAATATATTATACTTTTCGGGATTTGCCCCTTCTTCAGAAAGTATGGCAAAATTCCCAATAAGCACGTCCACAGTTTTTATAACCCCCTCCCCACCTTCTCAGAAATTTTGACTTAAAGGGCTAAAAACAGCCTATTTTGGGTGTAAATGGGGCAAAGTGAATTTCCGCCACTTCTCCCTCATACAACCCTGATGTGCCATAACAATTATGATTCAGGTTTTGTAGGAGAATCAATTCAGCATGGTGAAGAGGATTAGTAAGACTAGTTTGCTTATTCGCAGTGAGAGGGCTGAAACAAAAAATAAGAATTGTTATGTTGCAGATAATACTGCTTTAAGTGCTCTCTAAGTTGCAATAAATCGTTAGTTGGCCTGGTAGCTTTTTAAGCGCTATGCCAGAACACGCCAGAGCAACCTGACATGTTTTCGTAGGAGTAAAAAATCTTGTTCGATCCAAGTTGCCTAAGGGAAAGGATAGGGTCGGAAAGGTCGGAGGATTTATAATTTTGGAAGCAAGAAATGTAAAGTTTGTGACAACGTTATTGTTGGGACATCTTTGCTGAAGAATTAGGTTGAAGGCGAACGTACCGGCCACAAACCGGCCACATTGATCACATGTAATATGCAATATGTGTACAAGTTAGAAGCAAAATTCAGTTATATACTCATGTTTCGCAGATGAAGGATTAGGAATTGAGTCTCTCATAGGGGTCGAGATCATAGAGCAAAGAGAAATATATTTGTGTGCGAAACATGAGGATTCTACCCGAAATTCCCCTTTTTCCACTAGGCGAATTTTTTTCACGCGATTTTCGGCAAGGTGATTGGTTAGCGAAAACATTTTTCGTGGCGATTTTTTTCACTAACACTCGATAAATTCGCATAGCCGAAAACGGGCTTATAAAAACTTGCCGAAAACTAAAAATATCAAACCCAAGATATAAAATCAAATCTGGATTTTCCGAGGAATTTTCAAGATATTTTCATCTTGTTTTTGTTTTATATAATGACACTGTGTTTAATTACATCCACCAAACAATCCAGGGAGTTTCTATTGTGGTACAGATAAATAATGACACACGAAGCTTTCCAGGTTTTAATACCTCCAATAAGATATTATAAACATAAAATCAAAGAAAGTTTTGATATATCCCGTTTAGTAAATGTTGAAAAACTTTGCCTACTTGCCACCCTGGCTAAATCTCTTGTTGGGTGCCCTGATAATTTTACGATTCCAAGACTAAGTCTAAGAATATCGTCCTCACTAGTCATTTGAGGTCACTGTTAAAAATGTAAAAGAAACAAAAAGTATATATAAATATTAGTATTTATTTGGAATTCCAAGTATATAAATAACATATATATATATATATAAACATCAAAGTCGCTTAAAGCAAATTAATATATGATATAAGTTTTACGATACCAGCATGACATACATAAATGGTTTCTGTCAAAATTCACAATACAATAATTTACAAAACAATGCCAGTGATTAACTCCATAAAACCATACTGAATTAAAATATAATGTTCAATGCCAAATCAAACAAAAATTGAATAAATAATCCAGTTGTGAATGAATGCATTCATAAAATTGTGATACAGGCAATACGTTGGAACATGATCGAACAACATAATATATAAGAACATTAGGTATTCAAAATTTAAACTTCAGTATTATTATGAAATGAAAGTTATCATTGTTTCAAGTTTGAATATAAACATTAAATTCATAATTTAATACATTGGGTTGCAATTTCAACCCATTAACTGGCACTGACAGGTAAAATCATCGACAAAGTGAAATACTAAAGTATGGTGCATCAGGTTTTGTTAACCTATTTACTAGAGGTACCCCACCATAAATGAGTAAAATAATCTGGCCTTAGAAAGAGTAAAATACTAAAGAAGAGCACATCTGAACAAGCAATGGTAACCCATTAACTAGCAGTACTCTTCCACTGAAGAGTAAAATCATAAGATGTTAGACAGGGTAAAATGCTAAAGCAGGCATTTAGGCATCGCGAATCAATGGGTTCAGACCGAGCGAACCCGGCGTTTCAGCGACTCTAGATTTAAAAATTTTCGGGTACGGCATGCCTCCGGACCCTCCTACAATGCTCGTTACTTCGGCACGAGCTTGTGCCTTCGCCACTCGTACTAGGGGGGAGGGCTTAAATTTTTTTCAACCGGGGGCCTCCTGACATAACGTTACGCCACTGTTTCAGCTGCCTTGTTTGTAATTCCGTTCAGCTCTCAGACGCAAGCAAGGATGACTAGAACACCCTCGACTGTTAAATATGCACCAAGTAGGATATTATTTTGAAACATATCTATAATATTTTGTTTTTTGATATCACAGCCAATGTGACCTGAAATAGTTGTTTGCTGTTTATGTTTTATACAGACGTTCGAATCAAACCCTGTCAAACAACTAGAATTAATCTCTAACTGTTCCAAATATATAGTTGTATGGGGAAACCTGCCATATACTTCAACATTTGGCTGGCTATCAAACCAATTGGGCTTAATATGAATTTCGTGAGACTTATATCTCGAGCGTGTGCTGCCAGTGTACGCAGAGGTTTTACCAAAACTCTGCGGTAAAGTTTGATAAATCTACCTGAAAAATTCAATGAGAACTTTGACCTTTCCAGCAAAGAACATTCTTCTCTACTTTACTTCCTTCTGACGAAGATACTTTACTTCTATTTCGAAAACATCATGTAGTAAATTGTTGTTTTATTTCTTGTAAAGGAATTAAGGGGATGAGATTCAAGTCATTGTGTCTAGTACATTTGAGTTAAAGCTCACTTGATATCTATTATTAATGGAGTAAGTATATGACGTATGTTTTAATTTTACCATATAAACTCAGTGGAGCAAAGAAGTTGCCAAACTGAAAACACGTAATACCGTATATATACTGAAGTGTTGTCCTTTGAGTATCTTTATCCATTTCCAGTCCAATGAAACACGTTTCGGATTACGTTTTAATTTCACTCTTAGTACAACCTATATGGTGGCCCATCAGTATCATGATACTTTTGGTGTATATTTTGACTTGTAAATGTCATTGTAACATTACTTTAATTTAAAAGTCTAATTGTATTTCATCATATAGAGTAACTTGTAGATTGTTTTCATATGTAAATTTATTTTCAACCTAATTCACATTTTCAAAAACAAATTAAAACCTGACATCAGATTTAATTTTATTTTAAATCTTTATTTGGCTATCAACATGCCATGCAAAAAAATTATTAAAACGTACGCGTGGCCCATTGATATCAGCATGCCATGCAAAAAAATATATTAAAACGCACGCGTGGCCCATGGATATCAGTATCAAGAATACCCATAGTTCTTAGCGACCATTTCGAGCGGTGTGCTCGTTGCAGTGTGCGTGCCTGCGTGGTTGTATTCACTCGAAACAACACAAAGTTTTTACTCAGACCAAAGCCATTCTTAAGTGATAATGAAGCGACAAAGAAACGCTAAAAATAAGACAACATGGGAGGACTTTGAACAACGAGTGGGACTTAAACGAACTGGACGTGAAAACGGTGGAAAACGATCGGGAAATGCACCACCTAGCGATATACTGGTACAACGCATGTCTTCGACAGCTTCGGGACGACTAAAAAAATATGAACCCCTTGATACCAGAGACTTTGTGCCTTATAGTGATTATGACGAACTTTCTATTGAAAATATCAAGGATGCATGTGAACAGTTTTACAAAGCTCCACAAGGTTCATGCGATATTTTGGCATCGGACAGAGGTCCATCCTGTTCGACAATTGAACAAATTAAAGGCAAGAAGGTTTATTTTATCCGATTTTTACAGCCAATTGATGCTTCTCAGGCGAGCACTTCTACCGGTGTGAAGATTGGGCATCAGGCGAAGTCAACCCCTGCGATATCACCTCGCAAAAGTACACAGTCGCACGAGGGAAATGTCCGAACAACGCCTACTGTCTACCCGAAGTCATTGTCAATAAGTGATTTAATGAAAGCTGGTAAATTAGTTAAGCCTCCAAAAACTGCTGTTTTACGCTTGGAGTTATTTGATGTCCAAAAATGTTGCTGGTCAACTGACGCTTCAATCACATTGGAAATTGAGGAAAAGGAATTTGCCAGCGGAGGGTTTCGCGATGCATTCCTTGCAAAATGCAACGATGCCTCATCTAATTTGAAAGGCGAGTGGGTTGTCAAAAAGTATCAAGCAGCGTCCATAAAAACTATCGAAGATACTTTAAAAATGAGTGTAGAGGCACATACTCGAAAGCAGGTCCAAATGCATAGCGTTGCCAGAAACATAACACAACGATTTTCATCTAAAATTCCGGCAGAGTTTGGACAAGCATTTTCATATGGGAATGTTTTTTATTCGGCGCTAGAAAATGTTCCTATCACAGTCGAGGCATACATCCCAGGAGAATTCGTTAAATACATAAACAACGATGGAGAGTGTTTGGATTCCCCCAATGAAGGGTTAGACGAACTGTTCTTGAAAGCACAGTGTCTTTCTCATTTTAGCTATGAATACAGCAACAAAGAACTTATGATTTTGGACATTCAAGGTTTGGGGTATTCACTTTACGATCCTGAAATATCAACAACTAGGTTGGATGGTGGTTCAAAGTCTTCAAATGTTTATGATGAAACCTATTTCTGCGCAGGAAATTTATCTCATCTTGGAATCAACGAATTCAAGAAACAACATTGTTGTAACGGGTTCTGCGAAATGATGGATCTTAATGTACTTCAAATGTAACGAAAGGCTCGAAGAAAGGCATGTTGTGTTTTATTTGCATATAAAAAGCGCATCATGCGCTGTACGTCAATGATTTTGTTTTCCTTGTTTATATCTGTTAATTTATAGTATTGCAAACTTTGGACTGGAGACATTTATGTAGGGTTTTTTACCTGGATTGCAAGGTTTTGTAAAGTGTTCAGAATAAATAAATCTTGTTTATGTCAATTATGTATCCTTAATTGCTTGGTGTGTGACATGCGATCATTTAACATCACTTCGACATCAACATCGCACGTAGCCTGTGTCACAGACCTTACTATATTTAGTAAGTATGTGACACAGGCTAAGTAAACAAGAGGTTGCAAGCTAGTGAGCTTTTCGCTGTGAGTATTCCCAATTCTCGTGACCCAGTCAAATCAGAACAAAGTTCATAAAGACACCGATGAGAGCGGTCAAACGCGAGCAAGAATTACAACTCTCACCCTTGTTTGAGCACAGGATAAGAAAACCCTAAAACTAACAAAACGTTTTACTGGTAATAACTATTAATCTCAAAATATATTTAGTTTATTTGAAATGTACAACTTTTGTTTTCCCAGAATTTTACCGGAAGTAAAGTAACACATATATGATAATGTCTTAAAATAACTATAATAACATGGTCTGACAAAACCCGCAATCAAAGAAGTCTATATGAATTTCTCGTACAGAATAGGTTTAAATTTCGATGCAAAATTCCAAAAACGTGAATTTAAAAAGTTGTTGCTATATCCGGATCAAACGCGAGGATCAACTATTAAATGAGAGTGCACTGGGAATTGGAAGTCACGCGATCTTAACTTGATTAACTGTTCTTATAATAATGCTTTCCAGTTGAATCGTAGTTGAGACACTCATCAAACCTTTATTTTGTTAATCTCGAAGCTAGAAATGTCCGCCGTAACAATTTGTGACTGCCAAATCTCATCAACTCTCATTCTTGTTTGACCGCGATAAAAGTAGGACACATTATTTAGTGGGATTTAACCTATAGGTATTTGGGACATCTGTCCGAACATATTGTTGATTCATATATAAAATTTCAACATTTGACGGTTATTTGTGAACGACCTTGTCGTTGCAAAATTCGCTGTACGCATAATTGAAATTTATTGTAGCCAAATTAAACCGCAAACAAATGGCGTAAACAGTCTATTTGCAATTTCGAAACGAGTTTCGATATACATGCGAGAAGCCCTTGGCCTAGTTCTGCACAACTAAAAACTACTCGTTTAGTTTTTTTCCAACTTTGCCTGCAAACTATAATACTGAGTACGTCACTGGTAACAATATAGTAATGCATATAAACGCATGCATGTGTAATTGTTACAATTTCAGACTTTGTTTCAAATGAATGTACACTTCTGTTACTTTACTTGATTCAAGATCATCTGGACTTGGAAGAAGTCTCTCACATTCTCTTCTCACTCTCAAATCGTCGTCTCGCTCTACTGAATCAAGTAAACCAGAGACTTCGGCTACTTCTCGTAGATGCTCTGAACAAATTGGAATGCCACATTGAGTGCTCCCATATTGTTCTGGAAAGGAAAACATATGGTCGGGTACACCTGTAGGCAACAAAAGATTCTTTTGTTCTCGAATTCGATGCGTGTTCCAGTTACTGATGAAAAGGTTGCATTCTCTCTGTATGACTGGAATGAAGATGTATGCCATTAACTGCCTGTGTTGAGCATTATGTGGATCGTAGCATCTTCTTTGCAGTAAGTAGGCCAAATGTTCTTTAAAAAATCGCTCAAATCGTTCGTGCAGGTCACGCCACCACCGCTCAATTTTATTCGATGTCGAAGGACCGTATATGATAGAATCCATAGCGTCGTCCATAATCTCTGCTTTATCCACGAGAAACGCATGCAGCGTTTACATTTTACCCGTTTCTGTTCCTTTGTCTAGTCGAATAAATCTAGGCATAATTCGATGCTCAGTCAAATACTCCAGGTACTTCTTGCCAACAATCATTGGATCAGAATTGGAATGAGACACAAATAAATACAGTATCTTTCTGCTGAATGTATCTAGACAGCCGTAGATACACAGAGGAAATGTCCAGTTCTGATACCCGCACAATTTATCGTGCCCATCTAAGGAAACAACCCATAACGGACCTTCGGATGAAAATGGGACTTTCTGCTTCTTAATTTTTTTGTTGACAGCTTTGCCTTCAAGGCCTTCAGGATCCATCTCTGTAAGCACGTTATACACTAAGTGCCGTGGAACTTTAACATTGTGTTCATTTCTCAGCTTTTGATTTAAGGCTCTGTACCCTAAACATCTACCAGGACCGTTCAATTCCTCTGAAACTGCATCGGCCACAGCTTCTAACGGGATTTCATAGTTGATATACTTGATGTCAAAGTGTCTAAGTCGTTGACTGAGTGTTGCCATACTCCATGGATACTCAGGATAGTCGCGTTTAACGAAGTCCAGTATTTCACATTTTCTTAAATTTTCCCGCACGTATTTATCGAGATCGGTTTTCAAATGTTCATTATTTTTCCAATCAATATTGCACGCCATCAAACAGACAAACACGCCAAAATCAAACTGCATGCTTCGCTAAGAACTATGGGTATTCTTGATACTGATATCCATGGGCCACGCGTGCGTTTTAATATATATTTTTTGCATGGCATTGCTGATATCAATGGGCCACGCGTACGTTTTAATAATTTTTTGGCATGGCATGTTGATAGCCAAATAAAGATTTAAAATAAAATTAAATCTGATGTCAGGTTTTAATTTCTTTTTGAAAATGTGAATTAGGTTGAAAATAAATTTACATATGAAAACAATCTACAAGTTACTCTATATGATGAAATACAATTAGACTTTTAAATTAAAGTAATGTTACAATGATATTTACAAGTCAAAATATACACCAAAAGTATCATGATACTGATGGGCCACCATAAACCTACCTACAATGCACCATTTATAAATTTCAAATTACTAATTTCTTTAGAAATTGATTGTTTTCACCGTCAATGAACACAAACAAATGTGCATAGCGGGACTAAATCGGTGGGCTGGCTACGCTACTAACAATAAAGTGCTTATTTGCTTACTAATGCTGTTTTTTCCCACTATACAATTGCGCTTGATCAGCCGAAATACAGTAATGACAGTCAATATTGCTACTGACACTAATGTTGAAAGATCGAACTTTGAAGAATTGTTTGCGTGTAAAACCTGTGAGATGGTATTTGTCGGTATTTTTCTGAACTGGGAACACAGTTCAAGAACAAATTGAGGAACACGATATACTTTCCGTCTATGTAGTTCAAGATGATGCATTGTGTAAAATAGGTGTTTTATAGACCGACATTCAAGGATTTTGTCCGGTCTATACTCAATTCTGAGGACAAGTAGATGACATTTGAGTTGTGGCCCTAACAAACTTTAACATGGATGAAACATGGTCTCATTAGATCGCCTTACAACAAGTTAACAAATTCGGCTTTAATAATGATGATGGTAGAAAGGTTTGAAACATGTGATAGGTAAAATAGCGTGAAATGAAAGAGTTATGGACAAAAAATACCTCAATTGAATGTCAACGCGGGTAAAGCTGATGGCATCCCTGCAAATGCCACTAATTGAGATTTGCAGTAACCTGCAGCATGTTATAAAACAGCATGTTATATATTGTTTCCACATGGGATCGCCTTATGCCATCATGTACTGACACCATAATCAATACTGATGCCATAATAATGGCCAAATTGACAACGGGAATTTTTAAAATATCCCCCAGTGAAACAAGCATCTATTCAGTGGCGTGCGTAGCCAGCCCGCCGATTTGGTCCCGCTATCCAAATTTCAAATCATTATCATTATTCATTTCTTTAGAAATTGATAGTTTTCACCATCAATGAACATGAACAAATTTGCATAGTGGGACTAAATCGGCATGCTGGCTACGCTACTGTATCTACTAGGAGTTTTTTCGGTGGTATGTGATGGTACTGTATAGGAAAATGATGTATGCAAACAGTGAATCCCCAAATTATTCTTGTTTACAAATCGATAAGGTTCTTCAAGTTTTCGTTAAGATTGTCATTATTTTTTCTTTACATATCTTTTTTGAATTGTGGTTTTAGGCGTCGCTATGGTTCATTGTTTCGTGAGTGATCTCAAAAGTATGGCGGATTGTCGGGAATGGAATGAGTGAGTTTTTAATTTGAAGAATTTGGCAAAGAAGCATTTTTTCTCCTTTACTTCAAAATGTTTTATACTGTAAGAAGCATTACTAGGCCAACAACAAAGTCAGCAATATAATTTGTTTTCTTGTTCTATGTTTTACTGTCTGTTTAACTCTTTCTGGTCGGTCGCATTTTAATTATGTTGTCGCAAGAGCACTTTGAGTACGATCTCCTTTGCAAAATATTTACCCCCTGGCAATGAAATTAACACCATTGGAATCCTTACAAAATAAGCTTTTTAACAGTGGGCTATTTTGCCGACTAAACATTACAGAATCAAAAATACTAAAAGTTTAATCCCAAACATACCTCCAGTCATACTTCAGTTCAACTCAAACAATCTTTAATATCTTTTAATATCTTCAATATCTTGAAAAACTTCTAATGATCGAAATTTAGCTTTTTATCTGTTTCTTTCGGCTGTAAAACGTGCCTTCGATACGGCTTTTAGAAATATTTATTTTGAATTTTTTTTTATTTACCGGGAATTTTCCAACATGCACGCGCTTGCCGTAGTTTGACTATATATGGTTTGCCCACGCGCTTCAGTCCCGACAAAAAGATCTTATATAGGGTATTGTACCCTGGGGAATTCATTCCGGCCACTTAAAAAACCATAGCAACAGTCTTTGTTTGTGTTTGTTGGGCCTTTTCCAGTTGTTTTTGTGTGAAATTCCGGTTTGACCCGTACGCTACATTTCAAATTTCGCCGTAACTTTGTCAATTTTTATTGTGTTTCTTTGCAAGTTGGTCAGTATGTACTGTTTTTAAAGCTCTATAAAACGGTGTATTAGCTAAGATTAACAGAAGTTATAATCGACCAAAGGTACTGAATATATAATTAGTTTACGATAATAATAAATATCAGATTACAAAGGTGTTAAAACTCACGGAGATCTGTAAAACAATGTGGTTAGCGATTTGTTTGGCATTAGCCAAGAATAGGTGTGTTTGCTGAATCGATTGGTGGTATTTTCGTCCGTTTTGGGTGAGGGGCGCCAAAGATACAAGCGCTCAAAGTCATCAGCTTCTGGAGTCTCATATTCGACGATACCTTCCAGAAAGAGTTAATTAAAAATGTTGGTTTTAAAACACACTGCTTTTCGTTTAATGTCAGGGACTCAGTCTAGGTGTAAATTTTTTAGATTACCGGATTATCTTGAAGAGACAAGAATTACATTTAATCGGTGATTCTCGGATCCCCATAAATATTTGTTTGGTTGTTGACAGAATGAGGCGACCACTGAATTTTATCGCTACAGTTTGATGGAGCTATACAGTATACTGCTATAATTGGTAGAACTTTGCGATAGAACTTTTTGATTTGTTATACGCAGTGTTTACATAACTTGTAATGCAGTGTTTACATAACTTGTAACATAACCCGATTTAGAAGTTAACATAAAGCACTGAGACTACAAAAGAGAAGTTTTATTTAAAGTAAAAAAGTGAAAGTATTAGTCTCAAGTCAACGTCTCAACTTGAGTTGAGACGTATACTCATAATCTATATATATCCATGCATGATCCATAATGCAAGTTGATGGCTCACTTGGCTCCTCGACTTTCGTGTTACACTGTTACTTTACAAAAAATTGTTGTAAAGGTGCGAGCTCTGCTTCTGTCGTCTGCTTCATTTTTCTAGTTTGATTACTTTCAGCACACTTGTGGTGTTCCAGCCATTGTTGGACAGCTGAACTTGCCTCCCAAAATTGTACGCGTCGATGTTGAATCTCTCGCAAAGTGACATGACATCTTGCTCACCTTTGAGCCATGGAATCTTTTCCCCCCTTGGCCATTTTTCTGGGCAGAGGGAATCAATTTGGTTTAAAATGTCTTCTCAGATGAATCGATCATCCTTCTTTGGAGGTTATCAATCAAACCCTGCAGAAATTGCTTTCGATTGAACGATTTGTATCCAGTTCGAGACTGAAATGATTTTAACTCCATGCCTTTAAACTCCTGCAACACCCGAATTCCCATAAGAACGCAGAATCAATAGTTCAATACACAAATAAACATGGTGATGTACAAGTGGTTGTGTCGAAAATTGAGAACAATTTTGGACAAGATTGGTTGCAATTTGCCGTTGTCAGCATTGTGATTTTGTGTGATTTAGTCTGTGATCTTTATAGACTTGGTAAGTTCATAAACATTTTATATTACTGACATGAGTTTATAGAAACTACAGTACTCGAATCTGTATAAATGAAACATTAATATTTGCATATACAATCAAACGACATTGGTCGTTACAAACTGTATTTCATTTTCTTCGCTATAATTACTGTATAAAGTTGCTTGTTTATGCAAAGCCAAGAACCAAGGTTAACAAGGTAGATTCTCGTATTAGTTAGGAAACTGACAGGAAACTGTTCATACGAATGTGGTAGGAATTGTTTATTTATTTGTTATGAAATACTAGGCTTGTACTTTTGAAGATTTAATACACTTCCTTGTTTGCACTACAATCAATATACCCTGAAGTGCGCCACTTCGTATATATGTTTTAAGTTTATCCGCCTGCCTCGTCCCCAGGCGCTGTTAGCTAATAAAAAGACTAGTTATGCAATACGAGTCACTATATTGAAAGGTTTACATGAAGTATTGCATTGTGTTGATGTGCGCGCAAAGGAAGATGGGATGTGGGCGTCTTGGGGAGCGCCTGGCCGATCTTGCGACTGTCATGGCGGCAACAAAGTGCGTTATTGGAGCGGAAACATTAGGAAAAGGCCGAAAAGCATTTGACTATGCCAAAAGACCTGTTCATGTAGCGTCTTTAAATGGAAAATTTCCATGTCCACATCATTTTTGTTCAAAAAATGTAATTTTCTTCCAAGAGAGTGGACTTGACCACCATATGCGAGCAATTCATAGGACCAAAGTAAACGATGATGATATGAAGGCTGCAAGAAGCCTATTAAATTTGTTACATGGTGAAGAAACTGGACGATGTCTCGAAGAATTCTTTCATTTACGATCTATGCAGGTATAATTGCTTATGAATTTTTAACGTGTGCTATTTTGAATTGCAAATTTTTGTTTTATACTACGTCAGTCTTATAAATTATGTATGATTATTATTGAATGTATTCTTTTATATAATTTATAGACTCAAACGTTTAAAAAGTTCCAGGTCGAAGCAAATGGCATTAGCATGGAAGCTTTTGCAAATACTGCGACAGAAGCAGCTAAGTTTATCGGCATATTACTGTGCCATTCAGGGAAACTTCAAGCATTTGGTTCTGGCGCTGAATCAGAAATGATTTCTGTAAAGAACGACGAGTTACATGTAGAGTTTCTTGCTTGGTACTGCAAACGTGACGGGAAATACAAGATAAAACTGCAGTCGAAATATGTTAGAAGGGTAAGTTCTGCTATATTATTAATATATGAATAAATATGCTTCTTTTCAGTGTATATAACATCTAGTTGGAAAATAAGAAAATTTGAATGTTTGTACTATTGAATGTTTGTACTATTGAATGTTTGAAGGCTTGAAATAAACCTTTATATATATTGTGTACCAGTTGTTTAATACTTGTTGTATCTTCTCAGGGCTCATCAAATAGATTTCTTTATGTGATCAATGATTTTTTCTAGATTGTTTAACCCCTTCCCCATTGCGGACAAGTCCTTTTCGTACTTGTGAATAATATATGCATAAGGGCTGTTTATATGGAAGGCGGGCGGCTTGCTGGTGTATCATGTAGGCTAGCATGGTCCGGTTATATTCGAATGTATACGAGTAATTGAATATGGTCGATGACGTAGGCTAGGCCATGTCAGCAAGCGGGATGACTTTGTTTTGTGTTTATATTAAAATTTGACCTTTGACATTGTTGTGTTTATATGGGCACAGCAATTTTTACTATAAAATCAATCACACGGTGAGACTCTCGCTAAGCGGGCTAGTCCAGTAAGTGAGCCAGTCCGGCCGCCATATAAACAGCCCCTAAGTCAAGTCTAGCATTGCCCCCCCTGGGTGTTTCAAACTTTTTTGCCAAATATCTTCAGGTATCTGGAAATGATTATACTGTGAACTACACTTGTGGGGCAAAATGTGCTTGTCTTTACATTAATACAAGGCTTAAAATGTCATTCGTTCCTGATATTGTGACAAAATCTATTTGTTAAGCCTGGTTTTCATTTAATTGTAAATTACCCCTAGGTCCTAAGCCATATTGTTGTTGACTTGTTAAGGAATCAGGGATGTACTTTTTATTTATCAGCCTAATATATAAATTGAGAGACCCTACCTGTTTGTAGTAAATTTTGTATCCAAAAATGAACCCGGGTTATCCAAAAATCAGGTTTTAAAATTCTATGAAATTTCAGCATAGAGGCAAGGCCTGGAAGACTGTATTATGATGCACATAAAATATTTTTTGTTAATAAAAATACATCTCTATTGTAGAAGTTGTGAATATGATCTTTTGAAATTGATATTTCTAACAATTGTTAAATCACCACATAAATATGTAACATGAATAAATCAATTTTTATCAATTGAAAGTACAGCACCCCTTCAAGCAACAGCAACCCCCATTGAACAAGTACCAACAGTGTTGACAGGTGACAACGTTACTGATGTGCTGCAACAGGTATTTGGCTACAGTTCTTTTCAGCCAGGTCAAGAAGAAACAATAAGAACTATTTTAGAGGGTTCCGATACTTTGGTGGTTATGCCTACAGGGGGTGGTAAAACCTTGTGCTATGCAATACCAGCAATTATATCCAAAGGACTAACAATAGTGGTGACATCTTTGCTGGCACTAATGGATGACCAAGTGAAAAGATTGAGAGCAAAGAAGATTAATGTTTGTTACATCAATTCGAGAATGACAGAAGAAGAAAAAGATGTTGTGATACATTGTCTCTTGCAACAGGAATGCCCATATGACATGTTATTAATGCACTCCCGAAGCACTGGTAAGCCCTCAATTTCAAGCTGTGGTGAAGAAGATGTTGGAAAGAGGAAATTTGGCAAGAATTGTCGTAGATGAGGCACACTGTGTGGACACCTGGGGAAATGACTTCAGAAAAAGTTACTCAGAGTTGTCAATGTTTAAGGATCACAGCATTCAGATGGTTGCATTTACTGGTACAGCTACTGATATTACAGTTCAACGCATTATTGAAAGCCTACATCTTGACAGTCCACACACAGTGCGAGTATCACTTGAGAGACCAAATTTGTCATTTACAATAACAGAAAAGAAGGAATCCAAATCAATGGAAGAAATTGCAGATATTGTTGCCAAAGAATATTCAGGAAAGTGTGGGGTAATTTATTGTTTCTCAACACGAGACACCTTGGATATGGCTTATCATCCAAAACGATGAGGAATAAATGCTGTATACTACACCGCATTAAAGATCACATATGATTGTGAGGATGCACGAACTTTCAAAACTATTTGCCCGAGATGCAATAGAGCAAGGACTTTAACCATCTCGATAAACTGTTTTTTTTAGTTGTTTAATTCGTGTTATTGTTAATTTGTCTCTAGCTATTTTGGGCCCGCAGTAATTGGTTTAAGGCTGTTGCGGTTACCCAACCATCAACTTAGTTTATTTAATTGTATTATGTATGTTTTATATGTATGTTTGTGTACAGTATTGTACTTGATGGAAAAGCAATTAAATTAAATGCAACTATGTGGTTGGAAAGCAGAGCAGATGTCATGTGTGCAACAAATGCATTTGGCATGGGCATTGATAAGAAAGA
This sequence comes from Trachythela sp. YZ-2020, assembly GCA_016169945.1. NCBI lineage: Eukaryota > Metazoa > Cnidaria > Anthozoa > Malacalcyonacea > Clavulariidae > Trachythela > Trachythela sp. YZ-2020. The sequence continues at coordinate 4,481,047 of JADLSH010000350.1, forward strand.
TGTAAGATTTGTTATTCACCATTCAATGCCCAAGTCAATGGAGGAATATTTTCAAGAAGCTGGAAGGGCTGGAAGAGACAGCAATCCAGCACACTGCACCTTGTTCTTTAGATTTCAAGATAGAGTGAAACATCTAAAGCACATCAGTGAAATTGGAGATGGTTCTCACAGAACATGTGCAAAGAAAAGGCTTGATGGAATCATGAAGTATTGTATTGCGAAGGAATGTAGGAAACAAACAATGCTCCAGTATTTCAACGACCATAATCAGACTGGTCCATGTCAAGTTTGTGATGCCTGTCTCAACTCCTCAGAACAGTTAACAGACATGACAGACACAGCAAATGATCTTGTTAATTGTGCATCGGAGATACTTGCAGTCCAACCAAAGGTATCATCAAAATACATTATTTTAGTATACCGGGGTCACAAAACAAAAGAGATTGTATCAAAGGGTTTGCACGCCCTACCTTCATGTGGGAAAGGTAAAGTTGTTTTCAAGAATGACAAAGGTGCATTAAAGCTTTTGTATTTATTAATTTCAATGGGATTCTTATTAGAGAATCTTTCTCTGGCTGAAAATCAGTCAAAACCATTTATCACTGTAGACGAACATTCACAACTTAAACTTTTAGATGGTTCAATTGTTATACAAATGTAACAAACATTATTTAGAATACTATGTTTTTAAAGATGCGGTATAGTCCATTCGCATATGTTACATTCGCATATGTTTGTTTACACTATCCAAATAATGGACTCTATAGACCACTTTCATAATTCAGGCAAGTTTAAAGATTATTTTATGTGCATCTTAATAAGCCTCATCAGCCTTGTTTCTGTGACTGAAATTAAATAGAATTTATTAACCTGAAACAGGTCAATGAGGCTTATTAAGATGCACATAAAAGAATATTTAAACTCATCTGAATTATGAAAGTGGTCTATAGAGGAAGTGGTGACAATTACAATATTTTCCTGCTTCAAGAATTAAATATATGACAAAGCATAACCAAAATTTGCAAGAACATGAAATCCAGTCAAACTATTTGTATCACAAACTTGTATCCAATATGCACACAACAAACTCTACTGCATCTTTAATGTATAGTAAACAGCAGTTTGATAGAATTGCAGCACAATTCTTAAGCCTATTGAATAACAATGACAATGATTTGCTATTATTGGATATAGTAGCTAACAAATTTAAGATTTAAGTGGTTGTCAAGTCCAGTTGCTTTCGATAATTATAAAGCAAAATGTAATTTACTTTGTCAAGGCGGAAATTGTTCAAACACATTCCATGCGGTTTGGGGCTTTGTGGCTTTGTGGTGAAATAATGTGTAAGCCAACACAGTGCAACAGGTCGAAATGTTTGCAGAATTACCATAAATTTGAAACAAAATGATTTGACAACCACTTTAAAAAGTCACATCAACTATGTAAATATATATATTTGTAAATATACCATGAAGATAACAATGTCAAAGCAATTAAACAATATGGGAAACTTCCTATTTTTCTTGGAATCTTTGGTTAGGACTACTTACACTAACTTTTTAGTTCTCACACTTGGAAAACACTCATGTAACTTCCGTTCAAATTCCTTCTCAACTTTTTCGCATCCCTTATGATAAACATCACAGCATTTCTTAGGAACTGGAACTTCTTTGGGATTTGATCCATCAATGGGAAATAACTTTACTAACTCCCTTCCTTCGATACAAGAGACCACATTCCTTTCAGGTGGTCCGGATAAGAATCTTGTTCTTTGTGCTTAGTAGTTGGATGAACATTAAATGCCTCACATGACATGAATGCCTTCCTGATGGTTTCCACTATTTGAATATTCGCCATCAAACGTTCACACATTTTAACACTTGTATGCCCTGTAAATGTAAAAAAGATCAGGTTAGTTTTGGCATATAGCTGCATGCTCGTCCCCAGGCGCTGCTAGCTAATGAGAAGATTTACTCAAGTCACTTTATAAGAGGTTTTGTGGTTTGGATGTTCAATCTACCTGAAAAATATAGGCCCTTCGTCTGGAAGGGCCTACGCTCGAAACGTAGAAGTTCTCCTTATATTTTTCTGGTAGATTGAACATCCAAACCGCAGAATATTTGATCTGTTCTGCCCACACTGGCACCGTAACATTAGAGATTTGACCTTATAAAATGTTTCCACGAAGTGAATCCGGGCGCAACTCGTTTATCGCAATGCAATACTTCAGGTAACCTTTTATATGTTGACTCTTAGTACGTAAATATTTTTTATTATTAGCTAGCAGCGCCTGAGGACGAGGTATTGCATATAGAACCATTACCTGAAACATATGCCTTAAGTGGCTTTACCAAGTGTTCCTCAACGAATTCATCCATTGCAAGATCATGACCTTCTTTACCAGACAGACTAACTGTACAATTCCTCTTGATCATTTCTCGAAATGCCAAGGGCCAAACCGTGGTGTAGTTGACAATATGGACAAGCGCTTCTGTCCAATAGTTTCTAAATTGAAGCTGTGCAAATATTGGCAGAAGTACCTTCCAAATAGCTTCTCTTGCAGTCCCAAGACCATTTCTTACTGCATTACATAAAGCTTCTAAAAGGGGTGCAAAGAGATCCACTAACTGTATGCTATATGCAAAAGATTTGTCTTTTGCAGCACACGTTGATATCCAATCCTTGAAAGACTGCAAAAGTAATTGATTATGGTTGCCAGTTAACGTGAAATGTTCATCCAGCATTTCTTTGGAGGGAAAATTTTCAGACTTCTGAAAATTGTACACGAGCGCAAGCCCTAGCGCCATGCCACCGTCTCTAACAGCTTCTTCGATCCTGGATAGGTTTTGGTGTTGGAACTTGCGTGATTTAAACGCTTCTTCTGTTACCTTTGGTCTTTTCATAACCTTATTAACAAGGTAATGAAACACTCCTGTTTTCTGAGCTTTATAAACTGCTTCGCAAAGATAACCTTTTGTGTGAAGATCACCTGGAATTTCAGCAACCCACTTGAATGCAGCTTGGGAATGGTTTTTGGTAGATCTTGTCACCTTACACGTGTCACCGACAACAGCAGTTTCTATTGTATTGTATTTTAATGGGTTAACCCAACTTCTTATTGAGTCTATTGACAATCTCATTAGAACTGGCTATACATCAGCTGTGCTGCCCCACCCACCACCCCCTTCCCTACAACAGGCTTCTGGCTAGCTTGCATAAAAGCGAGACCAATTTATCATGAGACAGGTTAGCATTCAAAGCCCTAGCAAGAATTTCAAGTTACACAACTAATATGTAACCAGGAAGGGGGATACTCTCTTGCTCAAATATCAAACATACTTAACACATACAGGGTGTCCCAATGCAGTGAAAGGCCAAGTGATGACAACCTGTTTATGAATTGTTTTCCAGCACCATACGAAACACAAAGCATTCCAAAGAATAACACAGTCATTCATAGCTCTTGAGTTGCGGATGTTCAATAGGACTGCCAAGGACTGGCTAGCACACAGCAGCTTGTATTGTGTTGTTTTGTGAACATTCCTATCTTGCTTGTTTGACACAACCAAACACTCAACTATGGATGTTATAAGGGGGCATGTCTTGGCAATTTCATCCAGGAATGACATAAATATATCTATAGGAATATTGGCATCAGTCCAAAACTTTCCAGTACGATAGCCTTTGTTAGATAATTCCTCTAGCTTTTTCATTTCAATGTTAATTTCCTGTTGTTGTTCAGCATTCAAAGACACCCCAGAATGATGGATATTCTGAACTTGAATTTCATACAACTTTACCAATGCATTTGTAAATTTGTTCCTGTTATCCTGCTCCACTTTATACTGCTCAGAAATTTGCAATGCAGTATCACCAGTAGTGTTATGTTTGAGATGGGCTGTTAATTCACTCCATAATTCTTCAATTCTTGAATCGCAATCAATGATCTGTGCTTGCATTCTTTTTACTTGATCATCGACTTGCGAAATATTTCCTTCCACAACTGGCACATGGATTGGTTTCCTTGTCAAATTTTTATACACATAGCTTTTTTATTGTTAAGAAAACATATATTTTATGGAATATATAACATCAACAAAAATATCTTCCAATATTATATGGCTTGTTAAATCATTACTTGGCAATATGCTCTACATTAGTATTTTACTCTGTTTAACATATACCAGATGACTTTACTTGTCTGTGGTTGGTTATTTAACTATTATCAGAAATTTGCATTATCCGCCTCAGCTTCACTTCGGCAGATAACACAAAGTTCGGCTCGATAATTCTCAATATCATGCGAAAACCGAATTCAATAATTGTTTTATTATGCATTTATAAATGCAATTATCTGTAGGTTTTTAGCCAATCACAATCGAGATTGCATCAGTAATGCATAATAATGCCAGTAGACCAGTTAATGAATTAACAAATTTTAAAGTATATGTTCCTGGGTAGGTCATGCAGGCTGGGGGAGGCGTCCTTGCACTAAAAAGGATACTAATTTTGACCACTTCTCATCATTCTTTTAACATTACACAAAGGGAATATAGAAGTGACTGCCCTTGTAACAATACTCTTTTCAGCTTCACATAATCCCAGGTAATTTAGAATTATGGATTGTTCTACTTCTTTTTCACAACATTCCTCAAAACCATCCAATAATTTGGCCTGCAGCAGTTCTTGTCTCTGTTTGCGATGTTGTCCAGATAAATCATGCCCTGTATATATTCAAATAAAGATAATTACTGTCAAATTAACCCATTAGTGGCAATGAACGAGTATGCACCCAACTATAATTCTATTCTGTCTAATGCCAGATGAATTTACTCATTAGTGGTCACATACTGACAGTGAATGGGTTACAAAACAATCTGCCAGTGTCTTTTGTCCACCCATTAGGTTGCAATGTTCCCTTTAGTATTTTACTCTGTTTAAAGCCAGACAATTTTACTTATGAGACAACTTGCTAAACACAGCAATTATCTATTACCATTAATATTATCTAGATTTAATAAAACTCCATAAATACATTTACAATATACTGTATACCTTTTCCAGATTGCAATGTACTTTCATTATCTTTACCACTCTTCTGGTAAACATCTTCAAGGTTACGCGGTACTGCACCACCTGGGTTAAGATTAAGATTGACATTTTAAGAGACCTAGAGAATATTAAGCCCTAACAAGCCCTAAGTTTTTGGCTAAGCCCTTCATAGCTATATTTACCCACTGTTATACTGGATTAAAGCAGGCAGAGCATATTGTCTGCATATTATAAAATAAACACACCATCCCATCTACCCTCGATCCGAGGAAGATTTCTGGTGGAGCTACTGTATAAGTAAGGTAAGATTTAGAACTGCCATGTTTAAATAACATTTAGGAAGTGGTTATTCGTCTGACACCAGATCAGTAGTTTTGTACTTTAGACTGATATCACAATAAAATAATTTAGTTTGCGACTGTTAGTAGCGATGCAGCGGTGGTGTAGTGGTGGTTACAGCCTGCGCTTGCAGTGTCATATGGCACAGGTTTGAACCCATGTCAGGACGTTTTTCATGAAAAAGAATAAAAGTTTTTTATCGCACTGCTTTTCACATTCTTGGGTTAGGGTTGGTTAGGTTTGGGGTAAATTTTGGAGATGGTTTAATCTATAAAAACTAGAGAAAAAAACAGGATAGTGAAATGTTGGATCAATAGCCATACAACTTTTAAAAGATCCAGTATTGGATGAATATCCATGGCATGGGGTAAAATTTATCTATCTATCAAAGGCTATCTATCATATTATTATTTGTAAACATGCCATAAATACCTGTATACTGTAGTCATCAAAAACATGAACACTGAATTGTATTATGTATAAATTCTATAGTTTACCTGAAACATGAATACGTTTCCTTTGTGGTTGACCGGAAGATTTGGACTTTGGAGTAAGGTCATGCTTTCCGCTCAGTTTGTCTGGAATATTTTCTTGTCTAGATTCAGGCGATGATGGGCCATGAAAATTACAGGCTCGTAGTTAATCCCTCTACAGCCTCGTTGACCTCTTCAAGTGTTGACATCTTGAATGTATTAAACAGTCAAATGATGTCAAATATCATCTGATTGCGATCACATGTTTAAAAACAAACGTTTGAGTCAATTTAAATATATTTCTCACTAAAAAAAGGGTGAGAAAAGCCTCCAAACTGCCGAGAAACCACGATTTGCAAGAAACAGACGAATTTTGCAAGAAACAGAACAAGATCTCCCAGGCGCTCTGCAATTTTCGCCCCCCCGAGCCCATAAACCCCTGCGCTACTCCTTCGTCGCAATGCAATACTTCATGTAAACATTTCAATATAGTGACTCGTATTGCATAATTAACCGCAGTTATATTCTATACATATAGAAAAGACAAACTAAATTGTGAAAATTAATCCGCTATAAAAGTATAGATATACTCTTTCCGATATAAAATAAATTATTAATTATTTTCCGTGTAATATAGCTGCTCTCGATCGCAGGAGACAGTTGATTTAATTCTTTTCGCCAAGAATAATCTCTGTTAATACAATAAGTTAAAATAATATTTATTATTAGTATATTCGCATGCACCAATTATTAACAGGCTGCATGCAAAACAATTACATTTGCTTGTATACTGTATATTTATTAATATAACATAGCCATAGCCAGGCTGAAATAGACAACGCTATTTATAATCATAGCTCATGCAAAACAAATGCAATGCAGTCTTGAAACTTTGCACTATCCTTGGGATCTCTGAGTTATATATTAACTCTTTCTCTCCGGATACTAACGCACACAATTAAATTGTATTTCAGGTAGTTTTACACAACAGTCAACTGCCATATTTGCTATACTCTACCCACAATGGCACCGCACATACAGCATAATCAAAGGAGTAATAGGAGATAACCAGATCAAACATGTTCATAAAATATAACGTCTCAGTGTACTAGTAATTATTGGCGAAAAGCTATCAGTAAAAAGGATCAAGAGCAATTGGTACCCTAAGCTAAGGGCTTGTAAACCAAGACTTCAGTATTGCCATATATTGATTATTACACATTACGTTCATCCACCATCAGGCAGACAGTGAAAGATATGACTTAAGGTGACTCCCTACGGTTAATATTAAAACAAGGGGTTAAAATGTAACACATATCTTCATGTTTGTGAAATATATAGTTGCTTTTTTGGTAATAACTATTCTTATTATGTGGCTTTATGAAATCCGCAGTTCTGATTGGCTAGCAAGCGGTCCAATAAAAGCCGTATCGGGACCGGTGTCCCGGATTAAAAAAATTTAAATTTACTATTAAAACAATGCCCATCGTTATGGAGCAAAAGTGCCAAACTGACACACACAACCGTACTAAAAAACCTCGGTCCGATATTTCACTGTACAGACCTCACGCTCAGTCAATAACCTATTAATATAACTGTTATGTGTCCAACCTATGGGTTCTAAATATACCACAGTCACAGTATGAACTATAGTAGTCATATGCTATAAATGTGACAAAAAATAAAATTACTTCAATTTCCTTCGGTGAATTATTTTTAAAAATTGCAAGTCAATTTGGAATACTAAGCGGAACATTATATCAAAAAATTAAGGTAGGTTGTAGGATAAGTTTTTTAGGTATTGGCAAATTTTGGTTCTGAGAAAACTTATCTGTAAATTTTTCCTAAATTTGGATATATTAAAAGAGGTGACTTGTAAGTTCACAACAAATAAATTAAAAAAATTTCACTAAAGGAAATTAAAACTAAAGCCATTAACCACACACAAAACTTATGTGGCCAAACAGAATTTCATTTTGATAAGATCGGCATATGCACATGTCCATGTCTTTGTGTGATGGTCTTGCGCCCCTGTCACTTCTTTGAGTCACTCGCTCTGTAAAACCGGATTTTTTTTTCTGAAATGGTGCACCTTGGCTTGTTGCACCCAAGATTGTTTGTTGGTGGTCTTTTTCTGGTCTGGTTTGCCGGTGGTTTACGCATTGAATTAATCCAACGTCTCTTAAATTTGTTTTTATGATTGAGATCGGTATGAAAACTTTTCAAAACATTCAAACAATTCCAAATTTTCGTAAGACAACTTGTAAGTCGTAACTGTCTGTACTGTAGTTGTTTGTAGTAGTTTTTAAACTTTTGATTGCCTTAGAGAATTATATTACTCTGACAGTTCTAGACTGCCTTGTGCATAGTATCAAATATCATTTTAGAATTTTTAGTGGCAACAAGTCGAAGATTTTGATATAAAAGATAATACTGAACGTAAATACGTAAAAAAACATACTAAAAGAAAGCTTAGAAACTGGTTAACAACATACATACTGTTTGAATTTCAAATATTTACAATTATAATGAAAATGTTGTGATTTCTTTGCAGAAAAGTCTTGAAAATAACTTCCAGCAGCTTGTTTCAAAATTTTACCGGTCCTCTGATATATATAGATTGTGTTTCAAACTGTACTAACTGTAGGGAGCCACCTTAAGAATGGACCTTACACATAATGATGTTTCCTTGTGGTGTGTGCTACAGCTACCCAAATGCTTAGCAAGTATTTGCTATCTCCGAGCGAAGTATTCTGGTAGTTGCAATTGTGTACCACAAAGTAACGTCATAAGGCATAAGGTCTGAGTTGACAACAACCTGCCAATGTTGCATACATTTACCATGAACAACATTTTATGAAACAAAGTTTTAGATACTTGGCCGTGGGCGCACAGGCCTGGAATCAACTAGTCAAAAATAACGAAACTACATAATGATCTTAATAATTTAATGTAAATGTTTCAACATAACCGTGTAAAAAACTTAAATATACGACAAGCTTTCATTCCCAAGAATGGATCTTCATCAGTGCTAATAATATTATAAGTACTGCCACTATTAGGAATAGTACTATTAGCAATAGTGCTATTAGCAATAGTACTATTAGCAATAGTACTATTAGCACTATATGTATATATATAATTAGCACTGATGAAGATCCGGGCTTAGGAACGAAATCTTAGCAATAAATAGACGTGGAGGCTTCAACAAGCCAAAACAGATATAATATTCAGGTTTTGTAAACTTACATACTATTGGGTGACTAAAAGTGTCCCAAGACGGTACTGGTAGGGCTGTATATGCTTTGTTAAAAAGATGTGCGGATAAAAACCTTGGCTTCAACCAATCATTGGGCCTGACCTAATATATTATTTACAAAGTTCCATGACTTCCATGATTTCAATGATTTGATGTCAGTTCAATACCATAAATAGGCACTTGTTAAATTTTCGTTCATACAGGGGGCGTTTATTCTTACATACGCCTTTAGGCACACCAAATTATTCAACCTTATGCCTCGGTCCTGCAATATTTGCTAATATATATCAATCTATGAAGGACCATATTTATTCAAAAGCATATTTTATTACAGAAAAGACTTGGTACGTTAATTTAGTATTTCAATCTTATACCTTTTCCACTTACTATAGTTTCAATACGTTTTGGCATACTGTTAATTGTCGAATCTATAATGTCAACATCTATGTTATTTAGACTAATTACTCTATCACGAAATGCCTCTTCTTCTAGTTGCTTCTTGGTGACATGAAAACATTTTCTATAGGATTTAAGTCAGGCGATCGTGTGAATACCAATTCAATGTTGTGAGCATTCTATAGATTTCAACGCAGACAAAGCTACTTTACTGATCTGACATGGGCAATTATCCATAACAAATATGCCTTTCCTTCTAAACTTTGGACCAGCTTTGGCAAAACACAAGTTTCAATTTTCCTTAACAAACCTTGCGAAGAAAGGCCCGTCCATTTTTTTTCATATGGCTTTTTTGAAATAACTCCTTTCTTAGATGCAACAGCTACCATGAGCTGTAGTGCCTACCCCCGCCAGCTTTTTCCGTCCTTTCGCAGTTAATTTTAGTGCTCTCCTTTCATTCTCCAGACACATGATTTCAGTTGGATCGCTCATTTAATGGGGTGTACTTATGAACAAAAGAGACACTACCGAAGCAAAACGTATATATTGTATTGCATGCAATAGCTTTCTTTCATCTCAATCCTTCAAAATCTTTGGCTGACCGACATTAGCACACATTTTATTTATTTCCCTAATTTTCACATATATTATGCACAACTGATTTAGACAACCCGCAATATCTCTATAAGTCATGTCTGTTTTATCTTTATAAAAGCGAACCAGTGCTCTCGTCTCAGGACATAACTTATTCCCCATGATTTGCTGTTCAGAAATTAATTAAATGTATTATTACGACATTAATTAGTACAATAAGTTAGGCAATACACTGTCTAGAAAGTACCAATGTGCAAAGCCTTACATAAGGAGTTTTCAGTCCTGAATAATAAACCATGAGAAACGTCCACTCGGAAAAACAATTGGAATCAAAGCTGGTTAACAGCTTTGTCTAATGAATTGATTATCTATTTCAACGAAAAAGTTATGAAAATTACCATACCAACTGACCTACACAAAAAAAAGCAATTTCCTATTTAGTCCTTTTTCAGACAATCAGTAGAAACAGTTTCAGTATGGTCTGATGGTCCTTCATCTCAGTTCAAGAACAAATATATCACTGCAGTCATGCAAGCACTTCAAGACAAACGTCAAATAGATATCCAATGGAATTATTTCTCTACATCCCATGGAAAAGGGCCAGTTGGTGGAATCAGTGGTTCGGTTAAAAAAAAGTGTGACGGCTGTCAGCAGAAGAACAGCTGTTGTAACCAATGCCACTTCATTTACTGCAACTGCCAAGAAAGTATGTAATGTGGATTTGGTGGAAATTATGTTGGCATCCTCGACGTTGAAGAAGTATTTAAGAATGCACCTACAGTCAAAGGTATCAAGTCGCTCCATTGCATTCAGATCATTTATTCAGTTTTACATATATTAGTATATTCAGTTATTAGTATATTCAGTTTTGAATATACTAATGTGATCTACAATCCTGAAGATCCGAGGACATTTAAGTCTGTATGTGTGAAATGTCACACAACTCGTTCGTTAACTAGCTTGTCAACGAAACCATGTTGCTAACTTTACGATAGTGCATGATCAATTAGCGGGTTGTCTCGTTCGTTAACGTTTTTTGTCCAGTGTTATTCTTTATCTGTTTGTTTACTTGTTTGTTAACTCCCCGCTAATTTCCATTGTTTCATTTGTCGTCTGTTTGTTTGTCAGTTTGTTGACTAGTTTGTCCTAATGTTTGTCTCACTTCTCAATGTTTATTGTACAATTATTTCAACTGTTTTGGAACCCCGTTATTGGAGAACTTCTTCTCTGTGTGGTAATTCCAGCCATCCTGTTTAAGTGCATTTTTTAAAAGTTCTATATGTATATCTTTATTTCTCAATGGCAAGAACATGCACATACAACAACTAAAAATGTGAATGAAGCAAACTAAACACAGCATTCAGAAAATCTGTCTAGTTGGTGTGTCCATAGACTATCCAGAAGACAGGGACTGGAAACGCCATTGTTTTGTGCATGCTGTCCGTGATACAGCCTGTAGAACAACAATGTCAATGGCTAGTGTTTTGGTAGTTCGAAATTTTGTAGTTCGGCTTTGGTAATCCCAATAGAACTTTGAAAAGGTGATAGCTGCATTGACATTTATAGTTTTGGTCAATATATATAAATGGAATACCCTGAAATATATTCAAAGTAAAGTTACAGGGTTTGAAGTAGGTGTGTACAGCGACAACAACAATGGCTAGTTTTTGTAGTTCAAAATAATACGTGTGTACTCAAAGGTGATTTTTAGTGCAAAGTTTCAAAGAAACTTTGCAATATTGTGATGGGTGGCGAAAATTCACATCAGTCATACAGTCATACAGTCATAGTGTAAACTTTCCGGGGGGGGGGTCCAAATTACTCCTGATGTGCAATTGCAAAACGGCTCTGCTTGAATGATATCCTTAGAATGTTTTTATCAAAATTAGCGTAGTTTAGTAATATATCAGTGTTTGCCGTTATTCTCATGGATGTGAAAGTTGGCTGAATGGTCAATATAATTCCAAGCAGCGTACAATTTGGATTGCATATATTGTATGGCAAGCACCCCCGGAATCTCAATTTTTGCGAAAAATTCAACTGAGCATGTGTTCGAGGCATGAAATATTCGGTGCAAATATAGCATATATATGGTGGCCGTATGTAGGAGTGAGTCGCGAACATGGTAATTTTTTCATGAACAACAATGTTTGAATATGTCGATAAAGCTATAAAAATTTTATAGATCAGTGATGAATCTAGACAATTGCATTTTCATAATAATACCAGTAAATAATTTATCTAGGTATATATGCTGATACATACGTCTTCTCGCTGAACGAATTATTACGAATATTACTGAAATACTGTCGTGCGTATATATACTTTTAAATAAATACTTTCATATTACATGTAACAAAGAAGTTGAGAATATATTGACCATTTTTAGTGCTGTAGATTCGTAGAGTGTAATTTGTAGAGTCACTAGAGTAGTAGGGTGTAGTATGAACTGCATAATTTTGAAATTTGACATTTGTTATGCAGTATTAATAGAACACATCTCTGTTGACGGGTCAGTTGTTTACAAATGCGAATGGCATTTTGGTGAGGATGCGTCTGTATATATAACTATGATGTATGATGCATTCTATATACTTTCTAGTTTTGCTTAGCCTTTATTTTAGTAGTCTGTATACAACCGTACTCTCGAAATTTTATATACATGATGAAATAATAAATAAATAAAATTTGAAATAATCGAAGTTGAGTTGACATATTTGTAATTAGTTGAATAAAACTAATCAAATATTGAAACCGTAAACAAAGGACAATTTTGTCTGCTTACTATAATATATTGGCAAAAACATAAATCACTCATCGCGAATTTAGAATTACGAATGATGAAATATTACAAGCTTTTCATTGACAAGTGTACTTGTTGAAAAACTGGCATGCGCTAGCTTTTCAAAAGCTTGTCACATTTCATCATTTTCAAGGGCAAATAAAAATAGTAAAGGGTAAAAATAATTGCTAAATAAAAATTGCTTGTGTGAATACGTAATATGCAAATATCAACACAACATGGATGCACAACAATTACGTACGCACTATAAACCATGTAACATAGCATTTGTCTTTTAAAACTTTGCACTATCCTTGGATCACTAGTTTGTTTTGTTAGAACCAGGAGAAGTTTGAAATAGCGATAGCTGCATTCACTTTCAGGAGTTATTCAATTTCAGGATTGTGTGGAGGTAAAGAACGTTATCCTGTTGATGCCTAATAACAAAGCACCGGGGTACGACAAAGAGTTGAAGTAATTAAGAACTGTCTCTCCGAAATTTTGGATACTGTCACTATGCTGGTAAATCTATCTTCAAGAGTAACACATTTCCATGTGAATGGAAAAAGGCTGTAGTGACACCCCACCTCAAGGAAGGCAACCATGAAGAGGCTGATAATAACAGGCCTATTTCGTTATTACCTGTCCTTTCTAAAATTGCTGAACGCCAGTTTCATTCTACTGAAACTATTAGCCTACTTATCACTGACCACATTTTTAGAGCAATGTATGATAAAAAGATTACAGCAATGGTTTTAATCGACCTGAGTTAAGCCTTTGATAGTATTTGCCATAAAGACTACTCCAAAAGCTCCAAAATGCAGGTGCTTCTTCATCTAGCAGTAAATGGTTCCAGAGTTATCTATCCGATTGATACCAAGTCACTCTTATTGGTCAATCTACATCAAATCCTTTACTGGTGAAACATGGAGTCCCACAAAGTTCCATCTTGGGTCCATTGTTGTTTACAATATACATGAACGATTTACCCAAAGTGGTTTCAAACTGTAACGTTGAATCCTATGTAGACGATACAAAGTCGTTTTTATCATTTTCTTTACCAGAAGTTGATCTTGGCCTGTCAAGTCTTTCCCAAGACCTCAGAAATATAGCAGAATGGTGCTGTTCTAATAGGCTTTTAAATAAATCCAACGAAGACAAAGTTTATGATATTTGGAATGGAGAAAACAATGAAGAACCTGCCAAACCTATCAATTCCTTTTTTAGGAAAAACATTAACACCTGTCACAGTTTGTACAGATCTTGGTCTCACATTAGATGCCACTCTAACATTTAATGATCATATTACTTCATTGGTGTCAACCCGAACATCAACTCTTTGTCAAATCAATAGAGTTTGACACCTGTTTGACAAGAGCGCCTTGCTGGTCATGATAAACTGTCTAGTATTCAGTAAACTTTACTACTGTTCAACAGTTTGGTCTGGAACCACCCAAAATAATATTAAGCAATTACAACAAGTTCAGAATTTCGCAGCTCGAGTTGTAACCGGAACAAGAAAGTATGTACATATCACCCTGGCCTTAGATAAATTGGGTTGGTTGCGAGGGGTCCGCCACAACCGTCCAAAGCGTACGAGATTTCTAAATCACTTGATTTCTGAGCTGATTTCTACTGATTTCAACACTGATTTTAAGATTTCCGGAAGATATCAGTTACAGCAGTGTTGGTATATTTTAATGTTTGTAAAGCATTTACTCAAACTCTGGAGCAAATTGAATCGGAAAATACGTGAAAATATGAAATATCGTCAGAAAAACGCAAAAAGGTCACAATTTCGTTCCCACAGTCCCACTATTCAAGCATTTCACTAGTATTTTTGTGATTTCTGATTTCGAAATCATCTCATTTCTAGGTGATTTCTGAACGCGATTTCTGCCGAGAATGTTGACTAATGAATATGAAAGGTACTTACCAGTGGTCAGTTGTTCGGGTTGTGTCATTATTGGTGTCCTGTAGTCTATACTGCAAAAAAAAAGCAATTACAATTGCGTAGAGAACAAACAGGTGAACATACTTGTACAAGATAAACTATGTCCCTAAAAGCTGAGAAACTACGAAAATTAATGGTAGAGTTTTACATTCTAAATTATTCTCACCTTGTCAAAAATCCTTCGCACAGCATAGCAGTAAGGAATTGATGTCCGTTTGCTTTTATTTATACTCTAAATTTAAGGGAATAAAATACTTTTATTCACACGTCATGATTTTAACAGAGAAAGTTATTTTCCTTAGTCCCACGTTTAAGGAGTGTCTTATTTTCTTCTATTTTCTTCTGTTTTAGCTATTTGCAGTTTTTGCATCTAACATGTTCTCCGCTGCACCCATATCGCGAATAATCTAGAAGTTCTTAACACGTCTTGCACGTGGATATTTCCGTATGATATAAAGTGGCATGAAACAAAAAAATGCATTCGCACAGCGCTAATGAACACTTTAGCATGAAAAGTATATACGAATAAAAATTTTGTGTATGATATATAGAGGCAAATACCTGAAATTCAGTGTGAAGGCTGTAGATTTTCGCCTGTACAAGACTATTTACAGGTTGCGTTCAAAAAAGCATAATTAAAATCACAAACGAAAACTGATGGTAAGTAACAGTTTCAATGTACTTAAAACACTATCACTTTTATCTAGGCGACATTGTGAACGATTTAGCTCATAAACATTGTCGTTAGCTCATAAACTTTGAGTTCAGATCGCTATATCTACTCAAATTTCGAACGGAATTGCACGCAAAGCGATCAGAAAATTGTTAAATTGTGGCAGTGCCGTCCAATCATAACACGCGCAAATGCACTCATTATTACTAATGTTAATTCATGTCATTCATAGATCATTGATGCAGTCTGACGCTTGTTAGTCAGGAAAATAATGGATGATAGAACCAGCGTCTCAAAGTTTTGGGAAGACAATTATTGCATACAAAAGACACAAAAGATTTGAAATGCCCAACCCCAGATGAAGTATTTTCTCATTTCCAACAAACCAGTCAAGTGACACATCTTAGCTTGGTTGAATTCAAGGTTGGTTGTAGCTAGGCCATACTTACTTTGAAATGTCATTTCATCTGCTTTTCAAGCATGAAGAAATAACAAGAGAAAATACAAATCAAAAAATATATCCAAAACAAGTCATCTAAGTTCCTTTTTGAACTTGCATGGTCAAAAGATTGAATTGAATTTATTCACCACATTATTTGTGAATTATTTGTTAGACAAAAATAGATTGTTACAAGTTACTGGCAATAAACCATGTTTAAATTTAAACATGAATTGACCAATTTGCAACTAACAAATGTCAGCAACTTTTAGTGTTTCCAGCCGCCTGGTCAAGTGTAAACGCACACCAAATATAATATTAAAAAAGTGTGATTGGTTAATGAGAGCATACATGGGGCTTTACAGTTGGAATTTATGGCAAGAATATAATTTTAACATAATTATTTTTAACTACTCTTTTCTATAGGTCATAACATGTAGCCTGGGAAATGGAATAAAACTGAAGTAGCGACGTAAGAATAAAAACCGGTTTTATAATGTAACTTCAAAGAGGGCAAGAATTGAAACAGCACAACATGATAAACTAGAGGATATACACGCCACAAATACAAGCCAATTTAATACTGCGCGTGATGACATCGAAACTAAGGAAGATAATCAATTACTCGACAGCTATCTACAACACCAAGAGGAAATGCAAATGAAGGCAAAAACGACATCGGCTTTGTGGGAAAAACACAAAGCACCGTCAAACAGAAAACAAATGTTTCATATATTAAAAGGAAAAGGGTTGTACAAAAAGTTCCCAACCAAAGATTTCAAAGATTGAATTTCTAAACTACATGTCAAATGTTCCTTTTAAACAATAGTATATTGTTAAAATTCCTTATTGATGAATAAAAATACTAAAAAGTCGAAAAACCGATCAAATAGTAAGATAGCATGGGATAGATTAGGACTTAGGGGAAACAGAAGATATGAAAAAAATCATGTCGAAAACAAATTCTACAAAATATTCTGTTGTTTCGTATATAAACCATGAAAATATATCGTTTTTGGTGGAAGATATAAATCTCCATCGTACTACGTTGCAAGAGGAGTATAAATATGAATGACTAAATAAAATATTGTAATAAAAAAAGTCGATATGGAGCAGTGAAAATGTTAATTATCGAGGGAAATGTTGCAATGTCCTTGGGCACTGTCACTACCTATGGAAAATCTTGAATTATACGGGTAGTTGTCTTTCTAAGTTGGGCCAAGCTGAAAGAATGCGTAACATTTTGGGTATTAAAGTCCAATGTAAAAACTAAAACATGGCTGGGCCTTTGTATTCGATTTGACGATAACAAAGGAAACGCTAATAAAACTACTTCCAAATCAATTATTAACCTTAAACATCTTGTAAATCAAAGGAATATCAAACGAAGCTTAAAGTTCTTCACTGAAAATTGGTTCCATTACATTATTATGAGCCATATATTATAGTAAGAATCTTCACTTGAATTGCACAGTGAGCACAATTTTTGTCAAAAGTTTGACTATCATGGCCTGGTGATAATTATTTAACCCTTTGCCCACTACCCCTGGTAAAAGGGTGAGTTTAACTTCACAAGTAAATACTTGTTTACTCAGACCCATTTAAGCTGGCGAAGTTTTTATCAATATGGACTAATGTTTTGCCAGACACAAACACAGTTTTCAATCCAGTCCGAGGCGACAAAAACGTTGCTTCTTTATGCCCACTAATAACCTTTTACTAATTTCTACCTATTTTTCTTTTCCTAAAGATACAGGCTACGCGTAGAAACATCGTTCCCAGACGAGAACGTTGGAGATGGAGATGGATTTGGAGGGATTCGGCTCACGCAAGCAGAAAGCTGGCTTGATGATGGCGATGTTGTGATAGTGGACAAATACTGTCTTCCCTGCTCTGGAGGAACATCGAGGCAAAGCTTGGCAGGCGCCAAGATAGTTCAGATGGATGTGGAACCTGAAGAAAATCATTGATCACGCTTCACGGGAAAAGTATAAGGGACCCTCTATCTACATTCTACATGATTTAAAATACCAATTATATTTTTATGTGAATAGATGTACGATTGGCGTAATTAAATTCACACACGTGGTAAAACACAACTTCGACCTTTTTTCAACCGTTACTTAAATATGGAGAATTTTAAAATAATTGTAGAAGGGCGATCACCGTTTACGGTTAAACTTGCAAATATTAGATACTTAGCTATCCATGTGGAACGGATAAAGGAAATATTGGATCGGGAAGAGGCCGCAGCAAACCGTCTTGACAAGCCGTCATATGATGACTTAATTGAAGAACTCCAGGTGGACTGGGATGAACAGTCACACATGGCCTGCTATGTTTGCAGAAAAGACGACGAAACGAGAGCACCCATATGCATGGCCATCGCCATCAAGCAGAATTATCGGCAGGATGTAAGGCGGCCAACGGAATTGAACTGGCCGAGAACGAATAGGTACCGGGATATGGAGGAGCAGTGGTGTGTGGAGTATGTTGTACGGCATAGGGAATATCGGGGTAGTGGTGGTGAAAGAGGTGGTGGTGATGGTGGTGATGGCGATCGTTGGCAAGGTGCGAGGCGACACTTGAGGAGCAGCATCTCGTCCCGGTGGACTGAAAGACATCGTCCGCGCATGTGGCAATCTCGTAAATGATGGCCAACCCTTACCACGGCCCATTTGCATGGCGCAAAAAGAACTTCACAAGTAAATACTTGTTTACTCAGACCCATTTAAGCTGGCGAAGTTTTTATCAATATGGACGTTGCACTAATGTTTTGCCAGACACAAACACAGTTTTCAATCGAGTCCGAGGCGACAAAAACTTTGCTTCTTTATGCCCACTAATAACCTTTTACTAATTTCTACCTATTTTTCTTTTCCTAAAGATACAGGCTACGCGTAGAAACATCGTTCCCAGACGAGAACATTGGAGATGGACATGGATTTGGAGGGATTCGGGTCACGCAAGCAGAAAGCTGGCTTGATGATAGCGATGTTGTGATAGTGGACGAAATACTGTCTTCCCTGCTCTGGAGGAACATCGAGGCAAAGCTTGGCAGGCGCCAAGATCGTTCAGGTGGATGTGGAACCTGTTCTACTATTGGACCTATTCAATGTGGATCAGTACGGCAGTCTGCTTGCGGATGTCCGTGGTGTGCGAGTGGGGAAAAACACTCTTTCACGCTCACGAAAAAGTCGAAGCAATCAAGATTCACGTGTGGTTGCCAAATTATGTGGACATATTGCCAATTATTTTGTGTTAGTTTGAACCACTGGGGTTTGAACTTTGAAGTTTTCAACTTTAAAATCTTTAAATTTCAATGAAGGGTCAATAAACAACAGAAATTCTGTATTGAATCCTGGAAAAACTTTTCACGCAAAACAGACGATTCGCCAATCACGGTTATTTCTATCCGTCATTCACGGGTCACGTAAAATAACTTGAAGCCATTCGATCGCGATTCACGGATTAAGAAAATCATTGATCACTCTTCACGGGAAAAGTATAAGGGACCCTCTATCTACGCACCTTTTACAGCGCTGGACGTTTGCCGAAGGGTGTGTTAATGCTGGGTGGGCGTACAGCACGCCATTCCACATCGTGCCTGATTGTGTTTGCCAGGCCTTTGAGACGGCCAAAACAAACAGGGTCGGTGCATGGGGTCTGCAAACCGAAGAACGACCATTCCAAGGTGCTGCTACTCAATAATTTCCGATTTGAATATCGATACATACAAGAGAAAACTTTCTATGAGTTATTTTCAATGACTCATAATACTTGTATGCGTAGTTGAAGTTCCAAATATCAGGAGCAGCAAATATCAAGGTTTAACATGCTCGACTTTTTCCATTTTAGCCCCTTACTCATGCAGACGCCAACAGCGTGAACAATCAAACAGGGAGGGAAGGAGAAGGGAGTCTTGGAGGCCAAATTTATAAGGTACATTTTCATTGTCGATCAGTATTGCTGGTAGACATTCGTGGTGTTTACATACATGATACGGGTGGTCCGGCACAACCTCTCGAGCCATTCACCTAACACCACAGTATCTTATACCCGAGTCTGTCTTTGCTGCCTTTCAGGAAGCACAGGCAGATAATGTAGGAGCATGGGGTCTACAGACAGAACAAAGACCGTTCCAAGGTATACAAAGGTATATATCTTGCTCCAGGTCTTTCAAATCAAATACTGTGACTCAAAGCAATGCGCTGTCCGCCATCTTGAATTTAATTGTTGACGTCAAGAGTGGGCTAGCTTTATCAAATTACCTCCCCCCACCCCCTTGTGACGTAACATGCCAATTCAAGATGGTGGACAGCTCACTGTTTCCAGTCAAAATATTGCAAATATCAAGGCAGATATGAAAAAGATGAGACAAACTAAACTATTACTGCCAATATCCTTTAACAAACCCTGTTCTTTTTTAGAAGGCTGCATCGAGAACAGGGAGGGAGAACTGGATGCTGAATTAATTTATTTATAAGGTATTGAATAGTCGCATATGTTTCCATTCTCTTCGAAAAGAGTCTGAATACTAGTAAACAATGCTTAACCTGTTCCATTTCCTCCATTTAGCCATGGAATGCTGTTAGAATGGAATGAAAGAGGCGACTTTGTCAACGAGAAAATGGTAACTACATATAACAATTCCCTTGCATTATCAAATGATGAAACACTTTATTATTTGATAATCCATAGAAGTTGTTGTTTCCGATGCATGAAATAACAACGCAATTTAATAATTAAAAAACCAATTGTATTACAAACTTTCATTACATAACATAACAATGTGTATAATTCTTACTTTATAGAAATGTTCAACGTAGAAGAAGTGTTCAAAGTTCATGTCATTCAGCATAAACAGCGTGGTAAATTTCACCGACAGTAGAACACAAATTGTAGGCTTGTTCTTTGCTGTCGTATACAATATCTATTGGGTAGATGACAGAGTTCAAATTTTCCCACCAACTGCTATCGACCACTGCACGGTACAGGCTTTCGCTTCCTTCTACTTTACGGAATTCCATTAAAAGAGCCTCGTTTGCCCGAATTTTTACTACTCTTCCTACAAAGAAGATGGCATGCTCTGCGCTCGTCGAGACACTGTCTAGAAGACCAACCATATCACCCACTGATATTTCACAAGGTGTAAGTTCTACGACATTACTCGGGCACGACAATTCCGCAGAAGATTGCACCCCAGTCTTCTTAGCGGCTTCCTCTACACTTTTGTTAACCAAATCACGATTTAGGAACGTCCTGTCTTGCCGCGAAATATCACAGTAAGTCGTTTGTTGGTGCTTCAAAGAATGACGCATTAATGCGGACAAGCTTTCACGCATTCTGAGACTTTATGCCTCTGGTAATGACAACACATGCATCACCAAGGCATGACATAACTTCGTTGTACCTGCAGGAATATGGATTTCCCTTTCGAACAGGTCGCCCAAGTATAATGTAAAAGAGGATGATGTGAACGCCAAACCCGTGACGGTCATAAACATGAAAGAATGAGAATTGCCACAAAGAAGATCTGTCCTTTTTCTAATGTATTCTTTGACGTAGAGGATAAGCCACATCAAATTATCTATATCAAATTTTGAGGGCCCATGACTTCGAAGATTTTTGAAATCATTTTCGTACAATGTGAATTTGTCCTCATCAGCAGAGACAACGAATATATTGCAGAGACAACAAATATATTGCACTTTGTTTTCCAATCAAAATGGAATTCTGCTCCTTCCACGGATTCGTTAAATAACTGTAGCGTACGTATCTCTTTCGACCGACAGCACATACTTGTAACGTACAAGGCGATTAGAACAAAGTCATGTAGGATTCGTGTATGTCTTGGAGAACCTCGATTTGAGTCGACTTTCTCCCGCATTTTAACGGTGTCTAAAAGGTGTTGGAACATGAACGTTGATGTTTTATCACACAGACCGGCTTTCATTGCGAGGCGCTGACTTTGCTGGCGCTGTGATAACTGACGTTGTACATTCATCAAACGTACCAACTGGACGCAAGATTTTATGTCTTCACTAGCTCGATGAACATACTTAACAAGGTTTATTAAAGCTGTTATTGTCCGTACAACTGTTGAAATGTTAAGCTTTCGTTCCTCCAATTGATAGGTGGTATACGCTTGCACGATATCCACATCATCAACAAAACTTAAATCTAGCTTGCGTTCCGGGTATTTCAGACGACAAAAGTTGAGAAAACATTTCACTCGCTCTAGAAATTTCCTCATTGTTGACTCTGAGAAAGCACTGCAACCTTTTAATGGATTTACCGCTAAGGGGTAAAAGTCACTCAGCCTGTCAAGTTCCATTTGCAACTCAGGGCACGTATATTGCCTCTTTAAGCATCCTATTTTAACGGATGAAGTTGGCTTGTAAGAATTTGAAAGCTCATCAGAACTAGTACAGTTTTTAACTGAATTTGTTTGTGGAACTTCAAGGCTTATTGTATCGGGCAATTTGTCAATGCATGGAACAGATAAACTGTTGGACATTCCGTTGCAAGCATTTGAGACCTCATCCATAATTGTACTGGGATTAACTGAACTTGATTGTGGAACTTCAAGGCTTATTGTATCGGGCAATTTGTCAATGCATGGAACAGATAAACTGTTGGACATTCCGTTGCAAGCATTTGAGACCTCATCCATAATTGTACTGGGATTAACTGAACTTGATTGTGGAACTTCAAGGCTTATTGTATCGGGCAATTTGTCAACGCATGGAACAGATAAACTGTTGGACATTCCGTTGCAAGCATTTTAGACCTCATCCATAATTGTACTGGGATTAACTGAACTTGATTGTGGAACTTCAACGCTTATTGTATCGGGAAATTTGTCAACGCATGGAACAGATAAACTGTTGGACATTCCGTTGCAAGCATTTGAGACCTCATCCATAATTGTACTGGGATTAACTGAACTTGATTGTGGAACTTCAACGCTTATTGTATCAGGCAAACTGTTGGATACTGGAACGTGCAAATTGGATGGAGAAAGGTTGCCAATACTGGTACAGGAATTAATGTTTGGAAGGCAAACATTCACAATCGATGATACAGACTCATCACTTAATTGTGAGGGCTGTTTCTTATTATACTTTCTTCGGGTTTTTGAATGTTGGATGAGTTGAAGCAAATTATCTTCTGAAAGCAGAAATCTGTAGGGGATTAGTCCAATCCTGTTCAAATGCTGACGTTCCAATGAATTTGTTCTGATGGCAGATATGCCAATAGTTCGTAACCAACACCTAACAGTTGATTGAGGAACTTGGGGAAAGCAAGTTTCTAAAATTTGTTGGAAGATATAACAGCTTTGGTCGTTTCTTTTCAAGGCAACCAATGATTTTGCTGCTGGAAGTTCACCTAAAAAAATTAGAGCATATTACAACGCGATAAATTCTAGAAGCGAACACACAGCAGACGTCATGTACTCAAATTTCGAACACAAAACAGATTTGTGTGTGAAATTTAAGTAGATGCTTGCGATCTGTAAAACTAAATTTACCAAATATGGGTTAGGGTTGTAGGCTTTTTAAAGATCACTAGCTGGGCAAAAGAGTAGAGTGGAGTAGAACGGTATTGACCGTGAACTCACAAAATATTCCAGCCCGCGTGACACTTTAAAAGTTGTCTGGTAATACCATTGTTGTGAAAGCCTATGGTGAAAACTATACTTGTAACACCAAAAAGCATTCTCAGCAACATGGGAAAAACCATGCTAAACCGCTACTTTTCGGACACTACTACGATAAAATACACTGGGAATTGCCGTTGTCTCGCAAAGATTTATACAAGATTATGACACATTTTGGCAAATGCACATACAACGGGCCAAGGAGTCTTGATATATAAACGAAACTGCCACAATAAAAATCAAATACATTTATGAAACGCAGCATAACAAATAAAACAGACATTGACACGGTAGGAAGACTAAAAGCTGACTAATAGTTTAATACAGTCGAAGTCTCAACCCTTAAGCCTATTAAGCGGCACCGTATTAACAAATCACCCTCACCCTCACGCTGTTAAGCGGTCATGTGGCAAAGTCCCGAAAATGTCATAATAGAAATACTATTTAAGTGACCTTTATTGAACGGTCACCTCTTAATTTTTCATTGTTTTGAAACTGTATTAAACGGTCAGTGGGAAGTAACTACAGCAAACATAATACAATATATAATTAACAGGGCCACAATTAACCGAGGGGTCCGCCACGACCGTCCAAAGCGTACGAGATTTCTAAATCACTTGATTTCTGAGCTGATTTCAAGATTTCCGGAAGATATCAGTTACAGCAGTGTTGGTATATTTTAATGTTTGTAAAGCATTTACTCAAACTCTGGAGCAATTTGATATCGGAAAATACATGAAAATTATGAAATATCGTCAGAAAAACGCAAAAAGGTCACAATTTCGTTCCCACAGTCCCACTATTCAAGCATTTCACTAGTATTTTTGTGATTTCTGATTTCGAAATCATCTCATTTCTAGGTGATTTCTGAACCTGATTTCTGAGTCGAGTGTACAAGATTTCTGCTGTGACGGACCCCTCGGTTGGTTGTCTGTTAACGACTCCCTATTATACCGCGATTCTATAATGAATTAATGATGTACAAATTAGTTAATGGTCTGGCACCAGAATATCTAAGTTCTAAGATAGTAATCCGTTCGCAAATTCACAATAATTTTACTAGACATGCAAATGATTTAAACTTTTTACCATGTAGAACCACTAAAGCTGGGCGATCCTTTTTTAATCATGCAGCACTGCTGTGGAACTCACTGAGTCCTTTGACTCGAAATATTTTAACTGTAGGAGGATTTAAGAAAGCAGTACGAACAGAGTTAACCAGGGTAAATAATTTGTAATATTATTATACGATAATCTTAGTTTTGCTATACACAATTTAATTATTTAACAGAAGTTTTTATTATTTGCATGTAAATATAATAATTACACTTATTATATGTCGTACAATACGACAATGAATTAGTTCCTGGACTAATAAAGGCAGTGGTTGGGGAGAATTATGAAGTTTCAGTTATGGTAAAAGCTGGCAAATATTGGAAGTGGTCCGAGGAAGAGGACAAAATTATTTATTGTTGGCCAGACTACAAAGTTTGCAAACTGTGGTAAAAAAAGCAGGTAAAAAAATTTGCACGTTGATCAAATGCGTTGACATTTGATTGAGCATGTGTGTGCAAACATGAGTGTGTGCAACAGCTGTGATACGCCATTAGGGATATCTTACAGACTTACAGCATTGCCACTTTGTGAACGATAATTTGTATACCACAATGACTCACTTGCCACTTACCTCAAGTTTGAACTCACCTTCTGATCAAGCCACTACACATACTGTAAATACCGTTGGTGACATATGTTCATCATTCATAACATCTTACCAAAGATACATGAAAGGCAGGCACCAAATAAAGTTGCTTAATTGATGATAAAAATAAGCTGGGAAACTAATTTATCAGGAACCTTCCTCAAAAAGCAATGTAAAATTTAGCAACCAGGTTTATAGGTCTATATTCAGCAACCGGGTGGTGGTTAAGGAAGGTATATCAGTTATTAAATGTCTATATTCAGCAACCAGGTGGTGGTTTGTAAGTTATTAAATGTCTATATGCAGCGACCAGGTGGTGATTTAGGAAGGTATATCGGTAAATTAAATGTCTGTATCCAGCAACCAGGTGTTGGTTAAGGAGGAGATTTTGAGTTGAAAACGTGAAGGAGAACAGCCAGAGAAATACAACATATAGTAAGTTAAATTCAGCATCAATAATAATGTTAAAATGTTAATTATCCCTAGGTTGAATTTCAATTATGCTTATTATTGTAAAGTGCACCTAATCTGTTGTAAATCTGGATGTAATATCACTATTTTAAAGAACTAGAGAAATCCAGTCAATAAGTTATATCAATAATCCTCCATCACTGTCCAGTCTGTCCTCAACCAATGGACATAAGTGATTGTCTCATTGATTGATTATTCATTGTTGTTTTTGTCTCAGCCTCAGGATTATGACTAACTTATTAACTGAATTCATGTTATTAACTGGTGAACAAGAGTCCAATTTGTATAATGTATAATGATTACTGAAAGCTGAAAACAGTGAAAAGTAGAGTATAAGAATAAGTATATTACTAAAATATGGTTGTCTCGCGATTGTGGCATCTCGCCTCGCAATTTATCCTACAGCGTTTACATGTTCAGTCTTTTTGTCTAGGTATTCCATCTTTATAAAAGGGAAAAATACTTTATAAAGCTAAACATTTGTGATGAAATGTCTGAATCGCACAAGGCAGGTGCCTGAGTACATATATGTTATGCAATATTCCCATTTTTCAAATTTGCTTTTCTTGATTTTAATTCATCAATTTGGTTAGGTTTAGGGTAAGTTTTAGGGTTAGTTACAAGTCCATTTTACATTTCTTCAAACTTGAAAAAATATGTCATGTCAGAATGGAAAAAGTGGCTACCATTCAGACATGAGTCGCCATATAAATTTCCATAAAATGGAAACAAAAATACATACACCCACCTTGCAAAATTGCAGGGGATCAACTTAGAATATATCAACATGGCAGAACATATACCAAATGGCATACAGAGATAACAGAATCTACCAGACGATGTCTGGAATCAGACAACAGAGACTACTCTTTCAAGAGTGGAACAACCCAGTACCCAGAAGTTGCATCTAGAGCAGTAAAATACTTGGCACCAGCCAACTGGCTAGTAATTTCTTCTAAAGTAGGCATTTGATAGTGTTCCCAGGGGGTCTAGGCAAATTCTAACCTCCCCATTCACCATCGAGTTGACCCATTCTGTAGGTTCATCAACTTTTCGTATTATGTTTAAATTTATCCATACGGTCTAACTCATTCTTTACTTTTTCTCTTAAGCTCACTGATAATTTTCTAGCAGCATGCACGACTGGTTTAACTTCGGGCTTTATCTGAATATTATACTCATACATGAAGTAACCTTGGTTGTTGAAAATGTCACTAAATCCTTCCAATAACTTAGTAGAATTGCTAGTTTGCTCCAATTTATTCACTGTCATTATAACTTTATGGGTTATGTTCTTGTATTTGCAATTCAGCTGACACCGAACTGGAATACTCTTTCCCCCATACGCATTTAATCTTACTTTCGTCAGTTCAAACACTTTTCATGGAGTTTTTAGGGAATTATAAGTTTCCATAGGCATTACATTTACTTGGGCACCAGTGTCTAATTTAACTTTAAAGAGATCACTATTTTCAATCAATAAATTGACAGATATTTCATCCTTTGCATCACTACACTTATTTTCAATTACCCCGATAACAAAATCACTGTCCACACGGGGAACATCTATTTCATGCACTGTCCTACTTCACATTTGTGAGAAATGATTCATACTTTACCTTTTGCAGGCACGCTTGCTTACCCCCATGTTTACGACCACAGCTGCTACACAACACTGATGTAGGGTTCACATATTTTTGTTGTCTTTGTTTGCCTTGTGTTTTGTCCTATGTTTTGTCTTGTGTTTTGCCTTGCTTCTGGTACTTTCCACTCTTGTGCATTGAGTGTATCGTCTGGTCACTTTCTGCAGCGAGGTATTTCATCTGACGTGTAGATATTTCAATTCCCCTGGCAATAGTATTGGCTTTCTGTAGATCCAGGGTTTCAGCTTGTAAGAGCTTTTCTTTAATTTGTGAGTTGTTAGTGCTGCAAACAATTCAATCTTGTATAATTTTGTATCTTAGAACTGTCACATTTACAATAAGCTTCGAACTTATTGAATAATGCTTCGATTTTGTCTTTCTCTGCACTTTTTAGGGTCCAAGTATTGTAAATATCCCTCCCTTTTTGCCCAATATACAGCAGAAAATAACCGCATTGGTGCTTTTCCTCTTTCTCTGCGAGTGGGCCCTGAAGCATTAACTCCATTGTCTGCTTCCATCTCTTCTGCCATCTTCACATTTTATTTTTGGCATTGATATGACTTTTGAAGTTGGGACATATTAATTCAGACAAATATTAAGTCTCCAAAACAAGATAAATGAAAATTTAGAGGACTTTCACTTACTAAAGTCAATAGCAAAATAAATCAGTCGAAAGGCTGAGAAAGGAGAGGATTTTCGAGTTTTAAAGCATTTTAAATGGGTAAATGTTTATTTTGCATACTTGCTTTTGCAGTTTTGCCGTCAATTGGCATGCACTACAGTTTGTGGTTTTGCAAATGTGTAGTTCATCCTGTGGTCAATAACAACATTGACTAATCTTAAAAATTGTTTTAGTATTAATTCAAATACTTTATATAGAATAAGAAATAACATATTTAATCTCAAAAACTTCATAGTATAAAAATACTGTTAAAAAACAGTCGGGAGACATTTCGGGAGACGTTTAAGATTGAATTTTAGAGTAAATCAAACCTAAACGATTTTTGGGGAGTATAATTGCGAGGGGGTTCTGCATGCATGTATTTCTAGTTGAATATATTACTTGTTCTACCAACGAAGAGTTCCAAAAGAGGATGGACTCCATATTTGGGGGGTTGTCTGGTGTCCATGTTATCGTTGACAACATATTGGTGACGAGATCAACAATAAAAGAGCACCATGAGAGGCTATGTGCGACATTGATATCCACGAGAAAACATGGTGTAAAGTTTAATCTGATAACAAAGGATGGATTGAAGCCAGACCCTTCCAAAGTGGCGGCACCACTGATCTAATAATAGACTGGATAGAGCTTCTGTAGAATACAAAAATGAAGCCAGGTGCAAATCTACTTCTGGTTACCACTTTGCAGCAAAAACAATATGGAGTTATATTGTGAAACGAGTCAGCGAGGCTGGTAAACGCAATTTTGAGACATTTCCAAGTGCTGGACTAAATCGTTGATCCTGTAATAAAAAGAACAAGATATTTCATTTCTTTTGGAGAGATATTTTTGTAGATTTCGTTAAAAAATCGTCACTAAAGACGTTTAACAAGTTGCATATGGGAACTCTATATTGCGGCCAAAACTCTCTGGCAAGTGGTCTTTCGTGATAGCATTTTCACTAACCAAATACTTGGGCTGGATAGAATTTTCAATCATTGGATTAAACGAAAGGCAAACAATTTATTTAAAGTATTTGTGTCTCTCAATCAAGCAGAAAAGTATAGAATAGTTGGTGTTGCTCTCATGTTATGTTCTGTTATGAACATTAGCAACAAAAGCTTACGTATATTGCATTTTGTGAGCCTAATTGGAGTTTTGGTTTTTGTTCTTGACCGATTTCACATTTAAATAATATATAAGTGGGTTCTTTTCTAAAACAAGCTTTGTATCATTTCATGTTAACAGTTTTGACTGTTTATGAACAAAAGGTATAATGATTCTCCTTCCATATTCACTAAATGGGCATTGTATAAAATTACGGCGGTTGACTGTTGTGTAAAACTACCTGAAAATACAATGAGAACTTCGACTTTAGAGCGAAGGCCCAGACGATTGTATAAAATTGTTTGTGCTCAATAAAAATTTCATTTATAAACTTTTAAATAATTGTTGGTTCCTAAAGGAACCTTTCTTTCAAATCGAGGACAGAATGTTGAGTGTTGTGCTGTTACTTAAGCAATCAACAGCACATATTGAAAATCCTCAATCTCAAATAGAGAAACAAAAAAAAGCAGAAGGGAGGAAAACTAAAAACTATGAGGCTGGCATGAACCTTGGTCGCACTTGCTATAAACTGTATGTAAAGGGCTGCCCATTTACTGATTATGAAGAAGATGTTTTAATTCTAATGCAAGCAAAAGCTAAAATTGGTAACCTTAACCACTCAAGGTAATTCCCTCCAGCATTCTTACCTCGCATTACCAAAGAGGTACAAAGCAGAACGAAGCAATTTATAACTAGCAAACTGTAATGACCTCAACTCACCGAAGATATACAAAAGTGTTTAATGAAAATACTTCAAGCCTTATATACAAATCAACAACAACACGTTGAAAATGCAATACTAATTCAAGCATACTAATTATACCAGATACTACATTTCTCCTTTTTTCCAAAGAAGGAAAATTACTAAAGAATAAAACTACTATGCAATGAAACTATACTGTTCGAATGTCTTTCAGTTCCCATTAATTCTCTTAATTTAAATTATAACTAAATCTGGGTTTTTTTTACGATTTTCTCTTTTGCTAAATAATGTTTATACTTAAGTGTTCAGGTTGTATAATCCGCCAAATACGCTGGTTTCTTCCTGTCTCTTCTTGATCTTCTTGGTGGTGGTAATTCAGGTTGTGGTTTCTCGGTTTGTGGGATTTATGGTTGTGATAATTCAGCTTCAGCTTGCGGAACTTCAACTGTGCTATTGCACTCGCCACCCGGTGTATACTCTTGATTATCCGTTTCTTCCTCAAGATTCTTCATCAAGTTTCTCTCTCATTATCTGGAATTATTTCTTCTTCATCGGTATGTCCTCAATGTTCATTTCCACTAACTAACAAATTCACAAGTTTGTACTGGCTTGCGTCACGATAGACTTCCCGACCATCTTTAATTCGTTTGGCTGCGATGCTTGATCCATCAACACGAGTTACAATATAGAAGGCCGGTTCGTATGCGGTTGACCATTTGTTTGTTTTCTTCTGCTTCAAGAGGACATGGTCACCAACGATGAAGTTGTGCTCTTTAACCTTTTTTGTAAGCAAGTACGGGTCATCTGGTATGGGTGATTGTGGTATCTTCTGAATTCTTAGGATCTGATGATCTAACTTGATGGTCCAATTTGGTCCTCACTGTTCTATTCATCATTGCTTGATATGGCTTTGCACCGGTTGCTGGGTGTGGTGTTGATCTTGTTCTGACCTTCTGACCTTGTAGGCGTGCGATCTTCTCTGTCTTGTTCAGAAGTTTCATAAAACTTTCCACCTCACCGTTTGCTTGTGTGTGTCCTGGGGTAACCCGGTGGTGGTTAAATCCTTTGGTCTCTGCAAACTCTTCAAATTCTTTGGATTGGTGGTCCGTTGTCGCAAGCTGTCTAGGGGTTCCATGAGTGGCAAACATGGCTTTGAGTTTCTCTTTCGTTTGGGAGAAAGATGTTTAGCTGACTCTTGCGACTTCGGGATATCTTGTTCGTTTGTCGATAGCTACAAGATTATAATGACCATCGGGATATGGTCCTCCAAAGTCCACAGCAATCACATCCCATGGTTTCTTCGGTATCACTGTTGGTTTTACCGGTTCTTGCTGATGTTGCTTTGTAGTGACTTAACATTCAAAACATGGTCCAACAATCTGTTCCACCATTGTGTTCATGATCGGAAACCAATACTTCTCACGAAGCATTTGTTTGGTCTTGGTCATGCCCAGGTGTCCTAAGTGATGTGCTGCTCTGACAACTTTCCTCTGTAGCGGTGTGGGAATAACAATCTGGTCCATCCGGAAAATGATGCCATTCACAGAATACTGCTCGTATCGTATACCATAGAAAGGAATGATGTCAGGGTCCTTCCTGTATTGCTCCCAATCTCCTCTTAAGATCCTCTCGGACAGTTTCTGGAGTTGGATATCTTTCTGTGTCTCTTCTAGAATGTGATCAAGTACAACAGCATGCTCTTCAGTAACAACTTGTTTGACAACTCTCTCTACGGTGTCTCGACCGGTCTCTGGTAATGGATGTCTTGATAGGAAGTCGAGTGGATCTGCTTCGTCCTTGCCTGGTTTATACACAAGTTCAAAGTCAACATCTTGCATACCCATCACCCACTTTTCGATTCTTGGAGGAGGCTTTATGGTAGCTTTGTTAAACAGTGGAATTAGTGGCAGTGATGATCTTGAACCGTGGTGCCCCGAGGAGGTAGATGCTGAATCTGTTCTTGGCCCAGTGTACTGCTAAGGCGTCCTTTTCGGTCTGACTATACAGTTTCTCAACTTCCGTCATCGTAAGGCTGATAAAATTAACTGGCTGCAGTCCCTTCTCGGTCCCCTGGAATATTCCCGCAGACAGTCCCTCATGATAGCTGGCTTCGACTCTCACAATTATTGGTCTAGTTGGATTGAAGAAGGCCACAGTGCTTTCGCTGGTGATGCTCGCTTTGACTTTTCTGAATGCTTTTTCTTCCTTCAACCCCCATTGGAACTTGACATCCTTATGGGTTAATGCTCTCAGCCATGCAGTAAGCGATGAACTTCGACAAATAACTGGTCATACCCAAAAAGCTTCGAACCGCCTCCTTTGACTCAGGAGGTTTGCTTTCCTGGGCCGCTCTGATCTTTTCTGGGCTTGGTTTGAGTCCGTCTTGGGTGAATCTGTGCCCAAAGAAGTCGATTTCTTTAACACAAAACTGGCATTTCTTGAGATTGAATGTGATTCCAAAATCAGCTGCTCTCTGCAACACAGTTTCCAATGCTTTGTCGTGCTCCTCAGTATTTCTTCCACCGATCAAGATGTCATCTCTCTGGCTAAGACATCCCCGTATGTCCCCAAATATGCGGTACATTGCTTCGTCAAACAGGTCTTGCGATGATTTTGCCCCGAAGATCAATCTCTTCGCTCTCATGTTGCCCCATGGGGTGCTGAAGGTTGCAATCATTCTTGACTCAAGATCCAGTAGGAGTTGATGGTAGCCTTGTCTCATATCAAGTTTGGAGAATGCGGAACAATCGTGGAATTTGTAAATGAAATCTTCGACGGTGGGCCCTTGTATTATTCGATGTCTCTCCATGAACTGGTTGGGTACCCTTAGGTCGACGCTGGCTCTAATCATGTGTGGTTCTAATTGATCCCTATCCATTCCACTGAACCTTGGCTTTGGTTGTACTACAAGTGGTGAACACCATGTCACTGGTACTTCTTCAAATATGTCCTCTTCAATACATTGTTCCAGCCATTTCTTCAGTGGTTTCTGTAAATAATAAGGAACTGGTCTTGGCTTTTGAGCAACTGGATTTGCTTCTGGCTTCATGGTAAATTTGGTGTAAATGTTATTGTCATTCTTTATGTCTCTAATCTTCTCAATGCCCTTGAACACTTGATTATACCGATCAGTGATTTCCTTGATTTGTGGATTGTTGTCTTTATTCTCTGTGACCATTTTGATTCCCGTTGCTGGGTCTGCGATTCTCATGTTGTTCTTCTGTGTGAACGAACCATCCTCTATGATCTGCAGCATTCCCAGTTTGATCAAGGTATTCTTGCCAATAAGTGGAGGTTAATTTATCCTGCCCTTGACTACGACCAATCTTGCCACCGTCCCACATGTCTTATTCTTAACTGTCGCTTGGAACTCTCCTTTCACAGCCAACTTGCTTTGCAAAGTGTTCAGTTTTGTCTGACTGGATTGTACCATTGGTTGGTCTTTACCACATCGGTTCACTAGTGTTCGTCCATCAAATTAACTTCTGCCCCACTATCCGGTTCGGCTCTGACTTTGACATCCTCAATATGTATGGTCACCGTCTTATTATAATTTCTTGACTTGTTTAAGATGTCTTACTGCTCGACAGAAAAATTCTAGTTGACACTCACTTATGCAAAAAAGAGGAATTTAAATGGTGGTATCCAATACAGATAT
The DNA here is from genome assembly GCA_016169945.1 of Trachythela sp. YZ-2020. NCBI lineage: Eukaryota > Metazoa > Cnidaria > Anthozoa > Malacalcyonacea > Clavulariidae > Trachythela > Trachythela sp. YZ-2020. The sequence continues at coordinate 4,514,619 of JADLSH010000350.1, forward strand.
CTGTCAGAAACTAGTCAAAATGTTTAACTGGTGATCTAATTACGAAAAGCTGGTTGTTGCTACAGCCTTGTGGAAACTACACCTGACAAGTCTTGTTGGTTTCTCTGAAACAAGGTTTGCTAACAGCCAGAGACAAGTTTACATAAACATACACCATGAGTTTCCAGCAATAATGCTCAGAAGCTCAGATTATGGATGCAATTAAGAATCCAGATGCTAAAACAACAGAGAAAGGGGATCAAGCAAGATAATTGAAAGGGGAAATTTTTAATGTTCATTTCCTTCTGAACCAGGACTAGCAGATGCTTATCTGCAGTTTGGTGCTGTGGTGAATGCAGGAGTGGATCCAGTCGCTTGGCTGACCAATGCACTATACTGCACTCGAATTAGTACATTTAGGAGGCTCCTAAAATTTTGAAATCTAGGACCTCGGAAATGCAATTTCCTGCGTGCTGAGGGAACGTTTCATTCAAATTTCTACATGGAAATATTACCGAATTTTCACAAAATAAAGGCTGAATATTAGGATTTGTACGCAATAAACAACACTTATATAACTATGTTACTTGATCAAGCATCGACCATAAAACAGCTGGTTTATATAAATTCACCGTATTTACTTACACACCAGTTTATACATTCTCCCCACAACAATAAAGAATAACGGAAAGTAGAGGCATAACCATTTTTTACTGTACAGAGGCAGTAAAAAACTAATCATACGCCACATTTCCCACGTAAAACAAATCAGAATGACAGAATCTTGAAATCAACAACGCATCATAACATGACCATTATGACCAACCGGTATATAGATCTTTATCTTCCAAAGCTCCATACAAAGTTCAGTATCTTCCAAGAGCAGCACGATTACATGATCATAGAATAGTAATGTTCAAAGTATTAAGTATAGTATAGTATCTTCCAACAGCAGCACGACGACACGATCATCACATAATGTTAAAAGGAAAGCATCTTTTATTTAAAGGCAGCAGGATGACGGGATCATTGTATAATGTTCAAAGGAAAGTATCTTTTACTTAAAGGCAGCAGGATGACAGGATCACCACATAATGTTCAAAGGAAAGTATCTTTTATATAAAGGCAGCAGGATGATGGGATCATCACGTAATGTTCAAAGGAAAGTATCTTTTATTTAAAGGCAGCAGGATGATGGGATCATCACATAATGTTCAAAGGAAAGTATCTTTTACTTAAAGGCAGCAGGATGATGGGATCATCACATAATGTTCAAAGGAAAGTGCATTTTATTTAAAGGCAGAACGATGACAGGATCATCACATAATGTTCAAAGAAAAGTATATTTTATTTAAAGGCAGCACCATGACAGGATCATCAAATAGTAATGTTCAATGAAGGAAAGTATATTAAACTACAGCCGATTCAGGTTGAGTGTTTTGCGAAAGTGTTGGTCACGTTGGCAACAAGCCGTTGCCCGTCTAGAAATGCCCATCAGCGTATCGTCGAACACCATGGAATTTCTTAGGCTTTTCCAGGAAGCCTATACTTCTGTTAACCCTGCGACAGGCCGACCTCTCGAAGTTGGGGATACCATTGTTATGGACAATTGTACTATACATCATCACGAAGGGGAACACATTCTATGAGATTTCCCGAATGATCTGAACATCGAACTGGTGTATATGCCAGCTTACAGCCTGGATTTTAATCCTGCTGAATATGTTTTTGGCAAATTGAAATATTTGCTCAAGTACCGATGTTGGGAAATTACAAACACTGAGTTAAAGAATGCACTATACACGGCTGTCAATTTCATAACACCTGGTGACATGCGGGCTTTCTATGAGATTACTGGCTATTTAGAACCATTGCCTTATTTACTGGAAATTAAACTTATAAAACTACTATTTTTACACTTTAATATAAACGTTATCACTCAGTCCGCTTTAATATGGACTACCTACTATACTTAAATACTTAATTGCTACATAAAGTATGAGAAAAATATATCAATCAAAGTTGCTTATTCTCAATTTTTGTTTGTTTCTTAGCATTGATTTTTAATTATATTAAAGAAAGATGAATTAAACTTTGATATGGCACTATGCACACTTTCTTACTCCTTTTTTCTCACGATTTTTAAAACAAACAACAGTAAATAAGTCAAAGGTTTTTGTATTTTTGTATGGCTATGATATAAATTCGTTATGCAAGCTCAGCAAGGTTCAGTATGTATTGAGATGAGATCATCTTTTTTCTGATCATCATACATTTAACAACAATTTAATATGGAGAAATAACAATTTCAATATTAGCAGTTAGTTCTCACAATATCTCGTATGGAAACGACGACATTATAAGAAGTTACGACCTTGACTAATCAACTAGCGAGTATTGTCTATTTACTATGGTCTATGTTTTGTATAAACATACAATATTTACACTAATTACTTTCTTGTTAAAAGCATGTTCTATATAAAATATTTATAATTTGTGCATTCATATATGTCGGTTTAATATTTTTTATTTAGTGCATGAATGAATGAATGAATGAATGACTTTATTTAAGTGTCAATGTGTTTAGCTTTAACAGCTAATTGGGGACACTATTTACATTATGAAGTAATAAACTAGAATAACTAGTACTTAAAAATTAGCTAAAAATTACAATAATAAATATATATATATGTTAGAACATATAACACAATTTTTACAATTGTATTCAATTAAACTCTCAAGATCCTTTTTCCTAATAGTTATTTTAAAGGACTCTAGACTAGGTTTTTCTCTGTCTTCTTTATCTAGCTTTGACCATATATATGGCCCGCAGTATCTAAGATTATATTTACCGTATTTTACTGTGTTATATCTAGGTATATTAAAATCAGCATTTCTTAAGTTGTAGCGATTGTTAGGTTGGCTAAAGAGTTCTGAAATATGTTCAGGACTTAAATTTGTTTTTACTTTATACATCAAAATGGCGATATCTTGCAGTCGTCTGTTATACAAAGTTGACAAGTTTGCTCTTTCGAGAAGTTCTTGATATGAGGGCGAATTACTTGTATTAAATATTGCTCTTAGTGCTCGTTCTTGAACTCATTCTAATTTTCTCATATCTGAAGCCCTGCAGAAGTGCCACACCAGGTGACAATACGTTAAATGAGGTAAAATCGCCGACTTGTACAGCTGTAGCTTGGCTGATGTTGGGATGAGTTTACGAAGTCTTAAAATTACGTTTACTCTTTGACTACTCTTTTTACAAGCCAATGTGATGTGTTCATTAAAAGTTAGCGTATCGTCCACGCCTACGCCCAATATTTTAAGTTCGTGTGTGGTGGTTATTTGATATCCGTCAATGTTCAGCGATACAACATCATCATCGTTATTAATTCCATTCTTTGCCTTCGGTTTTAATGTTATTGTTTGATACTTATCGAGGTTAGCCTTTAATAGGTTTTCTTTATACCATTCAGATGCAACAACCATGTCACGATGTAGATCTTCCTTAACTTTTTTAACTTGCTTGTCCACAGTATAAAGTTGATGATCATCCGCATATAGATAAAGGTTGGGATTCTTCACTTGTAGAGGCATATCATTTTGAAACAAATTCCACAATAAAGGTCCAAATGACGAGCCCTGTGGACATCCTCGGATTACATCTTGCATCCTTTTGTTATAGAAATGCACATGTATATACCTTTAAAAAACAGTATAAATACAACAAAACTTGAGATTGCATACAATATCAAATGTTGACAAACATTGCTGTCAACAATGACTGTACAAATGCAAATATTATTTACTTCTGTCTGCAGTATTTATAGCTTACATGTTATAAAACGTAACTTTACTGTGTTTCGACAAATTACCGCACGAAAAAGCTGATTTGCATGGACTGAACTTACAGACTTTTTTGGTGTGTCCAAGTGTAAGATGGCAGTTGCCACACATGGTTAGTGTTCCAATATTTTTAGACGATGCTCGACAAATTTTCTCATCAAACGTTTTAATTTTTTGCTCGCTCAAATAATGTCCTTCGTGATCGTGTTTGTTTTCCTGGGTTGGCGCCTCCAGAAATGCTACAAGTATTACTAATTCCTTCAATCGATGATGAAGTACATGCTCCTGGTGACTCTAATTCAATTGCGTTGATTTTTATGGTCTTCTCCTTTGGTAAAATACCTCTAATTTGAAAATTAAAGTACGAAGGTGACAAGTCCACTTCAAGATTATCTTCTACAGTCCATCGTAAAGATGCCGCTTTTGAAGAAAGAACCTCATTTCGTATACAACTCCTCTTCTAATAGATATACCGGTGTTATTTGCTTACTAGAGTAGTAATTGTAGGCAACTTTGATTTGGATCAATGACATATTGTATAGATTTACATGTAAAGCGAACAAGCTAACATGTGTTTGTTTCAATCACAATAGAACGGCTCTTTGCTCACGTGGCAACGTCTATCAATCAGCCTAGAAACGTCACAATGTAACGCCCCCAACGAACGAGACCAACACTTCCACAAAACACTCAACCTGAGTCGGCTGTATATTTATGCATTGTTCGTAGCAGTTGCTTGTTATCTTCATGGTCATCAAGGATGTCGAGAAATTGCATTCTTGTAGGGTTCTGCCTGGTGAAAGTATTGAGGACTTCTTCATTATTAATGGTTATGCCGTGGTTGATATGCATCTGAGCAAGCCCATTCAAGCTCTCAGTAACCATGGTGTTTCATAGCCAAGTTTTCATTCTGCGAAGGGCGGAAACAGATCGTTCACATTCACATGTGGTAACTGGTACGACTGCAAGAATCTTCAGAGCAGTAAAAATGTTTGGAAATGCAAGTTCGTTACAGTTCCGTAGAGTATCAGCAACCGAGTCATACTCAACCTCTTCAAAGCCTTTTTTCCAACTAGTTTCCCATAACCCTAATTCAGCGTGGATTGAGCAACAGTTGCACATATCATCGATGTAATCTGATGCGAACTTCATAAACTCTTTCTTCCAATCAATGCCTTTGCACTTGAGGAATATGCCGGGAATAATGTGGCATCCATTGTAGAGGTCACACATTTCTGATGGCAATCGAAACTCGATTTGTTCAATGAGGTGATCAATAAGTGGGATGGTTAATTTCACTCAGTAGTAATCACGGCTGGTGGCAACATGGTAATTCTCACAAGTAGTTTGAACTGTACATATCCGAGGGACCTTTACATTCACCTTTACATTCTTTGCCAACTTGAGCGCTTTGTCATAGTATTTGTCGTGAATTTGATCGACTGAATCGCGACCGAATTTTAAAAAAGTTCAAAAACTCTCCTTCCATTGTGAAACTGACATTTTGAATAGTTCACAATATTATCTCCATTGTATTAATATGAATTAATTTTTTCATTGATGAATTCAACAGTGTTGTGAAATAACAAATAGGTTTTTGAATTTAATATTATTAAACCTTCCTTTTCTAGACAATAGGCTGCCACAATTGCGATAGCACAGGTTCTTGTTTCCTTATTAAGTGATTGTTCTTGTAAGAGGAGATTTTTACAAATGAAATCTCTATTCACATTCAACTGCATATACTCTAAGCTTTGGACGATGGCTTCAAACACCTCCACGATTCCATCAAGGGAAGATATCCATTCAACCCAGCATGTCGTTGAAGGAGCTTTCAGCTTTTGACGCTTCAAACCAATCTCAGCGATTTTTTCTTCAAGAGGTGAGTGTGTTGGGGAGATGGACTAAAAAAACTTGAAATCTTCCTTGCGTACCCTAACATATGCGTTACTGAAGGAAGCTGACATGCTTTGGCAACAACAAGATTCAAGTGATGGCTGGAGCAATGGATATACAACGCTTTCAAATTCTTGTTTAAAATACGACCAGAAACTCCCTTTGATTTGCTAGACATTACACAGGCACCATCATAACCCTGACCACGACAATTTTCAAGCGGTAAGCCGACTTCTTCCAATGTTTTTCGCTAAGGCCTCGCCCGTCATCCCTTCGCATTCTACAAATTTTATAAACCGTTCGTTAATTTCTTTACTGGAATCTACATATAGAAAAACAATTGGCATTTGTTCCGTACTACTGCAGTCTGTTGCCTCATAGGGCAATTACTGTCTTTCATTTCTGAGATTTGGTTCCCGCAGATATTGATAAGCTTATTCTGAATCATCTTAGAACAGTAAGTAGCATTCTTCCTCCCAGTTTCAAAATGCTGCGTAAGCGGTGTGTCACCATTTGAAAGTTTCCAGGATTAGTGGAAGAATAATTATGTTAGTCGTCACAATACCCCCTTAGTGACATATTCTGCCTACCAGCTAAGATGACTGTTTTGGTGATAGAAGCCAGGATATCTCTGTTGTATTGGATATGAGCACTTCTCAATTTATCGGCTTGCTCATCTATGCCTTTTGTTTCACCCATCATCACGCTTCTAAACTGCACCAAACACAACATGGAATCAAGATGGATCTCCGAATGTTTCTGATGATGTTCTAGTTTTGTAACAGCACTTTGCCAATTGGTTAATGACTCCTTGAATAATTTTGACAATTTTGACCCGTTATGTCCAGTTTTATGGCTTCAGTTGACGGTCCTAGGTAAAAATGCAAGAATACAGAATTAATATGTGATGAAAAATAAAACAACATACCACACTACCATACCACATATGCCTACTTAGTCTTAGTTTTCTCTTTTCACCAAAACATTAACAGATTGTATCGTTGGAACTGTATCATCGCAGATAAAAAAATATTCACATGGAAATAAATTTTACTACTGATGATGTGACACATGTAACTAGGATAGATCACAAAAAACCTGATCCTGAAACCGTCAATGACATGTTTCTCGATGTGTGAGAAAGAACAAATACGATTTAAAGGTTGAACAACGCAACCCAAAATATTCAGTATAAAATGTTCAGTTAAATACGTTCAGTTCAAAGGTATGGCATTTCACACCATTTGTCGATTTATTGTTGCATTGTTTTTAAGTTTTAACTCACATTTCAGTGTGGTCGGTGGAGGATCACACTCCATTTTAATGATTGTGCCATCAGCAGTGGTCACTTGGTCCACAGAAGGTTATTTGGCTGCTGCTGGAAGAATTTTTTTTTACATCCTGACCTTCAGGCACAGGAGGCTCTACAAAAGAAAATATGCAACACATACAGTGCAAAGACCATAACCATGAAATGGCTACAGATCCTCCATTTTGGCATTAACACCGCACATGAAGTAACTGATTCGTAATTAAGTTTATCTTATGCACTGTTTAATGAAAGGAAATTATATTCTTGTTCTTCAGAGCAACATATAGTATGTACTTGGCATTTCTATAGGCTATATGTAGCTATGTAGAACAAAATAATTCCCTTATACCTGTAATTACACTATATAAAACCATATCAACCAATTTTGCACAATGCCCATGCTTTGCTATGTTTTATGTCTAATAGACGAATACCAAACGATCTTACTCTGTGGAAAGAGTTGCGCGTTATGTTAATATTATTGGTCTTTTGTGTAAGTATAGTAAGTACATGCTTACAAACAGTACTAATATGAGCTTTAAGGTATAATCTGCATACCTTTAGAAGAAATGTTGTCCTTCTACATGGCTTCAGGTCTAAATAGGTCAGTAATTTTTTCGTTGCTGAGGTGCGTTTGCCTTGAATTCCACAAGCAGTACAACATGATTTGGCTGGAAGCTCTCATTCATTCCAGGAAGAGTATGGATGCCATGAGTTGTCCACATTAGAATTAGTTGAACTAGTTTTTCTGAATACTTGTTATATGGTAGTCGAGGCAGTACTGTTGCATTTTGGAATTGGGAGTATTTGGTCCCCTTCCCAACTTTTCTGGGTAAACTGAAATAACACTCATTCCTACGGTGGCCCACAAGTGCAACATCAAATATTAAACGAAACATCAAATATTAAACGAAACATCAAATATTAAACGATCACATCAAATATTAAACGATCACATCAAATTAAAATTCATCACACCGAATTAAAATTCATCACATCATATTAAAATTCATCACACCGAATTGAAATTCATCACACCGAATTAAAATTAATCACACCGAATTGAAATTCATCGCACCGAATTGAAATTCATCACACCGAATTGAAATTCATCGCACCGAATTAAAATTCATCACACCGAATTTAAAAAATTTTTATTGGATGTTCAGCGGTGACTCGATGATTCCATTGCAACTTCATGTACACAATATTGAATACGACTAATCTAAGCCTTGAACACCTGCAGAATTTCAGGCGGTTCAGTGCGGAAGACAGACACGCTTGTGAGCAACTGAGCATGAAACAGTGTTTCCACATGCAAGGATTTATCCTTGCAAAAGGAATTATCGCTCTTTGCAAGGAAAAATGCAAGGAATTAAATCTCACAAGGAATTTACAAGGATTTTTATCATATTTTTTAAATAGTGTAAATTCAAATATTCCCAATATCGCATAAATATAAAATGCAGTGAAGTCGCTTCCATATACATGAAATTGTATAATATAGCGGGTGTGTGAAGAAAAACACACTAATATAGTAATATTTGACCACATACACGAGAAAAAAAGTCGAACAAAACCTCGCGAACATTTTGCGCGAATAAGTACGGGAATTATCAATTATGGCGACAAATTAGGCAAATAAAGTGATACGTATTTACCGATTTCACATACGTGTTGTTGAGCGTGGTATTTATAATTATCTTAATCATCTTATAAATAGGTATGAGTCAGATGCCGTCGTCGATCCGTCATCAAAATACATTAGCAAGTAATAGGAAGGCCTACATTATGGTTCTTGTTACGCTAAAAAGCTGTTTAGAACTTGAAAAATCATTAACGTCTGCAAGGAAAAATAGAAGGAAATTTAGAGATTTTTGCAAGGAATTTTGCCCGAAAATATGGAATTCTCAAGTTAAAAAGAAGGATTTTTTTTTTGGATGTGGAAACACTGGCATGAAATGAATTGACAACTTGACTTATGTTTTGCCGAACGTGTGGAGCGAGTGTTTCTGAAGAAGCACATTTTTGTTCGAAATGTGGATGTGGTAAGTATTTCTAATATATTTTTGTTAAATACTAAATGAAAATTATATGTAGATTGACAAGATTTCAGGCATCCCAAACTTGGATTAAAACTTTTTATTCGTAGTGCATATGCAGTTATAGATTTCTACTAAGTTTATAAACTGTTTCTATATTATTTTGCTGAATAAATAGCGCCTTGATGAGATTAAACCATGGATTAAACATAAACAGTTTAAAAATCTGACAATAGTAGCGATGACATGCATAACATGTGCTACACTGATCTAAAAGAATGACTGGATAGCGCTACCCCTGTTGTTGACTGGTCCTTCAAGAGAATAGAAATCAGCAACTACAAAAAACCTATCATTATTTTTTTAACAGCAGGGGTGTTGTAGAGTAAAAGTACAACAATTCGGGTTAAAAAGGGGTTAACATTCATTATACCGTGGTCTACTAATTTCTCCTGACGAAGGGCCTTTGCTCGAAACGTTGATATTTTTATATCTTTCAGGAACACAAGCAACCTACATTAGAAGATTTATACATTAAGTATGTTGGGGGGGGGGGTGGTAAGAGTGTAGGGGTAGTCATAAGATTTTTGCAGGCATACGAGGGTCAGGGGCCGGGTTTCAAGAAAATTGTTAGCTGAAGAGGGTCAGGAATTTTTGGAAGATGCAGCTTTCATCCCCTCCCAATTTATTAAACTAAAGTAAAAATGCAGCACATAATGTGAACTTATATGTAGAGCGAGGTATTTTAAATTGTATGAAAGAGGTAAGAAGACACTGAAAAGGCAGTTTCTAACAATATAGAGGTATACAATCGGTCCCTTTAAAGCATATAAAACATTGTTCTTCTTATAACGACCTAAAATGCTGTTCAAACTATTTTTAAATTGTAGAACACATATTTAAAGCAAAAAAATTATACCCTACTATAATACATTAGACAACCCTTGCTTCACCTGATAGAGTGGGCAATTTCCTGTAATAGACTTGACTGGAAGAACATACAGTACATGTGTATATACCAGTGAGGGTAGTTTTTGTATTGCATACAACAATCAGCAGGGGACAGGAGTCTTCACAGTACTGGAGGATGCAGGGGTTAATATTGTCTATTAAATGTATTCGAAAGGATATCAATCGGTCCCTCATTAATCACTTATTTTTGGCTTAACTGTATTTTTTATACTTTATGTAACTAATTCATTAGTTTAGTTATATTTTGAGATCAGTGTATGACTAACCTTAACATTACAAAGGCAGGGTGTGTCAAGGGCAAAAACAGTTCTAATGACAGCTTCTTGTATATTTTTAAATGTAGAAAATGTACAAAAAATGTAAGTAAAAACCAATGCAATGATTTCCCCTTGACAAGTAAAAGTGCTCGGCATACAGTACATACATTAGATAAATACAGAGTAAAATATAAAACTAGGGCACACATCACAGTGCATTGCATCTTAATGGGTTAAATCTGTATTTATCAAAAAACAAATCTTTTGAAGGATATGACTTTATGTTTTAGCTCAGGAAAAAGCTCCACCAATATTGGATACCGGTAGACAAGAGCCAAGGAGTGATTTACAAAATCGAGGTTTGTACAGTATCATTCCAGTGATATGCTCTTAACGTACATATGATCCCAAAGGACATGTTAATGTCACGAAGGACATGTTAACAGTAAAACCTTAAAATAGTAGTTAGTATTCTTACTTCCTTATTACAAACTGTCACCTATTCTTGCAGATAATGTTCCTAAGGAAATATCTCGTGATAAGAAAAAAGTGAAAACATTCTGTGAGTTCCAAAAAGCGAAAGGGAAGCAGTGGAAAACTTTGGTATCGAAAGCAATTGGAAAGAAGAAGAATCCAGATGGCAATGTCTAAATATCTATTGGCCTTTACAAATGGAATTTAAAGCATATGAAGCTGAAGCCAAAACGGGTGGAAATCGTTTCACAGCGATTGCTATGATGAAGAGGAAGATTATATGCTTCTTTTAGACGATGGCAAAGAAGCTCTATTCCTTCCTGGCTCTCATAAATAATTCTTTTCACTGAAGAAATATCGGGAAGACCTCGGCAAGGACTATAACAAGATTATTTTATTTTTATGTACAAGAAGTGATTTTAGCGTACATGAAGATGGTGAAGATAATGGCAGCGGCCCATCAACCAGCAAAAGATCACGACTACAGGAATACTTCAACAATGATAGTGATTGGATGACAGAAGAATATCCTGAAAATGATAACCATCATTCTCCAATGCAGAGCACTGAAACATATCATGGTGACGGTATGGGTGAAGTTAATGGCACACAAGAAATTGAACTGCACGTCAACAGTGACGAGACCCTTGCCAGAGAGCTACAGTTACAGCTAGACAACGACCACACAATGAATATCACGCCAACTTTTAAAAGCAATAATGAAACAGGAGAAAGTGTCTCGTCCCAAAGTTTATGTCCTGACCTTCCCACTTTGGTAAAAGAGATGGAAAAGAAAGTGGACAGATCAAGTCAATTTTTTCTCGTGGTCCGACGCGGTGCAGCATTTCTCAGGTCATTGTCCCTATGGCAGCGAGCATGTAAAAAATCATCTCCACAGAAGCTTCTACGTGTCAGATATATGGGCGAAAATGGGATCGACTCGGGAGCGATGTCAAAGGAGTTTTTGTCAGATGCAGTCTCACAAATGGGGCCTGCCATGTTCCCTAATGGTGCACCAGTTGATTCAATATATAACATTCAAAATGGCAATTTTAGATGTTGTGGTGAAATAGCAGCAACTTCCATTGTTCAAGGTGGACCACCCCCGTGTTTCTTGGACGAAAGTGCATACAACATGCTCGTTAACCCAGACATTGACATAACTAGTTTAGATCTGGAGAAGCATTTTACTGCTAGTGGTCAGAAGCTGCTTGACAGCATAAAAAAAGATGTTATTGCACACAAAGATTTGATCATTGAGAATGGGTACACGGGTTGCATTGACGATGCCCACAAAGATGATATTGTCGAGACAGTGATGGTAAGCATAATTAATAGACGATTACTTTACTTAAAAGAGTTCGCCGAAGGTTTAAAGCTTTGTGGTGTTTTCGATGTTATAAAAGCTAACATAGAAATCGTCAAAGATCTGTTCGTGAATGAAAGCCAGAAAGTGGATGCAGATTATGTATTTTCTTTGATGAGTCCTTAATATTCTGATAACGGCACCTCAAGACGGGCCCTTGAAAATTCCATAATGGATAATTTCTACATTTTTTACTTATGTTCACTGTTCTAAACGAGTTTGTTGTTGCACACTGGATCAAATCATAACCACTCGTTCTATTTAAGAACCTTAAATTTATGAAACGATGAGGAAGGTCTTGACGTACCTACAATCGCGTGCAAAAATTATTGAGACACACAGTTTATTGGCCCCTCCCTCCTATTACGTGGTTCTTGCCCCCCTCGTGCATTGTTGTTAAAACGATTTTGAGGCAAGGGGTTATCTAATAATATGTTTTCAACATTGTTAATGGGGGAGGGGGAAATACACGTGAAAAAGATCACCAAAATGTGAAGAGTCTCATTATTTTTTCACGCGATTGTAGGTTAGCTGCTTCTATCGATTTCACCCATGAGAAACGTCATTTGGGGACGCCACACAAAAACTGCTGTAAGAGCCAACAACTTCAAAGCATACCATATACGAATATTTTCCAGAAAAGTTCCATTTTCTGATTATCACCCTATTAATCAAGTATCAGATATTAATAGATTTTAAAAATTTTGGATAAGCAATATAAATGTATATTGAACAAATGGACCAGCAGTGGTATGAAGTTGTTTTACTCTAATCTGCCAAGATGATTCCAAACTGTCGATATTTTGCGATCTTTCCCAGACGTCACAACTCCCAAATCCCCAACCTCCATACGTCTTTTCTCATCGGCCAAATCGATATGCGATACAAAACGTTGACCCATCTTATTACATTACGAGACCTTTGTGTTCATTTATTTACAAACAAGTACCAAATTCTTTCGTTTAGATTGTAATGTACTTAGATTTGATACACTTTGTTATAACATTAAACCATATTATCTATTTTATTAACTTTGCACATAAACAATTAGACATATTATATACAATTTTTAAATGGCTAATCCAAAATCTAAACAATAAGACATTTCACTCAGGTCGGGGAAACAGTTAGTGGCAATTTGCATGATTTTTTAAATAATGAAATAACTCTAAGCATTCTCTCCAATCGTCAGGATGGCGTAAACCACATTCATCCATTACATACTTGAAGTAAGCCTCGTATTAATTTGCATCTTCTTCTTGGGTGTCAGGATAAGTTTCCAAGACATGTTGTCGTTGTTGAGCATTGACAGGCTGTAAAAAATCTTGCGCGTTGTGCCTTCCAGGAAGGTGATATCATTCATCTGGTCTCCCAGGAACTGTTTCATGCCTTGATCTTCGAATATAATGCGTATTCCAGTGGTCTTTAACATGATCTAGGTCCTGTTGAATAAGGCCAGCAAAACAGAACCACAAACACTCCATTTCGATATCATTTCCGGTAGTTAGCACTTCACGTTCAATTAAGTCTTTAAAAAAATTTATCCACCAGTTGGCTCTGCTTCTTCTAAAATAGGACCACCATCCTTCAATTCTCTGATTATGTTGGGATGTGCCATAAATGTGTGCTTGTTCGTTATCTGTAAAATAGCACAGTGCAGCTGCAGCTAGTCCGTTTTCGGTTCCATAATCTGTTCTCATTTTTCTAGGGCACCCATTATAGGCATTAACAGTATCCAAAAAGAATCTCAAGATAACATGTGGGTTGTTGTTTGACCTTGATAACTGCAACCATAACATCTTGCGGCTAAAACCATCAATACACCCATGGATGGGGAACCCATATGTTTTTAATTTGTCATAGCCGTCTAAATGCCAACAATAGTTTGGCCCTGGGTTAACATAAACCCTTCTTTTTAGACGATGAGCCCGTCTTGTTTGACAACCTTCAGGATCTAATTCCTTTAACAAATTTTCAACTTTTTGTCTAGGTACCATAAATCCTTCTCGGCGAAGAGTGTGCCACATACCCCGATAACCAGACATACTTCCTGGGCCGTCTATTTCTCGCCGAATTCGTGCACATACTTCTTGTTCATCAAAGTCCATTGATCTTCTACGCAGGCCAAGCGTCTTTAATCGGTTCTTCAAGGTTCGCACACACATAGAAATTCCATGAAATTTGGACAAAAACTCTGTGATCACGTTGTATTCATATCCCTGTTTAAAATAATATTTCAAAGCAACAGTCTCACTTGAAAGTTGGCAGCCACATGAACAACAAAAGTTGTCACTGAGCGCCACTTCTGCTTCGCAAGTATCACAATTCGCCATGTTTGAACGGTCATCAGAAAATTATTAGTTAGTTATATTATGAAGTACAAGTAGCGCTATGAAATAACCGCTGACACAGATATGTGATGAATTTTAATTCGTGTGATGAATTTCAATTCAGTGTGATGAATTTTAATTCGGTGTCATGAATTTTAATTCGGTGTGATGAATTTTAATTTAATGTGATCAATTTTAATTTGATGTGATCAATTTTAATTCGGTGTGATGAATTTCAATTCGGTGTGATGAATTTTAATATGATGTGATCGTTTAATATTTGATGTTTCGTTTAATATTTGATGTTGCACTTGTGGGCCACCGTACATTCCAGTAACAAAACACAAGGCAAGGTTCCATGAGTAGCATTTCTGCTGCTGGAATTTTTCCTGTCATACCCACCACCCAATGCAGAATCAGATGCTGTGGCAGAAAATGCAGTATTTTCCATTTTGAATATATGTGATTTATCCTTCATGTAGGGATGGAAAGCATAAAACTCTTGATTGTTAAAGAGCTCAATGCTTAGCAAGTCTCTCAGTAAATCACAAAGGTCTTCCTTACCACAAAGCAATTTTGAACAGGCTCTGCAGAGGCAATTTCCATCACCCCTAGTTCTATATAAATCATAACAATTGATAATGACCAGACATTTGTCCTTTCAAGCAGAATAATTATTTGCAGGCACAGTACATGAATAATATCCCTCCTTATATGTAGATAATGCAAGTATAAATTAATATATACTGGGTTTGGTGGATAATCCAATTGAGTAGAAATATACACAAATTAAGACCTAACCAGGAACAGTTGCGAAAAATGCAACACTAGGTCCTCTGACAGGAATTGAACCCACAGCCCTGCAATTCCGGTGCAGCGCTCCAACCAACTGAGCTACAGAGGCCAGTTGCTGAGCTGTAACCGTAAGTTATGTATATATAGGTTATCTGGGGTGCGGTTGTGATAAGGTAAACTTCAAAGATTTTTTTTTCACTTCACTTGGTTGAACTAGAATACTGGGTTTGGTGGATAATCCAAGTGAGTAGAAATATACACAATTGTTTATAAATTAATATATTCCTGCCTAATGAATGGTAAGCCTCAGAGTGTGGTAGGCTACCCCAAGGAAACTTATTGTTGACGTCCTGATTGTTGACGGGATAGCACTAGGACAAGATAACAAACAAAATATATCACACATTACACGCAAACAAATATTTAATAGCAACCTGCCTGGGAAAGTGCATGTAAACACAGAAATTTGTCTTGTCAAAACAAGCCAGCCTACAGGCCCTATACGAAATGAACCGAGTAAGCCTGCACAGATTTACACCCCCTCCAAAGAATAGAGCAATTGGGAAGTTGGTATAAATATACTGCATAAATTGGGCTATTACATTTAAAAACCATACCCCCCTGTCGAGTGCATCTGGTTTTCACGATCACTCCTCTGAAATGCTAACATTTCTGTGTAACTGACTCCTCTTGAAGTGTCTTCAACCCCATTTGTAAGTGAATGTTTACATTTTCTTCATTTACCCATCTGGAAATATTGAGTAATTCTCCCCCATGTAAATCGAGGTTTGGAGGGGGGTTATGGCTGTATGGGTATTAAATGTAACAGCCCATTTTGTAAATAAATACAAATTTAGTATACTTAATTACAGTATTACACTATACACATTTTAGTGTTTTACTCTGCTTTGGTAACAATTTCACAATTTATATACTTATACAAATCACGGTATTCACCAACGTACAAAGTTACTGTTATATAAAAGTATAATACAGGAATTTTGCTTACTCTAGAGCCATCAGTTCTCCACACTGCCACTTCACAGTAGTACTATTTTACTGATTAAAATTATATAGCTGGAAGGAATTTTAAGGCAAGATTTACGGTGTGAAAATATATATTTTATAGCTTTCCTTCAGATTTTTATCAACAAATATATCAGTACTGTAAAATCTGTAAATCTAATATTCAATTTGCCCGATGCATTAGCACAGATTGTGTCGGTCTGGATCCACCCCTGGGTGAATGTGGTGCAAAGGGTGCACCTCCTACCACATGAGAGATACGAGATGTTCATGGAAGCTGTGGCCAAACTTGACAAAATGGCCAAATGTTTGTGTGTTCACAGCAAATGTGATTCTTTAGTTATTCCAGGCAAGAAAATAAGATGCCTTTGGCCATTGAATCATGAAGATAAGAAGATGCTAAAAGAAAATAATGCAATTCGAGGTATCCCTATGATTTCAAGTAATGGAATCCAAGCAGCTGGTCTCCAGACTCAGACAAGACGATAAAATGGACAAAACCAAATCAATAAAGGAATTGATGCTGAGAAAACGTCAGACAAACAACTACAGTTGCTTATAAATGAAGTTCACAATGGCCTCAAACCGACGTTTATGATGAACAATCCATAAGAATTGTTACCCTAACAAAGACCATTCTTGATTTGTCAAATTTGTCTGTGAAACTGCATCAAGTGGATGGAGGTTACATAAAGATTGCATTAACAGAATGCCATCAAAGAGATTCCAATAAGGTAATTGTTAGAGTTGCCCGAGAGTGCCCTAGAGAAACAGTACACTGAATTCCCGAGAATTGGAAAAGTTGACTGTCAAGTAGAAAACTGAAGAACCAGAGGAACTGAAAAGTCTTCATCCAAAGAGCTGATGAAGAAGTTTTTGATCCAGCAGACAAACTTTTGAATAAATTTAAATGGTAATGCATGCTATTGCTGTATCTGCTGTTAAGCAATCATGTCAGTCTGTCTTGGAGTCAATGGTGTCAAAATACGAACACCACTTCAGCAGTCAATGAAATATGGCAGAAGATACAGTGAACGATGCATTCTTTGTTGCTGTGAATGGCCCTAGCTTGGGCCGCTGTAATAATTTAGTGAAAGTTGCCATGAACAGATACTGGAAATCAAAACAAAGACAGGACTTGTATTTTTACAAGACAACTGTCTTAGAACAATTGAAAGACTTTGACAGAAGTTCGAAAGTGCTACACAAACTGTTAAATGAAAATATTTTGCCACCCCTGTAGCTCAGTGGGCGGCAGTGCGAAATATGTCACCACCACAAAACAAGAAGTAATTAGAAAGTCAGATCACAAACCTCTAGAAATGATAATGAGAAAGTCTCCACAATCCACTCCCTTGAGACTTCAGAGAATGAGAATTCGACTACAAAGACACAATGTAACTGTATAAGCCTGGAAAGTACATTCCAGTTGCAGATACGCTATCAGGAAGTGGTGCCTGTGAAGACAATCCTTTAGACGACGATCTAGGGTTAGATGTGTTCGTTTAAGTAATTCTGAAGGTAATGGCCTTATCAGACGAGAAGCTAAAAGAAATCTTAAACAGCACACAGAAAGATGAAGAATTACAGCAGCTTCAATGTTGTGTGAAACAAGGATGGCCCGAGACAATGAAAGAAACGCCAGTACTAGAGCAGCGTTAATGGAATTGCCATGATGAAATCACTGAAATCGACAGGTACAAAAATTATTATACCTAAAACAATGCGACAAGATATTTTGGTGAAGATACATACTGGGCACATGGATGTTCAGAAAACGAAAGAACGAGCTCGAGATATAGTGTATTGGCATGGCATGAATAAAGAAATCGATAATTATGTAGGGAAATGCTCGACATGTCGAGAGTATAAAAACCTTCCTCAGAAAGAACCTTTAATTCCTCACTGTATACCACCCTACTGATTTGTTCTATTGGAACAACACTCATTACCTGCTCATAGTGGACTATTATAGCAACTTTTTTGAAATTTGTCTATTGTCCAGCATGATGAGCAAAGCAGTTATCAAACGCACAAAATAGATTTTCACACATCACAGTATACCGAACAGGTTGTGTCAGATAATGGTCCCTCAGTGTGCATCCCAGGAGTACGAAGAATTCACGAAAGAATGGAGTTTTCAACACCAGACCTCATATCCAGCTTATCCACAGTCCAATGGACTTGCTGAATGTACCATTCAAACCGTGAAAACCTTTTGGAAAAGGCCAAAGCAAGTGGAGAAGATCAGTATTTAAGGCCTGTTCAGTTACCAAAATACTCCTATATTTGATGCTGGTTTGTCTGCCCAACTTCTGATGAACCGAAGATTGCGAACAGATTTACCAAAAACGAGTGAACAGCTGATTCCAAAGACTCCAAACCTCCATTATGTACACAAATGTTTACGAAAACGGAAAGGAAACAAGAGTATTACTACAATTGTTTTGCAAAGCTGCAAAATCCATTGAAGAAAGGGGATCAAGTTCGAATATATCAACGTGGCAGAACTTGGAAACCCGCAACTGTTATTTATCATGAGAAGTTCCACGATCGTATCGTGTGAAAATGCCCAATGGAACTGTGTACAAACAAAATCGAAGACATTTAATAGAAACACCAAGCGCTGTGAAGAGGAAACCGGACATGCAACAGGACGAGGCAATCTCCAAGCAATCACCAAAGGTAGTACATGGTCAAAGAGAAGAAAATAAGGAACAATAAGGCATGGTCAGGTCGTATTATCACCAGACCAAAACATTTTTCTGATTACTTACTATATGATAGCAGATAAATTTAAACTTTAGATAGATATATTATATCCAACTTTAGATAGATAGTATTAAAACATTCTTGGGAAACTGAAAAAAACACAATAAAAAAGGGAGATGTAATACATTCATAAATTACCTTATTAGGCTGTAGGCGTATAATATATTCATAGTAATTAGTCCGCTATATAAATGCATGTCTGGACTTAAAAGATAGTTTCTTGTAAATGTTGTATAATATAGATAACATGTGGTAATAAAGAAATATAACAGAGGTTGCATCAAGAATGGAAACAAGTGGCTACCGTTCATACACGAGTCCCTATATAAATTTCCATAAAATGCAAACAAAAATACAATCACTACGAACACTACACATCAACATACATCCACCTAGCAACATTGAATGCCCAATTCCATGTTGCACAGTAGAAATACTCAATAGGAGCTTGTCACTTCGAAGTATCAATGTTCTCCTTGACAAGTCAAACCGAAAAAGTGTGATACAGCAAAACAATTTATAATTTGCCAAACAGCAAAGATCAGATTTCTCAATGGCAAATCTCTATTGGCTAAGCCCACCAAATCGGAAGCAAACTCATTAAATGTGGTATGTGGGTGCCTTTGGCAACTCTAATGTTATTGTTGTCTGCAGCGCATTCTCGAGTCGCTCACGTTTTCCTGCATGCCCTTCTCACACGCTCTTCTCACACACACGATTACAGCACATTCACACTTTGCTGCATGCTCGTGCTTTAAATATTGTGCAATATCTTTGCACAATAAGGATTTCAACGGTGTTAGTCTTATTTCAGGGTGTAAATACTTGCCAAGTCGCTCGCCCACTCGCAGTTAAAAACATTGAAATTTTATTGCATGCATTAGGGTCTGGAGAGAAAGAGTTAAACTCCAAGAAAGCCTAAATATAAAAACCAGACAATGTGTGTGTAAAATAATATTTGCAAATAGATTTTTAACTCTGAAAAATTATAGGAAGGAGAAAGCGGTGGCCCAACATTAGGAAGCAAAGGTGAAAGCCCAATGGTGAAAGCCCAACGGAGAAAGCGGTGGCCCAACATATTAGGAAGCCACTCATCAGTGTTTGCTTTTTTCATTTGTGGTAAACAACTCTGTTACCTTACGTTACATTACATTTCGGATAAGGACGGATGAGATGATAAAATACGGGTGACAGGTAAAATGCGGATGGGGGGGGGATAAAATGCAGATGAAAGGATAAATTTTAGATGAGAGTAATGTTGGTTGCAAGCCACTGAACAACGACATTCTGATGCAACTTTAGCGTAAGGATGACACTTAAATATAATAAATTTCATAAGAAATATACTTTAGCAAGATCAGAGAAAGACAAAACTTGTCACATACACTAAAGTTCATTAAACTGCCACTGGACTTCAGTGAGTCACTTTTGGCACCATATAGTCTAGAAAATAGTACCAAAGCCAGTTTTAAAAATGTAAAACACAACAATAACAACTGCACACTGTTCTTCTTTGGATCAAAACAAGCCTATAGATATTGTTCATCCAAAAAGCCTTCTTTTAATCCATCGATTTAATCCATGCTGATCAATTTATTTCACTATGATTATCAATCACATAATTAACATCTCGCAACACTGCAGTACACCATATAACATAATTTGAACTTTGCAACAACAAAATCATTATACTTATCTAATAATACTATATTAAAAAGTAAAAACCATAATTGAAAGACTGTGCATTTTCCACTTTATGCCCCCCCCTAAAGTGGAAAACACAGGTCTACTAAAAAACGAATGTTAAGCTTTAGGGAAACTTTTTTGACAGACTCTGCGTTTTCCACTGTTTGTTATTTATTTTTAATTTAGGTCAGATCGAATTGGTGGTTGCAGGTATTCGGATCCTGGAACATGTTTTTGGGACCCTGTCCAGTTGGAACAGCTATTGGGTCAATTAGATTTATATTAAGATATTTCTTTTTGGTTTGAAGTGAAGTGAGGTGTTTGTTTGATAAATGGTATGTTTGATTCGTGATGTGAATAATATGAAGATAACATCTTGAAAATATAGAACAGTTTGTGTGTTGTTTGTGTAGGCAAAACCCGGGTGCAACCATGTGTGGAATGATGCCAAGGTCTGGGTGAATGCCAGTGTGTTTTTGCCACCCAGACCAAGTCCCATTTCGTTTTCTATTAAAAACTTATGTTATCACAGAGACAGCATGTTTCTAACCCGCTAGCAGGTCTTGGAACAATATGCTTGCATATAAATATTTATTTTGGTGGTTTATGAATAAACCACGCCCTGCAAAATATGCGTTGATACTTTGTGTGGAAAAAAATGTGGAATTGTGTGAGAATGGTTTTTATGTAGTATTGGTGATGGGGGTGGTTTATATAAACTATGTGAAGTGTTATATGGGAGACATTTAATAATAAATACGGTGAAAAATGAAGTTTACTTACGAGAAGGATTGAGTTGATTCTGACTTTGTGTTTGTTCTGGAACCTTTATATTTGTATTTATATTAACTATTCTTGGGACACCTATGTTTTTAAGCTAAGCATGCAAAGGCTCGCTGGGAGTTTTTTTGTTGTTGATGATTGACGAACGTATAGTGAACATATTTTTTAGACTAAGGATTTTCCTACTCATATTTTGAGCTTATTTTATATATTTTGAAATCTTTTATTAAACTTATTAAAATCCAGTGTCTCTGTTTCACTTTTGGGAACAATTTGGTCCTTTTGAAGCCGGATTTAAAGGGAAAATAGACAAGATTTCGTGACTGACAGTTCGATATTCGGAGTCGAACAAGACAAATATGAGCAACAAAAGATATTCAACCGGAAAACTTAATTGAGGATAAACAAGACCCCCAGGTTCAACAGGAGCCTAGTAAGGATGAAGCCATGACTGAAAATCCCGACGAAACGACAAGTACAGCGAGCAAAAAGGTTAGAATGTTGCGTAGTCACAAAAAATCAGCAAAGACTAGACTAACTAAAGCAAGAAAACAACTCGCAGACCTTGTAGATAAAAAAGGCATGGCAACTAAAACTAAAATCAAGAAAGCAGCTCTCAAAGTAGAAAGCGAGTATGAAATAATTATGAAGCTCATTTATAGCCTAAAAGAAATTGTTGTACTTGAAGATGGTGATGAAAACGATGACATTGATGCAACTATTGAAGCCCTTGACAAAGAAGTTGACGAGCTAACCGCTATTGTTGACAGTGTGGTAAAAGCCGCAAATAAGCATATACAGCAACGACTAGAAATGGGTGAAGCAGAATCGGCTTGACAATGACGGTTGAAGTTCGGTAGCATCGATTTCATCTTCATTAGCTTCAAAGAGACGGAGAGAAGCAGAAGATTGAAAGCAGAGAGTTTTAACTTTAGAAAAGGAACAGCAACAAGAGGAAGAAGAATTACAAAAGCGAGTTGCGGCACTACAGTTAACAAAACAAAGAACCGAAGAAGCACGGCAAGTGGTGGTCATTAATGAAGCCAGAGCTTCAGAGTTCAGAATGCAGAAACAATCGTTCTGAACACTGGACCTGAAAACAAGCGAGTGTCAAAGAACAATCTAAACAATCTGCCTGACATGCCTGTCAAACAGTACTCATCTGAAGTGGAGCATTATCAAACACGACTTGTACCGATAAGATTAAAAGGAGTGGAACTGCCTACATTTTCAGGAGAAAACAAGGCTGACTATGCACCATTCATGTCGGTTATTCATGAAGCAGCTATCTCTACCAATGAGAAAATGCTCCGCCTTCAGAATAGCTTGACTGGGAAAGCGCTAGGAATGGTCAAGGACCTGGGATACACAATCAATGCCTACGAACTGGGCAAAAGAGAAGCTGGAGAAAAAGTAAGGTGGAGAAATGAGACTCCAAATATCAAATCTGACCACTCTTCGCGGGTGGCCAAAATTGAGACCGCGGACGAAGACCAAGAGGATGTGTAGTAACAACATGCAAAGAGGACCACCCATCATGGGTTTGTCAAGCCTTTAAAAAATTATCGGTTCCAGAAAGAAAAGAGATAATCTCGAAGACCGGACGCTGTTTTGAATGCCTAGTATAGGCGAGAGACAACACATACAGCCAACCAAGTCGACAATGTATCGTTGATGGTCCTGCCAGCCTTTATCACGAACGGTAGGAAGAAATTGAAAGTAAACGTAATGTTGGACCCTAATGCAGGAACTTAATTTACATGGACAAATTCAAAGTTTGACAATTTCAGGGACAGGTGGATCAGAAGTCAAGAGACAATCTCGCCGAGTTGAAATGTCTGTAACCAGTCGACGTCAAATTGACGTTCTAATCGGAAGTGATAATCGCATCTTCCACCGTGTTCAACAAGAAGTACATGGTCCTAAAGACGACGATCCAATTGCACAACTGACCAACTTGGTTTGGGTCTGTTTTGGCCCAACGTTGTCCTCTGGGTTCCGGAAAGACACTCAAACTCGCGCCACCAGGACGTACCACACAACTGTCACCACCCCAGCCCTTGTTGACCAAGCGACCAATGACACCCTTCGACGGTTTTGGGACCTTGAATCACTGGGCATCAAAGATGACTCTGATCAACAAACATTCACACCTGATGCGCAAGCTGCTATTGACCGAGCGCAGGCAACCCAAATGCTAAAAGACGGGTGCTATGAAATCGGAATTCCTTGGCGAAAGGGTGAACCGAAGTTCAGTGACAACTACGACATGGCATTATCCAGGCTCGAGAACCTGGAAAAGTCTCTGTTGAAGAAAGACCCCGGAGTAAAAAAAGCCTACCAGAGAATCAGACGAATACATAGAGAAGGATTACATAAGAATGGTGCCTATTAAAGAACAAAGCCCGCAGTGGTTTCTCCCACACTTTCCCGTCGTCCAAGAAGATAAGTCAACCACCAAAGTCTGTGTTGTGTTTGATGCCGCCGCTCAACACAAGGGAAAGAGTCTTAACGATGCAATTTTATCAGGCCCGAAGTTACAGCAAGAGTTATTTGATGTGTTAATACGATTCCGTTGTGCCACCGTAGCTCTCTCAGCTGACATTTCAGAAATGTTTTTACAAGTGCGTTTGGGAGAGGAAGATTGTGCCTACCATCGGGTTCCTGTGGCGAAATTTCCAGACTACGAGAGAACCTGATGTCTATGAATTTCTACGTCTTCCATTCGGAAACACTGCATCACCATTCTGTGCCCAACACATACTGCAGACACACGTCCAAGCTCACGCCACAGATTATCCACAAGCTGCCGAGACAGTAGATAACTCAATGTACGTGGACGATGTGCTCGACTCTTGCGAGACCACCAAGGAAGCTCAAGTATTACAACGTGAACTGTCGGACGTCTTACGCAATGGGGGTTTTAAGCTGAGAAAATGGTCGTCCAATGAGCTCTCCGTATTGAAGGACATTCCATTCGGAGACAGGTTGGCAAGTCTACAAATTCAAGACGGAAATTGCCCTGCCCAAAAGACTTTAGGAGTACTATGGAAAGCAGAAGATGTGTTTACATTTCAAGTTGAAATACCTGCGACCAAGGGAAACCTAGTCAAGGGTGCCATTGCCACCTTGTTCGACCCCCTCCAGTTCCTCGCACCCTTTACAGTCCGAGCGAAAGTCCTTATGCAGGAAATATGGATGGCAGGTATTGGTTGAGACGACCTATTACCGACTCGACTTCAAGCGAAGTGGAAACAGTGGAACGATCCCTCGCTGTTTACGATCCCTCGCTGCTTACGCCAACCAAATCCGAAAGACATTGACCTGCATGTATTCTCTGATGCATCCGAGAACGCCTATGCAACTGCCGCATACCTGGTCTGCCATTATCCTTCAGCAGAACCTACCTCTTGCCTCATTGCTGCTAAAAGTAGTGTGGCTCCAACGAAAGCTACAACTATCCCTCGTCTGGAGTTGATGGGAGCAGTTCTCTCGACTTGTGTAGCCGAAAACATCGCCCAAGTATTGTCAGTTGCAACAATCACATTTTGGACCGACTCAACTAACGTACTGTTTTGGGTTCGCAACCAAAGCCGCAATTTGAAGCCATTTGTGGCTAATTGAGTGGGTGAAATCCAACGAACTACTGATCCGGAGCAATGGCGACACGTCCCTGAGAAGCTTAATCATGCAGGTCTACCTACCAGAGGTCTCTCTGCCAATGACCTATCCGAAAGCAAATTCTGGAAAGAAGGCCCAGAATTCCTTAAAGCTGACGAGTCAATGTGGCCAGAGAAAATGCCAAAGGGTTTGGAACAATCCGAGCAGTGCCAGGAGAAAAAGGCCACAAAGATACACCTCACCAACAACCCCAATGATACCCCCACCTGCGAAGTGTTCGTTGACCCCACCAAGTATTCCAGTCTTCAACGTCTAGTGCATGTGACAGCGTGGATTCTACGGTTTACAAGTAACTGTAAGTTACAGAAAGAAAGAAGAGTAAATAACAAGACACTCCCCCCTGACGAGATTGAATCAGCCGAGATCTGGTGGCTACGAAGAACGCAGACAGAGGCTTTTCCAGACGGTGAAAAACAGCAGACCTTAGCACGACTTAATCCGCACTACGCACAAGATTTTGGATCGTTAAGGGACGGCGAGCTGTGAGGAATGTTGTAGAATCTTGCACCGAATGTCGACGTCAATTCCGAGCTAAACCAATCAGTCAAATGATGGCTCCGCTTCCTGAAGCAAGATTGAAACTGCCACTCAGAGCATTCGAGCATGTTGGCGTAGATTATGGAGGACCTTTCTTGACAAAACAAGGACGACGTAGAGCCAAAGCCAACGATATCTTTGCCTCTTCACTTGCCTCAACACTCGAGCGGTACATCTGGAAATGGCGTACTCCCTAGACACGGACTCGTTTATAAATGCTTTCATCCGAATAACCTCAAGGAGGAGGACGCCGACGTATGTTGTATCTGATAATGGAACAAACTTTGTCAGTGCAGAGAGAGAATTACGAGAGCTATTAGAGAAGGTCGACCAAGACAAAATCATCGATGTAACGACACAACAGCCCCGAATCGAATGGAAGTTCAATCCTCTATTAGGCCCACACTTCGAAGCAATGAATAAAGAGTAGTAAAAAGGCGATTAGAGCAACCCTTGGAGATGCGAGTGTTACAGATGAAGAGCTCCAGATAGCCATTATTGCGGCTGAAGAACAAATCAACTCTCGTCCAGTTCTGATGCAAATGATCTGACCCCACTGACGCCAAACCATTTTATTGTAGGACAACTCGGAGGACAATATGCCCCAGAAGCTTTTGATGTCGAAGAGACCCAAATTTTGGGCCCGTTGGAGAAACGAATTTCTACCAAGTCTTAACAAACGTGGAAAGTGGTATTATCCTCAAAGAAATATGAAAGAAGGAGACGTAGTTTTGCTCATGGAACCAAAAGCCAGGCGTGGAGAATGGCCCTTGGGACGTATTACCGAGGTTCACACAGGGAAAGATGGCTTGGTTCGCATGGTAAAAGTCAAAGTGGGGAAGAGTGTTTACAAACGCCCAGTGCATAGACTGTGCCCACTTGAGTGTGATTAAAGGACATAGCTGAGCAACGAAGAGCGAACACTCCGTATTCGAGAGGGGAATGTTCTGGAACCTTTATATTTGTATTTATATTAACTATTCTTGGGACACCTATGTTTTTAAGCTAAGCGCGCAAAGGCTCGCTGGGAGTTTTTTGTTGTTGACGATTGACGAACGTATAGTGAACGTATTTTTTAGACTTTAAGGATTTTTCTACTCATATTTTGAGCTTATTTTATATATTTTATATAATCCAGTGTCTCTGTTTCACTTTTGGGAACAGCGTTGATGTGAGCGGAAAGGATTTATCAGGGAGGGGTTGAGACGGAAGGAAAATTTGAGGGCTGTCGGTGAATCTGACTAATGATGCATGTGGTTTGTGACAGATGGTGTGACGCATTTGTGACATTATGGTCGGGACTTCGTTCTGGCTTCTCGTTCATTGGGAGAGTTGTGAATGGCGGGTTTGGGTATATTTTGGATGGCAAGAATGGTGTTTTAGGATGCCGATTGGGGGATGTGTTGTAAGATGGACCAGGTGGGTTTCCGATCGGGGTTCGGGGAGGGTGGATCCGTATGGGGGCTGCCCAGTGAGTGTTCAAATAATACTAAATATGACACGACAAAATTTGTACACCAAGTATGTGTGAAATATAAGTTGTATCTGTGATTATTTACATGAACTATTTATATTAACATGGTGGAGATTATGTTATGTACAAGATTATTATATGTACAGTGCAGACAGGTAGAGATGTGTGTGTGAGAGAGGAAACAATTTGGTGCTGATGATACCTTGGAATCAAAATTTCCAGGTTGCTGTGGTTTGTGTTGAATTGTGTGTTGGTGTATGAAGTGTTTGATCTGATTTGATCTGATCTGAAGTCTATTACAAGTCTACATAAACGATAGACAACATAGATCACCACAAAATAAAATCAGAAACATACCATAACCAACCCTTACTCACTCATTTCATATTTAGCCAATATCTAGCAACTCAGCAAATAAGCCATAAAAAATGGCTTCACAAAAGAAGCAGATGGATGTTGACCAGGCTGAACCTTGGCCACAATGTGCCATAGAACTGCAAGATTTCCTTGAAGTATCAGATGCTGCTTGTGTAGCAATGATAGACCACACCCCGGCATCCAAACCCATAACCACACTCGCTCGGCCCAACACAAACCCAACAATCCAGAATACCTAAACCCACCACCTCGCAAAGCAGCACCACATCCACCCTTTCCAAATTCATAACCACACCTAGTCCAACACAAACCCTACCCCCTAACACACCCAAACCCGCCACCTCACAAACCCCCAACACACCCACCATTTCTAAACCCATCTCCATCCAAGTCCTAAACACACCCAAACCCACCACTTCCCAACCCCCCACCACTCCCGTGGAAACCACACATCAACCAAATGAAACCCCATCCAACACTCCCATAGAAACCACACCTCAACCAAATCAAACCCCATCCTCCACTATATTAAACCCTACAACCTTCCAAACCCCCACAAATCCCAGCGAAACCCAAGTCAATCACACCTAACGCCATAAACAACACCACTTCAATCATGTTCAACAAATTTGTTGACCTCCACCACACCAAACATCAACATAATCGCCAACTCACCATCTTCACCAAGCATATCAACAACAACACCTTGGCAACTGGCACCACCATCAACCTGCAGCCCTGGGTTCAACTGTCCTCAGACCATCAACAAGCATGGGACACTGCCATTAAAAAACTGCACGGCCCACCTAACTCACATCCTCCACAAACACCACAAGGAACGGTTGGAGAAAACTGAGGAAGAAATTGCCTCTCCACCACCCTAAACAAAGACCAAGGTGTCCAACACAATTCGGCACATTGCCAGCACGCACAAGCCACCACCAAAGCCACAATCGAAACACAAGCCACAATCAAAAGACAAGCCACAATCAAAACACAAGCCACAATCAAAACGAAAACAATCATATCAACCATCATCCACAATACAAAACAAATGTCACAACACCATATCACCAACACAGTCACACTATCACGAACATGAAAGACGTCAGGATTTTCAGAGACTGTCACAGGCAGTACACACTCAAACACAACCACTGAGGATACCACCGCCACCATCCACAACCACACCACCATTCATCCACGAATGACTGTTGGGGAAGGAACAACAGTTCTCAAACATATACAACATGTTCATGAAAGGAAGGCAATAAAATCCTTGCTCAAAGAAAAATCACATCAGAGAGCCTTCAAAAAGAACCACGACAAAAAAATACTATCACCAAAAAATCAAGCAACATACCAACAACAACCTCATTGTCCAAGACCAAGTCTCACTAACCAAGAATTACCACAACCATTAACATCCATGCTTTCAAAGGGCCTTGAATTCGTACCAACACCAGCCAACACTCACATCAAAACAATTGTCAATTATTTCAAATAATTCAGAATATCCATGTACATACATTACCACTTTAGAAATTTTTCCAATGATCGTCCAAATCCATTCAACACCAAAAGTCTGTGGACACTGCCTACTCCAGACAATCCAAACATAATTTCATTCATTGTTGCAGAATCCATCCAGCACACATTCAAACACAACTTGCATGAACAACACAGTTCCAACCTAAATGGGGAGGAACTGGAATTTCTTGCAAACCACAACATCTACAATCAAACATATGTCATTAAACCAGCAGACAAGGGAGGCGCAGTGGTCATTTGGTCAACAAATGACTATGAAAAAGAGGCACTATCCCAACTTAATGACAAGAAATATTATGCAAAAATACAGGCCCAACCAAACACAGTCATCACAGCACAAACCAATACTATCACTAATTATGTCAAGGATCTCTTTAAATATGGAGACATTGACCACCAAACACTCAAGTACCTACTACCACCCACACCACCATGCATACCCATAATTTACCTACTACCAAAAATACACAAACCAAATAATCCAGGATGACCAATCATATTGGGTTCCGATTCACCAACAGATGTTCGCTAGTTTCCAATCTTGTGGCACCGTTCCTTGTTGCAATGACTTGTTGAATAGATTGCAGGCGGAGGGAGCAATTATTGAGGCAGTTTCTTTTTGAAGTCTGGCTGTTATTTCGTCCAATCCGGTTGCTTTGTTAGTATCAAGGTAGTTAAGTAAACTTTCGACCTCTAAACATGTACCATGCTAGGCACCATGCTTGTGTAAAATGTCAGTGTGAGTTAAGCATTTTTTAAATAAAGCAGGAAAATCGTTTTGATGATATTACTATTAGGGTCACATGATGATTATTGTGGTGCAAGCTTAAACAAGAAGCGCCCTCAAACTGTAATGAAAATGTGTGGGGGTAACAACATGATAAACTTGGAAAATTACGGTATCTATTTTTGGTTCTAGATTCCGACTGTGTCAATCACACTCTACCTTGTGAAGGCTAACAATACACATAGCTACTTCATGCTAGAGTCTACGGTTTAAGGTCAGCTTGTTTGCGGTTAACCATGTGTGAACTATTTCTAAATTGTGAGTCAGTTTACTTTCTGCATATGCAAATCATAATCCATTGCATGATAGATTTGTATTATCCGCAAACATTATGGCGTTTGTTGTTTCAAGGCAATTTGGCAGATAATTTATATAAAGGAGAAATAGCAATGGGCCTAAATTTGTCCCTTGAGGAACTCCACAGGTAATTGTTCTTGTATCCGACATTTTTTGGTTAATTTTGCATACTTGCCGCCTCTCCTTTAAATATGACTTAAACCATTTGTGTGCTGTGCCTTTATTCCATAAACTGTCAATTTGGATAAAAGAATATTGTGGTCCACTGTGTCAAATGCTTTTTTTAGATCTAAGAATAGAACACCATTGATAAGGTCCTGATCCATGTTTATTAACCATTCATTTGTTGAGCTCAGAAGTGCAGTTTCAGTTGAATGGAGTGATCGAAACCCGGACTGGTTTGGCGAAATGATAAGGTTTTCGTCTAAATAGTCAAGTACTTGTGTATAAACAATTTTCTCGAAAATCTTTGCAATTGTTGAAATTATTGAAATAGGTCGATAGTTTCCACAGTCTGATTTTTCACCAGATTTATAGATAGGGGTAACCTTGGCGACTTTCCAATCTTCTGGAAAGATCCAGGAACTTAACGATAGGTTGAATAAATAATTTAGGGATGGTATTATACTGTTGCCAGCTTCCTTGACCAATTTTGTAGAAACGTTGTCAAGACCTGGTGATTTGTTAGTTTTAAGGATTTTAACTACTTTTTTCAGTTCATCATAAGTTATGGTTTGAAATTCGAATGAAGTTGACACTGGAGTGACATAATTCAAAGGATTAGTGTTTGTGATGGGAATGTTACTAGCTAGTGTAAGCCCAACTGAACAAAAATAGTTGTTAAATTCCTGGGCTATATTTGCATCACCGGTTATGTCAATCGTGTTTATTTAATAGTTTGCCAACACTCTTTACTATTTTTGCAATCTTTTAGCTTGGTATTAAAATATTTAGTTTTGCATTTCTTAATGAGTTTCGTAACTAGACTGTGGGCCGAAGGCTAAAAAGTCACTCAGAAAGTAAATCATCATGCGTACATAGAGGAACCAACTGATTTTTTAAGACACGTACCTGAAGTATTGCTGATTAATTTACTGATGTATGTCAAATCGGAAATTTGCACATTAAGGCAAAAATTGGCTCTTTGTGCAGCTCAGTTCACGAACAATGGCGGCCATATTGGAAGTTGAAAAATAGCTGAGTAGGCATTATTTTTAGTTACTTTATGTTAGAACTACTAAAGAGTTTATATTATATAACACCATGTAATGCTCCCAAATACACAAATTCAACATTTCATCATCATTTAGACGTCTATATATATAGGTTTAATAAAAATATTAGTGGTGAGGCCAGCATGGGCAAATGGTCATACTATGTCTATGTAATTTATCATAGTAGCGAACCAGAACACAACATATTTTTTAAATATAGCATGTTTATTAAAAATGTAAACAAACCGATGTCACAGGTTTGGTTTACAATTGGATTTGACCTCAACTTTAATAGCATGCCATGCTTAGGCTGGTTTCACCATTAAAATACCTAAACACATATAGTTTCATAAGTATAAAGGATGCCTACCCCCCCTGATTTACTTAGGCACCCTTTAAGGTGATATTACACGGGACAACTTTTAGGGACAACTCGCAATGCAAATCGTTGCAGAACCAATCAAATTTCATATAGGATCATTTGCATTGCAAGTTGTTACTAAAAGTTGTCCTGTGTAACATCGCCTTTACGGCATGGGGTCGCTGGTCACGACCGGTCACAACAGCAGATTTTTATTTAAAAGCATGCTTGTGTCAAAAAGCCAACACTCTCTTGTTGGTTATATTCATAGTCCTCTTCATCTGAGCCACTGTCATCCATGTCGTCTTAAGGTTACTCCTGTTCTTGATTGTTTGTGCAACCTTGGCACCAACACATTGTTGTGTATGGCAAGTTATCTTTAATGCATCCACATACAGCGTTATTTAAAAACAGTTACATCCTGTATTTTAAAATAACAGTTATTTAAATTGACAATCTTGGAGGGTCAGAAGTCAGAACTCGCTAGTCTGAAAGATATACAAAACGCTTATCGACGCTTCGAACGAAGGCACTTCGTCACAAGAGTTAGTACAGTAACTAACTCTTCTGACGAATGGTATCTTTTAGGCTAGCGTGTTCAAACCCTCAAATATTTTTATGTGAATATTTCATATCTTTTCAATTGCACCATACCTGTTGCTGATCCACATCCACCAGTTTTGCATGCACACTGAACTGTCTTCAGGACACTCTCTGGAGCACAGGGTAAATCACACCATTGAATTTCTAGCGCCCCATCATCGGATTGTTTCCAACCATTACCAACTGGTCCTGGCAAATCCTGAGCTTGCTCCAAACTTTGTCTCCATACTGCAGCCTGGTAGTTCGCATGTAAGACATGCTTCTCAAGCGAGTCGTTTGTCGGGGGCAGAAGTTCCTCAGAGTGCTTTCCAAGGCGGAATAGGTTGAACCTTGCTTCATTCACATCCTTAGATGTTTGTTGACCATACAGATGACACACGAAAGTTTGTAAATTCTCATATACCTCCTCAGACACTTCTTGTTGCATGCCAAGTGCTCCTAAAGCTTGTTGGTATTCCACTTCTTTGAAGAGCAATTTTGCAGCTTTGACTTTACCATAAAAACCACTGACAGAATCACATCCGGTGATTGCATGCAAACCAATTAATGCACTTGTGATATTGTTACCAATCTGATTGCGAACGGCTTGCAAATCAATGGTTCGGACTTTTGTTCCAGTACCTGTGAAACAGCAGTCCAGAAGAGAACTCCTTGCTCATTCCACATCTGTGTCTTGATGACAACAACTGCAAAATGAAATGAAGCGTAATGGGCATGTAAAAGCATCTGCATGTCTGCTTCTTCGTGGTCGCATCGTAAACTTGGTGTAGGACAAGTTTCTCCATGAGCCACAAACTAACCCCCCCCCCCCCATAATTTCCTGGTATTAGGGGCAAATAAGGATATTCACACACAAGTTTTAAGCTTTTTGCCAATGCGTCTAAAGATTGGTACAACTGCATACACAATTAGGGGAGCACAGGTGGCAGAGCTGCTAGTACATGCTAGTGCCGACTCTTACCACTGAGATAAGCCTGTTACTGCAGGTCGAAAACACAGGATTTACCTCGGTTGATTAACTTCTGTGCGCTTATCGACTTATAAAAGCAGAGTTTGGTTGGTTCTCTCCTGTGCTTCAAGGGTTTTTCACTGGGTACTCGCCTTTTCCTCCCTCACTAAAAAACTAACTTAGGGGCTGTTTATATGGGAGCCGGGCAGGCCCGCTTGGCGAGACAGACCGCTTAGCGAGATCTTGCCATGTAGTAGAATTTATAGTAAAAATTTATGTATGTTTATATGGACAAGCAGGCTGGCCCGCTTGCCGAAATCTGGCATGAAAGTGCAGAGATCTCGCCTACCGGGATTAAGATTTCTCCATATGCACACACAAGCGGCTGGCCCGGTTGCCGGGATGAAAGTTCAAAGAAGCCGCATGAAAAACAATTCAAACCAGCAATATTTAGAACAAAATTGTCCCAGGAAGTGGGATGATTTTCTCATAAACACATCACAAATTCATCCCACTTACCGGGCTGCCTCACTGAGCGGACCAGCCGGCTCCTATATAAACAGCCCCTTAGGCATCGGGAACCTTTGTAATTGGGTTGTAAGTGAAATCTGTTAAGGCTTTCTGTCCACGTCAGAGTGGTAGTAAATAAATAAATTATTTTAATATATTCATCTTCTCATGAGAAATTGCTAATGTTAAAGGGAAAGTCAAGTCTGTATGTAAACAATCTGCAGTGTATGTTTGTTTACATTTTTAACAGCTATATTTATAAAATATGATGTACTTTCTAACATTGCTCTGGCTCACTTTGCTTTTAAGGTATATAGATAAGAGTTTTAGGATTTTATTGGGTAGTATTATACCTCAAATTCAAAGTGTCCAATCAGAAAGCTATGTCTGTGCCATGTGAGCATGAAACTTATCATCGTATCACGCCTTGCATCATTGTTTACCGAGCCTGCATTCCACAAGAACAACATTCATGTTAACCACGCGTTGCAATCAGGCAAGAAAAGATGACTCCAAACTATACAAAGAGTGATATGAATCCTCAAAATATGTAATTTATATATGCATGCACGTATATTCCCTGGAATACTGGATTGAAGAATATATTTGTTATACTTACAGTTTTACAGACCTAATTTGAGTAAAGTCATTAATACTTATACAAGTAATTAACTGTAAGGTGTAAGGTATCAAAATTGTCGGGTATTACTATTAGGAACACTTTTAATAGAACAATGACTTACCTGTTTCGCTGGCTATTTCTTGTTCGTCTCTAATATTATGCCTTTTTTCTTCTCCACCAAGCATCAAAATATTAGAGAATCGGTTGTAACACTCACAATGAAACTTGCATGAAGCTGGTATGGGCAAATAACTGCCTGACGAACTTGCAGTTTCGGCGAAATCAACGCTTGATGTTGCACTGTCTGGCAGGTCATCGAACTTAAACATAATTTAGACGCAGCTTCCAACGCTATTTCCCCCTCTTTACACGGTAGTTTTCTCCATTTGGCCGCGAACGATGCTATTAATTTTTGTTTTGCATTATTCATGACATGCATAACACAGAAATCCTTCTCTTCGGCAACTGATTTCCATCAGTCGCCATTGTTTACAAGAGAATGAAGACAAGCTGTCACCGTGATTGGCCGGTTGTTAAATTCCATTCGTTCTGATTGGCCAATACTCAAAAACATGGTGTTGATTTCACTTCATGGCCACAAAATTATTCACAAACAGAAACCGGAATATCTCCTAAATGAGCAACTTTAAAGATTGACATACCTGTTAATTTGCACATGCGGTATGTAAACTACATATTAGTAAAACAAATATTTGGTTCCTTGATCGACGCATGAAAAAGGTTTTAATAGGTGCATGAATATTGGCAACATCTAGAAAAATTGTTTTCCATTCATTTCATGCAGTGTTTGGTTCAGCATTAAAGCTGTATGTTTTAAACGTTTCCTGTAAATCATGCTGGAACGCTGCCATGTTAAAATAGTCTCGACTATTTTGGGAAGCTGCTTAGGGACACTCACTTTACGGCAAATGTATACAAGGTTGTGATCACTAATCCCTAAGTCTATCACCCCACTATCAATAGTTTTTGTGTCTTCTACTTTTGTGATCATTAAATCTATTAAGGTTTTGCTATTTAAGGCAGTTCTTGTTGGCGTGTCTATATGTTGCTGTAATTTACATATGTCTAAAAGGTCTGTGAGTTTTTTAGTATGTGCGTCTTTGTTTGTTGAAAGTAATAATAGTCGCCAGTCATTCTCCATTAAATGCCGATTATTTCAAAGAGTTCAATAGGGGAGTTTGGTGGTCGATATCATGTAGATATCACAAAAGGTTTACTTTTAGGGGTTTTTATTTCAACGCAAATTGTCTCTAAATCCTCAACAAGTAAATAGTGGCGCTGGATATAAGGAATATTATTTCTGATGTAAATGGCAACTCCTCCGCCGTGCCTACTTCTATCACAGCGTATTATGTCATATCCACGAATCCTGACATCTCGGTCATTGAAACTATCATCTAGCTTTGTTGTGAATGTGCAAACGTGGTGTCGAGTCTAAACTCAGCTTGATCATCTCACTTTAACACAGTTTTGTCACTTCCTTCTGATAGCTGTACCTTGTACATGGCACTGCTGTGCGCATCAGGATTAAACTTTATATTAAATCCTTTCCTTGCTCGCTGACAAGTTACTCTTGCCACTCCTTTGTATCCCTTTGCAGACAACTTTCGTTGTTGTGGACAACACACTTTTGAACAATTGTGCCATACCCGATCTTCGCATTGTACTTATCCTCTAAATATCTTTGAATTGAGCGAAAAGATGCCTTTGGACCCTGTTTTCTGTTCCCATCAAACGTAGTCACTCAAGTTCTTCTCCACGAATCTGCTCTGCATCTCTTGTATACACTAAGATATTGTCGGTAAACTTCATCATCTAACCCACCGGTCTCATCTACAAAAAATCCCTAGGTTGCTTACTTTGCTGGCACTACTGCAGTGACTCATGCTGGTTTTTGGTTCCTCTTCCTGGCTTTCGCGCATTCCTTCTCCTGCCTTTCGACGCACTTACCAAAGTTATCCTTCAATGTTGTTGAACTCAAGGTTACGTTCTCAGGTCTGCTTCTAGTTCTGACAACATGATTCTTGCATACTTCTGCTCCATCTACAACAACAACATGATATTAACTTTTCTGGGAGAAATTTTGCCTGTTACAACCACCCAGTAGGATGTTGTGGACTGCGTGTTGCGCTGTGAAGGACTTGTCTGCACCATTCAACCTGGTTTTGCCTTGACTCATATTACTCGTTTCTTTTTTGGTCAAAATGACTTAGCTTCTTTTCTTTTTTTTTTGCAAGACAGTGAGCTCATCTTCCAATTTTCTCTTTCTTTCTCGAAGTGGAACAATCTCCTGAGTCAAATGCCTCACACAATCATCATTATTTACATTTCGAGCTTTTGCTCTTGACCTTTTGATAAGGGTCATTTCCAACTTGACTTCTTTTAAGGGAACCATACTGCAATACATACTGTCATACGCAACAAAATAAATTCGTAAAATATATAGGCTATTAATATTTAAATTTATTTAATAATGGAAGAGTTGAAACAGGACACTGATTCATTCAATGATTTATACAAATCATGTGATATGCATATTTTAACACATTAATATTTTAAAACCACTTGAATGTGAAGTCTCATGTTAACAAGTTTCAAAATTGAATATTTTATAAAAAAATAGGATACACCTACCTTTATTTGTGACATCCAAAAAGGTTTCTGCTCCAACAGCCTTTCTTAATTTACCATAAACAATTTTACAAAGCATTTTTGTTTTATTTTTAAAACGACTTGTGATTTCATCATGCCCAGGTTTTGTCTCGTTTTCAAAATGGTGGTTGTCAACAACAACAAAATGTGATTCCCGCCTTTTCCCTGTGGTTTCCACAGCCTGTTTGGCGACGCAATGAAAGCGAGCGCATTCCCTGCCCAACATGGAACAGCAAACAAGTGAATGTTAGCTAATTGTCCCACTATTCCCGCCCTTTCCCGGGTTGGGGTGGGTGGGGATTTACATTGACACAGTCATAAATTGATCTATATACAGGGTGGCCCAAAAATGCCCTCCCCATTATGTTTTCTGGTATTACTATGTTTCAGATTTCCATACTGTCCTACTGGGTGATATGACTATCATATCAATCTATTGATACTTGACTGATGAAATACTCAACAGATAATTTGCATTCTAGAATATCTGCCTGGCCTGGCATTCTTAAATTTTCGTGTCCACAGGCATATCAGCGGTACAGCAGGAATTGCTATTGTGAAAAATATTGGTCTTTCACTTTGCATTTCGATTCCCGAAAATTAATAAAAAATTACAATGCACAGGGAGCAAAACGCCTTTGGCTTTGCCTTTGGGATGTTACATTATTCATTATAATATAACATTTATACTACACATGTGCTGATTGGTTGAGTAGCGTGTTTCTATAACTCTTATTATTTCTCTTTCTCCCAAACTCGTGTTTCTATAACTCTATGTTTTCTATAACTGAAGTGTGTTTCTATAACTCTATATTTTCTATAACTCTTATTATTTCTTGTTCTCCCAAACTCCCACGCGTGTTTCTATAAGTGTATAGAAAATGTTTTCTATTTCTTAATTAATATAGCAGTTATGTTACGATAGGATGCTAGAACGGCAGTACTTTATACTAAATCACATTAATATAGCAGTTCTGTTATGATAGAATGCTAGAACAGCAGTACTTTATACCAAATCATATCAATATAGCAGTTTATATGTTACGATAGAAAGGCAGTATTTTATACCAAATTACATCAATATAGCAGTTAGGTACTAGATAAAATACAAGTGGCAGATCTGTATGGGTATTTACAACTCAAGGGAGGTTCTAATTCAATGTAGTGCTGGTTTATTATTCTAAATTGTCATGTTAAATATGCCTTTCCAGTGAAATCAGGTGCCAGAGTTTTGGCAAAAATTAGTTCATTATTCGCAATCACAAGTGTGATTAATTATTGTTATTTCAATGTTTGTGATTTAGTTGACCATTTCTAGAGGTGCAGAAAACCGTAATTTGCATTTTGTATCAGCAAAGAATTGTTAATAGTAAATCTAGTCGCTCATTTTGTTGGATTTGTGCATTTTTGGAAGTCGCTCGATGCTGAAATGAAGGATGCAACAAAGTGTGGAATAGCTCTGATGTCAAAAAAGGAACACAGAGAAGAAATCAGCAAGGAAGACGAGGCTGTAATATGGGAGAAAGGACTTTTAGGATGCAGAACAGCTGAGTCATTAATGCATACATTGTACTTTTATAATGACAAGCTCTTTGCATTGCGTGCATGCGAACATAGGTTGTTACGTGTTGGCAATATTAGTATGGAAGGAAATCATATTATTTTCAAACGAGAGTTTGTCGAAAACATTTCATGGTGGGTTGAGTGATCTCAAAAATACCCCGTGGTATATTAAGCATTTGTGTCACGAAGTCGGTGAAGAGCATGAGCCATGTTTGGTATCTATGTATTCAATGTACTGAAGGTAATAAGTTTTGCCAAGTTAATAGAGGCTTTCTATTTTTGGCCACACAGGAGTGGCAAGTTCGAGTATGAAAAAAGTCCTGTAGGTTTGGGTACCTTAAGTAAGATATTGCCTGATAAATTGTGTTTGAAGGCCGGTTTAGAATGGAAAACTGTCCATTGTCTAAGAATAACATGTGCAAGTAGACTATTTCAAAATTCCGTTCAAGATACATTAACCAGAGAGCGGACAGGACATAGGTCGACTACACTGTTTAATTATCAGAAGGCTTCTGAAAATCAGTTAGGTAATGTTAGTGTTGCTCTAGCACCCTCTGTCGATACTCGAAAGAGTACATATACAATTACAAGGTCTTCCATGATTGCAGTAGAAGGAGCGCTGTGTAAGCCTAAGGAAGCAGCGGAATATGTTTGTTCAAAGCGTGAAAATGAATTCGAAAGTTTGAGCAATTTAGTTCCAGGTATTGAGACAGTTATATTTAGTGAGCTTGATGATTTTGTTTATATCTCGGACAAGGTTTTAGCAAATATGCCCATGCCAGATCAGTGTGAGAGTGTTGTTCAGAATATTTGTACAAATTCGGTGTTTACCAATTGTACATTCAGTTTTGTTGCAAAGAAGTAATTAAGTTAAGGGCAAATTTTTTAATAGTGTGCTTATCATTTGTGTTTAATATTGTTAAATTTGTGTATAAATTTGTATAATTGATTTATAATAAAGTCCTATATTGCTTCTTTTTGTTGAATAATTTTTAGCTTGGTTAGACATGTTTATGAAAGTTAATGAATTGTAATTAAATGGCCTCCTAATCTCTATCAAAGTTAATGAATACTAATTAGATCGCTTGTAGATGTTTATTGCAGTATACAGTACATTCAAGTGACCTTGAAACAAAATACCCATTGGTTTGTGGCATGAATAATTAATTAATTTTATAAGTTATGATAGAATGCTAGAATGGCAGTACTTTATACCAAATCACATTAATATAGCAGTTTATATGTTACGATAGAACACTGGAATGGCAGTACTTTATAACAAATCACATCAATATAGCAGTTTATAAGTTACGATAGAACGCTAGAACGGCAGTACTTTATACCAAATCACATCAATATATAGCAGTTATGTTATGATAGAATGTCAAACTGGCAATGCAACTGTACCAGTAATATTTCATTTTGGCCTTTTTAACAACAAAAATATTACAGGGCAACCTCACAATTTATGTCCAATTAGAAAATATAGAAAACAGCAAAAGCAGCACATGCAAAATTCCAAAATATTCCACGTTCATGTATGTATACACTGTGCACTCCTTTGCTGAACTGTTCAAGGAACTGTTGTAACTATGCCAGGCACGATAGAACATGTCCTTAAAGTTTTTTATTGCAAACTGCCCACTTATTTTAGGCATGGTATATAAGAAGAATTGAGTGCCCTCAAACCATCATGATGAGGAATTACAGTGTGCAAGTATTTGACATCCATGGTGAAAATGCATTTATGAGTGTTGTTTGGTGTCTTTGATAATTGTAAGTCCTTAACCAAGGGTGCCATAACACGATCGAGGTAGCTAGAGATGACCTTGGTGGGACAACCGCAAGCAGAGACAGTGGGTCTACCTGGGTTGTTGGGTTTGTGGATTTTGGGTAAGAAGTACATGACAGGTGTGCGAGGTGTGGTGGTTATGAGATGCTTGGCAGTTTCAGGAAGATGACCAGAGGCAATGACGTTCTTCATGGTGGTGGAAATGGTGGTTTGATTGGTAGAAGTCAAATCCTCATCAAATCTGCTGTAAAAAGTGATCTTCCATTTTCACAGAGAATCCCCTTAGTCTTGTTTCAACATAGTAAAAATATCCATGAAACCCTAGTCCACAGCTCCCTACCAGGTCACCTAATGGCACATTTCCTTGTGGTGTGAAGCTGTGTAAAAATGTCCCAACCCGTTGTGTATTTAGATGATAAAATTAAATTATACCTGCCAGTACAGGAGGCCTCCTGGGCGAACCGGCAAGGCCACAAACAGTTGTCTAGCTAGTTGTCTGGTGGTATAAAATATCCAACTATAAATACATGCATGCAGTAAACCGCTCGCAGTAAATCTATCACATTCAATTCCTTTATTGAGAAATTAAGAAATCCATTTTTCCTAAAAGTTTATATAACATTCTATGACATATGATATCATAATTAGTACAATAATTGAATGTTGTTTAAAAATATTTTATTCTCAGCAAAAAATTTGATAAAACTGTGAACATAACATATGAACAATAAAGTATTATAACAGAATTTAACATTTATTATATTCAAAGATAAATTAATTAAATAGTTCATTCAAATAATATTTACAAATAAATAATTTTTAAATAATTTTCAACAGTAAAAACAATTGCACATTTGGGAATTATGGAACAATACAATTTATGCACTTAAATTCCCAAATGTGCAATTGTTGAAATTTAAGGTTCGAACTTGTTCAGGTCTTCGAGGGCACTTAATGCTGGCATGTACCCCCCTCTGGCCACATAACCAGCATACCACTCCTGTATAATTGAAAAGATAAATGCTATTACCTGTTGATTTAGTTATATAATCATGATTTATATTACACAACTGCAGGATATTGTATATGGTGTTATTTTCACAATTTCATTTCAAACACTTAAAATTGTTCTGATTTTACTGGAGGAAGCAAGGGACTGTGGTTCAGAGTTTCACAAATGTCTGTACCATTTTTGCAGACAAAACTAGGAATATTTATGAAACCTCGCTCGACACATACAACAAGCTCTTACATGACAACATCACAAAAACATATAAGCATGGATCCGAGGACACTATAGATGAAATTGATTCAGAACTAAAAAACATTTCGAACAATTTAGGA
The DNA here is from genome assembly GCA_016169945.1 of Trachythela sp. YZ-2020. NCBI lineage: Eukaryota > Metazoa > Cnidaria > Anthozoa > Malacalcyonacea > Clavulariidae > Trachythela > Trachythela sp. YZ-2020. Next base: position 4,556,491 of record JADLSH010000350.1, read on the forward strand.
ATCGGCGACAGAATTGAAAAAATGAAAAAACGCGAAGGATTTATATCTTTAAAAGATCACAAAGAAAATTTCGAAAACAATCCACAATGCCGATTAATTAATCCCGCTAAAAGCGAATCCGGAAAAATAAGCAAAGTTATTTTGGACAAAATTAATTCCAATTTGAGAGAAAAACTCAAATTTAAATCAATGGAGGAATACAAAACAAGTTATTCAGTGGTTTGGCAATATAAAAGATAAGGACAGACACAGTTTTATTGCGTTTGACAATGTCGATTTCTACCCATCTATTTCTGAAAAACTATTGGACCAAGCTTTATCTTGGGCTTCAAATTTGGCTACTATACCTGAAAACGATATTTCAATAATAAAACACGCTAGAAAATATCTCCTTTTCAATACCGGAATTTCATGGATAAAAAAAGATAGCCATAGTTTGTTTGACGTTAGCATGGGCAGTTTCGACGGCGCGGAAATTTGTGAGTTAGTAGGCCTTTTCATTTTAAACCACCTGAGTAAGATATTTGGCAAAGAAAGCATCGGCCTATATAGAGATGAAGGTTTGGCTATTATAAAAAGTAAATCAGCACGTTTAGCAGACAAAACAAGAAAAGATCTCCACAAAATTTTCGATCAGTTTGACCTAAAAATTACCGCAGAATCAAATTTACGCATTGTAAACTTTCTAGATGTAACTTTCGACCTTAACAATGGAAAATATAGGCCCTATAGGAAGCCCAATGACGATCCACTATACATAAATATGCACTCTAATCACCCACCGAGCATCACAAGGCAACTACCTGCATCAATTAACAAGCGCATCGCACTTCTTTCATCAGATGAGCAAACTTTTCAGGAATCTGCACCCATATATCAGAACGCACTTAGGCATAGCAACTTTAATCATGAACTTAGCTACACTCAGCACACACCGCAAAAACAACGCAGGAATAGGCAACGCAACATCATTTGGTTCAACCCACCATTTAGCAAGAGTGTTAGCACAAACATGGGACGTAATTTCCTTAGTCTAATTGACAAGCATTTTCCACCGCACCACAAGCTACATAAAATTTTTAACAGAAATACAGTTAAAGTAAGCTATAGCTGCATGAACAATATTAAGTCAGTAATCACTAAACACAATGCACGTATATCTAGAAATAACAAGCCACAGGAGAGGGACACTACCAATTGCAGTTGTAGAAAAAACACCATTTGCCCTCTTTAAAAACAATGCATGACTAGGGACATAGTATACAAAGCAACAGTCACAGTAAGCAACACAAACACGATCAAAAATTACATTGGCATGACTGCAACCACATTCAAAGAGCGATTGGCCAACCACACTAAATCTTTTCAGCATAAAAAGCATGGAAATGACACGGAACTTTCGAAATATATTTGGACATTGAAAGAAAACAATAAGGATTTCAGTATTAATTGGCAAATTTTAAAACATTCTATTTCGTACACGGGAGGATCAAAACGATGCAATTTATGTTTAGAAGAAAAATTTTGTATTTTGAAAGAAAAAAACAAGGATTGTTTACTCAACAAAAGAGCTGAAATAATTTCACGATGTCGTCATCGTAACAAATTTCGCGTAAACAACGCAAACAAAGCCATGCATGCACACATTGTCTCCCACACACACCCCCACGCCCCGGCAGGAAGCATATAAGCGGTCATTTCTTTCGATACTTGATTCTTTTACAGATGAAACAGCCTGTTGCAGACAAGTTTTGAGGTAAGCAAAAATCTATAATTTGCTCTAACTATATGTTGTCGAGCACTCTTTGCGTTTCATAGACCTAAACCTACACGTATATATATATATATATATACAATTTTTCGTTGTCCGTAGCAGAACGAAGAGTGCTCAATAACAGAATATGAAAGAGCAAAATATAGTAGCTTAATCTTAAAATATATTAACCGCTACACAGTGTTTCACGCCTCTTTCAAAGCGATCTTCAGGCGATTCTACTCAAATGATAGTTTGATTGCGTAAACTAACGGTTTGCTGACGTGTTCGATTATTTGCGCGTGCGTTTAAAATTTCGCGCGCTAAACGAATTACGGTGGCGGCATTTCGCAAATAGTTCTGATCTTTTGTTTAAAGTCCTGTCCTTGTCTGATTTCAGCAAGCAAATTTTCTCCTCAAGGCAAAGATTGCAACTTGTCGCACCGGCTGTATACGCACGGACACGCTTCAAAATTGACCACTTTATAGTATATGCTCGTTTTCAGAACTATTTGCGAAATGCCGCCACCGTAATTCGTTTAGCGCGCGAAATTTTAAACGCACGCGCAAATAATCGAACACGTCAGCAAACCGTTAGTTTACGCAATCAAACTATCATTTGAGTAGAATCGCCTGAAGATCGCTTTGAAAGAGGCGTGAAACACTGTGTAGCGGTTAATATATTTTAAGATTAAGCTACTATATATATATATATATATATAATAATCCTTTCCAACATGCCTAATCAACCTACAAAACGTCGCTCTACTCGCGCTCCTCAACAGCCTCGAAAAACAAGCAACCTATGGTGAACCGTCGAACCCCAATCAACACGCCAACAAACAGCCATCTGGTTCTGGATCCCATTAACTATGCCGACCTATCCACTGAAGTTCTCCATCTTCTGTTGGCACAGAGAAACCTCTCTCTTTCTGGTTCGAGGGAAACTCTATTGCGATGCCTTGCCATTCACGAGGGAACAGAAATCCTGCCACATCCACCACCTCCTGACATGACCGCAAGTACGCTACAATTTTCCTCAGAATCTCTCTGCTCGCTGGCGTCTGACCTTGCACCGTTGCTGCACAACGTTTTTCCACGCGAGAACGTATCTCCAACAACGCTCCCTCAACTACCGCCTGTAATACATTTTCCTGTGCAAACTGCGCCAATGCCCCCTTTGGACCTTGGCAATCCTTCCCTTGGCAAAACTTCCTCGCTGTTCACCTCTTCCCCATTAGAGACTCCAATTCGGCCCAATTCGTTTGTCAGTCAATACAGCTTTTGGTATTTTATGTGTTGGTTTTTATCACTAAATTTACTCATAAGACCTCGCAGTTGTTTGCCTACCAGCGCATAATCCAAGAAGCCTCGCAAAAGTTTAAAGGTTTAGCCTAGTATGCGTACGATATAGATTTTCGGGAGTTTGCTGCAAAAAATTCAGCGCTTAATTGGGGTGAACATCATTTCCAGCTGTGGTTAGATAAGTTTACCGGTCTTGTGCATTCTATTTGTTTTGTCTGTGGTGGCGCTGATCACATATCTGATATGCCCTCTTTCCTCATCAAGGTTTGAAGGGAGTCGGTCAAGAGTTTCCAGCTACCAAGGTTTCTGCCAAAACTTTAACGGGAATCTCTGTGCACAGCAAATCCATGTTCTTTCGAACATTGTTGCAACCAACCTGGCTGTGGTGGACAGCGCGGCGCCTATGAACACGCTGATACCAGCTCTACACGAACTGAAACACAAATAAACCAGTCTATTATTATTTTTTTATTTATTATTTTTATTTGCCCACAAAAACAATTCAATTAGCATTATTTACAATAATTTATATAAAAGTATAATAACTAGGGCTAGGAGCCTTTTGGAAACCCTTTCAGGCTTTTAATTTTAGTTACACCGATTAATGTAAATTTACATGAGTCTATGCTAATTTACCACCCAGATTGTGAATTTGTTGTTGACCTCTGTTCAGGTTTGAAGGAAGGTTTAAAATTGGTTATAATGGGCTCGTCACCCCTACATTCTAAAAATCTTAAAACTGCCTATATGTTGCCAGAAATAGTTGATGGGAACTTGTTAGATGAAATTAAACAAGGCCACACAGTTGGGCCCTTCAATCAGCCTTCCGAAATATCCCAGTACATCCTGACGACTGGGAACTTCTCCGCATGAAATGGTGTGGGTTGTATTTTTTCAACCGTGTACTCCCCTTTGGCCTCCACAGTGCACCCTATATTTTCAATATGCTTTCGGATGCCCTTGAAGGGATTCTTATAAACAAATTAGGTTTTTTTCTCCATATTTTGGACGATTTCTTTATAAATGAAGCTGTCCATCGTTCTTTGTGTCTAACTTCGTTGTGTAAATTGTTGTGTCTGTTCATTTAATTGAATGTTCCTATCGCCCTTGGGAAAACCTTTGCCCTACTCAGACCTTACAGTTCCTTGGGATTGCCCTGGATTAGGTTTGGTGAGCATCGTCGTGCTGTCGTAAACAATGATGCTAAACAACCTGTTGCCAAACATTTCAACACTAGCAATCACAGTGTTTCAAGTATGAAAATTCGAGCTCTGTGTCCCATTTCTGGTAGTAATGATAGCCGCAAAAGCCAAGAAATGCATCTCATTTCCCAACCATTCATCCTCTCGGTATTAATGAGCATTTACATTTAACTCCTATCTGTTTATGTCTGCCATCTGGAGCTTTTTGCTATAGATCTTCAACACAAAAATATTATTTATGTCCATCCATTGAATTCAGCTGGTGAGATTCAAAACAGTGCACACATGCAGATCCTGGCAGATTTTTCAATTTTCAATTTTATTTAAAAACAGGTATTCAAAAAAACAAGTTACACACTACACTACACTACACTACACTACACTACACTACACTACACTACACTAACCCGCAAGTAGTTGTAAACTAATAGGACCTGGAGAAGTATTTTATTTATTTTAGTTTTAAAAATATGTTTATGTCGGTTACTAATTTGTTAGGGATACCATTCCAAATTTTAGTTCCAAATCGAAAGAATTAATTCTTTTTTTTATTCAGATTAGAGCTTTTACCCTCACTTCTTGAATGAAATTTTGATGTGTCCGGGTTTCAAATCACCTCACCACCACACACTCCTAAAACTGATTCCTCCAGTCATGGGGTTCTGGTTTGCTGGTATGCCTCACAGTTTGTCCAAGGAAAGTCACTGAGTAATAGCTGTTATATATATTCAGACGGTGTTGCTATGTAAAACGAAATACGAGTCCAAAGTGATGCTTAGAATCTCAACAATTTGAAATTTCCAAATGTCCATGATGTATGTCATCACGAGAACAGACGGCAAGAAAAAAATCCTGAATTTCACTGCCCACCTTAACCTCCTTGTTTAAGATTTTGTTATGAATTGGCAGGTGACATTCTACTATTTGTCAAGAATTTGAACATATTTAGAAATGCATGACTTCTCAGATGGTAAACAAGGGTATTAACAAATTTGGCCCATAACTTTAATATCTCAAATAATATTTCAACTTTGAAAAAAACTTGCATGATATGGATGAAAGATGAGGTATAATTACCATTAATACTCTCCTAGAAGTTGTTATCGCAAAGTAAGTGCTGCCAAAGCCTATCATCAATGCCATAAAGGAAAGATAATTGTCCAAGTGAATATTATTAGCATATGTATTTCAAATATGTAATTTTTCTACACATAGTTTCCAAAGTATTGTCAATAAATAATAGAAAAATAAAAACGTACTTACCTTGGCAATAACTCTGTGCTTAAGGGCACATAAAAAATCAATATTAATGAGATGCACTTGGATTTAAATAGGCCAAAGGATGCACTTTTTTGGTGAACTTCGCTTGAAGTATGATTATTTCTAGGTAGTAGTTAGACAAAACAGAGTTTTCAAGTATTCAGAGTTGGATCGACGAGTCTGGCCATGATGAATTATTTGTACATAGTCATGAATGTCAATTTCTAAATGAGCGAAAGAGCTGGTGTTACCAGCTGGTAGTCCCATTGTGGGTAATGGTGGTGCTTGATTTTCCATGATGGTGTAAGATAGCCTTTGGGTTGTTGTTGAAGAACCTTCAATCTTTTTTAGTGGGCAGTGTTTTGCCCTTATCAGGTACTTCACTTTTTGACTAAGGAAGCACAGGTTTTTTCAAGCATCTGATTTGTCTTCCCAGAATTTTCTTAAGACCGCATATTTCTTGCTTATTAAATGGCAGACCTCACCGTCATCCAAAGTGGACAATTTTTTGTCACAGACTGTTTCTGTAGGAAAGCTCTCAGAGAAGATGAGAAAGAGTCTCAGGGGTTGATTCTGGAGGTCAGTAAAAAAATGTAAAATACTAATGGCTTGTCATTAGATAAGAGTTCTACAACTGTCATTTCAGTGTCATCTCTTTCAAGATCCATGCGTTGAATCTTTACAGCTATGGGTACCCCACCACCAGTTTCATAAATGAAATATCCAGTCAACAGTTAACTACTGAACTCCGTAATATTTAGCCAGGTTTCGCAAACACACATACGATCATGAGTATACCAGATCTTGAAGTAAAGAAATCTTATACACTCTAATGGAGGGATCATCATTTGAAGGTACAACTGCTCTCAAGGTTCTCATGTTTATATATAGGGCTTTAAGGTGATTTTGATTTTGAATCGAGACCTTGATTAGATTCTACATCCATATAAACTGTAAGTTATATATCTTTGTGCAGATCTGATGGTAAAAGACAAACATGTCCATGTTTAGTCCAGTGAACATGTAGTGAATGGAGTGGAGAAGCCAGTCGACGTTTGACATTGTGCATATGTACCGAGAAGATAGGTCCCATTAAGGCAGGTCCCATGAAGGCAGGTCCCATTAAGGCAGGTCCCATTAAGGCAGGTCCCATTAAGGCAGGTCCCATTAAGGCAGGTCCCATTAAGGCAGGTCCCATTAAGGCAGGTCCCATTAAGGCAGGTCCCATTAAGGCAGGTCCCATTAAGGCAGGTCCCATTAAGGCAGGTCCCATTAAGGCAGGTCCCATTAAGACAGGAAAGTCGTCGGTGAGATATGGATTTGTAGAACCAGTATTTATGGATTGCCATTGGAGTTGAGCAAAAATTGGGACTAAGTATAGAAGATGAAAACAAACAATTCCACGTAACAAGTTCGCCATGCTCTTCAAGTATCAAATCGACCTTTAAATTCCAAAATTTCAAAGATGAAGGGAAAAGTCTCAGAGATTAGATTAACCAAGGAAAATTAATATAGTGCAAAAAGTAGTATACAGCATGCGAATATACTTCGAGATTCGAGATAGACGCTGTGAGAAATTTAAAATCCAAAGCCAACCATTTAAAATAATATAATCCTGTTTATTCAAAGTATATTGCATTATATATAGATCACCAAATCTTCATAGAATTTGTATATATCATAGTCCACCAAGAGAAAATACAGGTAGTTGGATATTTAGAATTATTCAGCTAAAACCAGAAAAGCACAGTTCGTACAGTGAGAAACACAAGTAGACGATCAACAGCATGATAATCAAAATCCAAAACATAGTGAAGCCAGCAGAATTATAAAATTAACATAAACAGGTGAAGTACATCTTTAGATTATATTTGATGCCAAGTTTGGTTTATTTCTATAAGATTTGATTTGCTAACAAACTGATTTATTCGGAGATTAACTGCACCAAATAATGAGACAAATTTCATCATTAATAGCTGAATGTTTGTTCTCTACGTTTCTTGGCCAACCAAAGTTCAACATATCCCACAAGGTTACTTGGTGTTAGTGTGCGTATTATCGAGTGTCGCATGGCAGAGTTTGGTCTGACTGTTAGAGGGACTTATACTAATAAACAATTTTGGAAATTTTGACTGTGTTCCAAACATCGCAATAAACAAATGACTGGTCACAATCTCGAGGAATGCGAATCCGAAAAAAATATGAAAAAGTCTATGCGAAGGGTGGATCAACAGGGGGCTCTTCTTCGTGCATTGGAAATGAACATCATACATCATAGAGTATATTCAAGTTAATAGGGTAGATTTTATATATAAACTATAGCCAATTTAATATGCACATACAGTATCAATATTAATTGAGAGGAGAGCGTGTGGGCCTGATTGGGCCAGGACATGACAAAATTTGAAATATTGAGAAAAATGCCTGCAGGTTACAACTGTTTCCTTTTAGTAGTGCAAGGGATTGGAAGAGGCCTAATATAAATCCAATTGATTCCTAATTAGGGTGATAGGAACACATTGCAAGCATGCAACTTGTGGAGCATTTTCTGCATACTACATCAAGAAAATTAAAAAAGGAATTTATACTGTACAGTATTTATTTATTTATTCACTGACAGATGTGCTAAATATGGTCAGCAATATTAAGTAATTTTGGAAGAACCAATTGATTTTGTTGTGAAGAAAGGGGGAATGTCTGTAAAACGTTTTATAAATTACATCTGTATTGAAGTGTATATGTATGTTCCTCGATTTAACCTTTTTGACTCTTTTTGCAATTGGTTATCTTTACATGTGATGTATGACAGTGCTTCAATTAAGGGAGAGCATGAGAAATGTCATATTGATGTTTCGCTGAAGATCCCCCCCCCAATAAATTCGATCCCCCCCCCCAGTAGAATTCTCAACATTCTATGATTTTTTCTATCACATTTTATTGTATATTTAACACTGCAAAACTTTAACATCTTCAAAGAATATTTCTTAGGACTTCATTTGAAGGTTCCCTAATTGCCACATTGTAAAGAGTAAGTGCGATGTTCATTTCAGGGGGAGCACTCTTCAATATTTTACACACATGTGGTGCTTAATCAGAGGGTGGCACTTTTTAATGGTTACACAGTTTCATTGGGATCCAGTGTCAGACAAATAACCGCTGCCTTCATATACCCAATAATAGCAGAGGACAGGATCACTTCGAGGTTGTCACAAGGAAGGCATCTTAGTAATTCAAACCCTCCACCACACAGGAGTTCAGGAAATGTGCTCTCCAGCTCTTCTTTAAAAGTTTGTGGTTTCCCCTTGCTTTAAATGTTACTTAGTCTTCCTAGCCCAGTACATTGAAGGAGTTATTTTTCCTCACAATTTCCCTTACTGTTTGTTGCTTGCTGCAGGCCTTCTTGATAGTCCTTGTGTAGACACCGAAGACATATGCATGCCACTTCTAGTCAAACCTGGTGGAGATGGTCGCGTGTACTGACTAAATAATGTCCTAAAATGGTTTAGAACATTCTGATGGCTTCTTACAGGAGTTGAAGTAGTGGCACTTGTAGATTGGAAGATGAGGGGCCTGCCATATTGATAGATTCAGTAGAACAAGTAGAACATGTCATGGTTGCTGATTCACTCAGTTAACTTGAAATTGTTTGATGTCTCTGGGGTTCTTCTTTGCTGGTGGTCCTCTTCAGTGTTTGGCGAATCATCTGCCCTTTCGGACAAAAGAATAGTTGCTTATCTTAATAAACTAGAAATACATGCATGCAGTAACCCCTCGCCTAGGCACTGTTGCAACATTCTATTAAGAAATCTATTTTTCTTAAATGTTTATATAAATCTGTGACACATGGTATTATAATTTGTACAATAATTCCTGGGCTTATATTCATTCGTAAGCATTATGCATGGGGGAGCTTATACTCGGGGGTGGGGGGCTAATACATGGACTACATTTGTGTTAGTAATATTTATTGTGAAAAGCTCCGAAGCTGTTGGGTCCTTATATTTGGAATGGTTTGAGCGTTAGTCAATATAATGGACTTATACAGTACACCGAGGTGCTTATATTCGGGTGGGCTTATAGTCGGAAGTTTACGGTATATCAGTAAACAATTAATCCAATTATTAAAATTTATAGATTTATTTAATTGGCAAATAATTAATTCAATAATAAAATAACATTACCAAATAATTAATTAGGAAAACTGTTCAACTGTAAAAACCATTGTACCATTGGGAATACATTTTATGCACTCAAATTCCCAAATCAAATTTTATGCACTCAAATCTTTGGGAGCACTTGATGCTGGTGTGTTCCCGTTCACTGCACAACCAGCATACCACTCCTATATAAAGAAAATATATATGCTATTGCCTGTTGATTTAGTTTTGCAGTATGAATTTTTGCTCTTTCAATTCAAACACTCATTTGATGTAGTTTTACACGAGCAAGGCAAGGGACGTTCATTCAGAATTTCACTAAAATCTATAAGTATACAACAAATGCAACTTATAAAGTTATTTTTAAAAATATTGATTAGTTTAGTAATGTACTTACTTGCGTTGCACGTGTTTGCATACTAAGGTCACATTTATAGCACCGTCCTAAATTCAAATAAGGTTCAAATCAGTCCTGTGTGAATAAAACAATACAGCATTTATATAAAGAAGTTTCATTCTGAGTGTGGGTGTAGATATAATAAAGTTTTCTATAGGGAAATTTCCATAACTTGTATATTAAGTAATAATGAGAAGCAGTACCTGCAGTACCTGCAGTACCTGTGTTTCCTAAGAAGTTAGTAGATGGTGCTAGTAGATGGAATACTCGAACGGAAATATATATACATTTTTTACGGACCTATGCAGGAGCAGGTGCGATTCCCTGCAATTCTTGTGCGGCGCTCTAACAACTGAGCTACGTACAGAGTCCAGTTGCTGAGATTGACTTGAGTGGTCGGGGTGTTAAGGTGGGCGAGCTGTTTCCAACAGGCACTAAAAAACGACAAGTCAACATATATCTATTAGTTATGGGATCTGATGGAAACAGAAAAGAAACGGTTTAACTTTATTTAAGAACATGGAATGCAAAGTTTAATAGCCATGCCACAGTTTTAAACTATTACGCACTGTACCAACATCATCTTTATATTCTTTAGGTTCCTCAACTAATAATATTGAATAACCCAGTTTTAGTTAATGAAACCTAAAGTATCAGCTAATATATCATGCACAAGCATTTGTTGTATCTCTTTGCAGATGAAATTGCACTAATTGAATGCATTTTTAATATTTAAAACTAACTTTATACGAAATCGATAAAATTTGAAATAATTATACATCTGAAAGATGTTTAAAAGGGTGCTAACTTAAAAATAGGACAGCAACTTACCTTCTCAAATTGCTTTTCATCTTATTTAAAATTTGTAATCTTCAATAGATCTAAGACATGTTATTCCATATTTAGTGATATTTTATTGTTAAGGACTCACAATGTCAACAGCCAACCTCAAAAACACAATATAAATATTGTGTCTAGTTACAGGCACCTTTTGACAAATGCCAATCTCTAATTGTCTCCTCAAAAACACAATAATAAAGGCATAGACCAATGTCACGCCACAGTGGTCACACCTCCAAAATTGTGCCTAGTAACAGGCCAAATAATTCACTTGGAAGCACAGAACATATGCCCAGTATCTCAGATATTCAAACACCACTAAGTAACATACAAATTCACTACTGACACTATGATAACTTTCAATGCTTACTATGCTTCTGCACAGTCTTCTCTGCAAGTACCTTAAGCCTCTCTTCAGCTTCTAGCCTTTTCTTCATATTCTTATTCATCCCAATTGCTTTAAGGCGGTCAAACGTCATTGGTTCAAACACAATATCATGAATCGATCTTACCCTGGAGGTAGCTACAAAGGTTTGTCCTTGAGATTTATGAATAGTCATTGCATACCTCAACCTCAATGGAACTTGTTGTCTTGACAAGTGCTTTCCATCAGCCATCCATTCAAACACCTTTGGTGGCACAGGTAGACATTTCGAACAGGCGTCTAGAAATGCAGGACCAGAGTATGCAGGAAAATGAACCAATACTGCAACTGGTAGGTTTGGAGGGCCCATATTTTCTGCAAACCAAATCTGCTCAATAGTTCCAAAAGAGCCATTGCAAAGACCAACCTCAGCCCACAGGTTGCATGTCAGCATTACTTCTGCTTTGGTGGACAAAAACAGAACTGCGTCTAATCCCCCCGCATCTTCAGATGTGGCAGCGCTTGCCCCATAGGTTGTCCAATTGCTAATAGCTTTTCATAATTGTATTCAGCAACACTCTTTTTGTCAAAATACAATCGGATAGCATCAGTAAACTGATCCATTGGTATATTGGTCGTCGAATGGTCCAACAATAGTTTCCAGTCGTCCTCTGTAACTTGACCATTTCGCATTCTCAACAATAATGCTCTAAATGCAATTGCCTCTGGGTCTTCACCAGCCTGACGCATAACCTGCTCTAAAATTATTACAGAATCAAATGTCAGATACATACTGTGACCATGGTCACTTATTACTGAACCGTTACCAGTAATGTACATTGGCCTATCACCTACAGGTGGTAATTGACCAAAATCACCCATTAAAATTATTGACATACCACCAAAAGGGACGTCTTCCTTTCCAGTGCCAGCATGTAGTCTGTTGTCCAGCCATGATAGCATTTGTGCCCAATCATTGACATTCGTCAATGATCAGATACCTCTTACCTTCTAGTCTCAGTTGTAGTCGCTGCAAATAATCGCCCTGCAATTCCCTATATTCACGAATAGGAAGTTGCGCAGCAGAATGTAGCGTTTGACCATTAATACTAAAGGCTGCAATCCCAGTGGTTGCTGTAACAATACACTGATCACTGATCACCTAATACTTGTTTCACAGCATTAATTAAGTACGTCTTATCTGTTCCGGCTGTCCCACAGACAATCATATGAACAGGATTATCACCAGTCTGAGATGTGATAATGTCAAAAGCCAATTGTTATTTTTCATTCAAAGTTTCCAGATCAACAACATGTTGTTGACCATCTTGTCTGTATCCTTGGTGACCAAGTTCCTCAGCATCCTTTCTCTGTTGATATATCCATCCTGGAGATTCCTTTAGCAAATCTGTAGGTACAGATCTTACCATCATAACGTTGGTTGATTCTGCACAATAACATCCAATCATTCAACTTCCTCCTCGTCATTAGGATCAATTTCACTTTCATCCTTACTCTGATCATTTTCATAGCTTTGACCAGAATGTGCAGCATGAACCATTTCTGATTCAACAGAATACCTAAATACATTCTCTTCAGCAAATTCAGTCTGAAGAAACAAATGATAAGTGTTAATAAACATGTCATCACTCTCATCCTGATTATCCCAAGCATTTGATGCTTTACGAACCCATGGCTTAAACTTTATAAGCTGAAACTTACAGTATTTTCCAAAATTAGGACCACCGGGATTAGCTGTAACTTTTGGAACTGTTCTGACAACGTACGGATTTGCCCGTTTAGTCAACTCACCTCTGACTTTGGTGTACTGCAACGCATATTGCATCAAATTCATTGTCTTTTCTCTGTCTTTGACGCATAAGAATAAATGATGTACAGTAGAACCTGAGTTTTGCGACCCCTATGTTTTGCGACCACCTGTCATATACGACCACATTTCCTGGCACGGATGATTTGTAACTAAGAAGTACCTGTAGTGGTATCTTAAAAATCGGTACCTGTATCTAAATGTTTGGCCGTTTTGTGCCAAGACTACGGGGTTCGATAACTATATCTCTTTTACACAAGTCCATACATGTAATGTGTGCTTTTGAATATTTGTCATTATGCATGTGTGTAAATATTAATATCATAAACATTGCTTGTCAAGTAACTCAATAACCAAACTCAAGTCGACAATGACGTATCAAGGCGTGAAATATCAGGTAAAAATAATCGATAAGATAAAAATCCAATAATTGTTTGTAAATGTGTGTGCAACCCCTAAAAGTTGGTATAGGTTGTCATATTGATTTCAGCTTTAAATTATTCACTGGTATATATCATATCGTAACGTCTACCATTTTACATTGTAATCAACTTTGGACAAATAAAATGTGAACAATGTCGCATGTACGGTTGCGGTATGAGAAATGTACTACGAGTTTCGAAATTTTGGTATAATTAATGCACATATCATCGGCTTCCCCATGGGGTTAACCCCCGGGCTGACCAGGGAGAAAATCGAGAAAATGCAGGGAGATTGTAGTGAATTTTCCCCTTGGGGGGAGGGGAAATTTGCAACTTTGCTTCGAAATTTCTAAAATTGGGGAGGGAGATTTCGTGAGATTGCATTCCGCGTTTAGCTAATTTTAGCTAAGCACAAAGTTAATTTTACAGGAGACTGCGCCAAGTCCAAGCGGGTATTGAGAAAACAATATGGCGGAGCATAGGCGGAGCAGGCATAGAAACAGGAAAAGAGTCAAAGAAGGTAAATAATCCGTTGTTTTTTAGAAGCAAACATGAACATCAGCTGAATTAAATCCAACCTTACTTTGATATATGATACAAAGAATGTGAATGTGCATATATTTTGTGTAAAGTAATTTAAAATTTAAATTAATGTTGTATATATTTTCTACTTGAATGAACCGTTGTGCATAGCATGTGTTAAAATTATTCATTTATATTAATTTACCTGTTGCAGATTATTGTACAATTTGGTGAAAGACGGAAAGTATTAGAGTCACAGGATTTAACACACTTGAGCAGCTGAATGAATTTGTGAAATGTCAATTTGATTTGCCGAAAAGTTCAAACATTCTGTTTGAGAAATGGTTTTTGTTTGGCAAAGTCAGGCCAAGGACATATTTTCGATTTAACTTCATTTAGAAAGAAGAAACCACATATTTATTAATTAAAGCACTTGGTTTCAATATTGTGCAGCAATAGTTTTGTTATTAATAAGGTTCTCTTGGACATCAATTGGCAATCTATATATACATCCTACGGCTACAAACTACGGGAAACCTCAATGAACAATTGTAAACATTTTCCATGGGGAAACAAAAGATTGATTTGTTTTTAATTGTACAATGTTAACTTTTATATTAAAATTGTTTATTTTATGAAGTTGTTCTATTAATATTCTGGTATAAACTTTCTTCGTTGGTTCCTTGACCAGGGGGATTGTCTGCATGAGAAGATCTAAACCAGGGGACTTCGATTGCAAGTTTACCCAACATCACGGGGAATTTGGCAACTTTGTCTCGCCGCTTCCAAGTTCTAGAATGGACTGCAATAGCTAGAATTTTAGTCAAGGGCTACAAGGATGTAAAGCTGAGCAAGGTTTTCATATCTGCAATCTTATTCGATGAGAAAGAAATGATGAAAGATTTTATGATAGAATCGTTCTTGTCTCACATTTCGTTACATCTGTGGACTGGACATCTGCATTGACAAGATTATTGTTGATTTTACCAACCTCGATGGATTCAAAAGGCGACCTATTGCTCACATTTGTGGTGCAATTTTGGAATTGCCAACGAGCTATAATTCGTTTCCACAATTCCGAGAGGAAATGAACAATATCTCATACTGGCACTCTAAGCATTTAAAATTGAATAAATGTTTTATTCATTTTGAGGATGTATTGCAATCACTTGTAAAAGTTACAGAGAAGCGTCTCAAGAAATTTATTGCTTGTCGTGAGAGATGGGCCAAGCTCGAAGGCCAGAAATCAGAAATCTGTCGTAATTCGTACGACTTGTTTACTGACGAAGATGTAGAAAGGCATTTCTCTCGCTCGAACGGGTCCTGCTAATGAATTCCCAGGAATGCCCCGTGAGATTCGTTGAATGCCCCTGGAATGCCTGGGAGTCAGAAAATAATGCCCGGGGTAAAATTATATTAGTTATACACATAGATATATGGTTATACGCAATAAAAATCAATTAAAGGTGACATGACACGAAAATTAGCATTGCTTGATTTGAAAGTACTCTTAACATAATGTGGAATATCAATTTACAGCTTTTCCACATTTCATCTAGGTCTTGAGATATTTAGACTTATGTGATATTCAAATGAGATAACTTGTGGTTCGTTTTTTTTCTAATTAACGTATTCGAAAATCGTCTGTATCTTTAAAATTATTGAACAAAATCAGTTGTTGCTTGTCGTTGATGTTCAGTTTCATGAACTGTAACAATTCATCTCATTCGTCTCGCTACCATTCCCACTTTGTTGCTGACTTGAAGTTAACTGAGCTAAAACTGAGTGTAATCGCCTTCTTTAGGCTTAATATCCTCATCTACATCCTATTCATTATTCATCAATCCATATTAGGCATTGTTTATACCTAATCCACTTTCGCATATAATTACGAGCGTTGAGAATAGTATTCTATTTCCCAACACTCGCATTCTAGCTCAGTTGATTAGGTATGGGAAATATTAGTCAGTGGGAGTTCATTGCTTCACATTCTTCCAGACCTCCTTGCTACACGTTGCCTTCCAACGTCCCTTTTACCCTCCCCCTAACTAACCCCAAACCTTAACCCAAACCCTAACCCAAACCTCCCAAACCTTCTAATGTCACATGCAGAAATAAAATCAAGGCAAAACAAACAATCGGACAGATGGTAAGATTAGGGTTCCTCCTGATCCCAAACACGTTATGGTCACCATCTCGAAGAGTCTTACCCCAGACATGGTTGAATAACAGGCCATCATCGTTAGGGAAACGTAGTATTTCAGGCACCTTAACTTGTCCCATGTCTCCTGGACGATCGCCACTAAAAAAGATGGCCTTAAAATATGCTTGATCACGAGCAATAAGGAGCCGTTGAGTCACAGACAACGTAGGACCATCCGCCAAGCGATCCAAATGCAAAGCCAGGCGGACCAACTTATCAATGAGAAACGGAGTCGCCTGTTTTGGAGTAACCCGAGCTTGAAGTAGCTCAGCGGTCAGTATCTGCAGATAATCTCGAACCGTCTGATCAGCAGCGGGATTACCCAGACCCAAGCACTTATCCCATGCGCCATCACGACCGAGTGCTGAGAAAATAGACCGCAACTTGCCTATGTACGAATCGACTGTTTTGAAAGACAAACACATTGAACAATCACACTCGTGGACCCCACGTTGTCCTAGAAAAAGGCAACCATTTTTATGAACTTGTGTTTTACCATTCTTATCCTTAAACACCAACTAGTGATCCAAGGATAGTGCAAAGTTTTAAAAGACAAACGCTGTTACATGGTTTATAGTGCGTACGTAATTGTTGTGCATCCATGTTGTTGTGTTGTGTTGATATTTGCATATTACGTATTTACGCGCGCAATTATATTTGGCAATTATTTATACCTTTACTATTTTTATTTGGCATTGAAAATTGATGAAATGTGACAAGCTTTTGAAAAGCTAGCATGCCAGTTTTTCAATGAAAAGCTTGTCACATTTCATCATTTGTAATTCAAAATTCGCGATGAGTGATTTATGTTTTTGCCAATATATTATATAGTAAGAAGATAAAATTGTCTTTTGTTTACGGTTGCAATATTTGATTATTTTTATTTTTATTTAATAGTTCAAACGATATGTTATAATAAAACAAATATGTCAACTCAACCTCGATTATTTCAAATTTTATCTATTTATTATTTCATTGTGTATATAAAATTTCGAGAGTACGGTTGTACACAGACTACTAAAATAAAGGCTAAGCGAAACTAGAAAATATATAGAATGCATCATACGTCATAGTTATATAATATACAGACGCATCCTCACCAAAATGCCATTCGCATTTGTAAACAACTGGACCGTCAACAGAGATGTGAAGAATTCTAAAATGCAAATTGCCCAATACATTTATACCAGAGGTTCAGAACGAAGAATTATAAAAGAAATATAATTTGTTTGTTCTATTAATATTGCATAACAAATGTCATATTTCAAAATTATGCAGTTCATACTACACTCTGGTGACTCTACAAATTAGACTCTACGAGTCTACGGACAGAGTATAGCAAATTCTACTATCTATAAAATTCGCCAGAAACAATACAGTAGCCGTATTAATGTGTATAAATTGTATGCAAGTCGACTTACATTAGATCGCTTGTAAAACCAATGCTGTATACTATAACTAACATATTCGATATTTACGGTATTAAAGGCCAAAGGGATCTCAACATCTCATCGGGTCTTGACTCTTGAATCTTGTATATGTGACATGCTTGAGGCGAAAATTACGCTTCGGAATTGATAAAAATATTGAAATAATGAATATTCGACCCATTCAGTATTGTCTATTGAATATATAAATGACAAAACGCACTTCCTCCTGATCCCAAACACGTTATGGTCACCATCTCGAAGAGTCTTACCCCAGACATGGTTGAATAACAGGCCATCATCGTTAGGGAAACGTAGTATTTCAGGCACCTTAACTTGTCCCATGTCTCCTGGACGATCGCCACTAAAAAAGATGGCCTTAAAATATGCTTGATCACGAGCAATAAGGAGCCGTTGAGTCACAGACAACGTAGGACCATCCGCCAAAGCGATCCAAATGCAAAGCCAGGCGGACCAACTTATCAATGAGAAACGGAGTCGCCTGTTTTGGAGTAACCCGAGCTTGAAGTAGCTCAGCGGTCAGTATCTGCAGATAATCTCGAACCGTCTGATCAGCAGCGGGATTACCCAGACCCAAGCGCTTATCCCATGCGCCATCACGACCGAGTGCTGAGAAAATAGACCGCAACTTGCCTATGTACGAATCGACTGTTTTGAAAGACAAACACATTGAACAATCACACTCGTGGACCCCACGTTGTCCTAGAAAAAGGCAACCATTTTTATGAACTTGTGTTTTACCATTCTTATCCTTAAACACCAACTAGTGATCCAAGGATAGTGCAAAGTTTTAAAAGACAAACGCTGTTACATGGTTTATAGTGCGTACGTAATTGTTGTGCATCCATGTTGTTGTGTTGTGTTGATATTTGCATATTACGTATTTACGCGCGCAATTATATTTGGCAATTATTTATACCTTTACTATTTTTATTTGGCATTGAAAATTGATGAAATGTGACAAGCTTTTGAAAAGCTAGCATGCCAGTTTTTCAATGAAAAGCTTGTCACATTTCATCATTTGTAATTCAAAATTCGCGATGAGTGATTTATGTTTTTGCCAATATATTATATAGTAAGAAGATAAAATTGTCTTTTGTTTACGGTTGCAATATTTGATTATTTTTATTTTTATTTAATAGTTCAAACGATATGTTATAATAAAACAAATATGTCAACTCAACCTCGATTATTTCAAATTTTATCTATTTATTATTTCATTGTGTATATAAAATTTCGAGAGTACGGTTGTACACAGACTACTAAAATAAAGGCTAAGCGAAACTAGAAAATATATAGAATGCATCATACGTCATAGTTATATAATATACAGACGCATCCTCACCAAAATGCCATTCGCATTTGTAAACAACTGGACCGTCAACAGAGATGTGAAGAATTCTAAAATGCAAATTGCCCAATACATTTATACCAGAGGTTCAGAACGAAGAATTATAAAAGAAATATAATTTGTTTGTTCTATTAATATTGCATAACAAATGTCATATTTCAAAATTATGCAGTTCATACTACACTCTGGTGACTCTACAAATTAGACTCTACGAGTCTACGGACAGAGTATAGCAAATTCTACTATCTATAAAATTCGCCAGAAACAATACAGTAGCCGTATTAATGTGTATAAATTGTATGCAAGTCGACTTACATTAGATCGCTTGTAAAACCAATGCTGTATACTATAACTAACATATTCGATATTTACGGTATTAAAGGCCAAAGGGATCTCAACATCTCATCGGGTCTTGACTCTTGAATCTTGTATATGTGACATGCTTGAGGCGAAAATTACGCTTCGGAATTGATAAAAATATTGAAATAATGAATATTCGACCCATTCAGTATTGTCTATTGAATATATAAATGACAAAACACACTACTAATCCAAAAGGCCAAAATGAAACGTTTATTTATAAATTTGATCGTATTTCCATCACATTCCCACTCCCAAGCTGCCACCATTGTGCGGTAAATATTTCGGAATTTCGTATTTTCGTTCCGTCATATTATTAGATCGCACGTGTTCATAGCTACCGGGGGAGTTGCACCCAATATTATATATAAAACGATTGTTATGATGCAGACGTTTAATACCACAACCCAAATGGTGTTCGTAAATCTAATTAAACACTGCATGAATACAACCGAATTGAGCTATAAGATACCTTGAAAGTGCTTAAAAAAGTTTCAACCCCAAAGTTTAACAGATACTGTATTAATAGAGAATCTTTGCAAACACCCCCCGGAAAGTTTACACTATGATGTATGTATCTATGTATGTATGTATCGCTCGTGTGAATTTTCGCCCCTCATCACAATACTGCAAAGTTAAAAACTTTGCACTAAAAACCTGGTCAAATCTCTTGGGGTTGCGGTTAACAAACCCGGGTTTCCTGGTAATGCAGAGAAGAAGCACTCTAGTTCCTTCTGCAAAGAATCTTTTTGTCGTACATAACTCGTGGCTTGATCGAACATCGACAATTGGTGGAGACGGTTATCAATACTCGCCAAATCTACATCAGCAGCGACACTTGATGGTGGACAAAGTACTAGTGGCCTCTGATATCCACACCGTTGGCAAAAACGGAAATCATAATCATTCGCATAACCACAGCCCGGGCATCGGACCGATGGCACATACAACTTGGCAATCGGGGCACACTGCTAAAATCAAATAACAAACAACACAGGGATGCAATGTATGATAATAAATATTTAATGAACCACATGTTGAAACAAATTCATAACGACATATCAGGAATTAAATTACAAAATATCGCCATCACATATAATAATTACACTAAAGTAAAGTCTAACGCAAAGACCCATAAGTCAGCAGGAAGTCCCGAATGTGGTTTCCAACCCCCACGACTTGGAACACGTAGCCTACCTTGGTCTCCACACTGAGCTACCTTTAACGATAAAGTGGCATGTTCATGCAATAACGGCCACCAATACCTCCGAGGATAGACATCCCAACCGACAAAAGTACATGTTTTCCCGTATGTCTTAAAAAATTGCAAAACGGGGCCTACCATCGGTGAGGGGGGAAATACGTATGGACGGGATAACCATATGTCGCCTCGAGACAAATCCTGAGCTAACACATTTACCCCTGCTGAACCAGGGGATGGCCAAGGTGTAAAATGTGGTAAAGGGTTGCCATTCAAATCGCGCATGACGTTTGAGTCCAGAGCCATCAGGTTGCACGTATGTCCAGTCGGACCCCCAAATCGCTGTTGCACCAAATTCCACAATTCTTCATCCAAGTGACAATCTGAAGCCGACAATCGGCGAGACGGAGCATCCGCCGGATTATCCTTACTGGAAACATGGGCCACCCGAAGATATACATTCAACGTTACGGTAGCAAAGAACAAACTCTTAATCGCCGATTCAGGGAGGAACTGCGACCACCTTCATTATTCCATGCATACACGACTGCCTGGTTATCCACCATGGCATCCACTTGCGCATTCTCAATGACATTCTTAAACGAAAACAATACTTTCTCCAATGCGATCGCCTCTTTTACAGAGATGTCCAACGATTGTTCGTCCTGCTACCAATAATCAGAAACTTCTTGTTGAACCGGCGAGGTGATATAGCCACCCCAACCAATCTGATGCAACTATCATCTGAATATGGCGTTCTTCTTTCCAGGGTAAACGCTGCCGCCAATTATTGAGAAATGACCATTGGGCAATCTCCTCTCTCAAAGGACCACGCAAAGGAATGAGCTTACCCGTCCTTTTGGCCATTGAGATAGCAGCATTCATTTCACGGGTAAACAAGATAGCTGCAGGTATGGCCGGAGAGTGACACACACTTCCCCACCAATTTCTGAAGGGTTTTAATAGTAGTTTTCTTTCCTTTCAAGATATCTGCCACCACTTGTTTGTCCGGGATAATCTGGAAGAATGGAATTCAATGGAATTAACTGGAATTCAATGGAATTCACCAAGAACCCTAGATATGGCACTATCTGGCGGGGC
Organism: Trachythela sp. YZ-2020; assembly: GCA_016169945.1. Taxonomy (NCBI): domain Eukaryota; kingdom Metazoa; phylum Cnidaria; class Anthozoa; order Malacalcyonacea; family Clavulariidae; genus Trachythela; species Trachythela sp. YZ-2020. Next base: position 4,578,205 of record JADLSH010000350.1, read on the forward strand.
ACCAAAATGGATTTCGACAAATTCAAGAAATAATCCAATTGCACCAAAAAATATGCCGCCAGAAACAGAGCCGATTTCGCGGCCTCAAAATGACGTCGGTCATCAGATTCCAGACTCGTGTATGCCCCCTGACTCAAAGAAACTCGTAGTTCACTGTTGTGCCGATCATCAATATATAACAAGCAGGGAACGCGAATCGACCGAAGATAACTGGACACCACCAGGCCAGTGGTGTGATAAACGTAAGGTGACGTTTTCCAACCGAACGGAAGGGTATTATAGAGGAAGACCCATCCACCCCATTGAATGCCAAAAAATTGACGACTCGGTTGATCCAGCAAGATATGATCATAACCAGACTTATCATCCAAGACAGTCTGGTACGAATGATACTCAACATACCGCGGAAGGTCACTAAGCGGTCCAACTGAAAAGGATTATCTTTAATCCAAAGGTTTAAAAACCGTGCATCATAGCATACTCGAGGCTTAATTGGTTCTACCGTTAATGGGAGGATTAAGTGGGGCATCTTGACTTGGCCAACTCTCCCAAGCAAAGAGATCGCACCATTCCGGATCCGTTCAATCAAAGTTGTCCGAATAAATTGGGCAAACGACCGACAAGAGATGTTATTGGAAAAATGGGACGACGGTGGTCTATCCGAATCATACGTCCAACCCTTGAACACACCTTGATAGTGTTGAAAATGGGGAAATATAGATAATTTATCCCGGATACATCGTAACACTTGAGCCTGCTGCGGTACTGGAGAGTTACCCACCATACTATCCCAATAGTCCGCATGTGCATGAAGTTCCCCTGCACGAAACGAAACAGGATTACGGAAAACTAAATCAGCCGGATCGGCCAAAGAATGACCATTGGCAATACGTTCCAATTCTGTGTCAGAAACTGTCAACCCTCCACTAGCATCCACTGGGTTCTCATTCATATCCACCCATTCGATCGATGTTGGTTCACTGCCGAGTGTGTCAGAAATTTCCATAATCTGGGAATAAAAAATCTGATCACACTCCCAATCCCAAGTAATGAATACGTCTGCCTATAAGGCAAGAACATTTTTTTTTTGTTTAGAACCCAGAGGGCCAGCAGAAGGATGACAGCTCTGACCCGGCCTAACCGGGGGAGTATAAGGGGGTTATATCGTGATGTTACGGATCATAACTATGTATATATATATAGTATATAGGGATGTATTTTACTGTTCCTAGCGTTCTTGCCGTTCCTAGCGTTCTTGCCGTTCCTAGCGTTCTTGCCGTTCCTAGCGTTCTTGCCGTTCCTAGCGTTCTTGCCGTTCCTAGCGTTCTTGCCGTTCCTAGCGTTCTTGCCGTTCCTAGCGTTCTTGCCGTTCCTAGCGTTCTTGCCGTTCCTAGCGTTCTTGCCGTTCCTAGCGTTCTTGCCGTTCCTAGCGTTCTTGCCGTTCCTAGCGTTATTGCCTATAGCGTTACTAGTGTTCCTAGCGTTACTACTGTTCATAGTGTTCCTAGCGTTACTACTGTTCCTAGCCTTACTAGGGTTCCTAGCGTTACTACTTTCCTAGCGTTACTAGGGTTCCTAGCGTTACTAGTGTTCCTAGCATTACTAGTGTTCCTAGCGTTACTACTGTTCCTAGCGTTACTACTGTTCCTAGCGTTACTACTGTTCCTAGCGTTACTAGGGTTCCTAGCATTACTACTTTCCTAGCGTTACTAGGGTTCCTAGCGTTACTACTGTTCCTAGCGTTACTAGTGTTTCTAGCGTTACTAGTGTTCCTAGCGTTACTAGTGTTCCTAGCGTTACTAGTGTTCCTAGCGTTACTAGTGTTCCTAGCGTTACTAGTGTTCCTAGCGTTACTAGTGTTCCTAGCGTTACTAGTGTTCCTAGCGTTACTACTGTTCCTAGCGTTACTAGTGTTCCTAGCGTTACTAGTGTTCCTAGCGTTACTAGTGTTCCTAGCGTTACTACTGTTCCTAGCGTTACTACTGTTCCTAGCGTTACTACTGTTCCTAGCGTTACTAGTGTTCCTAGCGTTACTACTGTTCCTAGCGTTACTAGTGTTCCTAGCGTTACTACCGTTCCTAGCGTTACTACCGTTCCTAGCGTTACTAGCGTTCCTACCGTTACTACTGTTCCTCATGCGACCCAATTAATGTAGTTTTACATTTGCATGGGTATCCTGTGCAGGAATTTCCCGCGTCATAGCTGGTACGGACCACGTTGTCATTTTTCAAAGCTCTGTTAATACTTGAAGCAACATGCAGTCAATCGTAATGAAAATGTCGAAAGCCGTATTTTGTGAAGTTATCTTAGTTATGTAAGTATTTAGAGTGCTTTGTAATAAATGTATACAATAGTTATACTTAGTCTTAGAAGTCCTCGCAAATAGCAAGTATAAACTTTAGAACTTCCCTAAATAGTGTCAGGATTTTTGTTGGGATGCTGTTGTTTTAAAAAAACAACTGACGTTTGCCTTTTCAGTTCCGTTATTTGATATGTATAATTTAAACTAGCAGAAAGTAAAGTATATCTTAAAACAGTAAAAGCATGACAGTATCTAGACGGAATGTGGTGGTGAAAAGTTGATATTTATAACTCAATGTGGGGTTTTTATAGCTTTATTTTTTCCGATTTTTTAAGAGTATTTTATAATATAATATCAATCTAGACTGCGCAATTTAAATTAACCCATAATTAAAAGGCATCATGAAAAAGTTTCCTGCTTTCATCCGAGGAAAAACAACGCCGATGGGGCGATGGGGAAGGGGATTTTTTTCGAGAAGGGGGAGAGCATCAATCCATATGATACCAAATCAACTCACATCATAGGAGCGGAAAATGTAACATTCTTATGTCGTTTTGAGTGTGGGTTTTTTTCGGAATGAATCCGCCATCGGCCCATGGTGCACTGCGATCAACTTCAATTGACACTTGTCTTTCATTGTGTTCATTTGGTTGTGAAATATGGGTGACATATTCTAATAAGTTTAGAATGGTTACTAACAGAATGACATATACTCATACTACACTGAACAGTTAAATGTTTCTTTCTAAAACTAGTCTACGACTACGGGCTACGGCTACGCGGCATCTTCATGACATTAGCATTGTGCGGGTATTTTACAAAACAATTCGTGTGTAGGTGACTTTTATCTTCTGTCGTTTTTCATACGTCATACTAAACAGTTAACACAGATCACAGACATTCAGAGTGGACCAAAAACGAGCCCACAAATTAAAAATAAAGTGAATAATATACCGTATTATATATTACTGCGACTTTTGACCCCCCCCCTCACGCCGCATTCCCATAAGATACCTAAGTGCTACATTATAGAAATCTTTATAGGCCACAAATTCCATACCGTAACTCTATAAGTTGCCCGAACATCAACTTCTCCAACGACATGACCTCAATTCTTGTATTTGGGGTATGTAACATTGACGTATGTGCTGCCTTCTGACATTTTCATTAAAATGTAGGATATCCAAGATGTGTCTGTTGAAATGAAAACCGACAATTAGCATTTGAGTTGGTGACATTGCATTTCCCTGAACAGAAACTGCTAGTAACTATATACACACTGTTTACCTGAAATTCGTGCCAAGCCAGAAAAAGCACTCCATTTTGGGATGCGACTGGCACTGAATGAAACCCCTCCAAACAGCTTGTCTCTGCATGTAGATTGTTGACACAACTTTTTTAAGCAGACTTGTCTTTACGGCAATCTTTTTCTCAATACCTCACACATAATTACATAATTGTGGCTAAGCAAGCAACACACTTGGAAAGTTCAGCCCAGTATAGATGAGCCGATAATCGGTAACTTTTAGGCTTATCTCTTATCGGCCGATAATATCTGTGAATGTCGGAAATATATCGGCTCTTCCGATATTTAACATGCTTGCCTTTTCAAACGTTTTTTCTTATTATATTTATACACTCCTTCGTTTATCAAGAAAATGAGTGACATTACTTGACGCATTTGGTTCTAACAATAAAACTCCATTTAGCCGATATAGCTCCTGATAGACATACTTAAACATTTGATGCACACGAGTAAGCAAAACTTGTCATGGAAACCTGTCCATAAAAACTTGATGAGCATGCATATGGGAAAGTTAACTTGTTACAGACACTTGCCAAGAAAATATTGCTCGTGTGTAGGGAGCTTAATATGTTTTCCCTAACGTTTTGACCTAAATCGGTAACTATCGGCCGATAAGCCCACATATTGTATAGAACTTTATCGTATCTGTAAATTGGATTATTTGTTATCGGCTCATCCCTACAGCCCACGAGTTCTAAAGGAAACGTTTATTGTTATCCCCTTCCCTGTTTTACTCCCATTTCCTGTTGCTTGTTTTAAAGATAGCCTTAAAATATGCCTGTGTAATATAATTATAATGGTAATGTATGGTGTTATAAAATGTTTCTTTATTATAATATAGCATGATTTTGTTCATCGTGTTCAGTGGGCATCTGAAGCAGTTCGGATTGGTGGCAAAATGAAGAAAGTTTTAAGAGAGGCTACGGATAATTTTGAAATCAAATTGTCTTCTGATGAGACAAATCCGGAAGAAAGTGCTCCAATAACTGTGAGGATCAGTGGGCAGTGACATTTGTCGCAGGAAGTTATTCCAACCTGGGATATGTACGTCACATATCCCTATATCTTGTGGGATCCATTGACCTTATTTGCGAAAACAAAATTGACATGCCCGTTGTGTTCAGCAGATGGAGCCCTCTCTAACGTCCTTTGTCGATCTGGTAAGTGGTTCAACGGACATTCAACTCGACTAAACCCCAGAGTAGTTTTCGATTTGAGCACTTGTTCATTATTGGTAAGCGCAGTGTACACATGTTGTCGTGGCCACGAAGTTGCAGCGTGTCACCCGGTTATTTTAGAGCTACTAACAGGAAATATAGAGCTTCCATTTTTCTTGACACATCAGAGTGGTTTTACCTTGGATCTGGCAAACATGCTCGAGCAACTAGTGGACAGTGGAATGGCATTCGAACAAGTAAAGAATGTGATAAAAAATCAGTATAAAAATACTTATGATCTTTTCGAAGCATCTTTTTGGAGAGATTTAGAACTAACCAAATCAAATAGTGTTAGCTGTGACCAAACTAATATAGATTTCCCACAATTCTCGTCTGAACTGTTTCCGAGTCCCGGCGTTGACTTGTTGATTGATATTTTTGTAAAGCGTTTTTTGCAGAATGAAGAATTGTATAAACATTCCATGAACTCGCTTGAAGGGCAGTGGATAACATGTGACCACACGTTCAAAAGTGTCTGCAACATTGGCTACACCAGATCAGAGGATAAAGGTTGGGTCAACCAGTACAACTCTATATTTTGTGTAATGAATGAAAAAGGCGAAGTCATTAACTGGCAGTTCACAAAATCAGAAGCTTTTGATGAACTAAAGCAAATGTTCAAGGACATATGATTAAAATTTCATTCGAATCCATTAAAGTATATTTGTATCGATAATTGTTGCAAGTGGCATCTTCTGTTGAAAGAAATCTTTCCCGATATATTGGTAAAACAAGATCTGTTTCATGTAGTGCAGAGATTAACGAAAATATTGAAAAAGAGAAATCCAATCCACCGTGAACTTGCCAATGACTACGGCAGAATTTTCCGTGATCCTCAGGACCTTGGAGACACGAGGAAGATGAACACGCCCGAACGAGAAACCATTCTTTCTAACCTTAGAAATTTCCTAAAAAATGGAATACTCGTGAATACAATGAAGAAAAAGTGTTAAAAAACACATTTAAATGCTATAAAGAACATGCGTACTCACGTAGAAAAAGGCTGCCTTAGTGACATCCCACCGCATTGTTCAACTTCCATTAACGAACGACTTCATAAGGATATGAAGAAAGTTTAATGTAAAAATCGAGTTGGCGTTCAGCTTGCCTATGCAAAATTCTCCCGATATTTCTTCTCACATAACCAGCAGCGGGGGAACAAAGACTCCGTACATTCTTTGTATACTAAACAAATTAGAAATTCGTTTAATGGTATGGTTGATTCCCCTAACCTCTGCAACAATCTAAGATTTGGTGTTCGACCAAAGGATAAAAATGACGGGACTCAATCACCAGTCCATGTCGAGGAGTCCACCACAAGCTTGCCATTAACATCTGCTGCCATAGATAATCTATCAAAATCAATTAAAAATTGTTTTAAAATAGAAAGAGATGAGATTAAGGAAGAAATGTCTACTTCGTTAACGCACGGATCGTCTGAATACAACGAACTACAGACTTACCTTAATGACCAAGAAAAATGCTTTACCATACTACAACACGCTCTTTCGATATATAAAGTTCTAGAACAAGTCAAAACCATTTGGTCATCAAAGCCAATCAACCTTTTAAAAATACCGTTCCTGTGCCAAAACTTTGGAAACTATTTGCCATCAACTGACCCGCAACCTTCTACGAGCGATTTAGATGAAAGTGCCAGGCTACAAGGTATCGCTAAGTCTTTCGGTTTTAACATTATACCTGTGACGGGTGATGGTAACTGCTTTTTCAGCTCTGTAGCATTTAAAATTCAACAGTTATTACTTTCCGATTGTTCTACTGAACAGGGAACATTTTTACAGGAAATGGGAATAACCGCTGACATAAGCACAGAAGACCTTTCAATACTGCTGCGGAATTTAGTTGTAGAAGAATGGATATCCAATCGAAATGAGTACCAATCGTTTCTTGGAGCATTTGACTTCGAAAGTGAAGTAACAAGATTTCGCAAAAGTGGTGAATTTGCTGGTCCGTTAGGTGATGCCTTGCCCCTTGGCATGGCCAATGTCTTGAACATGCCAATCATGATCTTTACGACAGTTCACAACATGCCAATACTATCTGTTGCACCCAGGAGAACTGTAGGCAATGGCCAAAGTATTTTTCTGGCATATACTCAACGAGGACCAGGTCATTATGATGCATTAGTACCTACGGTAGAGGATGCGAACAGAGGGAATGGATACTTGAATGATTTGGATACTACCTCAACTGGTAAGTATTTTGTTATTCAAACATCCAACAGCTCACATTCGCCTTGCTATGCCATTATATCTAACGCTGAAATTTCCTTATAATGATGTGATATATTTTACTAAGAGCAAAGAAAGTATTGACACTGTATATTGAACTAAGTCAGAACGCCGGTCAATTTATCTAGAATTCTAGGTACAGATGCTAATATATTATCTTAATTGAACTGAAAGTGTGTTATTGACCGTCCCCCTCAGCTTTTATTCATGTAGATTTGGCTTTAGTGGACGTCAATTTTCTAAATACTTCAGAACGAGTTTATGGGTAACAGACTCTAGTTATTCGTGATTGACTCCATTGCTGAGTGTATTGCATCATATAAAATCAATATGTTTGTTAATGTTCTAGATACAAGTGTTCCTCGTGTCATTTCGAAAGGCTGCCGTTGTGGTATTAATTCAAGGAATAGTGCGAAAGGAACAAGTGATAAAGGGCCTTCTATTTCAAAGAGGTGTAAGTGCGCAAAGGCAAATGCACCATGCACAGACTTGTGTAACTGTCATGGAAAGTGCGGAGGAAACGAGTGTGGCGGTTGCCCGAAAGCTTGAGGAACGCGAAAAGGAAGGAAGAGAGAACGCCATGAGATCCAAAAAGTCGATAAACCAACCAGCAAGCGATTTTTACAACAAATGGAGGAAGAAATCAACAACGGGAAAGCAAACATACTGGAATATGTCATGGTGCAAAATTGTCAATCACATATTAACAATTAGAAAGACAATGAGGTGAAGACTAAAGATGCCGGGAATTATTTATATACAAATTTCATTGTAACAGGTATTGTAACAGCTATTTCAATTTAAGGTTGTCACGGACAATAGTCAAATGTACAATATGAGCGCTAAAACAATGATGGGAATAATCATAGTTTTAAATAAGTATAAGTACAGTATACTACATTTGTATCCCCACGAGGCTAGTGACGTGTTAAACTATGATTAACTAACGCTCATATTGTACATTTGACGATTGTCTGTGACAACCTTAATTGAAATGGCTGTATATGCTGTGTATACTGTATATATACTTTACTAAGTCTAGGAGTATTCCAAATCAGCAGCTTAATATTTCTCCAAAAATTACACACATAGTATATCAATATTTTCTTATTTTTGAACCAAGTAACGTGTGAACCCAAGTAAGGTAAAGTAAGGTAACAGTGCCGTGCAGGGTTTTCACAAACTCTGCACAGACTTAGGTAAAGGGCTTGTGAAAGGCTTGTATCGCTTGTATATTTAACTAAAAGTTTCAGTCTGTCAACACAAATACCTTGTTGGAAGCTATATATCGAACATTTTAAAGATTCAGTGACTGATTACAGTCAGCCCAATCAAGCGACAAATTTCCTACTGACCAAAGTATACCGCGCGATTACACGAGCAAAAACAAAATATTGCTTGGCATTGGCAAACATTTTTTTATAATGATTTTTCCCTTTCCGTAATAAAAATTCGGCACTTGTTGTTGTGTTAGCGGAAATGCGTTGTAACCGGAAGTGAACTTGGTAGATGGATTCGTGGAAGAGAGCTTACGGGAAAAGAGAGTATTTTAGTTATGGTTTGAAAGTATTGTAAAGTGTAATAAATATATACTGTTTCTCACAGAACAACATTGGCGACGAGGATAACCTCACTATTCTATTACTATGGCTGGATTAGATTTCTCGGGAATTAAACAATTTGATCCTCATTCAGAGCCAAGTTCGCTGGCTTCGCAGTGGAAAGAATGGCTGCAACGATTTAAACGATGTATAGTTGCCTTTGACATCAAAGATAAAGCAAGGAAACGAGCTCTGTTGTTATACCTGGCCGGTCCAAAGGTAGAAACAATATTTGCCACGCTCCTGATACGGGTGAAGAAAACGACTTCGATACAGCCGAAGAGAAGTTGACAGAGTATTTCGCGCCAAAGAAAAACATTCTATACGAGCGACATATTTTTCGCAAAGCCAGCCAACGATCTGACGAAACAATTGATCAATTCTGTACACGACTGAGACATCGTGCCTCGACATGCGAATTCAATAATGTAGAGGACGAGATCAAAACGCAAATTGTCGAAAACTGCAGGTCTAGTCGACTCAGAAGGAAAGCATTTCGGGATGACCCCAAGCTAGATGATTTGATTAAATACGCGAGAGCACTGGAAATTTCTGATCACCATGCTGAAGAAATTGGAAAGCAACACCGTCAGGAGACTGTGTATCAAAATACCAGACGAGATTTGCCACCAAGGGATAAAGGTAAACAATCACAATCTTGTTATAATTGTGGAGGGACGTACCCCCACCAAGGCAGGCCCTGCCCTGCTACAGGCAAAACCTGTCATACTTGCTCGAAAACTGGACATTTCGCTCGAGTTTGCAAGTCTTAACAAAAACCACCTTTCCGAAAACCTCAAACTTCTCAGGACCAGTATAAACATCAGGCAAATAAGCTGAATGCTTTGAATCAAAATCTACAACAGCAACCACTCTCTGCTGAGCCAACAGTACAAAGTGAACCGGAAGTAAGCGACAGTGATAGCAATGAGGATATATTTGCTGTTTCGCAAGCCACCAAGAAAGTGAAGCAACCACCCATGACAAAACTTAAAATTAATGGGCTGAAAGTAGAGTTTTTGATTGACACGGGAGCTTCAGTGAACATTTTGACACAAAAGGACTATGAGTTTCTTTGTACAAATTCAAAGGACCAAATTACTTTACGACAGACTAAAACCAAAATCTATGCATTTGGCTGTTCAGAACCGGTTCAATTGAAAGGAAAGTTTGAAGTTTTAGTTGACTCGAAGCGTCGTGTTGCTGCTGCAACTTTTTACGTCACGAAAGGAACTCAAGGAACTACCTCAATTATCGGTTGTGAGACATCTACTAATTTGCGTTTGATTACCATGAATGTTAATTCTGTGTCAAAAGCATTGAAAGTCACGTCGGACTCTGGAACTGATACAAGTAGCTGTGATTGGGATGCAAGTAAAAGAAAAGAAAACCTGTTGAAAGGTAAGCATCCTAAGGTATTTACAGGAATTGGAAAATTAAATGGACATGAACAAAAGATTCACATAAATACCGATGTACCCCCTGTTGCCCAAACGAACAGGAGGGTTCCATTTCATTTACGCAAACAGTTAGACATCTGGCTTGACGATTACTTACAAAAAGACATAATTGAGCCTGTATCCGATGAGAGCGCAGACTGGGTGAGTGGGCTTGTTCTTGCACCAAAACCCAGAAACCCCAAAGAAGTGAGAGTATGTGGGGACTACCGCAAAGCAAATACAGCAATAAAAAGAGAGAAACACCCAATTCCTACAGTTCGTCAACTGATGGAAAGTATGAATGGTGCAATTAAGTACAGTAAGATTGATTTGAAAGCTGGGTATAACCAAATTCCCCCACTCACTCACTCCAACTGAACAACGGTATTCACAAACCGAAAGAGAGGCTTTAGCAGTCGTCTGGGGTTGCGAACGGTTTCACATGTACCTAATTGGTGCAGAATTCACAATCTGCACCGATCACAAAGCACTTGAAGTAATTTATTCACCGAAATCCAAGCCACCTGCTCGAATTCAACGGTGGGCTCTTTGCTTACAACAATACAAATTTAACATAATATATCGAAAAGGCGAAGGCAACCCTGCAGATCTACTTTCTAGACAACCACTACCTGTAGTATACAATGAACATTGTGACATTGCTGAACAGTATATTAATTTTATAGAGAAGAACACCATCCCCAAGGCAATGAGCATCGAGTCTATTATTACAGCAACTGCGGTTGATCCAGAAATGCAATCGGCGATTGAAAGTATCCAATCGGGTGTCTGGGCAAAGCATCATCCCCTTTACTCAGTGAGAGAAGAACTCGCTGTCACACCAAACAGTCTTTTGTTCCGGACGACTAAGTTGATCATACCAACAAAGCTTAGGAATGAAACCATTACACATGCTCACAAAGGTCATCAGGGGATCGTTAAAACAAAACAAGCTCTGAGGAGAAAGTGTGGTGGCCGCGAATTGATAAAGACGCGGAAGAGTTTGTTAAACATTGTCACGCATGCCAGTCTCTTGGACATGGTGATCCACCACCGCCTCTTCAACAACACCAATTGCCATCCAAACCATGGGATAGACTTCACATGGATTTTTGCGGTCCATTTCCCACGGGGGAAACACTCTTTGTTGTTATTGATTCATACTCGAAGTTTCCAGAAGTGGAAATAATGAAATCCACTATTGCCAGCGCCGTGACGAATCGCCTAGACAGAATTTTTGCAGTCCATGGCATTCCCTCTGAAATCTACTCGGACAATGGTCCACCGTTTGCTAGTGATGCAATGAAGAAATTCATGCGAAGTCGCGGAATAAATCACCGTTTTGTAACACCTTATTGGCCACAGGTCAACAGGGAATCGTTCATGAAGCCCCTCGGTAAGGCTGTAAAAGCAGCGAAAATGGAAGGAAAGGATTGGAAAGAGGAGTTACATGGTTTCCTGTTAACTTACAGAACTACACCACACTGTACCACCGGGGTAGCACCAAGTCAACTGTTGTTCAATCGCGAAGTTCGTACGAACATTCCAACTTTTGTAAAAGAGGGAGATATCGATTACAAGATTTTACACGAACAGGCTAAGATAAATACGTCAAAGAAACAGTCGAAAGCGCAGCAGTATACAGATAAAGACGACGAGCTCGGAAAGCAAACATCGAAGTAGGAATGAAAGTTTTGGTGAAACAAGAACGCAAAAACAAATTTAGTACTGTTTTTGATCCAATACCTTTGATTGTAACGAAAGTTAATGGCACAAAGATAACCGCAGCGAGATGTGATCTTACTACCACCAGAGATTCTACTCTAAAGACAAAGGTAATGATGAACAGGAATGCGACGAAAGTGCTAGCGATGAAACGGACGATGACGAACAGCCACAAGATGTTCCACGAAGGTATCCTGCAAGAGTACGAAGAAGACCCCAGTTCTTGCGTGAAGAAACTTAACTGTTAAAATATTGGGACTATCGTTTATGTTGACATTTAAACCAGAACTATTAAGTTTTGGTCATAATTTAGGCGCATGATCGTTTGTATAAGTATAGTTCATATTCTAAAGTAAAAGGAAGATGTTGTGTTAGCGGAAATGCGTTGTAACCGGAAGTGAACTTGGTAGATGGATTCGTGGAAGAGAGCTTACGGGAAAAGAGAGTATTTTAGTTATGGTTTGAAAGTATTGTAAAGTGTAATAAATATATACTGTTTCTCACAGAACAACACTTGTCTGCGCTGGAACTTACAGTGTATGAGGGGCGTATCACTGCAAAAAATGTCGTGCACCCTAAAAAGCAAAACAAAATCCCAGAAAATCTCTATGAAAACATAAAAACCTCTAAAATCCCTACAAATACAAAACACAATTTCGAAAAATTCCTTGAAAATCTGCCCTCAAAATACCATGTCCACTTTTTTTAGAGTGATACACCCCTCAGTAGATTAATTAAAAACGCTTTTATTAAAGGAACATTATAATTTTAACAGAAAACGTTGTGTTCAAAGATATTGGTTAGTTATAGCGATACTTATTATACTGTGCAGAATTGATTACACGATAAAAATGATAATTACGTTATAAACTTTGTAAGATTATTGCGGTTATGTTAGACTACCTTGAAGTATACTGGCGGAAAATTGGTGTTTTTTGGTGGGGGGAGCTAGACCAACTGTATGTTGGGGAGGGGTTCATATGGGGGGAGGGGTTCATATGGTGGTAGGGTGGAAATCTGTTGTCTCTAATATGACATTTTGTGTGTTCTGAAGAACATTTGACATTCAGAAATCAGATCATTTTGCTCGTTTTGCATTTCAGGCAGCAAAAACCTCACTCCTTCGTATTAAGTTATCCTAGTCTGTTCTTTAAATGGGGGAGGCCTTCCACTTCTATTTCTGGAGGGGCTATAGCCTCTCTATCCCCCATCTATGGCTACATCTAATAGGAGTACACTCAAACCTCATTTGCCATTCCACCTACAAATAACTCCCTTAATTCGGGTTTGGGGAATTGAAAAGGAATGGGTACGAGTCAATATATAGGCCACCGACCTAGAGGAAATCGTTCTTTCCGTCACTCGTCATCTCCGAAGTCCGAAGCGACATCAGTGAGCGATATTCGATACCATAAAAAGCATCTGCGGTTGTTAAAAACTGGATCAATTTTTTCTTTAATAAGGTAAATATTTTTGTATATTATGTAAAATGTTATTTCGTAACGGATTTTCCATTAGCGCCCTTAAATATTAGTTTCCTTAGTCATATTTTGAAGTATTAAAGCAGAAGTTAATCGTTTCAAAACCGGGAAAAAGCCGTCGTCTAAAATATTTGTTTGAACATTTTATATTATAGTTTGTATTTGTTCCTATACAAAACATTGTTTATAAGCTTTATTATATTCCATTTAATGAAAGTCGAGGCAGAACATTTTAATTTAGTGTTTGCATGGTGCGGAATGCTTGGTGTATAAAAGGCGAAAACAACACGTATTTTTTGAATATGAAATCACCATTTTCTGGATAAAAGTATTTTCAGATTCTAAAACTATTTCTTTTAAAACTTTATAGCACATTAAAATGTTAACTAGAATAGATATAAATACTTATTTATGGCCTTATTAGTACAAAAAATTGTGTTCGGAAGAGAAAAATGTGAAAATATTTCGAGCGGAATTTTCGATACCCACATGTAATACAAGCAATATGATTGGCTGATATCAGAATGATTGGCATCTGCTAATCATTGCACACGTGCACGATCACATGCACGTATTACTGAGCAAGTATAGCATTAAAGCAGAGCAAAAAATGGCTGTGGTTCAATCTTTAATATTGTATAAATGTAACTTGAAACACAAACAAATAGTGTATAAATAATAGTCTAATACCTGCACAAGCTCGCGCTTTACTCTGGTTTCGATAAGAATATCATGCAAAGTACAAAGCATGAAACAAGTGTTAAGCCGCCGTTTATATAAACTACATTTTAATAAAAAGTTAAAATGGCTTCTTTTGAGAAGGAATGCAGTAGTAGAATTTTCCATTTGGATTTTCGATTTCTACATCTCTACAATTTACAATCCAAAAATGGCAAAACTGATGTATGCTTTTTTTAAATTATCGCAAAGCAAACATGTGTGGTTTTCGGAGTCAAAAACCCGAAATTTATTATTGACTTTAATACTGATTTTAAGACTTTTCCAGTGTGATTTTTCATATTTGTTTGTATGACCTTTATAATACTAAATAAACATTTATAGAGAAGTTGGAAATGTAAATAAATCTAAAGTGCCAGTATTTCTATAGTTTTTCGATTTTAGTAAAATTTCCGGCAATGAGACTGTGTTTCGTATGTTTTTACAGTGATCTACAATCAGTGACATTGAAATTTGGGACACTTGTATAGAAAGGGTATTTTTGTACACAATTGTGCAAAATTCACTGGTAAACCCCCTCCCCCGTTTCAATGTTGGTTTATCTGCTGGAAAAAGCATCGACAGCCTAATACGAGACAATAGCATGTAACATAGAAAATGCATGTTAGACTACCAACATTGAAAAGGGGGGAAGGGGGAATTTTGCCTTTTCAGGCTAATCGGTCCAATAATTATGTCACTGATTGTCTGAGTATTTTACTGCGTTATCATACTTTTGAAATGTCTGTAACTTGAAAACTAAACAAGATATCTTTATGAAACTTTCAGCAAGAATTCAGTGGTAATTGAGCTATTGATAGGTCGATACCATTCCAAGATTAATTATATTGCGTAACAATAGTTTCATTTTAATATCCAAACATAGCACGAATTCACGATTTAACTGCAGAGCAGCGAGCTTTAGCCCTCTTGCTGGTAGGCGAATTCAAATATTCGTATCGGAAAATTGCGTTAACATGTCAAAGTCAAGCCTTCTAAGAGTTTTTAAGCGGTTTGATAATAAAAATAAAAATCGAAAAGCTGAAAAAGTCTTATCAAGGTCGGCGTAAATCATTGACACAACGAGATGAGCGCAAACTCAAAAGAGCAATTATGAAACTCCGAGAAAGAAGTCCTAATTTCATACTTATCATACTTATTTTATTTTATTGTTGTATAATGTTTACTGAATACATGCATACCAGTAGCAAAATATATTTTAAATCTCGCAAATTTGCCTAACTAATGCACTGGTGTCGTATTACATAATGCTTATAGCAGTGGCTAATGCAAACAAAATTGTTGTGTTTATTGCGTATATTATGCTTATATACAGATTATATATATATGCATATATAATACACATATATATTAATGCCAAGTAACCATGTGTTTTTCTAAAAATAACAGACTTGCACAAGTAACCACAAGTAACCACAAGTAACCATTTGATTAAATAACTATATATGATATACTTACTTATATAAGCTTACTGATGGTTACTTGTGGTTACTTGTGGTAACTTGCGCTATTTATACTTGGATGATGATTATTCGTCAACAAATAGCGAATTCACAATTTGTGTGTAACATTAGACAGTTATATTTGTCCAAAATAACTACACATTGCATCTTATTTGAATGCTTAAAGATGGTTACTTGTGGAGACGTGCGGTTACTTGTGCTCTTTAGACTTTCCGCATGATAATTACTTGTCTACAAACAGGGAATTCACATTTTGTTTGTAAAATTAGACTTGGTAGTGTATTTGTCCAAATACTTGAAATGTAATTCATGCTAGCAAATAATTAAGCGATCCAGTCATATATATAGTTGATGTGTCATTGAACGGCCAATAATAAATATTTCAAATAGTGCCTCAAGCATAGCTTGTATTACAGCCACGCAAAATTACAATAATATAGCGCGCGCGTTTTAAGCTACACTATATATAAAATATATATATAGATAGAAAAATCTACAGCAAACGTAGCTTTAGGGTCCAATCTCATACGAATCACATCTTTATATGATAGAACGATGTTTAAAGAACCACCATAGCTATTTATAAGACTTAATTATCTACCAAACTAATACCAACAAATTCCTAACTAACAGCAAGCCATAAGAAAAAACTCAGACAATCAGTGACATTGAAATTTGGGACACTTGTATAGAAAGGGTATTTTTGTACACAATTGTGCAAAATTCACTGGTAAACCCCCTCCCCCGTTTCAATGTTGGTTTATCTGCTGGAAAAAGCATCGACAGCCTAATACGAGACAATAGCATGTAACATAGAAAATGCATGTTAGACTACCAACATTGAAAAGGGGGGAAGGGGGAATTTTGCCTTTTCAGGCTAATCGGTCCAATAATTATGTCACTGATTGTAGTTCTGAAATAAAGCCTAACTCTATGCCTAACTCAAAAGTATCATAAGTTGGATATGTTTGGAGGTGGATGTATTAGATTTGTAAAGGGGGCCAAGTTTCCGAATGGGGGCCAAGTTTCCGAATGGGGGCCAAGTTTCCGAATGGGGGCCAAGTTTTCGAATGGGCCAAGCATTTCCTATTCCCATAGCCATATTTTATGTTTGCAAGCTGTTATTTTTCCTTGACCAATCCATAATTCAGTATGCATGTAATATATTCATTGATCCACATCTGCATTTAATTATACAATTTTATTGCAAACATAATTTATGAAGACTGTACCCATATATTGCTGTATTTTGTTAACATTGATTAGCTCAAAAACTACACAAAAGCGTAGAATAATATACAGGGATGGATTTACTGGGGGGTGATGGGGGGGGGGGGGGGGTGCCAATTCCCATATCAAATATAAACCTTGTATTTTGCCAGGCATTCGTCAAACATAAATATAATATCAGGTCATTGATGGGCTTTTTTGAACTAGGTTCTCGACATTTGTTGCTGCAAATCTCTGTTCTTAACAACTTTTTTTTGCCTAAATTTCATGCAAATGTACTTAAATTATAGTCTATCAAGGCTTTTGTGGTTGTAAATTAAATCATTAGTGCAGCTTTGTACACATTTAGTCAGCTAGCTATCATCCAAAGGCTTTTACAAATTATTGGGGGTGCCCCCCTAATTTCCCCCCTCCCGCTTGTGCCTGCTGGTGGCCCACCTTTCTAACATGTTAACAATAAACATGGCCTGGGGGCCCTTGATAAGCTTGGGGCGCTAGAGATACTGGAGATGGCTACAAACCTGAGGTAGTTTTTAACAACTCAACTGTAACACTTAAGAATTAATTACCTTAACTCGTTCACCATGCATAGATGTATAACAACGGTGAATCGAAAGGTTTCTATACATTGCATTTACCAAATGTTGCACCAAATTTCCAAGTATTGCATGGTGTACCTATCAAATAAGTATATACAACATTGACTTTATATTGACATGTATATATATTGTACTATTTAGAAATGTTTGCACAAGGTAAGCAACAAGGTTCAAGGATTGTTGGCCCAAGCTTACCAGAGGAAAAAATAAGAAATATAATTAAAGAGGCAAGGAATGTTGAGTTTCCATGGGCTGCTGTTCCGGATCCAATCGAGCCATGGTTGAAGGCCATGGGTGGTGCCATAAACACCCAACCCGAATTCCTCATGGTTGGTGCACTAACAGTGGTCTCATGTCTGTTAGGGACAGACACTGTTTTCTTTGTTCGTGAAAGGCATGAAGAATCATGCAATCTATTCACTCTCTGCCTCTGTGAACCGGGGACAGGGAAAACACAGGCATATAAGGTGGCAGTGGAATCACCACTTCAGAACATAGAGCCCCCAATTATAATCCACGATTACACTATAAAGGGACTCCTTGATCACCTTGAGTTGAAAGACGGGCGGGCACTGCTGTGCCATCCAGAAATGTTGAGTTTTTACGAAACACTCCTCAAGCGGCAGAGTGAAGGAAGTGGAGAACGCCAACTGTTCTGTCGCTTGCATGATGGTGACACCAACCTTATACGTACCATCCATGCCAGAAACAAAAGCCCTACAGGGCAGAGTAAGAAGCATTCCAACAATGCTGGCCGAACAGTCGTGAACAAGACGTGTATGGCTGTAGGGGGATTTTGCCAGCCACAGCCCTTCCTGTATTTGCACCACACATTAGGGATGGTGGACGATGGTTTTACTGATCGAATCAGTTTGTGTGTGGTGAAGTCAAAGATCCTAAAAGAACAGGAAATTGATGAGTGGAACAGGAAATTGGACACATTCCAAATAGCCCAATTTGATGGTATGATTTCTATGTGCCCAGTATTTTAATAATTACTCAATCTGCCTAGTGTCTTAATTGTGGGACAATTTTAATTGTGAGTGCTAGGGTATACTGCCAGTTTTTAATAGGTTAACAAAATTCACAAGAAAGTTTGGCTCTCGACCATCGGGACCTTTAAATCTTTCACAATGACTTGTATTAAGTCACCCAATCTTGTTTCTGTCTCATAAAAACTAACCCATTAGCCGGCAATCAGAACCCACTGATGTACCCTACTTTAGTATCAATACTCTGTCTAATGCAGTAATGCCAGACGAATTTACTCTTCAATGCTTGGGTTAACTTCCAGTTTAAGGGTTAACAAAACTATCTGCATGTGTTACCCATTAGCTGGAAATCAGCCCAGACATTAATACCCTACTTTAACCAATTAACTTGCAGTCGTAACCTACCACTGACGAGTAAAATCTTCTGGCGTTAGACAGAGTAAAATACTTTGGCGTTAGACAGAGTAAAATACTAAAGTAGGGCGCATCTGGGCACATTGCCAACTAATTGGGTTAATGTCAATAATTTCACGCTGCATTTATGCAAGGACCGCATAGTTTGACGATAAAAAATGGGGGCACCCCCCCCCCCCATTTTTTGCGGCATGAAAGTAAAATGGCTCATAAAAATATATAGAAATGAAATACACTGAATCTACTGGCTGTGCATACTCAGGCTCCACCATCCCTGTTATGAGTATATATTTACTCTAAATCTTTGTTTTGTATCCTTGCAGAAATTTATGAAGCAATTTATAACGCTCATAAAACACCAAAAACTTACCAATTTGACAACGAACCATCGGCAGTCTATGTGGCCTTTTCTCACAGCATAGTGGATAACATGAATCAGCAATTGGAGGATGCTGTCATACTGAAGGACAACCAATCCAAGGATAGAAAAATATTTTTAAGGTGTGTATATAATGTAATCTGTAAACAGCACTATAGATAAATTAATATTGTGATATTCAAACACCTACCGCTTATGTTAATTCACACTGCCATTACCAATATATACTCATTTAATAGTTTTCCTAAAAAATTAACAGGTTAGTTCAGATTGTATAGTTGTGATATTAGTTATACATCCTAGATAGACATATTCAATGGAAAATTTTGTGATAAGAATTATGATACTCATGCAGACACAAATCTATTCTTACTTTGGCTATAATATTCTTTCAGACCTTGTGACAAAATTATTATAATCTCCTTATCTATTTACAACAACAAGGTTTTTCCTGGATGGAAATGACAACATCGATGAGCTGGATATACCAGAACAAATTGGCATGGAAACTGCTTTAGTTGCCCAGGCATTTGTTAAATACTTTGCCAGCCAACGGAAAATTATCAACAAGGTATGTAAGACAATTTGCTTAATTATAATTTGCAGTTGAATCTTTACCTTGATTTCACATATTGTTTGATTGGAGAATTATAACATAAATTAATCTTTTTTTCAGTTGATGCATAATCAATTAACCTATTAACTTATTCTTCGTTTTAATAAGCCTGCAAATGAAAAATATATATTCCAGAAAACAAAACATAATATATATATATATATATATATTCAAATCTGCAGACATGCATGTTTCGCCGTTCAACGGCTCGTCAGTGCAGCTTGTAACGCAGTCTAGATGCGAGTGACTTCGTATTTATACACCATACTCTTGCCCTCACCAAGCGCATGTGGTACAATACCCAGACACACGCGCACCCAGACATGCGCGAAGCGTCCTGGGGCCAGAGTGCTCAAACGACCACAAGGGAAGTGAGCTTTTGCAAAACTTATATATATATATATATACATAATGTCAAATCTGCAGACATGCATGTTTCGCCGTTCAACGGCTCGTCAGTGCAGCTTGTAACGCAGCCTAGATGCGAGTGACTTCGTATTTATACACCATACTCTTGCCCTCACCAAGCGCATGTGGTACAATACTCAGACACATGCGCGTCCAGACATATAGATTTTCGCTTACCTCAAAACTTGTCTGCAACAGGCTGTTTCATCTGTAAAAGAATCATCAGGCAGTTTACAAGTATCGAAAGAAATGACCGCTTATATGCTTCCTGCCGGTAAGACATCGTGAAATTATTTCAGCTCTTTTGTTGAGTAAACAATCCTTGTTTTTTTCTTTCAAAATACAAAATTTTTCTTCTAAACCATAAATTGCATCGTTTTGATCCTCCTGTATACGAAATAGAATGTTTTAAAATTTGCCAATTAATACTGAAATCCTTATTGTTTTCTTTCAATGTCCAAATATATTTCGAAAGTTCCGTGTCATTTGCATGCTTTTTATGCTGAAAAGATTTAGTGTGGTTGGCCAATCGCTCTTTGAATGTGGTTGCAGTCATGCCAATGTAATTTTTGATCGTGGGGCATGACTGCCCCATGATGTAATTTTTGATCGATTGACATGACTGCAACCACATTCAAAGAGCAATTGGCCAACCACACTAAATCTTTTCAGCATAAAAAGCATGCAAATGACACAGAACTTTCGAAATATATTTGGACATTGAAAGAAAACAATAAGGATTTCAGTATTAATTGGCAAATTTTAAAACATTCTATTTCGTATACGGAGGATCAAAACGATGCAATTTGTTTAGAAGAAAATTTTGTATTTTGAAAGAAAAACAAGGATTGTTTACTCAACAAAAGAGCTGAAATAATTTCACGATGTCGTCATCGTAACAAATTTCGCGTAAACAACGCAAACAAAGCCATGCATGCACACATTGTCTCCCACACACACCCCCAAGCCCCGGCAGGAAGCATATAAGCGGTCATTTCTTTCGATACTTGTAAACTGCCTGATGATTCTTTTACAGATGAAACAGTCCTCACTTCAAACCCTGTAACTTCACTTTATATATATTTCAGGACTTCACATTTACATATTTTAAACAAGAATAAAAATATCGATGCAACTATCGACTTTTCAAACTTTTTGATGGTTTAACAAAGCTAAAAAACACCATTGAATGCGTGCGTTCCCTTTTTGACTACAAAAATGTCGCCATTGTTGTTGTTAGTGTATGCACCTACTTCAAACCCTGTAACTTCACTTCAAATAAATTTCAAGACTTCTCATTTACATATTTTAAACAAGAATAGAAATGACGATACAACTATCGCTTTTTCAAAGTTCTCTTGGATTTAGTAAAGCAAAAAATCACCTTTGAATGCATGCGTATTATTTTGAACCGCCTTCGTTGTTGTTTCTGTACACACTTACTTCAAACCCTGTAACTTAATTTTAAATATATTTCAGGGTTTCTTATCTATATATATTGAACAAAAATAGAAATGTGAATGCAGCTATCGCTATTTCAAACTTCTCCTGGGTCTAACAAAACAAAAAACACTTTCGAGTGCATGCGTATTATTTTGAAATACAAAAAGCTCGCCATTGTTGTTGTTTCTGTACACACCTACTTCAAACCCTGTAACTATACTTTGAATATATTTCAGGGTTTTCAATTTATATATATTGACAAAAATATAAATGTCAATGCAGCTATCGCCTTTTCAAAGTTCTATTGGGATTACCAAAGCCAAAGATCACCTTTGAATGCATGCGTATTATTTCGAACTACAAAAACACTCGCCATTGACATTGTTGTTCTACAGGCCGTATCATGGACAGCACGCGCAAAACAATGGCGTTTCCAGTCCCTGTCTTCTGGATAGTCTATGCTTATATGCATGCTCTGTTATTTCCACTTTCTGCAATGTCAGTCAATGTCGTCTGGGAAAACCACACCTGCAGCACCCCTTTGTCTTAAATACCTGTAAACCCTTTCATACCATTTAATTTTAGAGATATCAGCATTATTCGACAAGTGATCTTTCATTTGAAGAAAATGGAAAAAGCCAGGAAGGTTTGTTCAACGAATAATATGATCTACCTTGATTATTACTCTTAAGGTTCTATATATTTTCTCTAATTTAAAGTTATTTTACTAATCGAGGTAAAATGGTCGGCAATGGTGCACTATATTGATGTATTGATGCATATATATGTAATTTAATTATACATTTTAGATGTTATTGATGTTACGTCGCAAGGAGAAGTTCAATTCTCCCTTTCTATTTCATACGCCGAAATATTTAATGACAAGGTTTACGATCTCCTCACGGACGGACAAAGAACTGCCAGTTTACGCATCGGAGAGGATTCTCAAGGGAATCCATACGTGAAAGGTTAGTGGATCATCAGATGGTTTAGTTGATCAGTAAGTCAGTTGTTTGTTTGGTCATTCTATCAGTCACTTAGACACATCAGTAAGTCAGTTGCATGATCATGAGGTGAACATCTTGTAAAATGGATGGTTCGAGTCTTAACCAACTGCAAACGGGAATTTTTCTTCACGGCAACGTTGGAAAGGTTTAAATTTTTAATATTCTTGTACTATTTCGCTTCGCTCAAAACCTTTTGCCAAGGATGAATATCATTTTTCTTACCCGCTGGTTGCTGGGATCCGCCGATAAACATAATTATTAGCATGAAACCCGATTCCTATGACATCATGGGTGGAGCGCTATTGCTCCACCTGTCTTAGAACTTCTCACCTTACTTAACACGCATGTCTGGAGGTCAAATTCACCACTTGCACGGTGGTCGCCACGTGTACTTGGCACGTGGTCAAAAATGTAAACAAACGGAAAAGTTAGGACTATGGGTCAAGCACGCAATATAGTATTACATAGCAAAGCAACATGGTCGCGACTAAAAGATGTGCTTGGGGAACTTGTAAAAATGATACAAGATATCCGCATCTTTACAAGAGAAATACAAATAATGATCCAGTCAAATTTCATCATTTTCCTGGTCCAAAACGATAGAGAGAAAGGAGAAACAAATGGATAATGGCGTGCCATCGAGGTGACCAATTGTTTTGTTCGAAAGACAGCTATGTTTGTAGTTTACATTTTATTTGTAGTAATGGACCAACGAAGGACACCCCAGATCCAGTGTCTGCCGTCACGTTTTTCGGTTAGTAGGTTATCTCGAAATAAGGAAACCGGACTAACCGATCTTTAAAAACAACCCAGATCAGCCTGGTGCAAGTTTGTGTCACCCAAAGTAATTATCCATTATTTATTTATTGAACTGCAGTTCAAATCTTCACTTTAATTGCAGTTTGCTTTAGAATTCACCCAACTGCCATCGTCATTCTGGTAAATAGAGCAGCATGACGATACGGTCATTATATAAGTTGGTTGTACGTGCATGCTTGGAATTTATAGTTTCACCAGCACCTTGCTACCATGTATAAATTTTACGTATTCTCATTACGTACGCATGCTGACTTTTGCTCGTCAGTTTTACCTCAAGAAAACAACTTTGTTTGAAAATTTACAGTCACGAATGAGTTAAAGTATTAAAATTATCTTTAAATTGTGTTTAAAGTTTTATAATTCGCATTAAAATTGTTTATTTTACGATTTTAAGTTTTGGCGGGACATTTTCCATGTTTCTATACAGTTTTAGTAGAAATTTCCAGGTGACTATCGATTTTCCTGCATTCTGATTGGTCCAAATTGAGCCTCTAAAAAGTGATAGTCACTGGTCAGTGACTATCACTTTTTTTTTCAAAATGGCTTCTCAAGCTGCCGAATTTAAAACAAAAATCGTTTTTTTGAGCCTGATTCAAAGTTTTAAATGACAAAAACTGCCGCTAAATTAAAGGAGGATATATTTTTGACATTTTTAAAGGTAAGCGATAACAAATACACTATTTTTCTTCCATGAAAGGCAACGTTTTCTCGCTGTTGAAATGAACATGTATAAAACTTTTTCCGTATGGCTCAACCACAAGTGTTTATTTTGAAAATTATTTGTTTTATCCTCATTTATATCGTTATATTCAGCAAAAACCTAGCTGTGATATATTTTTAAAACCATTCTACTTTGTATTTGAGCCTTTCCAAAGTATTTTTCTCATGAAATTGTTTGTTTTTATTTCGCTTCGATATGTTTTCGACACTCGTCTTTTGCCGACATGTTTTTAATAACCGGCCTCTGAGAAAAGCGCTGAATTTTGTCCTATAGCCTTTTCAACTGACCTCATAACTTTCTGTGTTTGTTTTTCTCAGGCTCAGGCTCGGTGATTACAAGCCTATAGTCACTTCGCCTTCGGCTCAGTGACTATAGGCTTGTAATCACCTCGCCTTCGGCGACTAATTGTTAAATAGAAACACGCTTCTCCACCAATCAACGCTCGCGTACTATAAATGTTATATTATAAACATAAATGTTCTACTTGCAGTATATGAACTATAGTATTTGTTATAAAGGAAGGTGCCTTGCATGGGACTTATCGTTTCGTTCGCATCTTCCTCTTGGGCCATTCACTATTTAATGTTGTACGGCATAATTTAATGCAAAGTCTTGGGCTCAATAAAGTTGTTAAAACAAAGCTCCCGGCCTGGGAAGGGATTTGTGACGTAATTTTTGAAAGGGTATATTCTGAAGGTAAACAACTGGGCTCTTAAGAATAGGTAACTATGGCTGTTACATTCAGAGCTCTATGGTATACGGTTGTTTGCATCTAACGTTCACCAGTCAGATAACAGTACATTTATTCATGTGATATTTTGAGCATTTGATGGGTTTTCAGAGCATCACATTAAGCTAATGAACCTTCGAACATAAGTTTCACATAAGAATAGACAATGCATTTATCTGCTACTGTATTTTCTTTAGATACATACGGCAGTGAATGAAATTTAGATAATTCAATTTTGATATGTTGTATTTTTTAGACTTATAGTCTCCTGGGAAACCAGCGAAACCCGGGAATTATACCAAGGACCTTGAATGTCCTAATTAACAGCTTGCAACACCACATATACGAGCGTTCAAATCTGAAGCCGCAATTGTTTGCCGATGTGGTCCAACTAGGACAGGCAGAGGAAAAGAAAGAAGAAACTAAAAAAGAAAAGCTCTTGGTTCATGAAGATGAGCCTGTAAGTGAAGTAGAAAGCATGTTAACAAATTAAGTGGCAACATCTTATGTTTCCTTATATCATAGACTATCCAGAAGACAGGGACTGGAAACGCTGGGCAAAGCGCTAATGTTGTTGACGCGACATCCGTGATGGGCTTTTATCACGTAGTAGTTATCAGTTGCCACGGCAACCAGCCTTAATCAGAAGGAAAAAAAATGTGAATCCTTTGGTAATTTGGCCTATTTAAAACCAAGTACATCTCATTAATATTAATTTTTTTATGTGCCCTTAAGCACAGAGTTATTGCCAAGGTAAGTGCGTTTTTATTTTTCCATTTTTATTATAAATATTAATCATAATTCCAGTTTTGTCGTAGCATGTACATCAAATGGCGCACGTAAAAAGCATCCGTACATAAGTAGTTTCCTTTCAAACCCTGGAACTTGACGAGAAGGCTATCACTTGTCTTTTATAACATATATTTATCATCTCATATGCAATGTTAATGCAAATAGGGTAGTTACAACTTTGTGCGATTTGCCAATCTTGTACAAACGAGGTTTTTTGACTCTTCTGTTTGCACGACTACGAGTGGATCGCAATTTATGTTGCCTGTTGCAGAAATGTTTTGAGGTAAGCGAAAATCTATAATTTGCTCTAACTATATGTTGTCGAGCACTCTTTGCATTTCGTAGACCTAAACCTACACGTACATAATATATATATATATCATATAATTATATTCCTATAGCTTTTGTGCATTTAGTGATCGAATGCATAGCCGATCGATCCAGTATTGAATTTTTTTAGATTTACCTATATAGCTGTTGAAATATGCACAAAGATAATATTACTTCAATGTTGAAACTTCTCCAGAAACACTTAGATGAAAATGCCTGTTCACCTGCAATACCTGATAATTAACAGTTACTCTACAAACTCAAGTTGTATATGAGCTAGTTCATAGCTCAGTCATATACAACGAGAGCGAGTAGAATAACTGTTTTATTATATAGGCTTACTTTTTTCAAGTAACTTGAATTTCCTCTTCATTTAATTGTCCAAATCTGGGAGCCATTTTTCTACTTCTCTACTAGCAGGATATGAGCTAATATTCTGCTAGTAGAGAACCAATCAGATTGCAGAATATCTCATATCCAGAGCTTGTGTATATAATGCCATATATGAGAATGCTTATTTTTGTGTTTATACAGATAAAAGCTTGTGCCCATGGTTCAAGTACACATGAAGAAACATCACATCAATCAGCAATAGGAGAGCCAATACCAGAGAATGAACCTGGAATATTCCAAATGGTTGCAAACACAATTGTTAGATCATGTCATTTGTGCCCAGAAATGGTAAGTTCATGGCCACGGCCAGCTTGGTCAACTTTAAAGCCCTTAAATACCCATACACATGCAGTGAATTGATTGAAACTTAGTCATGAAGCAATCAAAGATTGTGGCTCACTCATGCAGCAATCACAATCAAGAATATTGTATTATTATTATTTGTATTATAATTATATTGCATGATCTAGCTCCTTTAAAGGTACTGCAAATACATTAAGACCTGTACAACACCTTACCCCTAAAATGCACACTGTTTAACCCAAACTGGCAGTGCCCTACCACTGATTAGTATAATGATCATCTGGCATTGGACAGAGTGAAATATTAAGTAGGGCACATATCTGGGTGCATTGCAAGCTGATATACATACACAGGAAAATGTAGAACCACACATAATTCTATTTTCATTGGACAAGAGAAAATGACATAAGACAGTTCTCATCAATAACTCATCTTGTACGTTACTTACATTCTGTAGATCTCAACATTTGTGCGGAAATCTGCACTGGATCGTGAGGAAGCAATTGCCATCCGTTGGGAAAACCTTCCTGGACAAAGTGATCAATTTACACCAATGGCAAAACATGATCTTTTTGCCAAATTGGCAAAATTCGTGCCAAAAATGTGCTCCTTGTCCCAAAAACGGTCAATGAAACAAAAAGATGGGAGCACAAAGGCCACAAGATGTGTTGTCATATTCAAGAGGGCATTTACCAACGAACAAATGCAGTCACTGGAAGAAGGTAAACATCTTAATTCACACAGGCTCTATGTATAAATTAAATATTAACAAATAGCTTTGGTCCACGTAATATCAAAAAGGGGTCACTGTTAAAGATGCAGTACAGTCCGTTCTGCGCATGCGTACATTGGAAGCCTGATCATGCTACCTTGATAATTTACTTTACTGTAGAAGCATGAAAATATATACAGTTGTCACCACTTTGTTTATAAAGTTTATTGTTGTAAACAAAGCTGACACGTGTGAACAACTGTACCGCCCCAAAGACAATACAATATCATGACACATACCAAAAGTTTCACTTTGTTCTGACACCTTGTCACTTATATCTTTAATACTATTCGTGGCAAGGCGTGACGGTAATAAGGTCAAAACAACGTGTAACTATCGGTTTAGACTATTTCGTGCATTAAATTTCAATTCTGGGATCAATTTTACCAAAGCCCTGGAAATGAAGATGGAAAATTGAAGAAGTCAAGACGGAACTGTCAATACCCACGTGCCATGCTAATTTTCCAAATCTTTGCAACTCACTTTTCACATTACTTTGCCTGTTTCCATCCCAATAATCTTAATTATAGCATTACAGTTTTGCCTAATACTCAAGTAGTATCGTTCCAACGGATAAAAAGACTAGGACAAATTTGTATTTAAGCGTCAATAAGCGAAATAGTCTGTATAATCAATGTGCAAATAAATTTTTAATTATACATCTACAAATTATTATAAGCGAGCTTTATTAAGTAGAAGGTATATTGTGTTTCTAAATCCAATACGTACATAAACATATTTTTTAAAATGTTGCACTTCCCTCTACTAATAAACAATCTATAAAGTATGTTACAATATGAAATTACTTACCACAGACTTGAACAATTACATCTGCCAATGTCACATTATCTTCTGATTTAATTTCTATTCCATACCACGACCCAAATCAATAAATTAAGGTTTATAGCAGAGGGTTTATACAATAATTGAAAACAGCTAACGACGATACTTTGGTGCTTTTTAAGTTCACGCCCAAAGCCATGATCACATTGACCCACACATTGACAAATTCCTGAGGACACGTGATAATTTTTGTCGACGTTGCAATAAAAATAGAAGTTCAGGCGGGTATTGGGAGATTGGCTAAAAAAACGTGTATAAACTGAAAATTCTAAAAATAAACTCTCGTTCTTATAGTCATTCCTGAGCTGGAGGAAACTTCTCCACCCGCAACATCCAATAATGCAGCGCCCGAGTCTGCCGATCCCTCAACAGCGTCCGATTCTGCCGATCCGCTTACAACGCCCGAGTCTGTCTATCCCCCCACAGCGCCCGAGTCTGTCTATCCCCCCACAGCGCCCGATTCTGCCGATTCGCTTACAACGCCCGAGTCTGCCAATTCGCTTACAACGCCCGAGTCTGCCGATCCCCTTGCAACGTCCGAGTCTGCCGATCCCCCCATAGCGCCCGAGTCTGCCGATCCCCCTACAGAGCCCGAGTCTGCCGATCCCCCTACAGAGCCCGAGTCTGCCGATCCCCCTACAGAGCCCGAGTCTGCCGATCCGCCTACAACACCCCTTACAAAACCAAAGACTGCTAAACCACGTCCACTGAAAAGGAAAAAAAAACTATGGCACAACAATTACAAGACTATCTTTCAAAAAATGAAACCGTCAAAAAGCCGAGACGCAATTGACATGCTTGATATATATAAATCATGAAGTAAGAACTAATCAAAACTAATTAATATAATCATCAATTTTGTTAAATGTATCATGTGTGAAAGAGTCATGCTGGTTGTTAATTGGGGCTTTCTTTGCTGATTTTAAGTATCATAAACTTCAATTCCGATTTCAGGCGAAATAGCAAACATTTAATTTGCTAAAGATGGCATGGTGGTCATAACCGATGGGCATGCATCTTTATAATTATTTAGACAAAGAAAGAACGTTTTGTAAAGTTATCTCAATCAATATGACTTATCCGTATACAGCCACGACTATGGCATGACGTAGCATCCATGCAGAGTAACCACGTACTCTTGTGAAGTGTAATTAATATCGAATGTTGCGTTTAATTTAAGACTTAATTAAGTTTATCTTTATGTAATTACAGTATCAATATGTAGTTAGAGTTTAGACTATTGTGTGGTTTAATTAAATAAATATTTAGCAACAACAAACAACCTGAGGCCGCAGATTGGAGTTCGTTTTTAGACAGAAATATAATGTAGATGTAACATAATCCATATACTTTTTACTAGTACCATTGCCATTGTATTAGGTGGCCACTATTTGTTCAATATTAGTTTCTCATCTTCCGCATGCATGACTTTTAGATGGCCGCATCGATGGCCATTATTGCAATTTCGTAAAATATGAAAAGAATAAATACTAACTCTCTTTCCAAAACTGCAACTTTCCATCTGTGTTTGATACTATTTGTCGTCAATAGGATTTTTGCACGGTTTTACTTATAGAGAAATGTAAGTAAATGATGGGTGTCGCTATTTTCGCTCAATTTTGATACAAATCTAAGTTTTAGAGTTTAAACAATACAATGGCGCAAAATGACAGTAAACCTAAACATTTTAAGCCAGTCCTCTATTTACTAAATGCTCGCCCACTTTTGCCATATTCAATCAAGTTCCAATCCTGTTCATATCATTGCAATAACCGAGTCTTGGTGGCATAAACACACAGAGGACAGCTTGATATTAATGGTTACAGTTTATAACTTACTTCCTAAATATCGCGTAACCAATCGAGGTGGTGGGGTTCGCGTCTCTCAAGCAATTTTTATATAGTGATTCATTCGTAAACGATATCTTTTTCTTAGCACCTGGGGATGAGGCAGTCTCTCAAGGATGATATCCCTTGTGTGCATCAACCAGACTTGGAGAGCAACAATTTCGAATGCCAATGTCTATGGCAGTGCTTACGACCTCAACGCCTCCCTAGACCTCTATGGAATTGCAATCTGTGTCCGGTATATCATCCACCATGTCTGTCGGTAACCAAACATAACGACCTTAAGGTGGCTCCCTACAATTTTTGCAATATTGTAAATTTATGATTTAGATTGAAATGTTTACTTGTTAGAAAAAAAAAATTCTGTAGAGCCAAACTTTTAAAAAATTAGTAAACTAAATTTTCGTTATAAATATTTTTTGTCTATACAGAATTGTTTTAAACTCGTTCAGATAATCTACTTTTCTACAGGAAAACGTTTCATGAAATAAAAAATGGGGGTAACCAGGTGTTTTTTAGAGTAAAGTGTGTTAAAAGGACATTGGCAACGAAAATTTTTATTGGCTTATTTAATCTTACTGGACCACCTAACTATGAGAATGTTACTATTTTTTGCTGTAACATTTTTCTTTGCGAGTAAAGTGCAAGTAAAATGTGATAAATTTGCTCATCGGCCGCCATCTTGGATCAAATTCTCAAAAAATTATCTTTGGGGACAATGACCTTTGTGACGTCATTAGACGGGTTCGCTTCAAAACAACATAGGGATCTATATTGCGTGAAGGTTTTGGTAACTAAAAATTTGTCGTTTTTGCGCGTTATAATGAACAAAAATTCTCACAACCAGACAGGAGAACTAAGGAAATGCTACACTATCGGGTAAAGCCATATTAAGCGTGTAAGAAGGAAAGGAATGGCGAATTTTACAACTTGCGTGGTTTAATTGTGTCACGCGTTTGTGAATGATTGGGGTATTATTGAAGCTATAGTATAGTATTTTGTGTCGTCATACACTCTGGAAAAGGTTTCAGGAACCATCTGTTGTTGTAGGATACATTCTTTAACCGAAGACATGAGAAGAGATGTTTGAAATGTTACATTATATAATTATAAACTCGAGACACCGAGAAAGGTTGAACGAATTGTCAACCAGCGATTTTGAGCACCTTGACCTATAAATATCTGGAGCTAAACTAAAGCCTTGAATGTTACTGAAAAATAAATCTGGTGCAGAATTATTGGATGCAAGTAATATTCTTTTGAAAACAATCTATATTCAAGTTTTAAAGAATAGTTATTCACGCGATTCATATGATTATGAAGTTTTGAGCTTCTATTGTTTTGACGGGAAATATGAAGCTGTCAAAAGTGTCAATATAGTACATTATTTAGTATATCTAGCTAGTTTATAGAAAAAAGCCAGACTATAGCTGTTCTCTGGCTTAAATTCAGTTTCATATGTGTGGCTAAATAGTTTGGTGAATTATACATGATGAAGCTGGTAAAAATATTGCCGAAAATGTAGCGATCCCATTAGAGTAATTCAGTAAATATAGTTATTAATTGCGTCAACAAACAATATCAATTATAGAAGTGAGAACTCTAATATTTTTAGATCTTTTGTTATACTCTTTTTTACGAAAAGTCAAGACGCGCATATGGGTATGGATTAGGGAATAACTGATCATTAAAATAGAAATTAATAATTTAATGCATTGCCGCACTGAAGACTTGCTATTAACTGACATACCGGTATTCTCTTCGCTTTTCAAAATGACTGTAGTTGTATTAATCTTGTTTGTTTTATACTTTTATTTCAATAATCATGGGTAACTTAAATTTGCACTGTCAATACAAGCGATGAAGTGATATACTCTACAACAATCAATAATATACCTTGAATGCGAATACAGCATGCTATTTGTAGTTTGTTTTATGTAATAGCGCTTCTTTATACTACACTGTCCAACTGCATTGAAAGTATAAAAGGAGTAGTTCAAATCTCAATGATGAACTATCCAAATTTTTAGGCCTTGAATAAAAATTTTCGTTGCCAATGTCCTTTAAAAGCCAAAATGTCGGCCAATGGACTATTCCCTTATTAATTGTAGCGCGCAAGGAATCATGGGAGTGAGGTAAACCGGCTTGTCTTCCAAACAACATGGTCGCTATGAGCGAGCATTTTGTGTGGTCGAAATTTCGGCGATTTTACACCTTTTCCTTGAAGAATAAAGTTTGAAAACTTGGTGTCTAGTTTAAGGATAGTGTAATCTATATTTTGAGGAAAAAATATGGTGATCGCGGCATTTTCTGTTGCAAAATTTTGCTAATGTTAGCGGACGGATTAATGGGCTCTTCGAGAAAAGCAAGCACGAGGGATGGAATCACAGCAGAATTTAAGGTTAGTAGGCTTTGTTTGCCAACCGTGGAGTAATATTTTGCAATAGAAAGATGTAGCGATACCTCTTCTCCCTTTACGGCAAAATATTAGGTTGATAAAATGCGATCAGCCGATTTTATGCGCGATGTATTTCTACTATGTTTTGACTGTCTAGATGAACAAAATGTCGCATTGTCGGCCGTGACATTCGCCCTATACTTTAAATTTGTTTGGCGGGAAAAAGCTCTCCTCGTAACTCTCTCAGACAAAAACAAACGGGAGAAGTTCACAAAAGAATTTTTAACCTGTTTAAAGTGCTTTGGCTCCAAATTTAATCAACTTGTGGAAGAGGCTTCGTCCTAAGGTTAGGTTAGGTAATAAATATAGTAAATTTTTAACACAAAATTTAAATTATATTGAAAAATTTTAAGTAGAATAGCTTAACTATAGCATAAACTATAGCTGGTATTTTTAAATCTTGATAGGAATAGGATAGGAATTTTGATAGTATAATAAAATTATTGAATGTAGTTGTATTTTTTAAATTATATCTTTGAAATTTAGCTAGAATTTAAATAAATAGTAATTGTTTGATAACTATTAAAATAGCATTACTGAGTAGGGTAGTTTTAAATTATATTTCATTTCAAATACTAAATAAATTAGTATAAATGGACGAAGCCAAACCGCAGACAATGAATGAAGAAACACCACAGCTGGACTGCAGTGGCAATACACCATCACCAACATTAGCCAGTCGTGGGGGACGAACATGTTGCGTACCAAATTGTAATAACAACAGCAGACGTAGGCCAGACCTGTCTTACCACAAGATCCCACAGGAACCAACATTAAGAAAAAATGATTAAGAACCAACATTCTGTAATCCAGGCTCGAACCACTATGTATGTTCAGCTCATTTTCCAGGAGGCAAAAAAACTTATGAGAATAACATTCCATTAATTCTAACTTCGGATATACATCCTGCCCCCAAACGAAGAAATATTTTACGTATAAGCTCCATTGGAGATGAAGCTGAAGGTGGTAAGGAAGAATCTGACACAAACAGTTTATCAGACACAAACAGTTTATCAGACAGTCCAGTAAATACAGCGTGTAACCAGGTAGATAACAATGAGGGTCTTAAAGAACAGCTTCAGGTGCTTCAAACAAAGTATGATAAATTGCAACAGGAGTACGATAAGGATATGGTAGACATGCAACAAAAACTGTTCAGAATAGAAAGATTTATTGGTAGTGATCATGATTTTAAATTTTATACTGGTTTCCCTGATTATGGTATTTTTAAAATATTTTTCAATTACTTATCACCAGCATGCAATCATCTGCTTTACTATGGTTCTACAACCAGTGTCATAACATCAGAAACACAGAAGAAACGAGGTAAAGCAAGGTCTTTATCTCCAGAACAAGAACTGTTCATGGTTCTTGTCAGACTACGTTGTGGTCTACTTCTTGAAGACTTAGCCCACAGGTTTGATCTATCACCGGGCCATGTTTCCCGCATCTATATCACATGGATAACTTTTCTTAACCAACAGCTTAGACTTTTACCAATTTGGCCAACACGCCAGTTTGTTGACGACAATATTCCTGAATGTTTCAAAGCAACATTTCCAAAAACAAGGGTCATTATCGATTGCACAGAGATCTATCTTGAAACCCCATCCTCTTGTAGAAGCCAATCAGCCACTTTTTCAAGTTACAAAAACACCAATACTGCCAAAGGCTTACTAGGTATTTCTCCCAATGGTTTCCCAAGTTTTGTGTCAAACCTTTATGCAGGCAGAACAAGTGATAAGAAAATAACAAGTGATTGTGGAATACTGAATCTCTTAGAGCCAGGTGATCAAATTATGGCCGACCGGGGATTTGATATTGAAGACATTATGCCAGCAGGGGTAACTCTCAATATCCCTGCTTTCCTAGATGGGAGAGATCAGCTTACCAAGGAAGAGGAAATCATGACCCGAAAGATAGCCTCTGTTAGGGTACATGTTGAAAGGGCAATTGCGAGAATAAAGAGCTTCAGGATTTTGCACCAAGTTTTCCCACTCAAGTCAGTTGAGCAACTTGAGCAAATATGGACAATTTGTTCATATATTAGTTTATTTATGCCACCATTAATTATTGAGAAACAGTGAATTTTAATTAACTGTTATTGAGTGGCTTACTGCATCTATAGATGACTATTACAATTTTGCATCTGAAAGTATTAATAGCCCTTCATTGCATCATTACATCTTATGTATACTGTAAATAGTATGAGTAAATATTAGTTTGTTTAATTGTTAACATATATTTTTATAGCCCTTCATTGCATCATTACATCTTATGTATACTGTAAATAGTATGAGTAAATATTAGTTTGTTTAATTGTTAACATATATTTTTATCTATTTGCTCAAACTTGGCAACACATATTTGAAATAAAAATGTGTGAGTTCTGTGAGTTGGTAAAAACAACAAAATCACACCATTGCAACTTCAATGTTGCCATGGTCCCTTGAACTTGGTAATAGTAAATGTGACTTTTTTTCAGTTTAATCTGGCCATTAACATTAACTAGATAAAATGAACGATCCTCTTCACACGATTGTTCAATTGTTAGTTCTCTCTTGGAATATGGGCACTTCACTTCACCCAGGCCAAACTCTGAAACCTCACTTTTATCCTTGATCAGAAAGTCTGGACTTGCACCCAGCCATGGGAAAGACCCATTAACAACAAAACCACAAAACACACAAATAATTACCACCTGGTTCTGCCCTTCTTTCAAGTTAGAGTACGCTCTGACTGTTCTCTTGTATTCCTCTCAATTTCCAAAACCCCCCCTCATGTGACTGTTTTAAATTTTCTCCAACAAATTCTTTATCCTGTTCTGATGGTACAAGTGCCCAATTTATGTTTTCAGTTTTCAAATTATCTAGTACTTCTGTCCTTATCAAAATTTCATGCAACTGGGAAGCATCTCGATGTGCTGCTGTATACCTTTTTTTCGAAGGAAGCATTTCATGAAACTTGTCATAGGCAATGGGCTGGCATTTATTTGACTCCAATAACTTACTGAGGTAGCTTGCTTTTCCAGCTTCTTTTAAACTGTTTGCCAAGCCCTCTATTCTTTCATGACAAGATTCCCTAGCGAAATGTGGTGTGGGATTATAAACTTCTTCTTTGGGATTAAGGGTGCGTTTCTTAGTTTTTTGTTCACACGACGACTTTTCAAATTTTATGTCTTCCAAGAGAACAGGCTCTTCAGTTTCATCAGTTCTTGGGACATGCCACTGCTGGAGGAGTTGTGTGCAAGTTAGGTCATCCGGTACTTCAGTTAGTTCAAGTTGGATATAATCAATAATTTGAAAAAGTGCTGCAACATGTTTACAGCATTCACCTTTCCCAGCCTTACATGCACAGCTGGCATGGACAACTTCTCCATTTCACTGATTAAAATGTACATAAACAAGATAGTAGTTTTTCTTCATAGTTGCATGCACCATTGCCTTTACCAAAAACTTCACTTTATCACCTGCCTTCACATTTGGTTTTACTAAAACTTGTGCAACGTACTTATCCTTAAACAGTGCATAACCCAATTTCTTGTGCTTATGAGCACCAGTTTTTTTTTTGTTTTTTTTGTTTTTTTTTATAATGGTTTTATTAATCACATTTCAATAGCAAAGTATATAGCTAAATTATTATGTGTTACAGGATTATGAAGAATAAAATACAAAACTCTTATATATTATAATTAAGACTATGAATTAGTATTTTCTTTAAAATTATGTGAGTAGTATATAAAATTATGGTAGGGCATATAATAGAATTAGGATTTTTCGCTAATTGTACTAAAATTATTATATTAATAATATATATATAGTAAAATCTGAAACACTAGTATGCTAAAACAATTATAAACCTATAAATCAAATCTTTCAGTTAATGCTTTCATTGTATTTATCGATCGCATATACTAAAGGACTACTTTTGAAGCGTTCCGTTCTACAAGCAAAATTATAAATTAAATTACTATTTGCTCTAGTTTCTCTCTTTTTAATGTTAGAATGTTTATCAGGAAGCAAACCATGTAATTTATGGGTGGGCTGGACCACATTTCTGATAAGGTCAATACACAGGAGCTTTCTTCGTTCTTTAACGAAGCCTCTTCCACAAGTTGATTAAATTTGGAGCCAAAGCACTTTAAACAGGTTAAAAAGTCTAGTTTGTTTTTGTCTGAGAGAGTTACGAGGAGAGCTTTTTCCCACCAAACAAATTTAAAGTATACGGCGAATGTCACGGCCGACAATGAGACATTTTGTTTATCTAGACAGTCAAAACATAGTAGAAATACATCGCGCATAAAATCGGCTGATCGCATTTTATCAACCTAATATTTTGCCGTAAAGGGAGAAGAGGTATCGCTACATCTTTCTATTGCAAAATATTACTCCACGGTTGGCGAACAAAGCCTACTAACCTTAAATTCTGCTGTGATTCCATCCCTCGTGCTTGCTTTTCTCGAAGAGCCCATTAATCCGTCCGCTAACATTAGCAAAATTTTGCAACAGAAAATGCCGCGATCACCATATTTTTTCCTCAAAATATAGATTACACTATCCTTAAACTACACACCAAGTTTTCAAACTTTATTCTTCAAGGAAAAGGTGTAAAATCGCTGAAATTTCGACCACACAAAATGCTCGTTCATAGCGACCATGTTGTTTGGAAGACAAGCCGGTTACCACACTCCCATGATTCCTTGCTCGCTACAATTAATAAGGGAATAGTCCATTGAAACGTCAATCTTACCATATATCAACGGTGATGATGTCATTTTTGTGAACAATTTTCAGCTCTTAGAATGTTGCTCAATATAAGTCATACAATTTTTGGTTTCTACAATTTTTGGTTTCTACAATTTTGATCTAAATGCACCGATGGAATCGCCTTCCTAAAGAATTAAGGCTTTTAAACTCACTTAGTGCATTTAAGAAACATTTAAAAACTTATTTATTTCGTATTGTCTATGATATTGCTTTTTAATGTTTACGGATAAAATTTTTAGCTTGTATATATACGTAAATTATACTCATTTTTAACTTATAAACGCATGCAGTAGTTGCATAATAGTATGTATAATTTATTTCACAGCGCATCTGAACATTTTTATGCTAATTTGCGTTAAACAAATGTATTTTAATAATAGTAATAATAATAAATTTCAGTCCACATTTCAAAAAATTGTAGGGAAGCACCTTAATCAATACTTAATACAATACACGGCAAGAACGCTAGGAACGGCAAGAACGCTAGGAACGGCAAGAACGCTAGGAACGGCAAGAACGCTAGGAACGACAAGAACGCTAGGAACGGCAAGAACGCTAGGAACGGCAAGAACGCTAGGAACGGCAAGAACGCTAGGAACGGCAAGAACGCTAGGAACGGCAAGAACGCTAGGAACATGACCCCCCAATCGCGAAAAGAGGGGAAAATATATGCATAAAATAAAATGACTATTTGTTACCCTGAGAGCAAACACGCATATACATGGACACACAATAGATGTATTTTAATTGAACACACAAGAACAAAGGAAATATACATTCTCCCATGCAATAACATGTAAATCCCACGACAATATTATTATATCATTATCAAATCGAACATATAATCTATAAATTATGTTGGTGTGTCCGAGTAAACAGAGGTGGAAAGGCCGGAATCTTTCCTTGCTTGTTGATCTCTTTTCCTTTTGTAACACGTTGCTTGGAAATGACCTGGTAAATTACAATAAAAACACACACGGTTGTCCATCCCTGGCCGCGTCGAGCGCAATTTCTTCGCCGGCATACAAGGTTTTCGTCAGCAGATTTACGCAGATACCGTTTGTCCACTCGACTCACACACTCAAGAACCTTTTCATGGTCTTTATCTCCCAACACGGCCACAAGTACCTCTCGGAAGTAGTCTGCAGGCTCGCTGATCTTGTCCTGCAGGGTGTCATACGCGGCCCGAAAATACAAACTCTTCTCATGCTTTAACTCCCGAGCTGTTTCTTTCAATACCTCCAGAAGTTCCAAGGCGTCATATTTATTGAACTCGCAGCCAGGTCTGGAAGTCATGGCCACAATCTTCCTCTGAAGATTCTCCACCGAAGGTTTTGAGAACGTTTCCATCGTTTTCTTAAGTTGTGCAAATTCCTGTTTTAACGCCTACAATATGCAACAAGCTATTATAAGTCCTTTAACGCTTTGCACTAATAACCACCATTCATGTAGAAGATGGTTACCTATGTACCAATGGGAAAAAAGGGAATATCTCTCCCAGTGGTATTCCCTCATAAACACTTCAAACTCCCCAAAGATCAACTATCCAACTGGCAGTCGAGACAATCATCCACACAGGTGATTACTCATCAAATACATCGAACTTAAGTAATGTTCAACAGGCAGTTAAGTTCATCATTTATATAGGTGATTGCTCACAACGCACTTCAAGTGCACAAAAGACCAACTGTCCGTCGAGGGAATCATCATGCCGGTGATTGCTTACCAAATAAGTCACACTCATAAACGATAATCACTGTCCAACTGGCAGCTACTCGAGCCAATCATCCACTCAGGTGATTGCTCCCAGCACTTTAAACCCACAAAGACCAACTTACAGACTATTTATTTTATCAGACAATTCAAGCGATCATCCACACAGGTGATCGCTCATAATGCACGTCAAATTCACAAAAGACTCACTGTCCAACTGGCAGTCGTCAGTCGAGGCAATCATCCACACAGGTGATTACCCATCAAATACATCGAACTTAACCCCTTGACGTATAAAATCCTTTCTTTTTTCTTCTTTTTTTTGTATTCCTATTGTTGTTGTATTGTTCTAAATGCATTCTTTTGTTTTCTGGTGTCCGCGGTGTCCGATATATTGGACACTGATCGTTAAAAGGGGGTTAAGTAATGTTCAACAGGCAGTTAAGTTAATCATTTACATAGGTGATTGCTCACAACGCACTTCAAGTTCACAAAAGACCAACTGTCCAACTGGCAATACAGTACTACAGTATACAACAATATATTACTATATACCACTCGCAAATTTATGAGTGTGCCAGAGAACATAATATCATGCAATCGTTTCAGAAAACAATAACAGCGAACAAATTACGCCCATCAATTATTTTACAAAATTGAAAATATAGCCCAAACGTTTTCCAATCTATCCAAAGTTTGGATAGCCGGGTACGTCTTAAGGCAATAGAAGAACAAATGGGATCTGTCAATAAGTAATCGAAATATAATTATACCTCTAACTCCGCATTCTGTACGCCTTCCATCGGCGGCTGTTCGCCTTGAGGATGTTGGTCTACATGATCTGGCGCTTGTGGCTGCTCAACGACAGCATTCGGATTCTGTGGCTGTGGAAATTGCACGTCGCCTTCAATCGGTTCAGCCATGACAGAAAATATATAAATTTGTGCGACTTGGTGATGGACGGGCTTCGTCTCGCTATACCATTCCCACTTTGTTGCTGACTTGAAGTTAACTGAGCTAAAACTGAGTGTAATCGCCTTCTTTAGGCGTAATATCCTCATCTACATCTATTCATTATTCATCAATCCATATTAGGTATTGTTTATACCTAATCCACTTTCGCATATAATTACGAGCGTTGAGAATAGTTTCAAAATCAAGCAATAATAATTTTCGTGTCATGTCACCTTTAAAGACCATGTAAAGTTATTATTATTATTATTATTATTATTATTATTATTTAAACTTATTTAATCACGGTAGCCTTTCAGAAGTACATCTGTTTTTCAAAGGGCTGCGAGTTCATTAAAATATTTACATAATTAGGAAAAAAAGAAAATTTAAAAAGTGACAAAAACAGGAAATTTAAGTAAACTATTTACATGATGTAGTTAATTACACTATAAATGGGATAGGACCAATGGTTAGGACATACGTTTTATGACATTCTTAAAGGAGTTGACAGAGACATCTTCTATTAAGGCTTGGTCAATAATATGATTAGGTAGGTTATTCCAAATCATAGCTCCTCCATAGGAAAAGCTATTTTTTAGAAAATTTGTCTTGTTGCTACGTAATTGATGGCTGTTGTTTTCGAACTAAACCTTTAAGGGCCTTAAAAATCATTACAAGGTCGCGCTCGTCTAAGTTGTCCTTTATAGGTCTCCAGTTTAAGGTTTCAAAAATGTTAGTTGATCTTATGTCGTAACTGGATCCTGTTATTATGCGGGCATCCCTTTTCTGTAACTTATATAATTTATTAATGTGATCGGCACCAAAGCCATGCCACACAGTTGAGCAGTAGGTAAAGTGTGGAAGTACAAGTGAATTGTACATTGTAATTAAAACATCTTGTGTGACAAAATCTCTAGCTCTTCTTAACATTCCAATAAGTGCTGAGATTGTTTTACATTGTTTGTTGTTATGTTCGTGCCATTTTAATGCCTAATTATTTTGTACTTTAACTTGTGTTATTTAC
This sequence comes from Trachythela sp. YZ-2020, assembly GCA_016169945.1. NCBI lineage: Eukaryota > Metazoa > Cnidaria > Anthozoa > Malacalcyonacea > Clavulariidae > Trachythela > Trachythela sp. YZ-2020. The sequence goes on from JADLSH010000350.1 coordinate 4,619,282, forward strand.
TCGCCTGCAATTGATATGTTTGTAATATTTGAGCCAATAGAATTTAATTTTTGTCATGAGCCAATAATCATGTATTCAGTTTTTTTACGGTTTAAGGTCAGCTTGTTTGCTGTTAACCATGTGTGAACTATTTCTAAATCGTGATTCAGTTTACTTTCTATATCTGCAGATGATAATCTGTTGCATGATAGATTTGTATCATCCACAAACATTGTGGCGTTTGTTGTTTTAAGGCAATTTGGCAGATCATTTATATAAAGGAGAAATAACAATGGGCCTAAATTTGTCCCTTGAGGAACTCCACAGGTAATTGTTCTTGTATCCAACATTTTTTGGTTAATTTTGCATACTTGCTGCCTCTCCTTTAAATATGACTGAAACCATTTGTGTGCTGTGCCCTTTATTCCATAAACTGTCAATTTGGATAAAAGAATATTGTGATCCACTGTGTCAAATGCTTTTTTTAGATCTAAGAATAGAACACCATTGATAAGGCCCTGATCCATGTTTATTAACCATTCATTTGTTGAGCTCAGAAGTGCAGTTTCAGTTGAATGGAGTGATCGAAACCCGGACTGGTTTGGCGAAATGATAAGGTTTTTGTCTAAATAGTCAAGTATTTGTGTATAGACAATTTTCTCAAATCTTTGCAATTGTTGAAATTATTGAAATAGGTCGATAGTTTCCACAGTCTGATTTTTCACCAGATTTATAGATAGGGGTAACCTTGGCGACTTTCCAATCTTCTGGAAAGATCCCAGAACTTAACGATAGGTTGAATAAATAATTTAGGGATGGTATTATACTGTCGCCAGCTTCCTTGACCAATTTTGTAGAAACGTTGTCAAGACCTGGTGATTTGTTAGTTTTAAGGTTTTTAACTACTTTTTTCAGTTCATCATAAGTTATGGTTTGAAATTCGAATGAAGTTGGCACTGGAGTGACATAATTAAAAGGATTAGTGTTTGTGATGGGAATGTTACTAGCTAGTGTAGGCCCAACTGAACAAAAATAGTCCTGGGCTATATTTGCATCACCGATTATGTCAATCCCATTGACCTTCACTTTATCAACCGCAGTGGATTTGGAGTGTTTATTTAATAGTTTGCCAACACTCTTTACTATTTTTGCAATCTTTTAGCTTGGTATTAAAATATTCAGTTTTGCATTTCTTAATGAGTTTCGTAACTTGATTTCGGCATTTCTTGTACGCCTTATGGTAGTATTCAGAGTTTAATCTGACAGCTTTCTTTTTGAGATCATCTCTTTGATAGGAAAGAGATTTAATTTGATCTGTTAGCCATGGTGCATGAGCACTTTTAACTCTACAGGTTTTAATAGGTGCATGAGTATTGGCAACGTCTAGAACAATTGTTTTCCATTCATTCCATGCAGTGTTTGGTTCAGCATTAAAGCTGTACGTTTTAAACGTTTCCTGTAAATCATGCTGGAACGCTGCCGTGTTAAAATTTTTGAATTGCCTTGTCTCAACTGTTTTGGGAAGCTGCTTAGGGACACTCACTTTACGGCAAATGTATACAAGGTTGTGATCACTAATCCCTAAGTCTATCACCCCACTATCAATAGTTTTTGTATCTTCTACTTTTGTAATCTATTAAGGTTTTGCTATTTAAGGCAGCTCTTGTTGGCATCTGTATATGTTGCTGTAATTGATATATGTCTAAAAGGTCTGTGAGTTTTTTAGTATGTGCATCTTTGTTTGTTGAAAGTAAATCACAGTTAAAGTTGCCAGTGATAACTAAGTCTTTGTTTTCATTCTGCATTAAGTGCAGATTATTTTCAAATTTCTCAAAGAGTTCAATAGGGGAGTTTGGTGGTCGATACCATGTAGATATCAGAAAAGGTTTACTTTTAGGGTTTTTTTATTTCAACGCAAATTGTCTCTAAATCCTGGACTGGATATAAGGAATATTATTTCTGATGTAAATGGCAACTCCTCTGCCGTGCCTATTTCTATCACGGCGTATTATGTCATATCCACTAATCCTGACATCTCGGTCATTGAAACTATCATCTAGCCTTGTTTCATTAATTGTAAATATATCAAAAGATAGTTCATTGATAACTATAGTTAGTTCGTCTAAATGTTTTGGTATGCTCGCTATATTAAGATGGCCTATTGGCCTTTAAAGGTAAAAGTTTGAATGTTCTTCTAATATGAAATGCATTCTCGTTGCAAAATCCTGTTGGCCGACAGGGATTGAAGGGGGTCGGAAAAGAATGACCGGGGAGTACTAATGTTTGACAAATTTTGACTCTGTCTAGAAACATTGCGTTTTATTGTCTGTCTTAACTACTATATAGTACTGATCTGATCTGATCTAATTATGTTAGTTATACGATAAAAATAACTTTTTAAATAAAGTTTGAATGTTCTTCTAATATTATTCACGTTCTCATTGCAAAAACCTGTTGACCGGCGAGAATGCCCGGGAGTCGGAAAATAATGCCAGGAGTAAAATTATGTTAGTTATACGATTACGCCGTCAGAACATAAATCATATATGAGTATGTTTGGCTATGGAACTAAATAAAGTCTAATTATAAAGATTGTGTATTTCACATGTAGAAATTATTAATGCTTTAATTATTCCTGCATCCAAGAATGAAGATTATATAATTATATACATGATTGGACTATAGCCTATAACGACCAGCCTTTTATGAATTGTGACTGATACAAATTAAACATGTCAAAAGATTAATCACGTTTTGCAATGCGATGTCAATTGCTACTTGCTAGTGTCGAAATTTGTTTAGTGCACTATTGGTTTGTTTTAATGCACTATGATATTAATTTCACACACTGTGGTGCACAATTTAAGGTACTAGTGCTATATAAGCCCTTCCCCTGCATACAGTCTGTCAACAGAAGCTTTACTGGAGCAACAAAAATGCTGACTCATCATTTTTAAAAACTTTGGTAAGCGATATCTCAGTAACAAATGACTGAAAGTTATCAGCGTAATATAGTTTTTTTGTCCAATTTATGTACATGGTATTAAACATTTTTCGAAATTCGAACATTTTTATTTTTCGAAACTATAGATGACGTCATCGCCAGAATATAGTCGATTTCTCATTCTTGTGCACACTTATAACTGGGGGCTTTTTTGATTATTTGATAATTATGGCATTCTCCTCTACTACTTTATGAAAGAAATCATTAGCCTCGCGATATGTGCACTTTCTAGGCATATTTTTACTATTTTTAAAATCACTTTGTAGGCATATTTTACAGGTGACGGCCTAAAACAAAAAGGTTTTAGGTGCAAGTTGTCTTTACAAACACCGTGGTCAAACGTTTCCTCCGTAACCCGTAAAATAAGAAAACAAGTTTCAAAGTGTACTCAGTAATTGATCTGGAAGCATTTAAAATCGATTTGATTACTTCGTTATATTTACTCGTTTGGCAATACACAGAATTTGCCACGGATGCAGTTGAATCGTAACATGTAGCTATGGAATATTTTTTATTTGCATATCAAAGTATTCATTCCATAGCTACATGTATTTATTCAACCGCAATTTTATCCTGATGCAGAATACCTCATTTGGATGCACATGCAGTTGAAACTCCGAATTGGCTTATTGAAATTTGTTGATTTTCCGCTCTTTTTAAGATTAATTCTTGCGAAGACATTTGACAGCGGTACCTATTAGAAACTACAATCTTGGCCATAAACCGTAGAACTATGACTCATTTTCTATGCATTTTTATGCTTACCCTCCCCCTCCCCCCATTCAATGTTGATATTACGTTCATTTTATTGACTTGGCATCTGGGAAAAGCACGCTCTTATATGCAGTTGCCATGCGAGAAAGCAACTTTGAATGGGGCGCGCACGGGAGATACAACATAATTTTAAATCCAGACGATAGGAAAAATTGCGCATTCATGCATTCATTCTACAAACTTATGGCCAAGATTGTCTGAAATTTGGTATATGTTAATTACTATTAAAATGCCATTTATTCTTATATGCAATATACTTGTGCTATTTCATTTGGTTTAAAAAGATTAAAGGATCATTGTCAACCGGCATGCACTGCGTGAGAAATTCAATTGAAAGTCTGTGCGTTTTGTCATCTGTGAATATCTTATACATCCTTGTTGAATATTAAATAGTTTGCAGTATTTTGGTAAGCAGACGTCTTGGAGTACGTAATTACAGTGTTCTTTTTAAAAAAAAAGGGCCTTTGTTGGGGGTTTTTCTGTGCGAGAATATGGCAACATCAACCAGCGATAGAATGCCAAAGCGTGGAAGACCAAAACTTGGCATTCAGATAAGGCAAATTGCAAGCGCCCTTGTACGACAAGTGGATGAAAAATAAAGAGTCTCATGGATTTGCTGAGAAGAGCAGTAGTGATTTTGCTAAATATTTATTAAGGATAAGCGATGAACGAAGACAAAGTGATCAAATTTTGCCATCACCTGTTGGTGAGTTTCTAAATGTTACAAACAATAAATTTGATTTGCTTACTACATTTAATACTAAGCCGTTTTGGCATGTTAAATTATGCTTATTTAGAATCGTGGATGTTACTGGAATCACAAGCCTTGATGTGAGCACGGTTGAAAGTGTATCTGTTACACTCAATCCTGAATTTGGTGTGTATGCTGTAGGCCGTAGGACCCCTCGTGGAACTACATAATTTTCACATGAATCAATAGATAAAAACTTACTTTATCAGAATCCATTGCTCCCCAAGCGAAACAGGTGCACAATTGGGAAAAAAATCCCTCCAACGTTTGCTATTTTTGCGCTTCGAAATATTCGAACCGCCATTGTTTTGGTAGCAAATATGCATATTCTTCGAAGTGGAAACACGCTTAGTTATGCAAAACAATCATGGCTGAAGATATTTATAAAACTCGAATATCCTTATGTTTTATGCATTTTGATGGTGTTACGGAGCAACTTTGCAAAGTTACACGCCAAAGGCTTAAGAAATTTCTTGCGTGTAGATCTAAATGGGCCAAACTTAAATGTCAACAAGCTGAAATAGCTAAGAAATCGTAAGAGAACATCGATGACGGATCTATCAATTCGATGTCAATTCAATAAATTCGTACATGGAGAGGAACCCTGACAGCATTAACTTAGAATGGTACCATCATATTAAATGCTGGAAGAGATTTTGTGATGAAGAGAAGATCCGTAGACAACAGAGAAAAGAAGAAAAAGGAGGAGGAACTAGCTCTAAAACTGTAACTTCTACCGAAGAACCACATGTGGAAGTGAAGCCAATAGAACCAAGGCGAAAAATTACACGTCAATCAGTCGCAGAAGCTTATAAGACCCTGCCTAAAAGAAACAAGCATGTACTCCCAGATATATGTATTATTTGTGGAAGAGACGCCTTACGCCTCTTGGTTCTCACTAGACAAGGTATGATCATGTTGATAGGTATAATACTAGCACAATGTGCACAACATTCTCTGGTTTGGGTTTAAAATATCTTGAATTGTGATCAATTAAGTTTATTTAGGGTAAAGTAGTTTCTAATGCTACAAACATCCAACCTTGTTATTAGCAGATATTTAGTTTAATAATTTTGTTTCACATCAGGTAACTAAGAAGAGAAGAAGAACCCCACTCATGTTGGCAGAAACAATTGATGCTGGTCTTCTACGTACAGTTGCAGAGAAAAAGAATAATGAACAGATACTCATGCAAATCTGGGAGAAAGACTGTGTAGCACTGGAAGTCCGCTATCACAAAGTTTGCTACTGCAATTTATTAATATACAAAGAAGCAATCGGAAACTGAAAGATGTACATCAGTGTACGAGAAGTCTTATGATGTCTTCTGTAAGAAAGTAATCGAGACAGAGGTCATCGGAAATAAGCAAATAAAGTATATGAAAGATTTGCTGGAGAAATTTGTTATCATTGCCAAGGACACCGAGAATGTGGATGCATCTAAATATAGAGCTTTAAACTCAAGCAACGACTGATGAAAAGTTATCCCCAACTTGTGTTCTGTGTACCGAAAATGAGAAATGTTAGTGAGATTGTATATGTCGAAAATTTGGATGCTTCTGAATTGGTTGAGGAACATATGTCAAATAAGTCTGAAAACACACGATGAAGACTTTGATGAAGAGAGCTGTACCATTGATGATGATGATCTGAATTCCAACACAGAAACTGAGGAAATTCTGAATCGTTCCTTGTTATTCTAGATAGTGGCTAAATACCAACTTATGTCACAATATAATTGCTGCCGCTTAGGCAGCACCCTATTCTTGACACATACATCCCGCCATGACTTTTATATACTGAACCGTATCAAGATTTTTTGTCGTGTGTCTGCATGTGACGTCAAATTATGATGTGGCACTAAGGAATATACATGCGATTAACATGCACTAGAAGTTTACGATGTCAATCCGATTATTACCGAATACTACGTTCGGTAATATGCGAACAACGTTACGACTATGGAGATTTGCCAGAGATTTGCAACACGACTACACGAGGTGAAAATCACTGGAAAACGCTCAAAGACCAAATGAGGGAAGAAAAGGCTACTAAATATACATTATTGTTTTACGTTTTGGGGGAAAAGAGTTCATTTCTAAAGGTAGGTTTATTCATTCGATATTTCCTTTTGACCTTTTGTCTTATATTAAATATGAATCGGCTCAAGTTGGATCTTATATTTTGTAATACATTTTGTTGAACTATTATGTATGCTCGTATACTGTCGACTTTCATTTATAGTCACCCCTCGCCCTCTTTCCTTACACAGGTAAATTCACATACTAAATATTTCTTTTTCATTATATAGTTTTGGGTTTTGGAATTCTTACTTCAACAAAATGGTTGTTTCAAAATAATATGGATATATTACATCATCTGTTATGGGTGCAAACTGCTATATTTCCAACATGTCATGTGGGTGTGGATCCTGTGTAATGTGTTTCAAAGTTGTTTTGGAAAGAGACACCATTATCATGTTGGTTTGCTGTATAATCATGCATTTCGACAATATACTGTGCAGTACAGATGAACACTGATGAAACCAAATGTTGATTAAATACATGTATGAAACATCTACAGATGGGAACAAAGAGTCAAAGACTGTTCTGACAGACTGCACATGGCAAATGCATTATTAATATCTTATGAACACAGACAACCAGCTAAATGCACATCAAAAATATTAAAAGAGATTGCTTTTATGATTTCAAGTTAGTTATTCAAGATCCCATTGACAACAACTTTGAAGTAAACAATGACTTCTATTAACATTTGATGTTGGTACCAAGAGTTCCATGAACAATAGCACTCTTAGATATCTTGCTTAATACTGTACAGTATATACTATTTACAATAGTCTAGTGTTGTAGTCAGTGTTGTAATCTCAATGTCTTGACAACAAAATAAATCAATACAGTTCAGTGTATCATTAGCTGAATTAGCAGTTTCAATATTTAATACTAATTATATTCAGGAATTTTCCATGCAGTTTGTGCATCAAGGCAGCACTTTCCTTGCGATAGTAACTACTAGTATATGTAATAGTTCAAATATGAGAAGTAGAACTTTACCAGACAAAAGCCAGGACAGCTTATTGTAGAATACATGCATCTCGTTTTGAGCGTAGGCCCTTTGGCCAGGATCCAATAAGTGGGATTTTATTGCACTGATGAAAATCTGGGCTCAAGGATGAAAACATTTCTTTCAATTATAGATAGTTATGATGAAATTATGGATTTTATATTTCCTCCCAATTTATCTTTTTTGTGATGAATTTCGAGTTGGTGCCTGGGACATGTTTCTTTCACAGTTAAAGGTCCTTCTCTGGTGCAGTCCGGCTTCGTCGGTTAGAACAGATGGTTGGAACGAATGTAAAAGTTCGTCCACATCCAAGATTGGTATCCATAGAATATACTTAAGCGATGGATGGAACGCACAATTTAAGAAGCGTCAAACATATCTTGCATAGTTATTCAATAATACATTAAAGATTCAATCAGAGGTTTTCCTAGGAGTTTATATATATATCCCTTAAAGCCCGGGACAAACTGGGAAACATTGTTGTGCAAATATATTGGTCATATTATTTGCCTTACCAATGTTTTGGTATGTCATATTGTCCTACCAGCGTCGGCAAATGCAAAAAGAGTGTTTCATCAAATGTTTCTGAACTTGGTAGGAAATATTTTGGCTTTCCGGGAAGCAAATTTTGTTTCTGCAATAAAAGCCAATGTTTCCAGATGTGGGAGACAGGGAAACATTTGAGCAAACATTGAAAATCACGAATATTTCTGCGACAATATTTCTTACGTTTGGCCAAGGCTTTAAGTTTAGCGAAATATTTAATTTGTTCCTTGATCGTGTGAATTGTATGTATATTTATATATTCTCCGTCCTGTTTGATACAGGTGGGTTTTTTACCTCACAAATTTGTATTGAATTAGGATGTTAATATTAATAAGTAGAATTAAACGTTAAAACGGTATTTTGAAACAATAGCCAATGAATTGAAGTGATTTAGCATATGAGCAAGCAAAATGTACAATGTGTTTTAAACAATATTTAATGTGTGTATTTATTCATTGATATTACAAGGTTTGATCTCTATTCCGTGATTTTATTTTGTTGCTTTTACGGGGGAAATTGGGGAAAATCGACAGGGAAATCCATTTTTCCTGTCTGCGAGTGCACAGTGCGAGTTTGGCTGTACGCGCATGCATATTTACTACCAAAACAATGGCGGTTCGAATATTTTGAAGCGCGAAAATAGCAAACTTTGGAGGGATTTTTTTCCCAATTGTGCACCTGTTTCGCTTGGGGAGCAACAGATTCTGATAAAGTAAGTTATTATCTATTGATTCATGTGAATATTACGTAGTTCCACGAGGGGTGCAACGGAATTGCATCTTTTGGATGCTCATCCAACGGCCTACTGGAGACATTTATTCAGATAGCTTGAGTGAAGATTCAGAGTACGAGGAATCAAGGTAAATTGAATTCATGTACATGAAGTTTTATAACGAAAGAGGTATAGGTGAAATGTATTCAAGATTTTGTTTGCACTAGTTTGCACTAGAAAAAAACATCCTTGAGGTATAACCCAAGCAAACTACTAACACTAAGACGAAGAGCCTTCACTCAAAATGGTCAGGTTTTTCTATATTTTCCAGCTAAGTACATCCTCAACCAACTTCTTGAATGCTGTTCAACAGTCTGTATACTGGAATGCCACATGTGATGTAGATGTTACCCCCCCCCCCTCTGTAAGAGGAGTGTGAATCTTTTCTGGAATAGCCCATTGCAATTTAACCCCACTCTACACTTTGAATGTCCTAGTGATATTGTACTGTGAGGTTAATTTTCACTCTTTTTCCAGATGGTAGGGTTTTCCTATGTGGGGGAAAAAACTGGACTCTGGATCTTTTCTGGAATGCATTACTAAAAGCAATTTTACAAAAGGTTTAAAACAATAAACAATGTTGGCAAGTAGACTGATGAACAGAAGAATCCCATTAGCCAGTGGTTGATGTTGGCATCATTTTAGAAATGTTTGAGAAGTGTCAAATCAAGACTTGTTTGGAAAAGGGTGAGGTGAGAAGTTGGCATATGAAAGGCGGTGTATTGCATGTTATGTGGACTTGTGCAAATTGGCATGCTGACTGTTGGACATCGTCAAGGATTCTATGCGAGAAAAAGGGGCAGAAAGTGTTTGTTAATACCATTTTGATGGCTGCAGGGATTCTTATTACTGGAAGTCATTTTGAAAGGTGAAAACTCTTTCTAATTATCTTGGGATTGGATGTTTATCTGCTTCAACATTTCATAGAATCCAAAGGGACTATGTTGTGCCAGAAATTACATCTGTTTGGGAAGAAATGAAGAAGGAGATTTGGACTGCACTTAGAAATGAGCCTCTCATCTTGTGTGGAGATGGCAGAAATGATTCCCCGGGTCATTGTGCAAAATATGGTACATATGTACTAATGGAACAGTTCCTAGATGTAATTGTTGACATAGAAGTAATTGACAAGAGAGAAACTGGTGGAGTGTCCACGAATATGGAAGTTTTAGGGTTAAAAAAGCTTCTTGAGAGAATTGTTGGAAATTTGGTGGTGGTCAGTGAGGTTGTCACTGATGCATCAACTGCAGTAATGGCTCTAGTCAGAAAGATGAAAGGTAATTATGAAGAAGTGATGAATCAAATTTATATTTTTGTTATGTGCCCAATGCCCTCTATTTTGCTATTTTACTCTGGTTTCTGTCATATCAACCCCCCGTTTGCACCAAAAATAGGCTGTATTTCGCTGCCGTGTGGTATGATGTGTGTCTATTGTATGAAAATGTATTAACCCCATTTAGAGCTTACAGTTTAACAAGTCTGATTGCCTGGATTTAGGTAGAATTGATTTTGTTTTAGACTCTGAGTTATTTGTTGATCCTTTTTATTTATAGAAAAGTACCCAGATCACTTCTCCCAAGTGCTTCATGCCTTGGACATTTGGCACAAGACAATTAAATTAACTAAGAAGCTTACAAAGGTAATTGCAATCTTATTCTATTATATTTGTTCATAACAAACATTTCCATTCTTAGTGTTGCTTGGAAAAGGTATTGCATTAGGAAAGAAATGAGCAAGGTTATTGTTGCAAATTCTATTTATGTACTATAAAGCAATTAATTGGATTGTTTGTTTTGGATTCAATACAATCGATTATTCTTCCACATAGTAAATGTTACAAACATGCAGTACTGTCAGAATGAATTTCATAATATGATTTGTTTTCTGATTTTTTTAGGCCGCTAAAGTGAAAGGATGCGAGTCAGTTGCTGAATGGTCAGAACCAATCAGAAACCACTTTTGGCACATTGCAGAGCACTGTAATGGTGATGCAGAAGTGTTAAAGGTAATTGGTTTTATTTCAATTTTGAGCAGTTATGTTAAACTAGAAGTTTGTATACATACATATACAACATACAGGTACATATTTGAAGTGGGTCATTCTGTGGGTGATCTGGTACAAAAATCATTATCCCGTTTTGCAAAGGCTACTTCATCTCCTTCTGACAAAATAGTCAATGTTTCTCAAGAGCCTATGGTATGATGACATAATATATAGCATCCTGTACAACAAAATAAATTATATAATTGGTTGAATGTTAATTCATTCCAGGAAAAAGATAGACTTCCTTTACAAAGGAAATTTCTGCCTTCAGAGGGGAGGAATTCACTTACAATTCTCTCTGTTAGGATGTTTTCTAAAATTACCGACTGAGCAGCTAACAAATGTTGCTTAGATATGGAGATTCTCCTCGGTAAGTAAGATCAATATTTATTGAATTAAAAGAAAGAAATTATAAAAGCTCTACATACCTAATTCAATTATGGATGTCCCAAAGAAAAGTGAAAAAAGTCAAATACCAAGCATGAAAGCCTTGAAGGGAATTGTAAATAATTATGGAACAAAAATTAGACAAACCCTTATCGCAAATTTGTTAAAAAACCCTAAGATTAAATTGGGTTGGTTTGTCCAACTTTTGGTACATTTATTTATTGCAATACCCAGCAAGCATTTTAGCTCATATTTGAGGTTTGTGCTTTCCTTTTTACATCCATTATTGAATTAATAGTTGTGTATGTATATATATAAATTGATACTTATACAAACACAATCAATTGGTGATTAAAGAAAATCACATGGATTATTTAGAATAGCAACATCTAGCCTTAGTATATAAAAGAATAATTAGCCCCTGTAAATTTCATATAATTATGTATTCTAGTCAATATAGTTCTCTTATTATTATAGAGTTACTACAAATCATCTGTTGAATATTATCATTCATATTATCATAACATGATTGTTTGATTATTGGAAGTGTTCGGTGTACAAACTCAATAAATTGTTCAGTTTAAATATTATTCCCACTTATAAACAATTATCAACACAAGTGTACTGAGATCTACAAGTCTACTTCTTGGTATGCAATGAATGTGCAATGTTCAGTAATTTCAGCTGAAGCAAGTTTGAAAACACAATTGCTTACTAGAATGTACCAGAACATATATTAAAAAAATGAACATTATAGGGGTAAAAAAATGCTCCTGTACACTTGTGAAAATTGCTACAAGTATAATTATAACCCCTTATGCAATTGTTTTCACTAACATAATTGTTCATGCCCTTTTGAATCCCATGTAGATTCCATCCTCTGCAGGGTACAATTGCCTTATTGCCAGTACTACACAAGAAGGACATACCCTTCTATTTTCCCTTCCTAGCTTCTTGTACGCTCCACAAGATGTATTGCCGATATGCCGTTTTCTAAAACTACTTGTAGAATATTCTGGCTCTTCAGCTCTAATATCACACCGCCTTCTTATTGCCATCACAAGAACATCTCTGCCCGTGCAAGTGTTTTGGAAAGTTACAAATGATGTAACACACCTGATTTTTCCACAGCATTTATTCTCCTCTTCTGTTGGCATTGGTAGCCAATCACCACAAGTGCACCAGGATGGCTTGATAGGTGGCAAAGAAGGGACACCACCACCAAATTCCACGATGTTCTTTGCATAGTCCAAGCTACCTTTACCATTTGACAAAAGTTCTAGGAGAATTCTGTCCTTTTGGCCCTCGTCCAGTGTTCTAATGAATTCCTATCAATTGTAACACAAATACTGTCAAGCTGCTATATATGATAGTCATTTATGCATCAGTCAAATTCAAGCGTGCCCATCCCCTCCCCTCGGGCCAACCCCAGGGAATTTGATAAATTTTGTAAAAATAGTGGCCCGGGGGGTGGGATGGGCATGTTTGGATTTGACTGATGAATGAATGTGTTGTGCCGTGACAAAAATATGTAGGGTAATGTCTTTGTAAAACTATAGTGTAAATGCAACACATAATATGAATTTACAGACCCCTTGTGCCCTTGTCTTTACACTTTGCTGGCAGGAAAATTCATATGATACAATTGTGATTCAAACAATCGCGAAGCTCTCTTGCGAGCATCAGAAAGCTCTCTTGGGAGCTTCAGGAGCCAGAAAAACGTAAACAATAAAGGGCACACTTATATGATGCGTCAGTGCTTTATACTACAATGTGGTATTGTTTGTGAAAGAAACACAACTCACCCCAATTTGCTGCTTTGCTTCTTCCACAGCGATCTGGTGGCGTTCGAAGAACGGAAGGCCACGGAAGCTCAACTCCAGAAATGTGCGATCTTTAATAAGAACGCTGAATGTCCTGCGAATGCGTGAACCAAATGTATCTGTTAAGTCTTTAGTTATTGAAAGTGGCCTCCGTTAGTTAGTTAGTCAACGGACATTTTCGTGTATTCTCAATGAAAATGGCTACGGCTTCCTCCAAAGACGGAAAAAAGGTATACTGTCCGACAGAGATAGAATACTGAGACGACGATTTTGCAGAAAAGTAAAGCATTTCATGAAACAAGATGCAATTTTTTGGCCCAATGAAGTGTCGTTCTATATGGACGGTGTCTCCTTTGTACACAAGTTCAATCCAATGAGAACAGCAACAACTACTGGGATGGCTAGAGTTTGGCATAAAAAGGGAGAAGGACTAATTCTTACCGGCAAAGGAAGCAAAGACCTGCCTGGTGGTCGTAGAGTGCATGTCATGGTCGCTATTGCTCATGGAAAAGGTGTTATTCTTGCAAAATCATATGAAAAAATGAACGGAACATTCTTTGCGAACTTTATCAAAAACAATTTCAACATTTGCTTTGCTAAAGCCGGCCCTAAACAGCGTGGAAAGCGTCTATTCGTCATGGACAACGACCCTTCTCAAAACAGTAAGGCCGCAATGAAAACACTGCAGGGTGTTGAAGGGGAGTTACTAAAAATTCCTGCCCGGTCACCAGATTTAAATCCCATCGAAAATATGTTCCACATTGTGAAGTCTAACCTACGTGAAGATGCGATCAACAAACGCATAGAAGCAGAAGTTTTTCACAATTTCAGGAAAGAGTTGTGGATGCCCTAAATCGTATTCCTTGTATGTAATTTATAAAACAATAGGAAGTTTGCTGAAAAGCGTTTACGCTACCGAACAAAATACTAATATATTTATAGATATGAACTAAAGTACCTTAATAACTAACTGACAGTTCTTGTCAACAGTACTCATCACAGTAATTGCTTGATTTCTCCTCCGATTGTATATAAATCAATAAAAAATGTCCTACACTTTGTTCACTATGACTGTCTTTATAATCTCATGGCACTTGCATATAGCACATTAGAGATGAGCCGATTATCAAAATTGCCGATTATTGAAACCGATTATTTGGAGGCCGATTATTCGAACTAATCGGCCGATTAATCGGCTTTACCGATTATTTTTGTAATTGTTTTTTGTAAGAGCTTGTTGCTACTTGCTATTGGCAAAAAATGTTGTTTTATAATAGCTATTGTATAACATAGAAACGCCCGCGTTAACGTCGCGCACGTTACGTACGTACAACACGCACGTTAAACGCTCAAACTGAATCGGCTTATTAAAGTTTAGCTTTCGATTTGTCCAAATTTTGTTGGTTTTAATTGGTTTCATGGTAAGATCAGTATTAATAAGAACTAAACGGCGTACGCAATTATCACAGCAAGATTTGAAAATTCAAAATTGCATTAGAAATTAGAAAACAAAACAAGACAACTCTTTGCAATAAGACACAATTGTTATATATAATGTTATTACTTACTAGTTTGTTTACACAGTGTCCATTTAAAATTTAAATACACAATAGTCAATACTAAGTTTTAATAATGATAGTTTGTTCACTTTGTTGCACTTAATGATGCACCGTTATCACAAAAATAAGTGGCAAAACCTTCAGTTAATAGACAAAGTTCAATTTTGGCAAATTATGATGCAAAAACAAAATATTGTCAGATATATGCGGTGCTAGCCTACTTCGTTTCTCCGTGGAAATGTTCCTGCCTCGCTAAACACGCGCTCTGAATACACACTTGAACTGGGTGGGCTCAGATACTTCAACACGACTTTAAATATGTTGGGGTAAACATGTTTCCTTGCCTGCCACCAAACGTGCGGACACGTCTGCAATGACTGGAGCGGAAGGGCGAGAAAGGCGTTGACTTCTTCTTCGACATCGTTGTCAATAACGAAACTGCTATCGTTTGACGCGTCGGCCACGATCTCGTCAAAGCAGGACCATAGATCTTGATGAGGTCCAGCGCTGCGTGTCTCTTTCTGGGTGGCGGTGGTCTCCGACGTGATTACTTCCGACTCAACCGAAGAACGTTCGAGTAAACTAAGTTCATTCACCAGCGCAGTACGACCATCACCTCGCCCGAACTTTGTTTTGAATCTGGGATCCACTGTGGTAGCCAAAACATAATTGTTGTCCACAAAGGTTGTTTGAAACCTTTGCTCTAAAGCGCTACTCAGCTCGTCGCGCATAGTTCCGACACCAGCTGTCTTTCCCCTGTCGTCTTTGCTCAAGAACTTCTTTAACACGGTTATGGCAGGAATCACCTCCGAGATGCACGAGTTGTTTTTGCTCATCAGCTTCGTACTCGGCAAAGGGTTGCAGCAGGCGAAGGACCTTTTCCATGAGGGACCATTCATTGGACGACAGTGTTGCAATCGGTTTCTCCGTCGAATAAAGCACAACTGCTCTTTTATTCTCTAGCAGCGAGTCCAACATGTAGTAGGTTGAATTCCACCTGCAAAAAAAGTCACATATGGCTCACATTAATAAACAATACTTTAGTCTTAGAGTGTATATAAATTAATATAATTTATATTTTATAATTAAATTAAATAATTGCCTTTATACTGTACCTTGTTACCACGTCCTGAATTAACTTTTTCTTTGGAATGCCAAGATCTTCTTGGATTTCTGCGAGTCTGCTGCATCCAAGCGCAGAGTGGTGGAAGTGGGTGACAATTATTTTCCCCTTCGAAATCATGTCCTTGACACTTCGTTGGGAAAAAATGGCATCTTTGATTGCTAACTGGAGAGTGTGGATGAAGCATGAGCTGTGCACCAATCCGGCCAACTCGACAGCTTTTGTGATGTTGCTTGCGTTATCGGTGACAACGATATGGCATCTCGACGAATCAATACCCCATTTCGACAGCATGGTATTAAACTTCTCGGCAATTCGCTCGGCGGTGTGACTCCCGGGAAAGAAACTTGATTGGAGAACGATTGACTGTCGTGGGACCTCAGCTCGATGCTGATCAATCCAGTGGGCCGTCATGCTAATGAATGCGTCGTTGGTGAGAGCAAGTCCAAATGTCTGACGTAAAAGACATATGCTCTGCTCCCTCCAACAGTTTTCCAACAGCAGCTTCTGCTCGTTTGACCAAGCTTGGAATAACAGTTTCACTAAAGTGGTGCCGACTAGGTATTTTATATTTTGGAGACACGTGATTCATGAGACGCACAAAGCCCAAGTCTTCGACAATCATAAACGGTTGGTTGTCCAGAACTATCATTTCACCTATCAAGTTCGTGATATGTCGGGCAGGAGGACTGTTTATATCCCATAGGCGACAGGCTTCGAAACTCTGTTGCAAGGACAACTGACTTTTTAATTTCTTCCTAATTGTTGTTGTTGTGGAATCAGTTTCTTCCTGTTTTCGTTTTTCCGCGACACTCTTTTGTTCTTTTTCATTTGCTGACAGCTCAAGGAATTCTTTGGGATGCCTACGAAGGTGATTTCGGAGATTCGTCGTGTTAAAATTCTTGTTCTGTTTGCCTCCTCGGCTTAAAACTGTACGGTCTCCCTTTTCTTTGCAAACATTGCACATCGCTTTCGTGTTGTCGCCTTCCACTATCTGAAAATATGCCCAAACACCGCTCCTAGGAGATTGGGCCATCGCTGTCTTGTGTTGTTAATGTCTTAGCATTACTGTTACGAAAAAAACCTAACAGAGCGAGCTTTTATAAGAAAAATATAGCCGGATGATGTCACCACCCTAATGAGTCATTAATGAGTCATTAGTGCTGATATTAACAATAACAAAGGACTGCAAAGCGTCTGCGAAGGCGGACAATAACAAAGGCGGTCACGGAGAGTAATAAAAATAGATAGAGTATCATTGTTTACTTTATTGCAATGTCTAAATATAGTTTGTTTATCAATACATCCTATACGCTTTCATTTACAAATCATATGCGACTTAGTTTACCAGTCAACTATGACATATAAGTTTTTTAAAAGTATTTATATGTCAATAGACAATAATTTGCGAACTTGGTGAAATTTTAAGTGCTATATATATACCGTTTTAAAATTAAACGTACAAGTCGCAGAGTCAAAATCCAGTCGCTTGGCGTCAATATTTGATACGCTGTGTGAATGTAATCACTGTGAAATATAAACAACTATCTTGCGTTGTTCGTAAAAGCTGAATTTAAAGCATACATCGTTTATTTTATACTAATCGGTAATCGGCCGGTTATAGCGAAGTAATCGGCCGATTACCGATTATTTGAAAAGAGCCGATTAATCGGCTTTTCCGATTATTTTCCGATTAATCGGCTCATCTCTATAGCACATTGGACATTTGAAACAATAAGCGACAGTACGCATTGCACTCTTGCCGTTTGAACATCGTTCAATAAAGCTGTTAAAACAGTACTCATTGCAACTTAAAAACTTAATATGAGATAGTTATGTTCTCTTAAACTAATGTTATGGCGAGTACTGTGATTCTCCTGATGAAGGGGCGAATTTTCGTACAAAATATCCACAGACATGATTGTTATAGTTATGACAATATTTTAAAACACTTTCTTGTGGACAGGGAAATCGTATATGCTCGCATAGTTCGTATTTTAATGAGTACTGTCAGTGAGTAGTGTCAGTAAATATGGTCCGCGTCTCTCACAATTAAATATTAACTTCCTACGTGTTATAATATCCCAGTTACAATTACTCCTTGTTATCTAAAATAAGGTTTGCAAAGCAGTGCGCACACGGTTCCATTTTAACTTTTGAACGCTGGGGAATTTGCTTTGAGAAATGAAAGAACCTCCAGCATACATTAATCATTTCAGTGTTTGCACGCTCAATACACCCGCCTTTGATGAGTACCAGTGGCGCGTCGGAAGTAGCAAAGAAAGGCGTAAGATGGGAAGCCAGTTTCTGGTGAGTTGCTTTGAGTCTGCTGGACACTGCAGATACTGTCATTGAAGGCTGTCGGATTATCATCATCTTCAGTATCTGAGTCTGAGCTATCACTAGATGACAAATATAAATCTGCATCTCGTCCTATTGACTTGAGAAACATGTTTTGCTCAACCTTGTGTGTTTGCTTTTAATACGATTGACATTTTAAATATATGAATGCACCTCTTCAGCTCGTTTTCTTGAGTTTCTTATTCCAAATTTTCTGCTTTGATGTGCTGACAAATTATGAGATGATGCCATGAGGTGCTTCGTTTTCTCTCTCTCTGCACTGTGGCACTCAGAAGTGAAGTTTTGGTCCTTCTGCTCAAAATATGTTGACAAATGGGTAATTTCGTCCAAGATTGCATCATAACAACTGTCTATTCTTTTTTCTACTACAAAACAACAACTATTCGTTTTCAGAACTGCTATTGGCATTTGAAGTGCTCTCTCTTTTCTCCCTTCATTGCACTGCTGGGTATCAGGAATGCAAGATGTAGAAGCTAACAACTGACTGAAGGCATTGGAAAACATTAGTCTAAGCCCCACAACTGGAATGAGCTCCTTGATTGCATCTTTGGTTACCATGGAAAGTGCATCACTGTCAAATTTAATTCTTTACAATGCGTTATACAAAATGAAAAAAATTCATCAACACTAGCTGATAGTTCATCTTTTTGGTCGAAATAAAGTGGAGAATGTTGCAATATGAACTAGCAAAAATATTTGGCACCTTGCCCTTGGTAAACATGATATTAAACAACATGAACATGTTTTGTAGTGTAATTCTATATGTTTCTATTGCTTTTACACGCCCATCATGGAACCAGTTTTGCTAACGATGTTATAGCGTGGTTAAATAAATCTATCTGAATATATTTTGAATCGATGTTTACCTGGGATTAGATTAGGGAAAAACGTTAAGGAAAAATATAAAAAATCTGCACATCCACAAAACTTGTAAAACCATAAAATTGGAAAACCACTCCTATAATTGTAAAACTTGCAAAGTTTAGCACTTTGGTATTATTAAATATAAAACATGTATATCAAACTGCAAAACTTGTAAAACCATTTCTATAAATATAATTGTAAAACTTGTAAAATTATTCCTATAATCATTGACTTGAGAAACTATAAGGCTTATAAAACTATTTCTATATGCTATATAGATTGTCTATAATTATAGAAATTCTTTTGCAAGTTTAGAACTATATATAGAAATGCTTCAGTTTAAATACAAGTTTTATAGTCTTATTTAATACACATTTTACAGTTTTACAAGTTTTAAAAATATTTAGTAATGTTTAAAACACAAGCAGGGGTGTTTTATAATAATATAAAACACGAATGAGCAGCACAAGTATTTTATATCCGATAAAGCATGAACTGCAAGTGTTTTGAATGGCTTCAAAAACGATCGATATTATTAGCTCATATAAAAACGAATTTTGAAAATTGTCTTGAAAGCCGAGAAATTTCGACGAGAAAAACGAGCGTGTCATTAAAGATGCATTTCTTTTGAATTTTCTTCATGAATTATTAATGAGTTTTTGAATTATAAATATAAGTATAAAACTTGTAAAACTATAACAGGTCATGTTAATATAAAACTTGTATAGTGTAGAGTGCAGTTGTAAAACAATTTATCTAGTCTGTCTAGTTATTATACAACTTGAGAAAACCATATTGTATTAATCATGACCTGATTGTAAAACTTGTAAAACTATTTTCTACTTGCAACACTGTTTCTATAATTACAGAACTTGTAAAACTACAATAAAGGGCAACAAATTTCACCCTTTTAACTCTTTCTAAACGGTAGCGTCGAATATCATTCTCCAACGAATGATGACTTTGAGCGCTTGTATCTTTGGCGCCCCTCACCCAAAACGGACGAAAATACCACCAATCGATCACCAATCGATTCAACAAACACACCTGTTCTTGGCCAATGCCAAACAAATCGCAAAACACATTGTTTTACAGATCTCCGTGAGTTTTAACACCTTTGTAATCTGATATTTATTATTATCGTAAACTAATTATATATTCAGTACCTTTGGTCGATTATAACTTCTGTTTTAAAAACCGTGTGATCTTCGCTAATACACGGTTTTATAGAGCATTAAAAACTGTACATACTGACCAACTTGCAAAGAAACACAATAAAAATTGACAAAGTTACGGCGAAATTTGAAATGTAGCGTACGGGTCAAACCGGAATTTCAGACAAAAACAACCGGAAAAGGCCCAAACACAAACAAAGACTGTTGCTATGGTTTTTAAGTGGCGGAATGAATTCCCAGGGTACAATACCCTATATAAGATCTTTTTGTCGGGACTGAAGCGCGTGGGCAAACCATATATAGTCAAACTACGGCAAGCGCGTGCATGCTGGAAAATTCCCGATAAATACAAAAAAAATCAAAATAAATATTTCTAAAAGCCGTATGGAAGGCACGTTTTACAGTCTAAAGAAACAGATAAAAAGCTAAATTTCGACCATTAGAAGTTTTTCAAGATATTAAAGATATTAAAAGATATTAAAGATTGTTTGATTTGAACTGAAGTATGACTGGAGGTATGTTTGGGATTAAACTTTTAGTATTTTTGATTCTGTAATGTTTAGTCGGCAAAATAGCCCACTGTTAAAAAGCTTATTTTGTAAGGATTCCAATGGTGTTAATTTCATTGCCAGGGGGTAAATATTTTGCAAAGGAGATCGTACTTAAAGTGCTCTTGCGACAACTTGCGACAACATAATTAAAATGCGACCGACCAGAAAGAGTTAAAATGACCAAAAGATCGTTGTTATTACTATTATAAAAGCAGAATTAACTCTTTCTGAACGACAGCGTCGAATATCAACTGCCAAAGGTTGATGACTTTCAGCGCTTGAATCTTTGGTGACCCTCACCCAAAACGGACAGATCTCCGTGAGTTTTAACACCTTTGTAATCTGATATTTATTATTATTGTAAACTAATTATATATTCAGTACCTTTGGTCGATATTCAGTTTTAAAAACCGTGTGATTTTCGCTAATACATCATTTTATAGTGCTTTACAAACAGTACATACTGACCAATTTGAAATGTAGCGTATGGGTTAAACCAGACTTTCAGATAAAAACAACCGGAAAAGGCCCAAAGACAAACAAAGACTGTTGCTATGGTTTTTTTCAGTGTTGCCACTCGGATTTTTCACATTTCACTATATCGGTGACTAAATTTCACTATTTTGCCGCACATTTCACTACATGGCAGGTTTTTGTTGGATATCGACCTGATACCGATCGCTAAATGATAACAAGCCAGTAAGAGTGTCTTTTTATTAACAGAATAACAGATAATGTAACAGAGCAACAAAAAATAAACAATTTTACAATTTTGTTTTTGACCTGGAGGCTGGGCCGGTTGTATAAAACTCACTTAACTCCCAAATAGGCGCTTCTTATTGGATGACATTTCCACTTAACTATGATTAACTTTAATCACTTTTTTATACAACCGGCCCCAGGGCTAAGATTAGTAAAATACCGGCGCTGGAACATCCTCGGTCCCAGGCCTCACGGCAACGCAGTGTCAGCCGTGAGGCCCTGGTACCGAGGATGGGTTGGTCATCACTGCAGGACAATGCTTAATAAGTTATTGCCTTATTGGCATCTATAGTCCAGACTCTAGTCTACTATATTACTCATCGTCAACAGTGTCATAATCATATAAAGAAATGGAATTCTGCTCTGTAGCATTTCTCAGTCGGGCAGTGTAGCGGGAATGGCACCGTCCAAGTCGCACTGCGTCAATAAGCTCTTCAGATGGCGTCCAATTGTAGCACTGTTTACTTTGACGCACCAAGTGTTGTTTCGCGAGGAGTCTGTTGGCGATAGTTGATGCATGAAGTCGATTGGTTGTTGGAGTCTTCACCATGTTCACTTCGGAAAATACTCGCTCAACACACGCCGATGAATGCGGAAGTACGAGCAACGCGCACATTAGTCGGCAGAGTATAGGAAACTTCGACTCACCAGTGCCATCTATCACCTGCATTAATGTTGGCCAGAAAACGACAGGTGGCTTGTCGGAAAGCGCGCTCAACTCGTCTCGTGAATACAAAAGGCTTCGCCATTCATCGTCCAGTTTGTCCAGATCAGCTTCTGGAACGAGTCGAGGGAACTTGGACGCCAATTTCACGAGGGAAATCATGGAACGATTACTTGACAAAGCCTCTTTCGGATCAAGACAGGAAATCATAGACAGGACGCTATCCTCTGAGAAGTCAAACCGCTTACGAATCTGGACGCACAGTTCCATCAGAAATTCAACGCAGTCCTCTTTAAAGCGCTTCTCCTGGTTACCGAGTGGTACGTTGAGCATCTCAGCAAGACAACGTCCACCAAGGTGAACTTCCATGATGGGACGATGGTTAGTCTTAGAGGTTGGGTCGATGGTTGCCACATCGCGAGTGAGGACTAAGTCGACACGTACAAACATTGACAGGATCTCTCTGTAAGTGTCCCTGACAGATTTGAAAACCTTGTGAACCCGGAGATCTTCCGACTGAAACTGAAGATTCAGAAGATCAATTTTGGTCAACACGTAGTTTAGGAAATGAAGCATGTGCTTGGTACCAGGCGCAGTCATGACTTTCAATATGTTTGCAGCACCATCAACTTTATCTTTGGGTGATTCAGCTTGGAAGAACAACTTCAAAGCTTCCCACTGCTCCAGTATTCTTGCGACGACCATACCGCGCGAAAGCCATCGGGTCTGCGCCAGCTTCAGAATCCTGTGGTTAGTTATTTTCACGGCGGCCTGAATCATTTCAAACTCCTTCATCCGCTTCGAACTGCGTGCAAAGTAGGCACATGTGTCTTTTAAGAATGTTTCTAGCCATGAAGGAGTCGATGACTAGCGTGGCTAGCACACAGCGCGAAAGAGTGACAAACACATCCCAGAACGAAGACATCCGGCAAGTCTGCTTTCAATCGTGCCTGAAAGCCGCTATTAGCTCCCATCATCGTCGCACAGTTGTCTGCAGCAAAGCCAATCACATTGTCTAATGGTATGTCCTTAGTATTCAGTAGATTTCTCACTGATCTGTACAAACCTTCTGCCGTTCCTTCCTCGACTTCTACAACATCTAGTAAAGCATCGTGGACCGCGTTATCCTGGAGAAAACGGACGACAACTGCTAGGATCTGGCTAACGGAAACATCGGTAGATTCATCGATTAACAACGAGAAATGTTGCGTTTGGCAAATCGAGGCTACTAAATACTTTTCTTCGAAAGCCAAACCATCCTGCATGACATATGAAGCTTTGTACGCTTCAGTTTCATATTAGCCGCAATCTTACTGTCAGGAAACATAGCCTTTAACAAATCGATAATGTGATCCGCTTGTGCGAAAGGAGTGCGGTGCTCTGCCATGAAACCAACCATGAGAAGTTCGGCCTTGGCAGTTAACTTTTCAGGGTCTGGATTTTGAGAATCTTTTGGCTTAAAATAATCGCCAATCTTGACACGAATTTTACTTGCTTTCATTGCCTTTGTGTGCTTATCGGACGAAGCATGTTTTAAAAGAGCGTGTTTGTTTGGATGTTTGAAGGAATCGTTACAAACAGTGCAAACTGCTTGCTTCATACCATCACGATTTGCTTTTGCAAGCCAGCCGCTAAACTCTGGTAATTTTAGCCACGAATCGGAAAAATTCTGAATTCGCCAATGAGTTTTTGCCTTCTTCGACGGCCCTTGCCCTCCTGGTCTTCAGAGTATTTGTCCGTATCAGTATTCGACGCCATATTTGCAAATTCAGAGTTGAATAATTTAAGTAAAAGAAACTGGATACTAGTGTCTGGACCCTGGTAATTCGCGCTAATTTGTCTGTGGCATGGGGGTACAGGTGCTATTGTTTTTAATTTTTCTATATGAGTACGGGAAGATGTCTAATATGTAAAAATTCATTGTTTGTTTGTCTACCAATTTATAGCCTGCGAACAGGCTCTCTTTGAACTCTCTTTGAAATTTGAGAGAGCCTGCAGGCCTAGCTAATAAAAACGCATCTGTGCGTTGCTTAGAACGACGCAGGGTTCTCATTGGTTGATTTTGAATTAACACATTATACTGCCATAATAGGTAATTAAATTTACCCAACAAAAGATTCAAATAAAAAAATATCGTTCTATAGCGACGTTAAAGTTACAGTAAAGGATGGGCAGTCAAAAGCTCTTACAACATTCTAGATGGAAACGATGTTTTTGCTGTATAAGAGAGTTTGGCAAATACAACGGCAACGTGCTTATATCAACAATAGCATCTTTACTCTCAGACAAAGGCGACTATAATTTGCATTCTTGAGCATTCTAGTACGCCGTAGTTGTTCAAACTCAAGTCATTGCGATGTTTATGTGAATTCACTCACTATTGCTACTTCAGGGAATTTCAAATGCTTTTAATGTTGTAAACAATCATGTGTAGAAATCGAGATATGCGTTTTGTTTACATATATTCGCAGGCTACTATAAGGCGTGTCTGTATTAATTTGTCACATTGTATTTTACATTTGATTGACAACACTAAAAATAGTGATGGGCACAGACGTATTTTTATTGACTAAACCGGCAGGCTATAATTCAATTCAAGAGCCTGTTCGCAGGCTAACCAATTTAATATTTTCCTTAAACTTTTCAGCAAGGTTTTTTAAAATTTTCATCAGCAATTCAACATTTCACTACATTTCGGCAATTTCAAATTTCCTTCAC
Organism: Trachythela sp. YZ-2020; assembly: GCA_016169945.1. NCBI lineage: Eukaryota > Metazoa > Cnidaria > Anthozoa > Malacalcyonacea > Clavulariidae > Trachythela > Trachythela sp. YZ-2020. Next base: position 4,644,223 of record JADLSH010000350.1, read on the forward strand.
TACATCACTACGCTCGGACCGATTTCACTACAAATAGTACGAGTGGCAACGCTGGTTTTTTTAAGTGGCCGGAATGAATTCCCCAGGGTACAATACCCTATATAAGTTTTTTTGTCGGGACTGAAGCGTGTGGGCAAACCATATATAGTCAAACTACGGCAAGATAGCCGATAAATAAAACAAAATTCAAAATAAATAATTCTACTCGCTGTATCGAAGCAAAGTTTTACATAATAAATGAACAAATATAAAGCTAAATTTCGTAAAATGGTCTTATAAAGAAGATATTAAAGATTGTTTGAGTTGAACTGCAGTATGACTGGAGGTATGTTTGGGATTAAACTTTTAGTATTTTTGATTCTGTAATGTTTAGTGGGCAAAATAGCCCACTGTTAAGAAGCTTATTTTGTAAGGATTCCAATGGTGTTAATTTCATTGCCAGGGGGTAAATATTTTGCAAAGGAAATCGTACTCAAAGTGCTCTTGCAACAACATAATTAAAATGCGACCGACCAGAAAGAGTTGAACTAATACCAGAATGAACAAAGAAAACTTACTTACCATTTGTTGATAACCCAAATTTGTAGGATATTTTTGCAGAAAAAGCAGCCTGTAAAAGACTTTATATTTTTTAAATGTTTATATAAATGTGGCTGAAAATGTGTGTGCCTCCTGTCATGAGCTAGTTGCCAATGATTATCGACGTCAATAACACAAAAGATTGTCAAATATTCGGCCCACTTTGGGCTCTTGACTGTGGACAAATTATGTATTAATTAAGTTTAACACATTCACAACTTCACATCGGCACATATTGATGAAATACATGTAGGTGTGTTACTTCTAATTATTGGACCAGGTTTATAAAGTTTCCATTTCGTTGCTTCTACAATTACCTGTTTCAAGTCTTACAAATCTGCTTGATACTTCTATCCACATTGATATCACATTATCAGTACTTAATATCCACATTGTATTAACTTAAAATGTTTTAGTCTTGCTGTATCCAAAACTCAAAGTCTAAAGTCGCTTTAGTCTAAGTTCTTCAAAATATAAACGCTGTCAGTTCAATAATACAGAAACTAGTCAAGTTAAATTTAACTCTCTTGTGTTAATTAAAAAAAGGCATAGGGAGCGTTACCAAATTGCATGTGATCATTAAAAAAGTAGGCATTGTTTTGGCGTGGCTCAAGCTGAACTCTCCAAACTATCTAATGTAACTCTCTAATTACTTTCCGTTTAGCCGTTCCAAAAAATAGATGGAATTATAATAAAACATTTATAGCATGCATGCGTTGATTGGTAAAAAACCTGTTTATCAACTGTATAGAAACACGGGAAATTTCCTGCCACCACGTCTTTCAACTCATTAACTGGCAGACTGTTGCAACATTTCTACCCCTTTAACTGGCAAGCAATATGGCGAATTCTTCATTGAATTTGTGGGCAATCATAAAATTGGCAATATCTCAAAAACCTTTGTATAAAACTTTCTGATTTTTCGAATCAGACAAGAGTGATATATAATTGACCTAATTTAGTTTAAATGAGCTTGCATTCGTAAATAGATAATTAATATTTTTGAGTGAGAATTTTTGGTTTGGGTAAATTTTATAGCACTAACATTTTGCACCTCATGACACCTAATATCTGAAGGGCAATATCTCCATAACCCTACATAAATGGCAAAAAAAATTAAATTGCTGGGTTGGTACATATTTTTATTAAAACTAATTTTCATCTTTTAGGATATAAATTAGAACATGATCAAAAATTAAAATAAATTGTCTTGAGCCTAGTCCAGGACCTCATGTTTACAACATAAAACGGAGAAGAGTAGGTTGTTGTTCACGGGTCAAAACATCTATAAGCCAAAACACAGTGATTGTACCTCCTCGAAGTTTAAAACAAATAGTACAAGAATTTATCTGTTTTAATATAAACAAAGGATGAAAAGAGTGAGAAAAGCGGGCATTTGGGGAGGTGTTTTTAAACCAGACTTCGACAACCGACATATTCAAACGCAATTTGCGGTGACAAAACAAAAAGCTGTTCATTTCTCTACTCAAAGCACTAAAAGTCATCCACAAAGTGAAAAATATCTTAACTTTATACACCAGGTAAGAACTTTAGCTCAATTTTCTTGTGTTTCTGTTGAGAAAACAGCGATTTTTTTGTGCCCAAAAATGTTTGCGCATCTGTAGTCTACTCATAAGACAAGATAATGGCAGACAGCCGGCTTCTTTTTGAATTCTGGCTCAAAAAGCAAGCACGTTTTTCAGTTTGAAATAGGTCGTAAAAGAGAACAATCGTGTAAAAATACAATCTTCATACTTCAATGAAATGCACAATTTAATATTTAGGTGTTCTATATTGCTGTAAAATGATGAAATAAGGTCCTCAACATCTGGTTGCTTTTGAGACGGGAGTAAACACGTAGCTTCCATATTTTCGCGCGTGCACTTTTGAAACGATAAACACCTCAAAGATATAGCTTTTATTTGACAAAATATCCCATGAGTATTATTAAAAGTCTTCTATTAAAACGATTTCATGATAAATTAGTGAACATTGGGTCCGAAATAGCTGCTAAATACCGATTTTGGAAAGGGCATCAATTTCATTGCTTCCTGCAAAGGAAGCCATTGCAGCGAGGAACCGGCATTTTGCAAACAGGTGTCCTGACGTATTTTACATCTTTCTCTTCAAGTGCTCAATGTGTAGTTCTTAGAAAACGAGTTTGCACTAATTTTATGATGAGCTTTATCGATTTAAAGTTTTATGGGGGTATAAAAATCCATAAAAAAGCATTTGAAGCTTTTGAAATCGGCTGTCAAGTTTTTGAGAATTCGCACGCGGCAGACACCCGCATTAATTCAATACACTGGTTTTAAGCCACAATATCTCTGAAATTAGTGGTCGTTTTAAGACGAAATTTACAAAAATAGATGGAACGGTCATTGTGGATCATTCTACTTAGTTTTAATGTGATTTTACTAGGAGTATTCATGCCAAAAAGACGACATGCGCACATAGTAGGTAAAATGTGTAGTGGTTTGAATACACTTTTGCTAAATTCACAACTTGGACAAGAAGACCAACAGAAGGGTTACGAAAACATTCAAATAATGCCATAAACATGCACGAACAGTTCTTCAAAAAGGATAATTTTAAACTAGATTTAACCTGCTAAAATGCTGTCGAATTTTGGGAGTTTTTTCAAAACTTCTATTCAAAAACAGGCTCAAAAAAAGATCGTATCTACTCACTTGTGTTTGGTGTTCGTGTTCCTTGTGATTTCCGACTATTATTTTCCATAAAATTTACAAAATACCCATGTTTTCGGCTCAAAATCTCGCGAATGGATTTCGACAAGAACTTGACCAAAAACGCTGAGACATTCCCTTTCGTTTTGGACCAAATTTTCTGTGTTGAACTCTTGAAAATCCTCTTCTTTTTTGCCCTTAAAACTTGCTGTAAATTCCCTTCTTGTAACATATAGCCATTGTGTAAAGTTTTTGTAAAAAAATAGAATTTTAAACTTGAAAATATTTGCGAGTTTTCGATCAATTTCCTCGCCCAATGTGTCGTTGGAAAGCTCGTGTTTTGCGTTCTATATTCGTATTGGTTGCTAGGCAACCTGTCAAATACGTGCTTGGCAATAATGCCCGGAAGTTGACAAGCCAATCTAGGCCGCATCCGGGTGCATTGCCAGTTACCCCCTTGCCAATTCCAGGGCGCATCCGGGCGCATTGCCAGTTAATGAGTTAACGTACACAAAACAATTTTAATACAAAATTTTCTAATTTGAAAAACATGTTTAATAATATTAAATAGTTAGTTAGAACTAATTTCATCGATTTAAAAATATTTTTCTTGAGTTATATAAAATAAATTGTAAACATTTTTCCCTGTGACTGTGTTTCTATACAGTTTTAGCAGAAATTGTGAGGTGTCTATTGCTTTTCCTGCATTCTGATTGGTCCAAATTGAGCCTCTAAAAAGTGATAGTCAATGTTCAGTGACTATCACTTTTTTTCAAAATGGCTTCTTCGCAAGCTGCCGAATTTAAAACAAAAATCGTTTTTTGAGCCTGATTCAAAGTTCTAAATGAAAAAAACTGCCTCTAAATTCAAGGAGGATATATTTTTGACATTTTTAAAGGTAAGCGATAACAAATACACTATTTTTCTTCCATGAAAGGCAGCGTTTTCTCGCTGTTGAAATGTATAAAACTTTTTCCCTACGGCTCAACTACTCAAGTGTTTATTTTGAAAATTATTCGTTTATCCTCATTAATATCGTTATATTCAGCAAGAACCTAGCTGTGATATATTTTTAAAACCATTCTACTTTGTATTTGAGCCCTTCCAAAGTATTTTTCTCACGAAATTGTTTGTTTTTGTTTCGCTTCGATATATTTTTGACACTCGTCTTTTGCCGGCATGTTTTTAATAACCGGCCGCTGAGAAAAGGGCTGAATTTTGTCCTATAGCCTTTTCAACTGACCTCATAATTTTCTGTGTTTGTTTTTCTCTTTGAAATTTCTACTAAAACAATTAGTGGCCTTCGGCTCAGTGACTATAGGCTTGTAATCACCGAGCCTGAGGCGACTAATTGTTAAATAGAACACCCGTAATGTGGATGTTTCCGTAATGACTAATATTTTTTGTTATACGGTTTTCCACTCATATTTTATGTATCTTCTAAATATATGGGGACGTCTTAAAGACACTATTCAACAAAATATGGAGGGAACCTTTCTTGATTGAATGGAAACTGAAGAGGAACAACCTGGTTGGTAGTTAAATGCCACCTAAAAAACACACACTTCTTATAGTTTTAAAAAATACATGTGCACCTAATATTTTCCACTTATTTATTATGCAAAGTATTAATGCAAGTACTTACGTGCAAAGTGTGCGATATTTAAGAAATAGAAAACATTTTCTGTGTTTCTATACAGTTATAGAAACAAGCATGGAGTTTGGGAGAACGAGAAATAATCAGTGGGAAAACTAGCCCACAGGCGAGTTTTTCCACGTTATTTTTAGTTCTCCCAAACTCGCACAAGTGTTTCTATAACTATAGAAACACAGGGAAAAAATGTTTTCTATTTATTTTATAATATAACTCAAGAGACGTTTTTAAACTCGATTAATTTACATATTCTCATTACGTATGCATGCTGACTTTTGCACGTCAATTTTACTTTAAAAAAAACAACTTTGTTTGAAAATTTACAGTCCCAAATGAGTTAAAGTATTAAAATTATCTTTAAATTGGGTTTAATTTTTTATAATTCGCATTAAAATTGTTTATTTGCCAGGAGGCCTCCTGGCTCGTGAGGTATTGGCAGAGGTCAATCGGGAGATTGGAATGTCCGTCACCTGTCATCCCACATCCTTCAGATTGTTTTGCCAAATACGATCATGGCAGGTATAATTTAATTTTTATCATGCATTTAAACAAGCAAATTGCAATGTCTGGACATTCTGCAAGAACTGTAAAACTGAACAAGAGTTATGTAGTAACTGGTGATTTCTTTCCTTGTTACTTCGATTTTTTTCCTTAAATTGGTTTTCTTATATTGGTTAGTAATACACTAACAAATATAAGAAAACCAATTTAAGGAAAAAAATGTGTATTTTGAGTAAAAATGGTGTACATGGTTGTCTTAAGGGATATAAAAAGCATCGATGTAGCACATGAAACCAACACAAACCTATGTGCAAACGACAATTGACAAAGGTCACTTACAGAGAATGCAATTATGACTTTGCACAATCACTGTTTAAACCAAGATCCCACACTAAGAAAGAACAATTTAATTTTAGAACATTGATTGTGAAACAATCGATCAGGGAGATTATCCAATTAAGCAGTGTGTATTGTATATTGTATATGGCAAGAAAAATGTGGTTTGTATAATTTTAAATAACTTTTAGATTATATATAAATTTCCTGAAATATATTCAGTAATAAAAATCTTGTTGATCTTTTGGATTAATTTCTGACACCATTAATGGTGGTTTAGATGACATCAAAAGCAAGGTTAGCCATATAAAGCTGTTCCAAGGCGATCAAATAACAATTAGTAATATATCATTTGTTGTCAAATGAAATTTTAATTGAAAATGATTGAAGAAAAATCTTAGTATGTATCCATATGAGAAAGTTAGTTCATACTAATTTTCACCAACTAATTTTTCCCCTTTCTTTTTTTTGTCTAAGCACAAATGTAGAAAGAAATTTTAACATCCAGCGGATTGCTCACTACGACCCCCATACTGGTAGCCTGTGCTCCAGTCCACCACACCACCATTAGTGGACTGTGCATTAATCTCAAATTTCTTGTCCAACGACTTTCACAAACATTGAGATAATTTATTCATAACTCAAGCGTATATAATGTAAATTAATAATTTATGCTAATCGAAATAAACATGGCCGCAGAAGGAGGGGGCTAGCCTCAAGATCAAAGGAAATTGGTTTCATAAAGCATGAAGTCTTGTAGAATATGTGGGTTAGAGTTGACAAATCAGAGATATCTCAATCTTGTTGCTGGATCAAACGAATTTAGGCCCATTGATGTGATAGTTCAATTGCCATTTGCAATTGCTAACACTTCGCAATATGAAAGAAAACTTTGAAAGAAAACTTTCCTCGGACCTTACCCAACTGGCAATTTATCTCCTTCGCACCCAAAACAAAAAATATGGCAAAATTTGCATTGAAGCACCCACTAATGTCATAACATTTATTGAAAAAGAGATCAATAAAGAGGCCAGGAAATGTGTCGAGAATATGTGAAAGTTAAAGCTTTTGATGATAATGACAATTGCAATGGTAGTCGTGAGAACCCAGAGAATGACTGTTGTTAAGCTGCTAATTACGTTGATAATCAACCATTCATCGTACACAGTAAGTTAACTTTGTGGCTGTACTGTATGTATAAGAACAAACATATTTATCAGGCAGTTGAATCCTACATCCAAAGCCGGGTCAATTCTTGCAAAATCCCATCACCTGGGAATTTGAAAATTAACAATTCCAACCCCCGGGCAAGGGTGAAAAACTAATGCAAGGATTTAAACATAAAAAAAACGATACTATGAACAGAAAATCAAACTGCTTTCAACATTTGATGGGCTTTTGCCTGTCACAGAAAAATAATGTGCACACAGAGGACTAAGGTCTAGCCAGTACGTTGCCAGTCACCGGACCCCCGGGTGGGTGGGGGGGACAGCAGAGGTAAATTATGTCATGTGATTAAAGATAGATTTCTTTTTAGTCAACACTGGTTCGACTGAAAACTATGAGATTAGTTGTGACCCACACATATTTCAATAAGAAATTGGTACATAAATGCTACATAAAGCATTCCCCACACCAGATCATCCAGTTATTGCAAAGCAGGTCAACACTGATGATTGTGACTGCACCATGTCATCAAAGGCAATTTTGGCTCAACACCTTGCACAAATTGAAGATATACCGCACTCAGATCTGGAAATTGATTTTGCTGTTCCTGTAATTGTGTTATCATTGACATTGTGACCGATTCTGAGACGCTAAAACCTCAGTCGAACAGATTTGTCATTGTGATATTAACAAATGATCAAATATTTTAATGTTAATAAAAATACGCCTTTTATATAACTATATGCCTTATATTTAAACAACACTTGTTTTATTAAATCGTATCTATAGACTCTTCTAGTTAATTATTATGACTATATTTGCACAAAATTTGTCCTGAACAAAACTCCCGGACTGTATCAAAATTTTGTATGATCATGAAGTTTGCTGTGACAGTTTACTATACTATAAATTATAGTGTGACACTAGTTGTGCAGTTTATAGTATAGTATAATCATATCAAGTTATCGTATCCAAGTTTACGCAAGCCATAATTAATACCATCTTGAAACGAATTCATCATTTAAGTATAAACTAAACCAGAGACAGCACGCTATATATTTTGAAACAAGATACTTTGTTATTTCCGCTTTATTGTCAATTAGCATAAATTATGGCAATCTAGTTATGACGTGTTACCGACGGAAAAACGGGTCGGTAAATTTGGCACGCTTGCAGGTGAGCCAAGTCCGTCTCTCCCTCAAACTTTCCCGCGTTATTGCACCTCGCGAGCCGCTTCTCGGCGCGCTCGATCCCTCGGACTCTAGAGAGACGGACTTGATCCAAGTCTAAAAACAATGTTCAGTTTCAATGCATACAGCAATAACACTTTTGGTTGGTTTCACCAAACCACCTTTATCGTTCAACGACAGAAAACTGGATTCAGCTTGATGATTTCTTGAACCAAGTGCTCCACAACAAGTAGAACAGGTAATTTTCTTCTCAACCATCCGAACTACATAACCTGCTATATACGATATGGCAGCTGTCTTAAATTCCGAAAGAACAGGAATGTTGGGTGCATCGGAGAAGTTCTCTTCATCTTGACTCTGAAGTTCTCTTTGCAGATCATATTTCCTGATGATTGCTGCATCATTTACAGTAACAATTTTGTCATTTGTTTTATATGAATCCCCTATGGCCTAGAGAATGTCAGTTTTATCTTGACTGACCCTCAATGCTGCTTCTTAAAAGTCTCTTGTAGGAAGCTGTACACTGCTGGGCTGTTGGGTTGTTGTTACATCCACCAGATGACCGAATTGCCCCAAAAATAGCTGTAGGTGATCTTGGCTGAACTTATATGTTAGTATGTAGTTCATTGGTGCATTCTCTTTCTCCACTAGGTCACAAAAGATTTGTTTGATGCTTCTTATTGCCACCAAGAATGCAACAAATCCAGTTTCTGATACATCTCTTAGACCCATAATGTAGTCGTAAGCTTCACCAAGAAATACTTCCCCAGTTTCTTTGTTGCTTTTCCGAAGAGCAGCCTTATAACCTTTAGCACATGGGTTGCGGGAATTGAGAAGATCAAACAAGTGATCAAAGGTGCAAATAAATTGGACAGTGGCTTCTGATCCATGGAATTGTGGAAGTTTAAGCGTGTTTGTGCAGTATTCGATTGCATCAGCAACACTGAAACTTAATGTTTGGGCAGCCAGATTTACCTTAATTTTTTGCTGCCACCATTTTATATGTGCCTCCTTCAACTTGTTTCCAAGTCTCAAACCTTCTTCATCTTGGAGTTTTTGTAATTCATTAATATACTGCCAACAGATTTGGTGACCATCACCATCAACTAAAATTTTGTTATCACCCAGAGTGTTCCTAATGAGCTTCATCATGTGGCAAACATCAAGGAATACATAAACGTTCTTGGTTTTATCCAAAGGATGGATGAAATATGTATTAAGTTCAGGTGGTGTCATACTTGCTCCAAGGGCACGTAAAATGGCAAAATGGCAAGATGGCCCATCACATATCAGGGAAATTACATCAACACCAACATCATGCAGTTTCTTGATGCAGAGCTTAACCAAATTTGCACGCTCTTGACCACTTAGTCCATCAACAAAGAAGTAGCCAACAGGAACTTTCCATGATTTGTTTACACCTACTACCATGAAAACAAGGGCATCCTTTGCAATGGGAGCAGAATCATCAACTTCAGCATCATTGCCCAGATCGACATATCCACGAAATTTCTTGCCATCCCATGAAACATGTTTCTGATAGCCATCTCATCAATCATTAAAGAGCACACTACATTAAAGAGCACATTTTTCGCTTTTAGCCCAAGTGCTGCAAATGCTGGCTGTGTAAATCCTGGTTCAGTAGGGACCTTGGTGTACCATTTGCGAATTTGTACTGGATGAGGTAGCGCTAAATTGAATGTTTTCCGAACAAAATTATAAGCTTTCGATGAATAGAACTGGAGAGTTAATGCGAATGATTTAAGTTCTGGTGAGTATTTACATCCTTTGCCTGCCTTCGATGCCATTCTCTTAAACAGTGCTGTAGGAACCCCAGATACATTTTTTCATGCATTTCTTCACAAGCAGAGGAAATTAGGTTCTTTTCCTTGAGCTGTTTTACAACTGACTTCAGTGAGGTAAACTTTTTTTAAAGGGTCTTGATTTTTGTTGTGATGACTTGAGTTTTTTCTTTAGTTGGGAAACCTTATGTTGATGAGAATTTTTCATTTTTTTCATCTCAATGTCATCAAGGGGTGTGTGAACATCATCAATATTTTCAAACAGCGCCTTCTTCTGGGTAGGTTCACCATTACCATTGTCAACATTCTCGACAGTCCTATTTAATGGCAGCCTAACAGATTTAAATGTTCTACTTTTTAGGTTGATACAATTTTTGGCTATTACAAGAGGAGATAGGAGAAGAGAGGAGAAGAGAGGAGAAGAGAGGAGAAGAGAGGAGAAGAGAGGAGAAGAGAGGAGAAGAGAGGAGAAGAGAGGAGAAGAGAGGAGAAGAGAGGAGAAGAGAGGAGAGAGAAAAGAGGAGAGGACAGGACAAGACAACTTTAATTACCCTTTTTCTTAGTTGTACTATGTTCTTTTTCACAAGAACATATATATCCAGTAGTACTGTATATATCCACATATCTAGTGTTCAGAACTATATCTGTGATTGTCCAGCATATAGAACTCCCCAATAGATTTTCCCCAATCTTCTCCAAGGAAACCCTGCAAACATGTTGCAGCTAATCAGCGCAGACGGAGTTTTCGTCCCAAGAGATCGGTGGTTTTTCCACGTCGAGAGTGAAAATATGATTAAGTATCATATGTAAAATATTTATTTTATTTAAATTTACCTTTTTCATGTGTTTTGGAAAGAGTTTAAAACGAGTTGGAATGGCATCTTCTCGTAGTTTTACAACTTTTCCTGATCGATCATAACAGCTTTCCAGAAAGTGGTCAGAACACAACCTGCTTGTAGCGCTAGGTGTCCAATCTTCTCTACGCATACTTTGTATCCACTTCTTTCGTCTTTCGGGATCGGCTGGAAATCTTGTCATATCAAAAATATAGAAGATAGCTACTTCCCGCAGTTTCCTGGTCAAACTACTGGGCCAAACCGTTTAAAAACGTAACCAAGCCATTTACTATGATTTAGCATTTGACAGCGAAATTTAATCTCGTACATGTGTTACAGTGGTGTTACATAAATGAATTGGACAAACTTATTTTAGGAAAATGCCGATGGATTTTGTTCATTTTCAAATAAAAGTAGGCGAAAAAAAAATTACGAACTTGATTAACTGTTAAAATATGTGTTGTTTAAGAGCTTACCGATGAAACGTGCGTGGAAACTGTCTTTTTATAACAGTTTCGTTGTCTGGTAATCCTTCGCTATCGCTGCGATTGTTGTCATCGCTTGTACTATCCAGCTTTTTCTTCTGTTTTATACAGCCATATGCACAACATTGAGTGCCACGATTGTCTGGCATGTTTCTATAATATAGCTTTCTTATTTATCGCTGTACTTGACTCCTTTGTTTTGATAAAAACAGTTTTTGAAACCCCCAGACAGAAATACAAAACATGCGAAATCAGTGAAACTGAAAAAAGGCACCAGTTTTGCATCTTTCGCACCTATTTTACTAACTGATCTCAATTGTTTAATCATTTCTGCAATGATTTTCTAGTAACAAAATACAATGAATGTCTTAACCTTACACTTCATGAAGTTGAATGAAATAAAACAGTTTGTTCCACTTGTTTATTCAATTTAGTAAAATTTACAGCATGACATCATTTATACACTATATTAGTTAAGTAGAGATTTAAATAAGCAACATTCTTCCACAGCCCATTAATCACTGCCTTAATTATAATAGATCAGTGCTCCACAGGCATGTGAATTGCTGGTGTATAGATAACTGGCAAGAAGGCATGCTAGCATACAAACTGTGCTAGCCTGGTCCACATAAAAAATAATCATCCCCTTAAGTAATTAGACCAACATGTGTGCCCTCTTACAGGTGTATGTACCACTGACAGAATATCACAGTACCACAGAATACTATTCTTTTGTGGTATTCTGTGGTACATACACCTATGTACCATTTAAATTTATTACTGCAAGAAAATTATTGTATCTAAATAAGTAACCAATAACATGTAATTAGTCTCTTCTGTGGGAAACTAAAGTTTTAGTTGTCCTGATTTAATCTTTTTTTGTGATGGAACAGTTGAACATTTTGTAATTGTAGCAATCTTGCCTAGATTTTGCATGATTTTTGGAGATGACATATCGGACTAGAATTTTTTTAAAGAAATAAATTCAGCATATATGTTTCAAACCATTAGTTAGTCATTCTCCAGATGGGCTTGGCACTGACTATCTCATCAGTGACAAGATCAACTGGAAAATGGGTAATAAAAGCCTTTTTTTAATAAGAGGCTGAGGTCCTGGAAGCAATTTAGGGCTGTGGGGGCAGCATTTTACAAAAGGGCACTTTCATTGAGATTGAGGTGTATTACCGTAAAAATTGTAATTTGGTGTGTTAAATTAAATCCCATGATAAGAGGCACATTTTTTGAATGCTATATATACAATGTATTATTATATTTACATCCTTTGTCAAAAATGCTCCTGTATTTAGGGGAATATAAGCACATATTTCTTTTGACAGTCCATCGAGACATTATCACAACAAGTACACTTTAAAAACTTCAGTCAGAAATCAACAATGAAAGAGTACAATTAATACTAACTATGTTGGTAGAGAACATTAATGTTGATACAGAACAGCTAATGCTACAGTGCTGGTGTCTCTCCCTTTGACAAGTTAATAATTGTGTGGTGTTACACAGAGTAGTTGTAACCTGTTTGATATCACAAGAAATGTATCGTTTATTAGAGTGATAGATTCATCCATGAAATTTATTCTAGTCTTTGACTTTGATCTCACAAATGATCTAAGAATAAAATCATAGTTTTCAGTTACTCATACACTTTTCGCTACACAACATACCAAAATAACAAACAAATTTCCTAAGATAAAAACTGTATCTTCTACATTATATATACTAGTAAGCTCCCGTTTGTTTTAATAAACAGCGAATGTCAACATGCGATTGATTCCTTACCGTTTGCTTAAAATGTTCTGTAGTAGATCGTATCATGATGTCGTATTTACAAGGCAAAGTTCCAGAATTTTAAGTCTCATTCGTCACAGTTGCCGTAATGGTCACAGAATATGCCACTCTTGAAACCAATTTTACGGTGACGTATAAGCGTACTCTTGAAATTTCTTGCTACAAAACTATAGTCACATTGTGTTCTTTCAAAATTAGCGTGAACAAGCTTGTACAGCCTTTGTGAATTACTGGTAATTGCGAGATATCGGCTCCGAAAATATATTTCCCCATGGAACGCCATATTGATTCACGCTGCTTTGGGTAAATTTGCACGTCGAAAACTGGCTTCACTTTTGATAGGTAATGTTACTCTATCCAGTGTACTCTCAGATCAGTGGCTATCAGGGATTGTGAGTTGTGCAACAATATGCTTTTTAACACTTTCTGGCATTCCACCATGAAACATATCTACAAGCCGGAACCTGGGATTGAGTTCACAGGTTTGGTATATGTTATCTTCCAGCTCTGAGCAAAATGCATTGTACATTGTAGCACATTGGTTTCGTGTTCGAGCATAAAGAAATCTACAAGAACATTTTTCCTTCTTTTCTGCTAATTCATTGATAATTACATAGAAAATGTCAATAATTTATTTATCACTTTCAACATAGTCCCAACACAGTATCTGATATTTTTTCCTTTCAGGGTTCTTTTCAATAAATAGTGTTTTAGATGGTTCAACATCAAGCATTCCAATTACCTTCAGCTTGGTTGGTTGCAGTTGCTGTAAACAAGGCAAATTTTGTTCCTGGATCAAGAAGGCATTTAAACTCAACCATCAAGTTCGCTATACCATTTTCTGAAGGGTCTATTTCCACTCGCATCCGAACCCCTGTAAAAGTGTATTTAAAGTGTATTTTTAAAATCTATTACGCACAACTAGCCTATTAACATGGACGACCCTGGTGGTACAGTCAGGGATACCTTCGGTTGAATACAGAGGAAGAAACGTCAGTATACCGTGATACAGGTATATTTGTCTCATTTGTGAATTTTGTGTGTGGTCGACGAAATAATTGAGTCTTCATCAATTTTTTTTTCGCTGAAAATCACAAAAGTTTTAAAGGTATTTATTAACAATATGTTCTTGGGTGTTGAAATTTACTATATAAATATTTTATTTGGGTTATTTGATACTTTTAGGGCAAATAATTTGCATATGTTTTGACCTATTTTTCGGGTCACTGCACACAGCCGGAAATTAGCTTTAAAATATGATGGGGTCGTTTATAGTTTTAAATAGAAAAAGTCGAAAAAAATCGTACCAGTACATAGAAGTTATTCTTACCAACAAATCAAAAACAACCTCAAAAACCGACAAGTTAATGGCTTTTCAAATGGGGTATTTGGTGCTTGAAACACAATGATATCTTAAAACACAATGATATTCAATTCATCATGCAATGGCCTTCAATCATATTATTTTTCTGTTTTGATATATAGGAACATGAAATCATACCCCTTTATCAAAGAGTGGTAACATGCCAGGCAAGTCAGATAGGAAGACAAGAAGGCTTTCCCGTAATGCAACATCCAGTCGAGCTTTGTTCCAAAGTCCTGCAACATCACCCAAGGTAATGCTTTATGTATGTTTTACTGTGAATCTGTGATGTTTATTGATAAATAACCCATCTGTTATTTGACCAAATATATGTAAGGTATATTGTGTACTGATGTATGACCATTGTTTTTTGCATAGTTCCTCAGTAGAAAGATTTACAAACCTAGTCATACAATGACAAAGTCCTCTGTGAAACATCATAAATGGACATTTCATGAGGACATAAAGGCATTTATTTAGTTTATTTCAATTGACAAAACCGATCCTAAGTATGGACAATGTACAACTTCTGTTCCTGAGTGGCCAGGATATAAGGAAAATAACAGTTTTTGGAGTGATGGTGCTAAACATATTCAATGCAGCACTGGTTCTAACATTCTCCTTACTACGTGCGGTGCCAGTGTGGGTAGAGTATTGCAAATACAGCAGTTGACTGTTGTGTAAAACTATCTGAAAAATACAAACGTTTCGAGCGAAGGTCCTTCGTCTGGAAGTTAGTAGAATGGGTTGGGGGAAAACATGTGATCACATGATAAAAAATAAACCAATCAGATAGATTTAATCAAAACAAACTATAAAAATCTCCCTTTAAGTTGTATTTTCACTCTCCTAATGTCTGCCATGTTACGTCTCGTCTCGTCACGAGGGCTTGTTTTTAAAGCAGTTGGCATTTGATGCGCATTGCTGTTGAATCGATGTCTTCGCATATTCACAATTTAGATATTTCGCATGTCAAAAGCATGTTGTCAGGACATCATCCAATTTATTCGTTTGTTGAATTCTAGACTTTAGTCGTTTCTCAAGGTGAATAAAGATTCCAAATTCAACTCTATGTGAGGCACCCAGCCACACTAATTCAGTCAGCGATGTCAATTCCCCCTGATTTAACCCTATCTGACTCTGAGAGATCTGTTCTCGCGAAAGGTCTCAAATTTGTTCCCAACCCAGCACTCCAGTTTACGTGGGAAATCAGTGAGACCAGTGTATCGTTCTTAGATATACTTGTATCTATCAATGGCAATAAACTTGTTACTTCTGTGTTCTACAAGCCGACTGACTCCCATAGCTATCTTCTCTTTACTTCTTCCCACCCCAACCACACTAAAAGGTCCATTCCCTTCTCTCAGTTTCTTCGCTTCGCAGTGAAGATGAGGACTTCCATACCAAAAGTCAGGAAATGAGAAACTTTTTTGTCCAACATGGTTATCCAACCCCTCTCTTAGATTCTGCCTTTTTGAAGACCTCCAATATTCCCCGATCCGAAACCCTTAGAGACCATGTGTCTAATGTTCCCAACAACAAAATACCCCTAGTTCTCGGCTACCATCCCTTCAATTTCAAAGTAAGGGATGTCATTAGGAAGAATTTTCATATCTTGAAAAACGACCCTGAAACATCTTCCATTTTCACCAATAATGCCCTTCCACAGCTCTCTACCACTGGACTCAGTCACCTAATGCCACGTTTCCTTGTGGTGTGAAGCTGTGTAAAACCTGTAAGTATATAGATTCTTCCACTTCAATTCCGTTTCCCGTTCTTCTAACCTTATACTTTCCATGTATTTTGGTTAAATGGAAATAGTGCAACATTTCATAAAACATGCTGTCTAAAATTTTAAGTGATGTCTCTAACAATAAACTATTTTCAAAATCAATAGACTTTTCCGCTTTTAACTGAACGTGCGCAATGCATGACAGGAGTTGATTATCAATATCAATTTTAGTTGTCATGGCGAATAGTTTAGGAGCGATTTTGTTCCGAAGGAACTTTTGCCGATTTTGAGCCCTTTTACTTGACTAAAGAGATACTAACAGTGTCTTAGGAAAAATACAACTCCTAGCTATAAATAGACGGAATGACAAAGAGATCAGGGATCATTTTAGCGAAAAAAACGGCCTTTCAACCAGCAAGGGGCGAGCGATTATTTGACGAAAATCGCGTTCGAATCTTGGCTCCTTGTACTTTCAAGCGGTGAGCTATTTTATTGTGAAGCGATCAAGTCTATTTTGATATGTAGATAATCCCCTATTTTGTGTCTTTCAATATGACCAATTTTAGACTCGTTTACACATTTCTTCATTCATTTTTTGTTCATTGAACATGGCATGCGCTTTTAACTTTTCAGTTTCCCGTTTTGGCGTGAAAAAATAAACATTTGCAGCCAATGTTGCAGTTTCAGACGACGCTTTCATAGTATTTTCGCTTGTTGGGTAGTTTTGCTTGTTTTTGTCCTGCAAACCTTTGTAGAAGTCTTGGTTTTTATCTTCCCGTATTTGCCAGCATAAAAGTAGGTCCTAAATTTATTCTAATATTCGAAAATATATTTATTATTGCTCACAAACCTTCGGTATAAACCCGTTTTTGTGGACAAGTTTTGTATTAAGTTGGTAGGTTTAGCTGAATATTTTAAATTCAATCATTTATAGATAAGAATTTAACTAAATTTTAGGTAGAACGTTTTAAATTAATTGAAGGAATAATAAATATTAGTTAAATTATATATTTTAATACATAAATATTAGTTACTGAGGTTTAATTTAAAATATATCTGGCAAAATGGGAGATGAGCCTAGCACCTCAAATCATGTAGACAATATAGAACCGTGGACTAGGGATCTCAAGTTACTACCTCCATTCACACACAATAAACTTGAAAAACACTTCGGCATGGATTCTCAACAAAAACCATCCAGCACTAAAAAAGATGACAAGTTAGGGTATATTAGCAATGTTCAAGCAAAGCCTAATGTTCCAAACAGTGCAAGTGAAAAATCATTCATACTAAAAGCAACAGTGCATGCATCAATGAAAAAGTTGAGTTATGCTGTTTATGTACACCTAAACCAAGTAACTGGTGATGTTGTTCATGGTCGTTGTTCGTGTAAAGCAGGCAAGGGAGGTCGATGTAAACATGTTGCTGCTATGTTATATCAAATTATTGATTATAAGAAATTAGAACTGTCAGAAGTCCCTGATGTTTCGACATGCACCCAGGTCTTACAACAATGGAATGTACCTCACAGGGAAGTGTCTGATGACACTGTCCTTTTTGAAGATATAGCATTTATAAAAGATACTAGTAGTAAGCGAAAACATAGAAATGAATGTAATATTGACTTCAATCCAACACCACCCAATGGAACTGTAACTCAGAATGACATTAAAACATTGGTAAACAGTTTACAATGTAAAGAAGTTAGTTCTTTTTGAGGAAATACACAGTAAGCTTCCTTCAAAGAAATGTTGCACTGAACAAGCTCCATGCCATGTAAATGACTGCCGTGTTCGAGATCAAACACTGGAACATTTAAAACATAAAAAAATTAATTTGGCAAATGTCCCTTCAGAAAAAGCAGCAGATGATGCTAGTTTAGAAGTAACTCATGACCAGTTTCTGGAAATTGAGAGAAACACACGGGGACAGGATGCTTGTGATAGGTGGTACAATGAGAGAAAAACCGCAATGTTCACTGCATCAAATTTTGGATTGGTGATAAAATCATTACTTAAAACATTCACAAACAGCACAAAGTCAGTATCATGTCCTACACCATGTAAATGGGGAAAACAAAATGAAACTGTGGCATTGAAGCAGTATGTTTCACACAAACAAAACTGTGTAAATGTCTGTGTATTATGTGGCTGTGTTGTCGACAAAACATCACCTTGGTTAGGGGCCAGCCCAGATCTTGTTGTTCATGATGCAAGTGAACCCAGTTCAGCTATCGGACTTGGAGAAATCAAATGCCCATATTCAAAGCGGGATAATTCTATAGAAGAAGCATGTGAAGACAAATCTTTTTTCCTTTCTAAAGTTGATGGCAAAATTCAGTTAAAAACAAGCCATAATTACTATTACCAAGTGCAAGGCAGCATGGCCACACTTGAGCTTAAGTGGTCAGACTTGTATGTTGAACGAATTTACTTTGATGAGGAACTTTGGGAGAAAACCATGTTGCCAGAGTTAACAGATTTTTATTTTAAGTATCTGTTTTCATAAATAAAATATGAATAAAAACAATCAATTCTCTATTATGTATCGACTAAGAAATTGTGGTGTAAATTACTTAAACTGGCATAAGTTGTTATTTTCAATCATATTAACACACTTAAATCATATTAACATCAAGCAGTGTTAATGCTTGAAAACATGAAATTTCTTCAATTAAGTTACTAAGAATTAAGTTACTGTTCATGTGTCAACAATTAATGGAGGTAAGAATAACGTTAAATATGTGCAAATAGCCCAAATTTTATGAAGGTCTTTTGCAATTGTTATGGGAATAACTTGGTGTAAATTTCTATAGTTTTTTATTCTTGCAATAGCTCTCTCTACATGAACTCTTACAGAGGCAATTTTTCTTGTTTTCAGTTCCTCTTCCAGGGATAACTGATCTTTGCCATCCAAAAAAGGTGGGATATTTAATGTAACCCCATTAGGGAGATCACTCTCAATATCAAAGCCTCTATCTGCCATGATTTGATAATCATTTTCCAAGAGATCAAGGATTCCACAATCCTTTGTGATCTTTTTATCACTGGTTCGACCAGCATATAAGGATGAGACAAAACTGGGGTACCCACTTGGGGAAATGCCAATCAATACTTTTGCAGTGTTGTGGTTCTTATATGAGGAAAATCTGACTGGCCTCTGCATGAAGAAGGCCTTTCAATAAACAGTTCTGTGCAGTCTAATATAACTTGGGTTTTGAGATAGCTTTGCTTAAAACAGGCTGGCATATTTTCATCAATACACTTTCTGTTTGGCCAAATTGGGAGGGCCCGTAATCTCTGATGTAAAAATGCAATCCAAGTTATGCAAATACACGAGACATGTGATGTGGATAACCCAAATCTGTGAGCCACATCCTCTAACAACAACCCACATCGCATTCGGGTTAGCACCATAAACAATTCTTGCTCAGGCCTCAGGGGATAGTGATCTGGGCTTGCCACGCCGCACTTTGTGTGGTTTGCAGAACTTGTTTGACAAGTATTAGAGCCATAGTATATCAAATTTTTACATGCTGGTGAAAGATAATCGAAGAAGGCACTAAAAGTTGTATGGTCAGGAAATCCAGTATAGAACTTGAAATCGTGGTCACTTCCAATAAACCTTTCAAGCCGAAATGAAAATTTTTCTGCTGTGTCAATTCTTTTTTGAAGGTCATTACACTTTTATTTTAGACTGTCTAACTCCTTTTTTATTTCGGTTTCGTTTGAACTGGGGGCACAAATTTCAGTCACGTCTACTTCTTTGCTGTTAGGTACATTTTCATCAACATTTATAGTGCATGCTTTATCTTCAAATTCAGTTGTGGTTAAAATTTCTGGTCTAAAAAGTTGTCTTCGAGCCTTTAAATTCTTATGCACTGGTAACTCTGTGGGTACACTATTCAAATATGTTTTTTTTTTCTACCTGGAAAGTGACTTGAACAGACTCTTTAATTTGGACCAATGTTTTTCAGCCCTTTTGTTTTGACAAGTTTAACCCATTTTTTTTGTAATGCCTCATCCTTTGGTATTTTGTGAAATGAAAGTCCTGGGTTTTTTGTGTTGTTATTTGTACAGTGTGGAACGCAGCAGTTAATCCCTCCACGTTTGACTTTGTCTTTGCATGTACTTGATGTGCTCATGTTTTCTTCTATATTGTCTACATTATTTGAGGTGCTAGGCTCATCTCCCATTTTGCCAGATATATTTTAAATTAAACCTCAGCAACTAATATTTATGCATTAAAATATATAATTTAACTACTATTTATTATTCCTTCAATTAATTTAAAACGTTCTACCTAAAATTTAGCTAAATTCATATCTATAAATTATTGAATTTAAAATATTCAGCTAAGCCTACCAATTTAATACAAAACTTGTCCACAAAAACCAGTTTATACCGAAGGTTTGTGAGCAATAATAAATATATTTTTGAATTTTAGAATAAATTTAGGACCTACTTTTATGCTGGCAAATACGGGAAGATAAAAACCAAGACTTCTACAAAGGGTTTGCAGGACAAAAACAAGCAAAACTACCCAACAAGCGAAAATACTATGAAAGCGTCATCTGAAACTGCAACATTGGCTGCAAATGTTTATATTTTTCGTTCCAAAATGGGCAAAGCCAAAGAGCCTCAAGCAAGCCTAGATATGTATTGAATGATGGCCGAAAAGTTAAAAGCGCATGCCATGTTCAATTAACAAAAAATGAACGAAGAAATGTGCAAACGAGTCTAAAATTGGTCATATTGAAAAACACAAAATAGGGGATTATCTACATATCAAAATAGACTTTTGATCGCTTCACAATAAAATAACTCACCGCTTGAAAGTACAAGGAGCCAAGATTCAAACGCCATATTTTTCGTCAAATAATCTGCTCGCTTCTTGCTGATTGAAAGGCCGTTTTTGTCGCTAAAATGTCCCTGATCTCTTTGTCATTCTGTCTATTTATAGCTAGAAGTTGTATTTTTCCTAAGACACTGTTAGTATCTCTTTAGTTAAGTAAACAGGGCTCAAAATCGGCAAAATCTCCTTCGGAACAAAATCGCTCCCGAACACTTCGCCATGACAACTAAAACTGATTTTGATAATCAACTACCGTCATGCATTGCGCGCGTTCAGTTAAAAGGGACAAGTCTATTGACTTGTGTCTTTATTCTGCTTATAACCAGTAACCGTAGTGTACCAGAACTGTATGTGGCTGGACAGAGTTATATATTTTACCATTTATGGTTGTGTCTGTTGGTTCAATCTGTCTCGTAGCATACAGGCATACACCTCAAATCTGGGTATAAAACCTGTCTCATCAATATCACATGTACCTCTTCATCATCTCATCTGTTGGCTCTCAATGGGGTGGTAGATCTACTAAGCAGACATGATTCATATGTTGATGGTGTGCTTGACTTTTTAAATTCAGTGGTGGGAGTACAGCATCCAACTCTTGAGTTGATGGTGATGGTAGAGTATCAAATTCGCACAAAATATTACATGTATTGAATATTCTCCTTGCCAGGGTCACCCAAGTCGAAGAACTACATACAAGATATACAAGAACAAATCAGTTTTATATATAGCCAGAATAACTTCGTACAAAGTCCTACATATATATCCCATAAAAATTTAAAGTGGCTTCCAAACTAATTTTTAAGCCAAACCTAATGATTTTCCATCTTTATCAGGAGAAGTTTCTGTGGTAAATATTAACATACCTTATACAGATGCATTGTCAGAAGTCGATATAAGTGGTGTTATATTTATTATATATGGCAATTTTATAATACTCTATTAAAACATTGCAAATTTTATATAAATCTTATATTATTGAGGCTGTGCATGTCTGATGTTTCTACAAAGTTCGCTCAAATATCTATAACTTCAATATAATCTCTTATTGTTAAAAACACAACTAGAATGCATCATTCGGTAAGTAAGTAAGAGGGGTGTGCTTATTATCCTTACTTGCAGCTGAATTGCGAAGGACACAGCTCAATGCGACACAGCTCAATATAGCAGTCACAGCTCAATATAGCAGCCACCTTTTGCTCGCCATCACAGAGCACAGCTATGGTGGAAGGGCCAATTAGGGGTTAAACCCAACCCGAGTGGATGAGTTATAAATTAAATCGCATGTAAAATCGCAGCACAAATTGCAAGTGTAAACGGGCCTGTAAGTATAAATCTACCGCTAAAAGAGGCTAATGCTAATGAACATTCTAAAAGTTAATATTTACATATCAAATTGCTAAGGATTATGATAATTACCTTGAGTTGTTGACTTGTTGAGTTTTTTTATTAATTCAAATCGTTCGAAAAACGTCGGCGAAGACTCAACTTATTTAGTACAGCGGTATTAAAATTTGGAGGTCTACTTAATGTAAGCATATGTGCAACATGCTTAAAGAGATTGTGCGAGATTTTACTAACATCCTTGCGTTTTTGTTTAATTACGACATTTTCATTCAACCGTAATACACCATCAAGTTGACCAAAATATCAAATGTGTGATAATATTGAAAATTAAAGGTAATAGTTTTTAATTATAATTATATATTTAGACTAATAACTTCCATTGCCTCCTGAATGTTGGGCGTCCAAAGCCGTCCACGCCCTTCTGGCTAAAAGCCTGCCTGTCAACATTCCCTGTGGGAGGAAACCGGAGTACCCGGAGAAAACCCACCACTTTCGGGCAGAGCGTTGACTAACTCTTTTCACATAGCTATCATAAGACTCGAACCCACAATATCAGAGGTGAAAGGCGCATGCTCTGACGATTGATAAAACAATGTCCAAATAGTGAAATGGGAAGGGGGGCATTGGCCTGCCAACTTGTCTTAGCCCCCTAAGCCACTACGTAGGAAAATCGCTGGGATAAAAGGGCATATGTGGCTAATATCTCAACTCTGATTGGCCTTGTTTTCCTCTGGGATGTATATCCAAGAAGTTGATACAAAAATGTTTATTAAAAATCATACTGAATTACTGAAATGTTAAAGTCTATATAATCCATTATTCTATTGTAAAAATCCCTCAACATTGTGCTATTTATTATAGGTGCTTCATCAAATGCTACTCCAATGCAATGATCTCGAAATCAGAGCACACGTTTTCCCCAAGCATACACCAAGGAATATATGCCTTCCCTCATGTTATTAAGAATAGCTTTGTATTCGTCGGACTCCACAGGATTTAAGTTTTTCTGAGAATAGAGAGCAATAGAAGAGATTCCAATCTCTTTCATACGGTTACATTGATCCTCCATTAAAATTGTTTCAAGGTATCAAACCTTGTACCACAGAAAACCCACCCACCTCCCCATAGGCAGAGAACTGATCTATCAATTAAATTTACATGCTCAAATATATTCCAAGATTATCTATATGTAACTTGTAAATTTGTAACTAAATTGTTCAAATAATTGAATTAAATAAATAATGGCAGGGAAGTGCTGTCCTTTGGGACAACACTTCGCCACGTGAAGTGCATTTTACAGGTCATTCAGGTTGTAAATGCGACCTAATGACTTGACCTAGAGACTCGATGGGTCAGTCATACATAGTTGAGTACCCTGCACCAATGGTTGGTCACCAAGTCCAACTAGGACTCAATTTCAACGAGCTGACTGACCTGAACGGGGGGTTCCCCCCCCGTTATCTGGAGGCCCACCGTCTCCTCTAGAATAACCTACAGTTTTTGCATGCTCTGTCAGGTCTTGAGTGCCCTTACTGTCTCAGTATAACTAATGGTGGTCACTAGACCATCCGGTCTCAACTCGCTGAACAACATGCCAGAGCTGGCTCAACCCTCTGCCATCTAGAGGACCTCCGTCTCCTCTAGGTAAAAACGTAGGTTTGCTAGAGCCTCTAGACTGTTCGAGCACTTCCTTGCCCAAAATATATACCACAAAATGCATCTGTTGTGTGTGTCTTGCTGAATTTGCCAGTTGTCCAAAGTACTTTACGATATATTTCAACATATTAAATAAACTTCATTAATCCCAAACATACCTCCAGTCATACTCCAGTTCAACTCAAACAATCTTTAATATCTTCTTTGTAAGACCATTTTACCACTTAACGGTCGAAAGTTTAACACATTTGACCATTTTAATGGTCGAAATTTAGCTTTTTATCTGTTCAATTTAGTTTGTAAAACTTTGTTTCGATACGGTGAGTAGAATTATTTCTTTTGAATTTTTTTTATTTATCGGCTATTTTCCAGCATGCACGCGCTTGCCGTAGTTTGACTATATATGGTTTGCCCACACGCTTCAGTCCCAACAAAAAATCTTATATAGGGTATTGTACCCTGGGGAATTCACAGTCTTTGTTTGTCTTTGGGCCTTTTCCAGTTGTTTTTGTCTGAAAGTCCGGTTTGACCCGTACGCTACATTTCAAATTTTGTGTAGTTCATACTTTTCGTTATTATATAAACATATTAGCCATATTTTCCGGCGCTTCCTTCTTTTTAACATTAAACATGAGTGTGCCTTTCTGATTCTCCCTCCTGTCCTCGAGTGTCTCCCAATCTGCTTATTTTAGCAAGTCACTTGATTGGATCTCATATGATCTACCATAATTATTCTTGCTGCTCTATTTTGCATTTTCTGTATTTTATTGAGCAAATAGTTGCAACAATTGTCCCAGACCAGACTACAATAGTCAAAGTATGGGAGAACCAGAGATTTATAGACTGTGATTAAGATTTCGTTTGGGACAAACTGTTTATGTCAACTTAGCATACCTAATCCTTTTGACACTTTTGTTATTACATTATTAACATGCTCATTCCATAAAAGCTGGTCATCGACAACAATCCCGAAAGTTTTGCTTTGTTTTACACTTTGATATTTGTATGTCCTAATTTTATTAAAGGATCGTCATTGATGTTATTCAATTTTTTCTTGAACTATTATCATATACTCTGTTTTGTCTTTGTTTTTTTATTAAGTTTTTATTTTTATTAAGATTAAGCTCCAATTCGTCAGTCGCCTTGTCTTTGGTAGTTAAGTTAGTATCATCAGCAAACATGCTTGCTGAAGCACTATCTAAACATTTTGGCAAATCCTAAGTAGAGATTAAAAATAGCGATTATTTCTCGCAGTTTCATAACCTAACTACTGTAACATTGTTACTGTTCCAAATAAAACAAGAAACCACACACACACAATTTTTTCAAGTTATTATTATTGGGGGCAAAGTTGCCAATCTGAAAGCCTGTGGGCCGTGGTTTATTATTATTATTTAAACAATATTTCACAGGGTGCCCAACTCACAAACAGTGATTTTTAGTGGGGCCCTGTGACAAATGTTTTGGAGATCTACATGGAGGCAGAATTAGGTAAAAACAGTTTTGCATAAAATTAGGGACCGGTCATAAAGTATGTGTACTAGAATAACCTACGGTTTTTGCATGCTCTGTCAGGGCTTGAGTGCCCTTACTGTCTCAGTATAACTAATGGTGGTCTCTAGACCATCCGGTCTCGACTCGCTGAACAACATGCCAGAGCTGCCTCAACCCTCTGCCATCTAGAGGACCTCCGTCTCCTCTAGGTAAAAATGTAGGTTCGCTAGAGCCTCTAAGACTGTTCGAGCACTTACCACAAAATGCATCTGTTGTGTGTGTGTCTTGCTGAATTTGCCAGTTGTCCAAAGTACTTTAAGATATATTTCAACCTCGGTTTGACCTGTACACTACATTTCAAATTTTGTTTTTCTTTGAAAGTGGTCAGTATGCACTGTTTTTAAAGCTCTATAAAACGGTGTATTAGTGAAAATCACACCGTTTTTAAAACAGAAGTTATAATCGACCAAAGGTACTGAATATATAATTAGTTTACGATATAATAAGTATCCGATTACAAAGGTGTTAAAACTCACGGAGATCTGTAAAACAATGTGTTTAGCGATTTGTTTGGCATTAGCCAAGAACAGGTTTGTTTGCTGAATCGATGGGTGGTATATTCGTCCGTTTTGGGTGAAGGGCGCCAAAGATACAAGCGCTCAAAGTCATCAACCTTTGTCGGTTGATATTCGTTGGTGCCGTCCAGAAAGAGTGAATGCGGAGTACGAGTGAGAACATCTAGTCTAATATTCATGGGTCCTGTCAAGTATAATTATGAATACACGCATGCAGCTAATATAACTATAATCAAAATACAGCATGCCTTTCACTTCTATACGTACTCGCCAGTCCTCCACGCTACCTGTATGTCACTGTCAGTCCACCTTGACACCATCACTGCGGGTCCGTATGTCAAGTAATAGTTTTCCATTGTTTTAATTTAATTTATTAGCCTCGCCAAATATTATACATTACAATATTTTACATTACTATAACATTATAGCTATGGTACATTATTTTGATGAGTATTTTGGTGACAAGTATTTTGGTATGCAATTTGTGCTGCTAAATAGAGGAATGGTACCCTGGCCACCATATTTAATTGTACCGTGCCAGATTCTGGGATCCACCTATATTTTACCCTTGATATTTGTGAGTTTATAAAAAAAAACAGTTTTAAAATGTTTTGATTTGCTAAATAATTTTACAGTTACAAAACACAATTACTGCTACGTATCAATGTATAACTTCTATATCAAAATGGATTTTAGAATACCGATCACTGCAAATCTGAGTATATAACTTAAATATATTCTTATATCGTGTGTAGATTACTAAATTATTCTGTAAAACAACATGCTTAAAATTTAAAAAGAAGTAAAAAGAGAGGAGCTGGATGTTATTCAAGAAGTGTAAAGACTGTAAAAACATTTGCTACCATTTTTATCACTTGCTTTGCATGGATGCACACATAGTGCAATCGGTTAAGCATGGGGTAAGCATGAACAGTGAACAGGTTCATATGAACAGTTTCCTGTTCATGGCCAATCTTTCAACTATTTCTTTAATAGATTCAAGATGGTGAATGATGATGATGATGGTGAATAGTAAGGGTGTGTAGAGAAATGTCAAGGACAACTAAAGCCTAGTTTCAATTTGGTCATAACTGTCGTGACCACTGATATATACTAATATTGGTGGTCATGACCAGGTTCTTCTGTTGTGTGCTGTATGTACATCAGTCTTCAAGGATTGTAGAGCTATATCTACATGCCATTACGTAGGCTACCTTGATGTGTTCATGACTGTCACAATCATTACGACTAAATGGAAACCAGGCTTGAAACCTATTGATTTTTGGGTGTGGGAGGAAAACCTGAAGGCCTTCACTTGAAACTTCAAAGTTTTCTTATTGAGACTAAATCGCAGTGCGGAGTATGAGTGAGAACATCTAGTCTAATATTCACTGTGTCCCAATAAGTATACCTAGAAATACACACATGCAGCAACCTCTCACTGTCTCCAACAATTATGGTTCAAGGATATTATAATATTCGTCACAAGCATGACTTTCAATTCTCTATCGGTGCTCCAGGTGTAAACACCCGAAAGGAATTAGGACCCTCATCGATTAGCTCGGGATTAAGCACAAACTTACATCTCTTAACTATTTCTTTAACAGATTCAAGATGGTGGTGGTGGTCATCACAGGTTAACTATGATGTTCTAAAATTGGAAATAGAAAAATTAAGTCTAACTATAGGTTCATCATAATGTTCTAAAATTGAAAAATTAATTCTAACTATATATTAATCATATGATTAACCTATAGTTAGTCTTAATTTTTAAACTATAGGTAACCATGTTCTAAAATTTAGTTGCTTTAAGACTTTTTTCTATAATATATTCTTGAAATAAGAAAAACGTTCTTCATAAGAATAATTTACTTACCCACGGGACAAAACAATCTTTTTTTCTTGAAAGGGAGAAACGAAAGTCTTGCAATGGGTGCATTGCTAGCTGATGGGTTACCATCTATATGAGGCAACCTTGGCATTGCATATTAGTTGTCTATTAATAGTATTATTGTATTAAAGAGTATTATGCACAGAGGGGTATTATAACCCAGCTCAGCAAATTTCTACAGGTTTTGGAGAGCCCAGAAATATACTTTAGGGAGCAGTCATTAAGTATGTGTCACGGGGGGGGGAGACTATTTTATATAATTTGATAAATGGTTTGTGCCCCTCCCATGCATTCGATAAATTATTTGCCACCCTCTCAATTATTAAGAAAATTGTTTCATAGCCCTCCTTGAATTTTTAATATCAAGAGGGTGTAAATACACAATAGGTACATATTATACTGATGTAATCCATTATATAGTTGCACACTGCTACCTTCTTCTATGCCTATTTTTGTTAAATTATTAATAAATCTAGTATTAATATTTAATAAAGAAACTAATATATTTCGAATTGGTTCAAATGGTTTATTCAACTCATTCATTGGCAGTATTGAAGCGTGTATCCAGCGTAAGTGCATTTGATGCGTGTATCCAGCGTAGAGTGTGTTTGATGCGTGTATCCAGCGTAGAGTGCGTTCGATGCATTTATCCAGCATAGAGTGCGTTTGATGCATGTATCTAGCGTAGAGTGGGTTTGATGCATTTATCCAGCGTAGAGCGTGTTTGATAATAATAATTTCGTGTTTATTGACACATCATCGCATACTAAAATGAATTACAATGTGTTTACATAGAGTATGATGCATGTATCCAGCAGTGTAAACTGTATTTGATGCGTGTATCCAGCATAAAGTGCGTTCGACATTGAAAGCGTTTGAGAACGATAGTGTGTGGTATTCTGGTATCATGCTCGTATGTGTTTATCTAGTAAGCAACTAGTGCCTGCTTATCTATACAGGTAGATAGATAGTTTATTAAAAAATACACATTACAGCTTAGAAGCTGAATTGCGTGCAAGATTACAATCCAATTATACTAAATATATACAATGTAAATAAATACAAATTAGGAAGAACTATTTACAATTTAGATTAAGTGTTTAAAAATCTATTTGTGGTCGCGGTGTCAAATTGGCAAGAGAAAATATATAACTCTTTCACGTGGAAGCATTTTAATAAACATGATCAACATACTCACAGTCACACAGCATAATCGAACATCGAACAATGGCGGCCACGCACAGTAAACAGTTTGGGCCTTGGCTTTAAAAGTTGACAAAGGTCAAGAGGGGGATATTGTGCAAATACACCTGAGATTAGCGTTGTTTGTCTTGGCAGGGAAAGTAGTGAATTTTAGTGGCTGTAATAGTCTTTACATAAAAAATTGCATCACACATGGTATGTGCACAGGCGGGTTGTTTACGTTCATTTGGAGAAACTAAAATTTGCATGTGAATGGTTTTCAAAATGCACTTTTCAGAAATCGCTTTTATCAAACCTGATAAATTATTTTTGGTGTTTATCTTTAGTTGTAGGCCTTCACTGTAATTAAATTATGTGCTAATTCTATATATACATATATAGAGTAGAGCATCAATTCGTTTATAAGATATAACTTATTCCTATGTGGGCATTGTTTTTCTCTAAAAATCTTTGGCCCAAGGGCATAGTCATAGATACTTAATTTTAAATTCCAACTTTAATAAACAAAATTAAGCGATTTCTGAAAAGTGCATTTTGAAAACCATTCACATGCAAATTTTAGTTTCTCCAAACGGACGTTTAAACAACCTGCCCATGCACATATACCATGTGTGATGCAAATTTTTATGTAAAGACTATTACAGACACTAAATTCGTTACTTTCACTACCAAAACAAACAACGCTACTCTCAGGTGTATATTTGCACAATATCCTCCACAAAATCTTGTCAACTTTTAAAGCCAAGGCCCAAACTGTTTACTGTGTGTGGCTGCCATTGTTCGCTGTTGGTTCTTGTTCGATTATGATGTGTGACTGTGAGTATGTTGATCATTGTTTATTAAAATGCTTCCATGTGAAAGCGTTATATATTTTCTCTTGCCAATTTGATAACGCTTTGTAGGTATGACCGTATCACACTATATTATACAAAGCTATTTTATACTGTATTTATTGACAGTAATTAGTAGTTTATTTTAACGTTTTGAGTCTGAGATTTTATCGCGCGCATCATGTCTGCGAAAGAAAGTCCATATCATTACTCCATTACTCATTCTCTAATAAGCGAAAGTCAACTATAATTCCATGATTGAAATTGTCACCTAAATTTGTTCTTTACTATACAATGACTATACCACCATTATAATTGATAAAATTTTGCTCTAACTTTTGCTGCATTTATCATATACTGTATATGAAATTTCTGTATCTGTCTTTACCTACTAAATCTATTGAATACAGAAAGCTCTATTTTTTATCAAGTGTGTGACAATCTGCCTATTATCTTTTAATCCTATATCAGTTCATTTATTGTTATGTTTTATTGCTACACTTTACTGTCGATTTGATTTACACTGGCAATGGCTCGCAATTAGTGAGTCATTGCGATTGAGTTAAATTACACTCGCAATGACTCACAAGTTTCGAGTAGCGAGTGATAACAAGTGAGAGTACTCGTGAGTAACGAGTCGAAACGAGTGCTCGTTCCACTCGCGAGCACACACAATACTCCTACTCGCGAGTGGGTGTACCCTTACTCGCAACCAGTACTGTACAAGCTGTATTTCATTTGGTTCGCTACCGGGGTTGCTTTTTGTATTACTACTGGCAGTTTATGAAACTCTGACACATCTGTTCATGCGAATGCGGTAGAAATGTTATAAAATAATGGTATTTTTATTCTTGAAGATTTAAACACTTCCTTGTTTATAATAAAAACATTTTTGATACATTCTTTTAAATGTGTCCTGAAGTGTGTGTAGTCGTGTGGTCTTGTCGCTTCAACGCAAATTTATCTGCATGGACCGCACTATACTGCACTTATATACATTAATTCTCTAGATAAAACATTTTGTATTAATTCTATCTATTTTCTTTAGAGAGATGTTTTACTGTAATAGTTATTAAAATCATGTAGCTATAAATCATAATCTACAGTCAGACACGTTTAATATACAGTGTCACAACAGTGTATAAATAACATGCAATTTGATTCGGCATTTATATAGTCAACCTCGTTGTTATATAGTTTGCTTTTTGTTTGCTTGTCTAACCAATTCATCTTCAAGTTTTACTAACTATACATTGAAAAGACGAATTTTGTGAAAATTTATCTATTCTCTATAAAGGCATATAGACATTTTCCAATATAAATATATCATTTGCTTGCAGCATAGCCGGTGAACAGACGTGCTCTCAATCACACAAGAGTTGATTTGTGGCCAGCATATTGAAATATACGAGGAAATATATTTTGTTCCCTTTCTAATAAGTCTGTGGCAGTGAATAAAATAATAAATAGTAAAGCACTCATGCATATGCTGATATTGACAGAATCACAGGCTGGCGTGCTAATGAAAAGAATTGAATTTGTTGGAATATTAAAACAATCAAAGTAATTACAGTGGCCTGCACTTAATATAAAAACTGTTTACAGTACTACTTATAGAAAGCGATAGACTCCTGCAAATGCTTCTGCTTTAAAGGATGAAATTTTGAAAAAAATCAATGATCAAGTCATTTGGTACAATTACACTGAACAATGAATTACAAGTGCGAATAATTCAGTCATTCAAATAATTTATATTTAAGAGTTTGCAAGAAATTACAGCTGTGTTACCTCTAGTAAGCACTATAACTATAAATATTTTGCATTTAAATTCGAGTGTAAAAATGACTATTTAGTGTAAAAATGACTCTGATCATCAAATGGCTTTTATTGGGAATAACTTTGTGTACCTTTCGTGACAACAATTTCACTGGTAACTTTATCTTTTTTTACACATATGTTGGTAAAGGTGTATGTGTTACCTTGCTTCACCTGATTCATGCGGTGGAGCCATAGATATCTCATATACACTAGATAGTGCATCTGTGTAACAAAAAGTGAAGCCAAAAATCTCAGCGGTTTCCCCCATGAAAATAGGCGGCTGCCATATTGGTCGTTCCCACTCATCAATGAAATGCTATAGAAAATAGTATACTTTTCTGCATTTGTAGATTAAAAATACCTTTTTGGGATACGTTCTCCTTGAAATCGCAGGTTTTTGGAAAAGGTTACAAGAAAAAAACATTAATCGGCGATGTTGTTGTCTTTTAATCGCATTTTGAAGCTAACACTTTGAAGCTAACACTAAACTGTGCAAAATCCAAGTTCCTCCTTTTTGGCGGTAAATATTCAATTTATGCAAAGCAATAAATTGAGGTTAATGAAGTAATATGTTCAAGAAGATTCCATTTGCCCTAAGGCCTTGCCAGTCTGTCAACACAATTAATGCATGCACCAAATGTAGCTCAGGGAAAGCTCAAATACCTTGATAGAACAAGGCGTTTATTCTCGTGTCTGTTAATAAATATAAAATATGATAAGAAATTGAACTTTGGCAACTTAGCATGTGAACAACTGATGCAAACTTGGGCCTAACCAATCAAAAGCTCTCCTAAAGATAGCTGTCACCATCATGCATACAATGGTCCTCTTTGTATTAAAACGTTTGGGTACAGTTTATGCGTCTCCTACTCATTCGCAAGATTTCAGTCAGTGTGTAAACAGTGCTAGTGAAATTTTTCAATGTTTGTTTCAAGGTATCAAACCTTGTAACACAAAAAATGAACTTTCAGCTTGGGCAGTTTTCACTGTAAATCTTTAGTAATATTTAGCTTTCTCTGATACATTCTGTGTAATCACTGGTGCTTAAAAAGTACAAGTTTATTTAATTTCTTTCTAATTTTTTAATTTCTTTCCAAGATGGTAAAATTTAACTTTGCAGTAACTCTTGATGATGCTCTTGATCAACTGAACAACATGATTTTCACCAACTGGTGAGTCAAAAAGATGGTGATCTAGCTCAGTAAAAAGTCTGGGTATGAACAATGAAGCCAACACTGCTACAACAAATGCATCAGGAATACCACGGGCATGAGGAAGTTGTCCATCTGTCACAGCCAACATTCGCTGAAAGCATTTTTCAGATGACACTCGACGTTGGTTTGAAAAGCTTACCATGATCTTTCAAGACTAAGAAGCTGGAAGATGCTTTCTCACTTGCTGAACCAAGTGCCATACCACATTCTTTACAGTGAGTGCTTTCTTTAACTTTCTTTCCAACATACCCGGCAATACATGTATATGAAATTGCTGCTTGCTTATTTTGGGAAAGTGTTGAGATGTTTGGTGAAACTGAGTAATCATAAACGTTGTTTTCATGGTTTTCTCCGGTCAAATCATACTTTCCGATGATAGCCACATTAGAAATAGTGATTTCCTGACCATTAACAATGCTCGAATCTCCAAGTACACCGAGAATGTCAATGGGATCTCGTTTCTCGCAGTTGCCTCCATTTCCTTCAATATGGCTTCGCAGGCATATGTGTTTGTAAGCTGCAGTAAATTGCTTTGTAGTTGGATTGTTGTTAAACCCTCCACAAGCACGGACTGCACAAAAGAATAGCTCTAGATGATCCTGACTCATTTTGTATGTGAGGAGATAGTTAAGTGGGGCCGATTTTGATTCAACTAAATCATGAAACATTTGCCTTATGCTTCTAATGCCAATGAGAAACCCAAGGAACCCTGTCTTACGCTTTGTCTCGCACATTCGTACACCGAGGTATTTTTCAATTTAATGATGTAGTCGTATAGATCCGTCAGGAATGCATCCCAAGTGCACTTGTTGGTTGGACGCAATGGTGCTTTATATCCTTTAGCTAATGGGTTTCTTGATAAATTCCACTGTTGCTTCACATCCTTGAAATTCAGGTAGCTTTAACTCATTTGCACAGTATTCTAATGCATCTGCCATGCTTGAACTTAAGGCTTGAGCAGCTAGATTTACTTTAATCTTCTGCTGTTCCCAGTTGATGTGGGTTTTCTTCAGCTTGTTTGCCAGCCTAGGGCCTTCTGTATCTTGCAGGTTATGAAGGTCTACTAAGTATTGCCAATGAATCTTTTCTCCATCATGCTGAGGCCAAGTTCTCTCAACATACAAATATGGCATGACGGTCCGTCGCACGTTAGTGAGGTTACTCAAACTCCCACCTCGTGAAGACGTTGAATGCAAACTTTTACAAGATTTGCACGCTCTTTCCCACTAAGCCCATCTATAAAAAAGTACCCACATGGTACTTTCCATGAACTGTTTATACTAACGACCATAAATACAAGAGCGTCCTTTGCCATTGGTAAGGAGTCATCGTCTGCTCCATTGCCAAGATCTATGTACCCTTGATATTTTTTTCCATCCCAAGACACATGCTTTTTGATGGACATCTCGTCCATCTGAAGTGTTAATGCAAAAGACTTGAGCTCCGGTGAGTAAACACTACCTTTGCCAGCCTTTTTGTTGGATTTTACTCTTTTCATCAATGCTAATGGTACTCCTTCAAATGTTTGATTGAGCATGTCCTCACAATTTGGGGAAATCAAGTTTTTATCCCGAAGCTCCTTAACAACTTCTTTTAACGAAAAAACTTTATTCTGCAGACGATGTGGCTGTTGTTGTGACAATTTGAGCTTTTTCTTCAACATTTCAGTTTTCTTGTCTGACTTCTTTAATTTATCTTTCAGGAGTGGGATTGTTGGAACCGATTCAGTGTCTTGAAGGAATACAGCTGGAACGTCCTGATGAATGTTTGGATATGTTTCATTGCAATTGATTTCCATTGTTGTTTCATTCGCATAGCAAGGCTGGACACTCGGTTGGTTTTGATCATTCTTGCTTGACAAAGGATCTTCTATTGATGGCAGATTAGATTGGCTTTGATCAAGCTTGCTTGGTAAAGACTCTTCCCTTATGGTAGCACTGGAAGAAGGATCTTCTATTGGTGGCATACCAAACTGGTGTTGATCAGGCTCACTTTGTAAGGACTCTTCTCTTCTGGCAAGACTTTAACTCTGCATTGATATTGATTGAAGTGCTGAAGTAAGATCTCTCTGTACACGAGTGTTTTTTGATCTTGTTTTACGTTCCTTTGTAACCTGAAGGTAAATTTTATTAACCACCATGGCCATGCATGGAAATGTAGTTGACATAAATAGTCAAAATGTCCTATGTATGAATAACTGAGTAACTGACTGAACTTAATAATAACATGCCTTTTTTAGATGATCTGGAAACATTTTAAACCTAGTTGGTACAGCATCCTGATTTATCCTGACCAAATTCCCAGTCCAATCGATGTAACTTTCTTTGAAGTGGTCAGAACATATAAGCGTCTGCTTTTTGGGTGACCACTTTTCTCGATGAATATTTTGTATCCACTGTTTTCGCCGTACTTTATCCTTAGGAAATCTATAAAGGATGTTTATCATGTAATGCAAGTCTAGTTTCAATCAGGGTTTTTTTTAAGAAAAATTTAGAACTGCACATTTTGTCATACTGTCCCAACATGCCAGGGCCTTTTTCAAGAAATGGTTAGTGGGGGGGGCATCAACGAAAAGGGACCTAACAAGAATGTGGTATATTGAGGGTGTGTGGATGTGGTTGGGGGTCTGGGGGTCCTCCCCAGAAAATTTTTATATTTTTGAGTTTCTGTGGCTTGATTTCCTGCATTTTCAGAGACATTTTTTGAAATATCCCATCTAAACAGACTGAGCTTTTGGTGTAAAAGCAATGCTTTGTTATGAGAATATCATAACTTTCTTCTGACCTATAAACTTAAGAACTTTGGACAAAAGGGACCTTCACTGGGAGTATAGTTTACTGGGGCTAACATTGGGGCTGGGGGGGCTTTGGCCCCCAGTATATTAATTAAAAAAGGCCCTGCGACATGTCATAGCATGAAATTCAACTCATGCAAATGGCACCATTTTTTTCTTATTAAACTTTCATTAACTGATTCTCATCCCTTCAAATAGAAACGATGCTGAAAATTGTCAACAAAAATTATATTGTTGAGTTTTTTATGAGAAATTCTGGTACTGCTTTTGTTATTGAAGCTATATGTATTCCATTTATTCCTTCGATTACTTTAGTTTTCTACAATAAATATCCATATCCTGAAAGTTCGTATTTTTTTCAACTGCACAAAATATTTTTTAGAGTTGCACAAATTGATTTAGCACTGCACATTTTGTGTAGAACTGCACGTTAAAAAAAAACCTGGTTTCAATCCATAAAATAGTATACTGTAAAAATAAATTGCTTACTGACGAAATGTCCTGGGAAGTTTTCTGTTGATTTTTGATTCTTCGCCACTTGACCCTTCACTATCACTTCTTACACTTTTTGCATCAGGACCGACTTTTTAACGTTTGGAACACCCGAAAACACAACACTGAGGACCTCTAACTTTTCCCATTGCTATGAAATTTGTTGAGTTTAATTCAATTTAATTACAATTGGCGCCAAAACGGAAAAACTATGCCACAGGTCTCCAAAAATGGTTTTTTAAATTGGACATGTTTTTTTGAATGATATTTACAGTAACCACTAAACTCAAAAGGCAAAAATTGAGAGTTTATCATGTTTTCAATTCCTGAGAGTACTTGCAAATTTAATCATTGTGCATTTGATATGAGTCAAAGAGTTAGAAAGCACTATTACACAAAGTCAAAAGTAATATTTTATTACAACAATAGAATTATTCAT
The DNA here is from genome assembly GCA_016169945.1 of Trachythela sp. YZ-2020. Taxonomy (NCBI): domain Eukaryota; kingdom Metazoa; phylum Cnidaria; class Anthozoa; order Malacalcyonacea; family Clavulariidae; genus Trachythela; species Trachythela sp. YZ-2020. The sequence continues at coordinate 4,680,965 of JADLSH010000350.1, forward strand.
ACAATAATGAATGTAACTATATATAAGATTATAAAATCTACTGTGCATCAAGCAGTTTATTTCATGGCCACTGCACGTAACTGCGACTGCGATCAGGCTTCAATTTTCGTCCGCCGACAGGGTGAGATGCGCTATCTAGTGTATATGAGATATCTATGGGTGGAGCCCATTGAGGCACCAACTATCAGTGATCCGATTGAAAAGAGCTTCAAGGTCTTGTTATAATTGAGTCTCACTACTATAATATTCATACATATTCATACATTTTTTTTAATGATAGTTATGCTATTTTAATATTAGAAGGTTATATGATGGCCTTAATAAAGCAAATGACTCACATGCCAGAGACTTTAGTGGTATGCCTGATCCCAATGGAACAGCTGTTGTGATGAAATTTATGAATATTCTAGATTTAGAGCAATATTTGTATTCTTTGTCAATGGAACTACATACCAATTTATTTGAAATTGTGCCTGTGCAATTAAATAAATGTATAGCTTCGAAAAGAAGAGCTAAATGTGTAAAAGATATAGAATATCAGAACAAGAGACGCTCAGTAGAAACTGAAAGCACTAAAAAATCTAGGCTTCATCTGTGCTGCATGAATTGCAAAATTTAATTCAGATTGAAGAAATGCTAATTGCTCGTGCTCGAATATCAGTATCACACATTTATATCTTTTATCTTTACTAACTTTTACTGCCAAAAAAAAATTTGAATCTTTATTACATAATATTCTAAGTTCTTCTTGATAGACAACCATGTCTACTGAAAAATCAAATGTAAACAATGCGATGAAAATATGCTCAAGTCAATTAATCTCAAGTCAAATTAATATTTCCGAGTGCAACATATGTCATAAATGTGAAACATGCTGTAAAGAATGTCTGAAATCATTTGATACTATTGATATGTCTGATTCGCCGATAACTTCGTCTCAGAAAAATGATATATTCCGTACTTGTTTCGAGTGTAATTTATAATTTCAATTCAATAACAAAAATAAAGAAAAACTAAACGAATTGAAGTTTAACCCATTCCGGACAAATAATGATGTGGCATTCAGCCAACATAACGCAAATATTGATAAATGTTTCAACATTAACGAAATAGACTGCAACTATTATTTACCAGCGGAGTTTTTAACTAAATCTAAAAAAAATTTCAATTCATCTAATATATTCTCTATAATGCACCTAAATATAAGTATAAGAAACAAATTTGACAGCTTTAAATATTTAACTGAATCACTAACCAAAAATATAAATATAATAGGCTTAGCTGAAACATGGCTAAGCAATAATGACTGTGAACAATATTATAGATTAGAAGGATATGACTTTGTAGGAATAAATAGGGAAAATAAAAAAGGAGGGGGAGTTGGAATATATATTAAAGAGCAATTAAAAATATATATTAAAGAGCAATTAATTGCTAGTTGACACAGCCTACTAGTTGACATTTGCCACTTGACACAGCCTACAACTCAGGCTCTTTACTTTCCAGCGCGCTACTGCGTGACGTAATTTCGCCATCGGTAAAACATTTCTCCAACCGTAAACACGCTTGTCCAATGGATCCGATTAATCCATTGGATCATCTGACATTTGCCACTTGTCCAGTGATATAGTCTTTACTTTCCAGCGAGCTACTCGCTGATGTAATTTTGCCATCAGTAACACATTTCTCCAACCATAAAGTAACACATTTCTCCAACCATGAACACACTTGTCTGATGGATTCAATCAATGCTTTCTATAAACTGTTCCCAAAATCGGACACTTGATTTACGCGTATATATACAGACCTCTCTCTTCCGCAGAGGCTTTTAAAGGAATATTAAAATTCATTGAATATATTTCGCTAAATAAATTTTGCAATTGTGCAAAAAGGTGCATGGCGTGAAGATAACTGCTGAGAATCGGTGCGCAGGCGAAGGAAAGGAGAGAGAGAAAAATATGCGAAACCTTGGGCCCGAGATTTGTCTTTTAGTTTTAATCTTGAATAATCTTTTAGTTTTATGTTTCAGTTTTTTAATATAACGACACTTCGGACCAAGATCAACTTGCCAACGTATATATTTTGATATTAGATTGTTCTAAAACGATGAAAAAGTCTCTTGACAAGTCTTGCTCCAGTCATGACCTATGGCTGGAACTGTCTACGATTTCGCTATGCGGATTTCGCTTGTTTGTATGCTGCGAAATCAATGTAATATTGATAGCTGGTTGAACTATGTATAACTATGTATAACTCTGTCTTCCACCGCGTTGGTATTATTACATTGCAGTTGCTTTATGATATACTTTGAGAATTTTGTAATGTTTTTAAAGTTGGTTGCAAAAGCCATTTCCAAAGTAGGGCTCAGGGATGTATATGGGCTTTAAATGCTATTTTAACAAAGAGCTCAACAGTATGAAACCCTAGGTGTTGTACATTGAAGTTATGTTAAAAAATAGTTTCTTTCAGAACATAATTTTTTTATATTTACATACACGATTTGCTTTCACAGGACTAGACAACTTTCATTCAACTAGACTACATAAATGCACTACTCTTCAATTACCTGAATATGTTTCCTTATAATGTAGCAAACTCCCAAACTTAACAACCAGTTGTCATTGAAATTATGGACTCCATCTTGATGCCCTTGATACCGATATGGCATTTGACATTCAGTACAAAATTTTACATGCAGAGATATATCTAAATGAAAATATGTACATATATCATATCATCAATATATTTCACATAAATTTTTATTATCTAATCCCTGTATGTAATTGCAAAACCCAGTAGAAATTAATTCTAACAGTTATCAAAAGACTTGAGGCAAGTCTAACAATTAACCAAATATGGATTGAAATAGGCATGCAGTAAAGGTAAAGTTGGACAATAAACAACTTTCCAAAAGCAAGCAGACATAAATAGAAAGATAACAAATTTACAAGCACTGCAGCTTGTGTGTATGGGGTGCCAAAGCGGACAAAGTTGAAAGTTCTATTCCAAACTCAAAATATTTATTGCAAACTTAAAATTTCAATGGGTATGAATCATAAAAAGCTTTCTAAACTTAAAATATGCATTTGACATACCCAATTTGCATGCTAAAATTCAATTTCATTCTAAACTCAAAATTCATTCTAATTATGATCCTTTGCAAGCTTGCGTGAGTCACATGGTATATCCTTATTCTGTGGTTTGGTGATGATGCAGAGTGATGACCACATGGGCAACATTGTGGACAGAAGTGCGCTTGGAAATGTATTACAAAGAATCTCGAGAGTTGGAAAGGATGGCAAAGAACCAAACTCAGTCAAATACAGGACAGGCAGACCCTTACAAAAATATTCTATAGAATCCTATAGAATATGCTATAGAATATTCCATATCCTATAGAATTTCAAAATCCTATAGAATATTCTATTGTACAATGCATATCCCATAGAATATCATATAGAATATTTTATTCTACACTGCATATCCTATAAAATATCCTATACAGGGTGAGTCAGAAAGTTGACATAAGTTGCCTAAATATCTCCCTTTGGGAGTTAAAATGCATTTTGATTGTGCAAGAAATTTGCATAGAACCTTTTATTAATCACTCGTTTCACAATTTACTTGTTCACAACACGCAAAATGGTTCAACTGACCACAGAACAACAAGTATTTGTAGTAACACATTTCACCCGCACACAAAATGTAAGAGAAGTGCAAGACGCATTCATATTAAGGTTTCCCGAACGTGATCCTCCCTCGCAGAACACAATTTTGAATAACGTGAGGAAATACGAAAACAAGCCTTAACCGAAACAAGGGCATTTCAGGCAGGAGACGAAGAGCGAGAAGTGAAGAAAACATAGCCGCAATATGAGAGTTGCTAGAGCAAAATCCGCATGCGAGTTCTCGTCGGAATCCAATGGCAGTCTCGCAAGCAACATTTAATAGAATAACAAGACTGGAGTTGTGTTGGCACCCTTACCGCATTTCTGTCCTCCATGAGCTATTGGAAAACGACTGGCCACGTCACCTGCGCTTTTTGCAGTGGTTTAACTAACGCTGCCAACACGAAAACTTTTTGAACCGATTCATCATTGGTGACGAAGCTGCATTTCAAATGAACAGATAAGTCAACACGCACAATGTACGCGAGTACGCACCAAGAGGACATCCTCCAGCATTTAACTTTGACCGACCGACACAGCATGCAAAACTTACTGTCTGGGCAGGAGTTTGTGGTAATGGTTTAATATTGGGACCCTATTTTTTTTATAGAAATGTGAATGGCCGCGCGTATCTTCGTATGCTGAATGATTTTGCCATCCCACAACTGGCAAATCATTTCAACAACATGTACTGGGAGGGAAAGTTTCGGGGCCCTTGGTGGGTGCAAGATGGAGCTCCTGCACATGGCCTTTTGGAGGTCAGGGATCGCCTAAACGAAACGTTCAGCGAGAATCGTGTCGTGGGTTTAGATCACAATGTGCAGTGGCCAGCTCGCTCGCCAGACCTCACACCCTGCGATTTTTTTATGTGGGCTATATCAAGGATAAAGTGTTCTCAAGACCACCCGAAAATATCCAGCAGCTGCGGCAGAGGATAAAAATAGAGGTGAAAAATATTGTGGCAATAAACAAAAGAAGATTGAGAGTCATTCATTTAATATTAGCAATAACCATTTTTTGAGTACAGGTAATTCAGATCAATTATATAACAAAACAACATGAATATTATAATGAGAAAATGTATTCATTAAGTTTACAAGTGATTCTGATATATACATACAAGTATATCAGGTTATGATTTTTAAGTATGATTTTTTTACAATTTGCAGTATATGACATGTAGTCTAGGACCTGTATAGGAGTTTGTATGCATTTCATTTAGCACAGGCAATCTCAACTGCTTTAGGGTAAAATGGCGGTCAACATGGCATATGTGCAAAAACCTGAATCCGGGACGAAAGTACTGAAAATGACCCCGCCCTGACTTCCGAAAAGCAGAAGCGACAGCCTTTCTGAAGTGCTTATAGTGTTTAGAAGGGTTGCTTTTAGGGGTGTTATTGGAAGGAAAAATTTGTCTAAGTATAATATTTTACAAGGAAATGACCATGCACCACCCCAGGTCAACTGCTAATTATCCATGAAATAACTAATATACCTGGCAGAGATTAAATTTTCTTATTTCCTAACAATTTTTATCATGGGATGAAAAACTATGCTTAATTTAATAATTGTAGATTTCATAAGGATTGACATTGTTTTGTTTAAATATAATACATTTTATTTCACTTTCCCCCCACCAAAACACGATTTCAGCCATATTTTGCCGTCTTGTTTATCTACTTGACAGGGGGGGGGGCAAATATTTTCACGAAACGCTGGTTTGCCACCACAGAATCCAGTAAATATATTATATTTATTGTATTTTTATGATTTATGAAAAAAAAAAAAATATTTGCATATTTTCTATTGTTTTTATCATAAATCATAAAAATACAATAAATATAATATATTTACTGGGTTCTGTGGTGGCGAATCAGCATTTCGTGAAAATATTTGCCCCCCCTTGTCAAGTAGCCACGAGGAGTTTTCGCGAAGATTGCGCGTGACTTTCAAATTATTTTTAAACTTGTGTCTTTGATTCTGATCCTAAATTTGTTATGGGAGGTTTTTTCCTTTCAAGTGGGACTATCTACTCTAGTTTTTCGATTGGGACTATTCTACAATGAAGTACTCTTGGATACTGTAATCTAAATACATATGAAGACGAAGAAGTGGCATTTATCGGGAAGACAAGCGGTGAGGCATTGCAATGGCCGCTACTTATAAAATACACTGCACTGCTTAAAAACTTGACGAAACTTGGTTGAAATCTTCTTTAGCCATCTATCATTATGTAAAAGTACAACAATTGGATGATACTCGGTGATAAAAAGCAAACAAGACGGCAAAATATGGCTGAAATCGTGTTTTGGTGGGGGGTAAGTGAAATAAAATGTATTATACTTAAACAAAACAATGTCAATCCTAATATGAAATCTACAATAATTATATTAAATTAAGCATAGTTTTTCATCCCATGATAAAAATTGTTAGGAAATAAGAAAATTTAATCTCTGCCAGGTATATTAGTTATTTCATGGATAATTAGCAGTTGACCTGGGGTGGTGCAGGACTTTCGTCCCGGATTCAGGTTTTCGCACATATGCCATGTTGACCGCCATGGTCATTTTACCCTAAAACAGTTGAGATTGCCTGTGCTAAATGAAACGCATACAAACTCCTATACAGGTCCTAGACTAATGATCACATGGGACATTGCTCTATATAGCAAACTTCAGCATGACATTATATGCACAAAAACGGTTTCTGAGCTTACATTTGCTAAATACGTACAGTATATGCATAAAAGAGTATACAAAGTGTGGTCTTCGCTTATATTTCATTTATATAAGCTAGTATATACTGTGTGTATTGCAATGATAAGTAATTTTCTTCAACTTGTACAATAAATTTACTGGGAACATTAAAATCTACATCCCCTGAATAACATTCTCTCACTACTGTAGCTTAAATAGGTTTAGGAAATTATATCTTACTGTTTCACAGGTTTCACCATAACTACACTATGCATTAAACATTGACAATACTTTGAAATAGCTGGATCACAATTACAAGATATTGTAAATTAAAGAAACTTGGATGATTAAAAGATACACTGTAATTTGTGTCTAAATAAATGTCTCCGATTGATAAGAATGCATTGGTTTTACAATTATTATGATTGCATGATGGCTTAATAATTAATAAGCTCAGGTAGATTAATGCCTGGCTCCCTCGCAAATAAACCAGAAATACATTAAATTAAATAAAAAATTCGGATTAGTCAGTATGAATGTGGTTGAAGTTGCTATGGGTAGACTATTGTATTCTGCTCTTTATTAATGTGTCCGTTGCCATGGCAACGGTCACGTGACCAATTTAATGCCTTCAAACCATGTTGCCAAAACAAGGCCACTGATGGGCGCGGATATTCATTCAGACGAGCTGATATTTACACATGCAGGTTCTATGATACACGTAGATAATGGCTACAATCAGCCCCTGCTTCCCTAGAATTCACAATTTTAAATATTTACGATATTATAACACTGACATGGTACTTTCGTATAAATTACCCGAGATTACTCTAAAACAAAGGTAGTTAGGAGCAGGGGCTGATTTGTGTCACAAACCCCACGGTTTTTACTAAACAAATCCGTTGTTAATGTATCAAATTGGCTAGAAATCGCACCCATCAAAGCAAACATGTTTTTTCCATTCGATCACTTTGGCATCGCCACCATTATTATGAGCCTGCATGTAACCTTAGCGGATATTCACGTAAACATACGAAATTAACATTCCAATGTTGTAATATGACACGCAGACGCAGCTATTGTAACATTCGAAGCAGCCGTAGCTGGTAAATGTTGATTTCACAAACATATTTTGGCCAAGAATATGGATAGTGTTAGATTTACTTGTCGCCATATGTATGTTATATGTATTGATGGTGTTGATCGAGCATGCATAATGCAAAGAAACTGTGAGAATCTATTGCATAATGACCGAGATAATGACATGCTATTTTTACATCGGAAGAAATGTAAAAGAAGGATTGAAGGAATGCACTATAATAAATAATAAAATACATTAATTTAACTTTTTTGCCATTTTTAAATGTATTTTCAGACATTATGTTTATTATATTTACATCGATTTTATCACATGAGTGTATTATTAATATAATGCTACATGTTTGCGTTATCTGCTGTTTGACAAAGCCACTTGAGTACTTGACAGTAATCCGCATAGTTCCAATTATTCTTAATGTAATATCAACCCTCAGATATTGGCGTAAACATCTTCTAAATACCACCTTTGAGCGGTAGTTCATAATTTACAGCTGTTTATTTGTGATATTTAGACCGTGTAGACTGGTCTTGTATAAATACATGATGTGTATATTGTATTCAAATCACCACACTCAGTAGGAAGCCATTTTGAAACTAAATATTTGTGCCGGCCCACAAATGCCTGCAAAAACGTGTGGATCGCGCGTGGCGCCTGTGAGGTCGATACGGCGAGGGAGCCAGGCATTAATCTACCTGAGAGACCTAATGTTTAAAATAAAGCTTGAAAAATAAAAATAAAATGTCTATGTTGAATTCATGTACGGTGGGTTGTGTGTCATTTGGATCTAGTGCGACTTATACTGGAATATAACTGATGATTGTACAGGAACCTATCTAAGGTTATCATTCAATTTACCACATTGATTTTTGACTGTTATATTTAAGAGATCTTGCAAAGCAACTCTCCTATGTGCATCCAAAGTGTCCAATTTCCCAGAGACTAATGGAGTTAATCCACTGCAATCATTATTGTGCTTAAACTAGCTAACATTCTCTGCTAACTTAAGAAGTACCTCTTTCACTGATGGTGGAACACGTTGTGTCCCATTAAACATATTTGTAAGCACATGATTGTGCGATTCCAAGGTGAATGCAGAAGTAGCCCACAGTGGACTGTTTCAATTAAAAACTTTATTAGGCAAACCTCAGAAAGATCAATTGCACTACTACTAGAGATTGAATACGTCACCTAAAAGTGTATAAATCCCATAGACAAAAAGAAGGAAGTGATTTACATAACGGCGATTTTTCTTCGTCTCCCAGAAGACTGCATGGACTTCCATGTATTTCACTTGAATGACTATATAATTACGCTCATTAATTAACTACAGTATGTACAGTAAGTAGTACAGTAGCTAATCACCATAAATTCGATATGGCAATGGACAAAAGTATGTTTTGTCACCTGAGCTTACACAAATGCACTTCCGTTCAATTTGAGAAGGATATATTGCAATGACAGAATCAGTATCTTCAACTTGCACAAGAAACGTACTGCTGACACTAAAATCTGCATCCCTGAATAGCATCCTCTCACTAGTTTTCATAGGTTTCACAATAACTACACTATGCATTAAGCATTGACAATACTGTGAGATATCCAGAGTACAATTACAAGTGAGCTTGATATTTAGGAGACCTAAAATCACTCCATATTTCAAAACTGGGTGATTAACAGACACACTGTGATTTGTGTGCCGTTTGGATCTGGTGTAGCTTACACTAGAATATAACTGGTGGTGGTAGATAAACCTTTCGTGATTACTCACAGTTATATCTAAGAGACGTTCAAGGGCAATTATCCTATGCGCATCTAAAGTAGTAGATTTTTCAGAACCTAATGGAGTTAAACCATCATGAACATTCTGATGCCTAAACCTAATGTCATCAGTCTGCTTAGAAAGTACTTCCTTCACAGAGGCACAAGAGTCACCATCAACACAATTCCTAGTCAAGGATGCAACCTTGGCTTTGAGCAAAAATGTATCCGTTATTTGCTGTCCCATTAAACATGTTTATAAGCACATGATTGTGCGATTCAAAGGTGAATGCAGAAGTAGCCCACAGTGGACCTCAGTCCTTGACACAATGTGCCAGGTGAGTCAAACAGTGAACATTATATTTGCAATTTGACAGACTCCTCCATTCTAATTACAAACTTTGTTAGGCAAACCTCAGAAAGATCAATTTCACTACTAGAGATTGAGTCATCTAAAAGTATATAAATCCTGTAGACAAAGAGAAATAAATGATGTAGATAACGGCAAGGAAGAATTCCTTGAAGAAAAGATGAAGCTCTCCATTCAGATGCTTTCCAATAGCACCTCTCAGAAAGACTACGGGAACTTCTATGTATCTCACTTGGAGGGCTAATTTGCTGCAGGCGCTCATTAATGAACTTCACCTTCCTGCCAATATAGAAGTCTTCCCCATGGTGCTTTGTATCTACCCATAGAACCGTCATTTGCTTCATGACCCCTTGACAAACAGAATGCATATAATCCATAACTGTGCCTCTGACAGGATCAAAAGAAGGTAATAAATCAGCTACTGTCATTCCCTTTACTCCTTTAATAGGGTTGGCCTGTGAAGCAAGTAATGCATATTCTGCTTGATTTCTAGCTGAGCGCATAACAACTGGTCTTCTGTGAGGTAATAACGAGTAGATGGACCATTGTTATTTGCTACAGCTACTCCTGGAAACTCACACCAATCGCACCCATGCTCACGGTTAAATTGCTTAACATTTTCGAACCATAGCCCTAGCTGGTGCATCAGCAGACAAAAGTGGGGAATATATTCTTCTTGGTCTTACCTCCCTGCCAAAAACAAAGCCATCTCTTTCCAACCTGCTACACTCATCAAAAATGGTTTCAAGAAAACATTCATATTTGGTTTCTTGCCAAACCATAGGCCAAGTAGTAAGATATTCTTGGCAAGTAGATGTGGGAGAAGCTCATTCACAAAAGCTTGTAATGGCCATATGGAAAAGTTTGAAGAGTTAACACAGGAATACCATCTGTATTCCATGTCAATGACATGTCATTTGAATTGAGACCCTGTTTAGTTATGAGTTGTTTGTATAAAGCAGATGTTGTCACGTCAGTTACAGTTCTAGAATTAATGATAACTTCTAAATTTCTATTGGTTAAATGTGGATATAGTTTGGCATTTGAGAGTAATGTTCTAATCTGTTGCTGGAGAGGAATGTAAATAAAATATAGCCTGCGTGGCCGGCCCTCGTTGGAGGGGAAAAGAAGAACAGGGAAAGAGGGCCTGCAAGAAAACCCAGCTTTCATGACTAAACGCCCTAATAAAGGCTCATTAAAATTGACCAATACAAATGCAGCTGGACTATAGGGGAAACCCCAAACTGAAGGAAATGTATTCGCTTGTGCATAAACATGTCAATCAAGACAAAGAAATGTAATAATATATTCCTGTGTGCGTAAACATGTCAATTAATTCTTGGTGTTGACCAATCAAATTCTAATAATTCTAATACGTTCAAAAATTGAACGGTGTTTAGTCATGAAAGCTGGGTTTTCTTGCAGGCCCTCTTTCCCTGTTCTTCTTTTCCCCTCCAACAAGGGCCGGCCACGCAGGCTAAGAATTGTAAAGAATAAAAATAATATCAGTTGCACAGGGTCTCAACAGTGAAAATGTGCATGACATGTACAGTATGTGCAAGCTGTCTGTATGATTGTCTTTCAATTATTTTGGACAGCCACTTTAAAAAGGTATCTTTTGGACAACTGGTTATTAAGTTCAGTATTGGTAGCATAGAGAAGGGTAGTAAGATAAGGCCACTTAAAAAATTATTTAGAAACTTTGAAACTTTATTAAAGGATAACACAGATTACTGGTAAACCAGTATTTACATTGCGGTCCAAAAATATAAATATCTAATAATAATTACAATAATAATAATTATAAATATAATAATAATATTAATAAATATAATAATTACAATATCTACATATTTCAATTAGAATGTCTGTGACCTGAAAATGATCACAACTTTCATTTACTAAAAGTATTTTATTAACTAAATGTTTTTTAAATTTACCCAACACACTAATATTCATACCATCCACATTAAGTTCATTCCAGAGACGAGCAGCACTAGCATGAAAACAACATAGTCCAGATCTTGTACGGCATTTCGGTACAACTAATTTCATATTAGAAGATGCTCTAGTACGATATTCATGCCGGTTCTTAACATAACTTACATAGTTATCAAAATACTGTGGACACATTTTATTGATTATTCATTTATTCTATACATCATGCACAACTTACGTACACGAATAGTGTCATCTATAGGAATCCACTTTAATGTATTAAATAATGTTACTGAGTTATCAGATGGATTCGCATCAATAATGAAGCGGGCACAAGGCTTGTTTGAGCAATTGCCCCAAACTGTACAACAACATTCCAGTGTTGATTTAATCAATGCATTATACAGCATCTTTCCACCAGAAATAGACAGATAACCTTTTGCTCACTTCAATAGGAAAAATCGCAAGTTCAGTTTTTTCATTAAACAGTCAACTTGATCATTCCAACTAAGATATTTATTTAATTTTACACCCAAGAGTTTTTCGTTCTTAACTTCTTCAATAGGAGTTCCGTTTAGGTTAAGTTCCAATGAAGATATATTTGTGTGCCGCAACTTCTGGTGGGTATGGATGAGCAAATGTTTAGTTTTCTTAATATTAGGTTTCATATGATTTTGTTCAAACCAGGCATTTGCACAGTCAAGGCTACTCTGGAGATCATTTTGAATTTTAATACAGTCACCATTAGATTTCCAGAGTGTTGTATCATCGGCATAGACATCAACATTTGCTTCAGGTATGTTTAAGGGTAAGTCATTCATATAGAGGGAGAACAAAATGGGGCCAAGTATTGATCCCTGAGGGACACTACAAGAGTGATTTTTTTTGAGAGTGTTCCGACAAGTATAATTTAAACCATTTCATAGAAGCAGTACTAGCTTGGTAGACTGATATTTTGGACAACAGGATATCATGATCTACGAGATCAAACGCGTTGCTAAGATCAAGTAAACTGAAAGCAACCGCTAAACAAATTGCACCATCACTGACTTGCTTGTTTAACAAATCCCTCCAACTTGGTATTGTATCAGATGAGTGGAAACTAGCCAATGTTGTTCCAGTTTTCAAAAAAGGTGAAAAAGATCGGGTAGAGAACTACAGACCTATCTCCCTTCTGTGTATAGTATAAAAACTATTGGAACGATGCATACTAAACCACATCAGAGTCCATTTGGAAGAGATTGTTAATCACTGTCAGCATGGTTTTACTCCTGGGAAGTCCTGCACAACTCAACTTATCCAAGTAATAGATTTAATCGGTAAACTTCTAGATCAGGGAGAACATATTGACGTAGTTTATCTTGATATGTCTAAAGCCTTCGATAAGGTGTGCCATAAGAAAATGATGGTCTGCTTTCTTGGTTCAAGTCTTATCTACATCATCGTCGACAACAAGTCAGTGTTAGGATCAATATCTCGGTCAACCACGGTGAAGTCTGGAGTACCGCAAGGTGCTATCCTTGGCCCAATCCTTTTCTTACTGTACGTCAATGATTTACCCGACACAGTATCCTCGTCTACAATTGCAACATTTGCTGATGACATCAAATTGTTCAAGTGCATATCGAGTGAAGACGACAACAATCTTTTGCAAAAAGATCTCAAGAATTTAAACGACTGGTCCTCGTCTTCTGAACTCATGTTTAATCCTAATAAATGTAAAAAGTACAGTCCATCTCGCGTAAAAGAAAGCCAATTATGACCTTGTATTCCATTGGAAATATGCAGCTTGAACACTGTAAATTATGTTGTCGCAAGTTGTCGCAAGAGCACTTTGAGTACGATCTCCTTTGCAAAATATTTACCCCCTGGCAATGAAATTAACACCATTGGAATCCTTACAAAATAAGCTTTTTAACAGTGGGCTATTTTGCCGACTAAACATTACAGAATCAAAAATACTAAAAGTTTAGTCCCAAACATACCTCCAGTCATACTTCAGTTCAACTCAAACAATCTTTAATATCTTTTAATATCTTTAATATCTTGAAAGACCTCTAATGGTCGAAATTTAGCTTTTTATCTGTTTCTTTCGGTTGTAAAACGTGCCTTCGCTACGGCTTTTAGAAATATTTATTTTGAATTTTTTTTTATCGGGAATTTTCCAACATGCACGCGCTTGTCGTAGTTTGACTATATATGGTTTGCCCACGCGCTTCAGTCCCGACAAAAAGATCTTATATAGGGTATTGTACCCTGGGGAATTCATTCCGGCCACTTAAAAACCATAGCAACAGTCTTTGTTTGTGTTTGGGCCTTTTCCGGTTGTTTTTGTCTGAAATTCCGGTTTGACCCGTACGCTACATTTCAAATGTCGCCGTAACTTTGTCAATTGTTATTGTGTTTCTTTGCAAGTTGGTCAGTATGTACTGTTTTTAAAGCTCTATAAAACGGTGTATTAGCGAAGATCACACGGATTTTAAAACAGAAGTTATAATCGACCAAAGGTACTGAATATATAATTAGTTTACGATGATAATAAATATCAGATTACAAAGGTGTTAAAACTCACGGAGATCTGTAAAACAATGTATTTAGCGATTTGTTTGGATTTAGTCAAGAACAGGTGTGTTTGCTGAATCGATTGGTGGTATTTTCGTCCGTTTTGGGTGAGGGGCGCCAAAGATACAAGCGCTCAAAATCATCATCCGTTGGCGGTTGATATTCGACGCTACCGTTTAGAAAGAGTTAACAGTGGGCTATTTTGCCGACTAAACATTACAGAATCAAAAATACTAAAAGTTTAATCCCAAACATACCTCCAGTCATACTTCAGTCGTACTTTAATATCTTGAAAGACTTCTAATGGTCGAAATTTAGCTTTTTATCTGGTTCTTTTGGCTGTAAAACGTGCCTTCGATACGGCTTTTAGAAATATTTATTTTGAATTTTTTTTTTATTTATCGGGAATTTTCCAGCATGCATGCGCTTGCCGTAGTTTGACTATATATGGTTTGCCCACACGCTTCAGTCCTGACAAAAAGATCTTATTCCCCTGGGGAATTCATTCCGGCCACTTTTCCGGTTGTTTTTGTCTGAAATTCCGGTTTGACCCGTACGCTACATTTCAAATTTCGCCGTAACTTTGTCAATTTTTATTGTGTTTCTTTGCAAGTTGGTCAGTATGTACTGTTTTTACAAATTGAACATTAATTGCACACCTGTGCACATCATTAGGGGCACTGCTGTACTTCTATTAAAACTAGAACAAATTCGCGAGGCATATCACTTTGTAAGCGAGTGATTGAACTGATAAATTTTGACTTCTAAATTTTTAACATATTTTGTAGGATTTTGAAGTTCTATGATCTTTATAAAAGTTTTGAGGATTGTTGAGATTTTGATATTTTAACTTAAAGTTAGATTAAGATGAGATTTTTGAAGTGATACACCTCGCGAAGAAGTATATTTATTGTTATATATATAATGTGTTTGTTATTATAAAATTTGGCATGTATATGGGATCCACAGTAATTGGCTATGGCTGTTGTGGCGATCCTGCCTTGTATATTTTATCAAGGTAAAGTTAAATAAATAAATAAATCACTCCAACCAGGTTACTTCTATCCATGGCTTTAAGCCAATTGTCCGTCAAATTGAGTAAAGCAGTCTCGCATGAGTGATGTGGTCGGTATGCAGACTGGTAGCGATAAAGGAGTCCATGAAAATTAAGGTATTCAAGTTGGTTTTCCTATTTTCATAAGGTAGTCAAGTTGGTTTTCCAATGGTTTTCCTATTTTCGTACAACTATTGAAAAGCATATTCCACTTAAAACTGTTACCATAAGACCGAGAGATAAGCCTTGGATGAATGGTGAGGTTCGTCGGGTAATACGCAAGAGTAACCGTTTGCTCCGTTTTCATAATAATAGACCACATGAATTTTCATGGGAAAATTACCGTAGGCAAAGAAATCTAACAACACAATTGATTAGATCTGCTAAACAAAGGTAGTATGATAAAGTCAATAAAGACTTAGGTACTCCAATGATAAGTGCTAAGAAATGGTGGTCTATTTCAAAAAATCTTTGCGGCATGAAAAATAGTTCAAGAATACCAACAATATTAGAAAATGGTGTCTAAATAAATAACCCAAAGGAGAAGGCCTGTATTTTTAATTCTTATTTTGCTGCTCAAACTCAATTGCCGGTTGTCAATTCTGCTGCTTCACTTGAGATACCATTATTCCAATCTGTCACGTTCCTTGCTAATGTCTATGCTAATGAAGATGAAGTTTTGACTTTAATGCGAAACGTTGACATTTCTAAAGCATGTGGTTTTGACGGTATCGGAAATAGAATAATTAAATCTTGTTGTGAGGGAGTATATTCCTTTTTCACAAAATTCGTCAATTTACCTTCGCTTTAGGACAGTATCCTACTGTGTGGAGAATGGCTAAGGTAGTCCCAATATTTAAAAAGGGCGAACCTCAACTGAAAATTAATTATAGACCAGTGTCGCTTCTGCCGTGTTTGTCTGAAATATGTGAAAGAGTCGTTTTTATTAGACTTTACAATTTTTTATTAGAAATAAACTTTCTATACAAGTTCCAATCAGGATTTCGACCACGTGATTCAACAGTCAATCAACAGTTATATATTGTGCACCAGATTTATTGCGCATTTGAAGCCGGCAAAGAAGTAAGAGTCGTTTTTTTTATATAAGTAAGGCGTTTGACAAAGTTTGGCATACAGGATTACTAAAAAAACTCAAAGCAGTCGGAGTTTGCAATCCTCTTTTACAATGGTTTGAAAGCTATTTAGAAAATAGAATGCAACGCGTAGTTGTAGAAGGGCAGTCATCTGAGTGGGAAAAGGTTGGTTCTGGGGTTCCGCAAGGGTCGGTGTTGGGGCCGCTTTTGTTTTTAATTTATATAAATGATTTGATTGATGATCTAGAATCCTGTCCTTTCATCTTTGCTGATGATACAACCCTCTTTGAAGTTGTCGATAATCCAACAGATTCTGGACAACTTTTAAATGATGATTTAACAAAGATTTCAATGTGGTCTGATAGGTGGTTAGTGACAATGAACCCCGCAAAAACCCGATCTATGACTTTTTCGAATAAGAGAGAAAGACAAAATCATCCGGTGCTGTCAATGGGAGGGTCTGATATCAAAGAAGTTGATATTTATACCCACCTTGGTCTTACTCTTCAAAATAATATGTCATGGAATAGTCACATATTTTCAATATATGAAAAGGCCTCCAAACGATTAAATTTGTTAAAGTTATTAAGGTTTAAAATTGATAGGTCAACTCTTGCATGTTTGTATAAGAGCCTGATACGTCCAATTATGGAGTATGGGGATCTTATATGGGATAATTGTACTGCTGGAAACAGCGAGTTACTTGAAAGTGTCCAATAATATAATTTTAATATTTATATTGCGCAAATTAACATGCCATAGTATATGATCAAATGCGCATAATCAATATGAGTCAGCCAAAGTCGTTACTGGGGCTATAGCAGGTATTAGTTCAAGAAACCTTAGGGATGAACTTGCTTGGGAAGAGTTGAGCATCAGAAGAAAAATTCACAAATTGTCTCATTTCTATAAGATAGTTAATAAACATACTGCTTCATATTTAGTAGATCTTTTGCCAAAATTGGTAAACGAACGATCTTATATTCCTTTACGAACTGCTCAAAATATCACGGAGTATAGATGTAGAACTGAGAGATTTAAAAAGTCTTTCTTTCCATCAGCAATTTCCTTATGGAACTCCATTGATCTTGCTGTTAGAAACTTCCAATGTCAATTTTAAAGCTAAAATAACTAAACTTTATCACTCACTTCATTATGATAAATGGCTTAATTTTTCACTTTCGAGAAAAGCTTCTGTTTTTCATACAAGACTAAGATTAGGATACTGTGCTTTAATTGTTATATCTTATATAGCATAAATTGTTGTAATTCTCCATTATGTGTGTGTGGTTTAGGAAATGAAACTGTAAAACATTATTTGTTATTATGTCCCCGTTTTGCTGCTCAACGCACAGATCTTCTTACCTCTGCTGCACAAGTTTGTGGTCAAGAATGGCTAGTGGGTAGCGACAATATGAAAGTTAAATTAATGTTAAAAGGATCTACTCAAATGAGTTATAAAGAAAACTGTCTGCTATTTGGCATTGTCCAACGTTACATTGTGGATACTTGTCGATTCTCCTAGTCTGATTCTTCAACTGTCTTTGTGATTATACTGTACCTGTCATTTGTCTCCTATTCTGTCTTTTTGTAATTTATATACTTGTAAATAATTTATTTAAAAAAAATTGTAATTTCATGTGAGCCTCCCCGATAAGCCTACGGCTTTTGAGGTCAACATTTAAATAAAGTTTATATAAAAAAAATAAATTATAAGAAGTAGCAACGTGACATTCTAAAGGTTTGGATATAATAGAAAGAACAGAGATCGGTCTATAATTGTTTCTTTCATGTACAGTTTTTTTCTTGTAAATTGGGCATAATTTTGCTTGCTTAAACTTTACTGGAAAATTTCCAGTTATGATACTTGCATTATAAATATGTGTTAGACTTGGCACAATTGCTGGCAATGCCATCTTTAAAACCTTAATGCCAATTGCATCAATACCTGTAGCCTTATTTGAAGCAATTTTCCCAAAGTCCTGTTTGACTTGGTTTCTACTGATTTCTGGTATAGAAAATTGCGTCGACACATCAATACGATAATTAACGAAGTTTTGCAGGTGCTGATTAATCAGATTTTGTGCATTCTCGTCAAAACATGAGGTGGGAATTGTGGACGCTTGTGATTCCAATAAAATATTTGTTAAACGCATTGCTATGGCCACAGGATCAGATATTTGATGGCTGTCAACTTCTATAAAAGAGGGCATTGATGAAGCGGGCTTGGCCGGTCTATATTCTTTAGTTTGCGGTAGGAAATAGTTTCATGATGGGATTTAGGGATATTTTTACCACAAAATTTATGGACAAACAATACAGGGTAGTGATCACTAAGGCCATATACCGGCACAAAAGATTCCACAATTCGATCTTTATGAGTAACATACACATGATCTATCAATGTAGATGTAAATGCCATTGTCATGAAAAACAGACAGTTTCCTGGTTGGATGGCCTGGTGTTAATAAATCAACATTGAAATCTCCCACAACAATAATTTCATTGTATTTACCAGATGCAATATCTAATAGCTTACCAAGCACGTTGTAAAATTTGGCATCGGCGTTAGGTGGCCGATAAATAGATATAAACAGAAATTTGGGGCCTGATTGATGTTGTTTAATTTCCAGACAAACATATTCAAAGTCAATACCTGAGTCTGAATGATTGACACGGCGACAATGAAGTGAGTTCTGAGCATAAACTGCTACACCACTCAATTCAAATATCTGCTCTCTTCTCTTCTTTCACTGTTTGGTTTATTTCACCTCAATCAATAGTGTTTACTGTTTATAGCGATTTTTTCTCCTTCAAAATGAAGTGTGCATTGTTTGAATTTGTCAATGAAAAGTCTTTTGAGATTGGCAAAACACGCTGGATTCGTCGTGAAGATGCAACTACATTCGAAAATAAATGTTGGCTGGAACAGAGAAAAATAAGTTATGGTGGCATGGCCACATGAATTTGCGAAAGTGTCAAAGAAAATCTTGAAGGGATCCATTTATCCAATGTTGGTTCCAACTACGACCTGTGTGGTGAAAGTGATAATATTCAGTGGTAAGTGTTTGCTGATTTTTCTTATATTAATAAGTGAGTTTGATCTCTTCGATCATGAAAATGAAATACCGAAATTTTATTCTAAGTCTAGTCTCTAGAAGAAACGTGTGGCCTGTGGCCACGGATTGCTTAGATCAGGGGCGGATCTAGGAATTTTCGGACGTTAGTCACTACCCCAGGGGGAGCATATTTTTTTCAGTGGGAAGGGGGGCATTGTTTTTAGCTAGGCAATAAAATGACTGTTTCGTCCCATATCATGGCTCATCAGCATGCCTAGGAAACACAAATTGCCATATCATGCTTCTAGATATCGTATTACAAACAGTGTAACACCAAACCATGCGGTCAAAGACTCAATATTTCGACATAACAATTTGTGTTAATACTCTTGTGTGGTATTAATATTTGGTTCGGTCGATAAAAATACATCCGCAATACCTTGGCTGATACAAATATTACAATAAATACCAATATAATGACTATATAATAATATAAATGACCTTTTGACCAACCGCAAATATATGCTAATTCAGCCAAGCAACTTTTACCAGCATAAAAT
Organism: Trachythela sp. YZ-2020; assembly: GCA_016169945.1. Classification (NCBI taxonomy): domain Eukaryota; kingdom Metazoa; phylum Cnidaria; class Anthozoa; order Malacalcyonacea; family Clavulariidae; genus Trachythela; species Trachythela sp. YZ-2020. The sequence goes on from JADLSH010000350.1 coordinate 4,700,823, forward strand.
AGACACACTTTGAACTTAGTAATACTCAGTAATAGTACTCAGTAATAGTATTAGTATCAGACTATAAACTAATATAAATAGAATCTCTTTTAATACCTTATCGCTTGTACACTTCTTATTTTGTTGACGAGCAACTCTGGGTATGAACATTTCTGTGCCAAAATCTCTCGACAGACTGATATCGGTGTCATTGATAGCATCTAAAAGCTCTTGGACAGATCTTGTATCCACAGCGTGCACTACACTCGATACTCAAACCAATTTGAACCTTTGCGGTCAAGTAGCAATTAGATAGCCTTTATGTAATGTGATTTACATCTTGTAAATTACAAACTGCCATTGTAACCTCCGCTTATTGTATATGCATTCTTTCTCCGAAGCTTCGTTTTCTGGGCATTTGACAAGCATTAAAGATATCACAGTTTTGGGATAATTTGGCTAGGAGTAACAATCCTCCTAGCCGATTTATTTAAGTAAACAAAACAATATTAATACATATATGTTTGAAAATAGTAATGTTTTGGATAACTTGGCTAGGAGTAACAATCCTCCTAGCCTATTCATTTAAGTAAAACAAATCAATAATTATGAATACATATGTTTGAAAATACTAATGTTTCGTGCCAAGAAAAGGGTGGAGGTAAACAACGCCAAATCATCGAGGCGAAACCGAGATGAACCCCACCCCAAGGAGAATGAATGCATGTACTAATTTATAATGATAAAACTGACGAGTAGTGCTGACGGCTACCCTTGCTAGCCATTGCAAAATAGTGTGGAAAGTCCTACCACACGTGCTACAAAGGCAATGCACAATTTATATTAGTATAATGTGTAAACGCAGCCGCCCTTGCAGGCTGCAACAAGTAACAAGTAATAAGTGCGTGTACTGGAATTGATAAAATATAATTAATAATGAAATGACACTGAACATATATAAGGTCAGTGAGAAGGATATAGTAATGCTGTGCCAGAGTATAGTAATTGGATTGCTGCATTTGTCCTTACTAAACAGGCAAATACGAGTTGAGGGTCAAATGACAAGAAATCTAGATGGTTGCCCAACACACAAAAACTTAAAGAATCTACATCACCGCCCATGCAAGTAACATAGTTTTCTGGCTTTAACAAGAGAAATTGTGTCTTGTGCAAAAATTCCGAGGAAAATAGTGTGATCGCCCATGCTAATTACGCTCAAATGAATAGGTTATAAAGTGTTAGATAGCGGCATAGGATGCGGCCCCAATCCTAAATGAATGGGATTTATATTTTGAAGTACCCAGACCACAATGACGAAAAACCCTCTTAAGTTGATTAGCTAACTCGTCACACGATACTGGATTACCAAGGTGTATTTGAAAGGGTAGGTTATTTGATGTTGTCATTGTTATTTATCCAATCCGCAGAAAAGCAAAAAATGCTAAAGAGCACATCGCTTTAAATTGACATATCTGGAACTGAGAGCCAGCAATGTGAGGCGAAGCCTCTAAGCGGAAGCCTTTTTTACCATACCCCTATTACATTTACCATATTACATTTTTTACATAATTGAATTATGTAAAACACTCTCGTCAGATCAGGTAAATCTGACAATCGACGAGAATAACCAATCGCAGACACATATGTGTTTACTGTTGATGGTGTATACTTGAGATCAAACAAGTAAGCAATAAATAATGTGACTACTGAAGGTGATATAGGCAAAACTACTAAGCCTTTATTAAATATTTTTATATGGAATTGTGTGAACAGTGCCCATGCCCGTTTATATGTTGGTGCAGAAGACAGTTGGAGACTGGATTGAGCCAAATTAGAAACTATATTTGCCAATTTTCCGGCAGCAGGTGAGAGGGAATGGGTGTTGGAGAACGATGCGTGTGCGCTGGTGCCAATTGTAGAAATTTTTGGATCTGAAATCGAGACAAACTGTCAGCTAATATATTGTGGCTTCCGGCTATGTGTTTAGCTTTAAATAAAATATTGTTTTGCAGACAAACTAGCACCATTGTGCAAACAAAGGTCATAAGTTCAGAATCTCTCAATGTCTGCTTGTTGATAACAGAAACCAGAGCTTCGTTATCCATAAAAAAGAGGATACATTGGTCGTACATTCTATGACCCCACACACATAAGTTGAGTACAATCGGATAAAATTCTAGCACAGCAATATTATATTTCAACCAATTTTCCGGCCATTTTCCATTGCAACATTCCTGTCCGAATAAGACCCCAAAACCAATGGCACCAGATACGTCTTATGGTTGTTACTCCAGTGATTATCTAAGAATAACGATTTTCCGTTGAAAGAAGACAGAAAAGTATGCCAAATGCAAAGATCGCTTTTAACATTGCGATTTAGCCGAATGAAAAAATGCGGGTGTGAAATTCTGCATGTTAAATCGACTAACCGTCTTAAAAAGGCGCAACCTGGAGTAACAACCGAGCATGCAAAATTTAGCAAGCCAATTAAAGACTGAAGTTCTTTTAGAGTAACCTTTTTACGCGTTAAAAAATTGGCAATGAATTGGACACACTTATCAATTTTTTCCTTGGGCAAGCGAGCTTCCCATTTAGGAGAGTCCAATTCAATGCCAGCATAGTCGATGTGCCAAAGGTTTTGTCAGGTGCGATGGGAATGCTCAGAAAATCGCAAAGAACAATAAATAGATCTAAATAGGCCTTACATATAAATTGAGTAGATGAGATAATAAGAAAATCATCAAGTAAATGAAGAAGTTTGTCGATAAGTAACTTTTCCCGAGCAATCCATTCGACCGCCGTACTAAAGGCTTCAAAAGTGCGACATGAGCTCGAGCAGCCCATGGGCATAGCACAGTCATAATAATAAAATTGTTGCCATTTTATGCCTAAAAGGTGGTAATCTGCCGGGTTGATAGGTATAATTCGAAAAGCATGTTTGATGTCAGTTTTTGCCAGAAAACCCGAACCAGCTTGTTTAATAAGTCGAATGGCATTGTCAACAGTGGCATAACAAACAGATGTGTCAATGTCCGGTATGCCATCATTGATTGATGTACCTTTGGGAATGATGTACCTTTGGGATGAATCATGCGAAAATCGCATGGCCGACCTGCCTCGAATTCCTGATGTAATTTTGAATCAACTGTGTCAGGATTGTCCAAAGCCGACCGCAAATTGCGGGCTTCAAATGAATGTTCAGCCCCTTGAAAGTGAATACAAAAACCAAATGAAAAACCGAAAACTAAGGTATCAAAAGCCGACCGCAAATTGCGGGGCTTCAAATGAATGTTCAGCCCCTTGAAAGTGAATACGAAAACCGAAAACTAAGGTATCAACAAGGTTTGGTGCATAACCATCTAATAAAATTTTGAAATTAGACACGTTTACTGGTGTTGGCAACGGAGGGTGAAACTGGTTTAGGTGATCGTTCATTGGGAGTATTGGCAGATACTGGCTGGGCCATGTGGAGCGGTGTGCTCTATTACACTTAAAGCAAACATGCTTAAAATCACAGCCAGAACAGTAGGCACCTCGGTGAAATTTATAGCAAAACCCCCTCGGAACAGACAAATTTTGAGGTGATCGCGAAGAGTTTTGACTTTGTGTAGCATGCTGCACGCTAGGAAATCTATGTGGGGGAACCCATGGAACCTGCAATGTCTGTGCCTGCCGCAAAAACCGAAAGTTTTAGTCGTAATAATACCAATTGTGCTTGAGCGCAGCCAAATCATTCATATGCACAACTTGGCCATATTTCATGAGTGCGGGGGGACTCATGGGGGTATTTTAGAGTATAAATGGACACAAATATGTGAAACGCGCGAAGCCAATCATTCATATTTTTTATTTGTTTATTAGACTTTGCGGTTGGCTCTAAAACAAGAGAGGCTGGCCAGTTTCCGAAAGGCCGCACGTTAATTTCATAACGTGTGGTTGGGTCGGGATTGCTCAACAACACACTAAAATCTACAAACTCCTTCCAGATTTTTGTTTTAATTTTGCCCGGCACTCGCGCATCCAGGGGCAAACTAGCAGAATGAAATGGTTGCTGTGGGAGCAATGGCTCTGGTATGGTAAAAGGATGTGTCTGACCTGAAATATTGGAGTGTACTTCAGCAAGTGCTCGTTGACCAAAGCAGTTGCGCTCGTACAAGAGGTGGACGGAACAGCAGGAGAGGTTGTAGGTGGTGGTGTCTCGTTGTTGCCGTAGGAGCAGCCAAATAGGTCGGTAGGAGTGCTGCAAGCTGTTGTGTAACTGCAGCTGTTACCGACGAAACCAGTGTTGCGAGCAGATTACCAGGCAGAGAAGATGGACCAGGTGTTGACACGACAGGTGCTGCCGAGATTGTAGCGGCAGGAACGCTGGCTGTCCTACTAGACTCACCGCGGTTAGTATGTGAGCGTAAACCGTGTCGAGGTGCATTCGTTTGACGTTGTTCGTTGGCCTGAGAACCAGTGGCAGTGGAAGAAGCAACACATCTTTGTCGGCGAATGGGAGGCATTCTAGAAAACAAAACTTGAAAAGGCAGTATAATTATACTCAACATACATGTAAGATTACCAATTTTGCAGAGAGTGATGTACATTAGTTTTGAAACTTGAAGGATAAAATGCATAAACGAAAAACAGATATATAAATTCATAAATCTATTAGAATTAAGTAGACCTAGAATAACGTTGGCAGGATCAGTGGCATGGTGGCTCCAAACTTTCAAGGGGGGCCAGTGTTAAATTTGGCACCCCCCAAAGTTATTTCGATACTGGCACCGCCCCCCCCCCCCCCCCCAACAGTTCCCTATTCAGTATCGCCCGAATTTGAAGTGCAAATTTTGCATTTTTGAAGCCAAAGAAGTGCATTTTCCGTGCTTCCTGAGAGGATATTTTATAAAAAATTGTGGAGTTTTTACATCTAAGAATTCAAGATTTGTAACACACTTTTTAACTTTTTACAACCTCATCCCCAAGTTTTATCGGAAATTATATTTGCTCCGTAGACAATTAAAAGCGCCAGTTAAGAACATTGGTTTTGTTCCTTTTTATATATACACAAAGTGAAAGTAACGACAAACTATTGGAGATGAGATGATTGTCGTTGGCTCTGCAAGAAATAACTGGAGTATGAACAAAAGTACAACCCTGTGGTTGTTTGAAATTTAAAAATTTACCGATCCACTGCTTCCCGCTTTGGTTTCAAAAACCAACCACTATCAATCTGCAATCAATCTATCGACCATTTTCACCCCCATTAATCCCCCCGCTCGGTACGCCCATGGATAAAATTGTCATTAACATCTCGAAAACAGTTTTAATTTGTTTTCATCCCGTCTCTGTCATTGTTTACAACGGTAGTTTTTGCAGTCGCAGCTAAAACTGTCAATTTATAGAGGCTCTTTCTTCGCCAGGTAGATTGTTGTAACAACATGAACTATACAAAATATATGTTGTTGTGCCGCAATAGTATCGCGCTTTATTGTTTGAGAATTTTAATTTTAAATTTTAGAGTTAAATACTAATCCCTTCTTGGTGATTTTGGCGCCCCGCCTGCATTTCGGCGCCCCTCTTGAAACCATCGCTGGGGGGGCCATGGCCCCCCCGGGCCTCCCAGCCACCACGCCACTGGGCAGGATCAGCATGGCAGATCGTAAAAGATCGCCGCACCACTGATCCATTATCACCAACAAAAACGTTACAGGCATAATGTTAAAATAAAAACCACAAAAGTGGCAGAAACCTAAGAAACCCTGGCGTAAGATAAAATATGCTGGGGAAAACAAGCCTGTAACATGGCCGCCGCCTCTGAGATTTCAGAATGTGTCAGTAGACTAGTTTATTGTTGAAAATAAAAATTTAAATACCAAAATAAGAACTACTTCAATTTTGTGTGTTTGCCCAACAAGAAACCCAACAAAAATATTATCTTAATTGCCTTTATGGATAGCAAATTGGAGTGTAGGTTTAATAATAAATTAATGTTTTTACTTTTTAGCCTCGAAAACAACAAAAGAATAATTTGCCTAGATCCTCAGATAGCCCATCAAGAACTACCCAGCGAGAGGCTCTGAAGGCTAAATATAATTTAACCAAACAAAAGGTATGTTAACTTTTTAGAAGTTGTGCTGTTGATCTTATTATCTGTGTAGCCGAGAAAAAACACACATCACAATTATATTGTCCAAACTTTATATATCCGCTTGTAAATTGTCATGCATGATTGAAAGGAAACAGTGGTAAATCAGTGTCGCCACAACAAATGATAATAAAGCAGCCAAGGTATTTAATTGTGGGCCTTCACTCAAGCACTTCTTCTTTATATTTTTCCATGTCATAATTCGTAGATTATGGATTATGGACTTTCCAGGATAATGGACAAGTCTTTGAGATGAAAGTGAAGATGGAGATGTAAGTGTGGATAATTTTCAAGAATATTCTAACTTAATGGGATACTTGTAACGTGGAGTCTGGTATCCGTGAAGCAGGGGTGGATCTAGGATTTTTGAAATATAAGTCGAACGCCGAAGGCTTGAGACATGCTAGGGTGAATGTTGAAATCTAGACTCCCTGAAATGCAATTTCAAGTGTTTTGGGGGTGAGATTTTGCAGAATTCCCAAGATAATAAAGTACATCAAAGACACGATTTTTTATGATCTCAAACACATACCTTCTTGGAAAAGTCAATTGAATTGTAGGATGAGAATTTTGGCTGTTTCGCTCAATATCAGAGCTCATCAGCATGCCTAGGAAACACATTTACTTTTTATATTGGAGTAATGCTGTGATTCCGACATGGACAGGTGTTTGGCTAGAAATGGGTGAGCATTTGGGACGTAAAATTTCATGGATGTAAAATTGCTCAGGCTTCACACCATCCCGGTCGATTCTAACCCTTTACCCCCCTATTAATTACTAAGTATCGAAAAATTAATTGATGTGCACACAGTTGTTTCATTAAATATTCGTTGTTATATGAGGATGGTGGTATGTAAAAATTATGTATTTATTTGTTTAACTTCTTGCCAAATGTTTTATGACTAATTCTGGTAGGTTTTAAGATTTTGTAATGCAGAAAATGATCTCTCGCATTCACAAGAAGTAATTGGGAGAGTGCCTAAAATACAGAGAATAACTTAATGTTTTCAAATTATTTAAAGCTAACACATTTCAAAGTTGCAATAATGTTATCTGTTCCAGTAAATAAACCACTGCCTTAATTCAGCATCCAAAGCAAGGGGATTGGGCAAGTCATCATGATAGAAAGTAGCAACAGTCTTAAACTGCTCTTTCCAGTCAATTCCTTTCTCACTCAGTGACATAATCTTCACAGGTACAATACTTAAACCTTTATAAACATTAATGCTATCCAAATTAAATCTAGCATCCAAAGATTATTGAAGATGATCTAATAAAGGGATAGTAATGGTTAGTTTATAATGCTCTGAAAAAGAATGGCTGGGAGGGTTTGATCGAGTGGTTTGCCTTCCAACAACCCTTTTCTTCCCTTCCTGAACCTTCACCTCTTCAGCCAACTTCAATGCTTCCTCATACCAGATGTTATGGTAGAAATCAGTGTTGGTCCTTATTTGTGTAACATCGTTTTTCAGCGTTTGTATCAAGTGGAACCCGTCCATGACATCGATACTTTTCCCTTGCAATAACTGGGTGACAAGAAGTGTTGCATCAAGGATGTGTCTAGTAATAACTAATGCAACTATAAAATCAAATTTGGTAATGAGTGTAAGCAAAGATGATGCATCAGCAGAAAGAGAAGGCTTCATCTCACCACTAACATTGTTAACTATGTCATGCAGTGTGTCAATTAATGGGATAAATAGGTCTTGAAAAGTGTCAAGACTTTCAACCCGCTCAACCCATCTTTTCTTTTTTTTCGGTTTTACAAAGACTTACCAGCTTGGTCTTCTTTGTGTTGAGGTCAGAGTCCTCAATATGATGAGCAAAAGGCATATTACGTGTCTGTGAAATATTAATAAAGTTAGCAGTTTGGCCGACATGTTTCAGCATTTTGTTAACTTCGAGTATAGAAAGTGTGTCACAAACATAAATTTAACCGACTGTAACAATGGGTGTGAAGAGCTTTTGGGTTAACTCTTAAAATATGAGCAGCCAAACCATTAATGTGCCCAGCAACAGCACCTGCACCATCATAACCTTGTCCCCTGCAATTATCAATTGGCAATGTTAAGTCATCCAAGGCTTCTAAAATAAGTTTAGCAAGATTTTTACCACTTAGTCCCCATTTACAATGCAAAAAAACAAATGAATTCTTCTCTAACATTCATACCACTGTCAACAAATCGCAGAACAAGGGATAGCTGTTCTTTGTGAGAAGAGTCAGCAGCGTCATCCGCAATGATGGTATAGTACCTACTTTCCTTAATCTCAATAATATTTTCAGATATTACCTGACCAACACATTTAATAATCTTGTTTTGGCTTGTCAAACACTCCTGCGACACAGAAAAAGGCAGAAGATTCTTCAAGCTGTTACTGAATTCACTATGCTTTTCAACAATAGATAAAAATAAAGGGTGTTGGGAATAAAAGTTAGCATTCATAAACAGTTCAATTGAAGTAGGTTTCCTTAAAATGGGTACCAAACTGTTGTCACTTACCATAACCAATGAGACAGAACTGTAGAGGCAATTGCCTGAAGCTTCTGACCTAAAAATGTGCACCACCATTTTAGATTTACTGTTAACAGAGGTCATGTTACGGTACCAAAACACATCATGTAGTTTCAATAGGCTTTGAATTAAAATGAATTTGGCTTATACTTAAAATTTAAGCACACAAAATCCTTCACAAAAGACACAAATTGAAGTGAATGATACTAATAACTGATCCAATATAAATCGTTGCATGTGAAACAAAATTCTCAAGCAAAATAAAGAGTTATACTTTGTAAAATGCATTATTCCAATTACAATTTATACTATAAATAGAATTGTAATGATATTCATTGCAAATCTTTCATATAATGCAAATTAGCAAAATAACATTGTTTTAACACTCCAATTGCATTACTCTGATCTTTATTATAAATTATAAATACAGTAGGAAAGCAGGAAGGCCCGAAAGATAAAAATGTATTAAAGCGTGTTATATTTCAACTTCGCATCATTTATCATACAAAATATATTGCAGCATATTAATTTCTATTTATTTTCGATATTTTCATACCTTATAGCAGTGTACACTTTATCTTTGGCTTTACCACCCAAATTACCACCACAATCTTTGTGAGGCATGTAGATTTCAGCAGAGAAGTCTCTACTTAGTGCCTTCTCGTTGCTGAATAGCAGATAAAAGCTGCTCACTTGATATCTTTGCTGCCCGACGATAATCCTCATTCAAAGACAATTGACGTTTATTTAAGGCTGTTAAATCATATTGTGCAATCGCATTTCGAACGCCCACGTACATATCAATACTCGACATCGTAAAACAATTTTCCTCCTATGAAAAACCTTGCTATAGTTTATATATACGAGGTTACAAGTAGAAAGACTGCTTTGCATGAATTTCGCAATTTTCATGACTGATGCCCCAGCCGCAAATCAGTCCAAAAAAATGCGACTGATTGGACTTACCCTAGATCTGCCCTTGCCGCCAAGAGAATCTACCATCCTATGTTTTGATAATAAACATCATGGCAAGTGGTAACCAAACACTGAAAGTTTTTACAATTGCCAGAAAACAGGGTTACTGGAAAAAAGTATGCTAAATCAGCAAATACAGACATTGTGAATAATTAGACATATATGAAAAATTATAAACATAGGAAATTTCTGTGGAGATTGAGGAATCAGTTTTTGTTTACATGTAGTTTTTGTGTGCCCAATTGACAAATTTGTGGACAAGTGAGGTCCAGTATCCAAATTTAATATCTGATATCCTGTGGATATGGGACACTGCAAATTTCAAGCCCTGTTTTTTATATACAGTAGTACCCAATTATTTTTATGATGTACTGACTTCTTTTTTCGTATTTCAATCAAAGGAATCTAATGTTTCTGAAGATGAAGAAGTTCAACAGTTGAAAGCAAAAAAACATGGCCTTCAGCAATAGCTAACAGAGAAAGAAAAGGAAATTAGGCAATTGCATCTTGTAATAAATAATCTGAAAGGTACTAATATTAATTATATACTTACTATGTAATAAATATTTGTTAAAGGGTATTTATATTCACTTAGTTAGTAGTTGTTTTATGACATCCTCTGCCTTTTGTCTGCCTTATATAGCCATTAGCATATGTCATGTAAATTTTTATTGTCTTGTCAATACACCTGTACTTATCCTGAAAATTTGCTGTTTTAGAAATGCCATCTCTACCAGATCTTGTAGTAAAGTTGCAAAAGCAAGTGGACAGACTGTCAAATAGCAGTGGCCTTCAGAATAATTCTATCCAGCCAAAGAAAGGGGCACACATACTCATTTTTTTGGGTACGTCATTTGTGTTTACACGAGTTGTTTTTGTCAAGTTGACAGGCCACAATTTTTGTTCAGGGTACTTCTGTTAGCCAGGCCATGTTATATGAGCACTGCTAAAAGCATGCCAGCAATACGTTTTTGTTGCGGTAAGCGATGTCAAATAAGCATGCGCTATATATTTCACGTTTTTTTTCTTCAAATATGGCGGCTTTCAATAGAGTAAACAAAATAGAAAGGACTTTGGCTTGGTTGATGTCTCTCCGGAGGCGTAAGGATTTAAAGAAAAAAAATTGCTGAATAGCAAGTCATGTACTGATGAGAGGAACAAATATGCACTTCCTTTTATGAATGCGATTTTAATGGCCATTAACAGTCCTGGAACAAGGGCTCTATGGATGCATCCAAGATCACTCACTTGGTTTGATATGGTTGATAGAGATTTTGACGATGAACTTTGGTATATTAATTTCCGAGTAACAAGAGAAAGTCAATTTTATTTTAAATGAAGGAAGACATGATTTACTGCACAAAGATACAGTCATGCGTTTAGCAATAACGGCGAAAAGACTACTTGCGCTTACGTTATATTACCTTGGATCCACAGTGGAATATAAAACTATAGCAAACTTATTCGGAGTTTCCTGATCGTTTGTGTGTGTTTGCATTAGAGAAGTATGCTGTGCCATTACAAACGACTGTCAAAGGTCATTATATTTCCACACAGACAAGATTTACGGCAAATTATTGATGGATACGAACAAAGGTGGGGGTTTCCGATGTGTGCGGGGGCGATTGATGGTACTCACATCCCAATAATTGCACCTACTGAGAGCCATGTAGAATACGTCAATAGGAAAGGCTTCCATAGTATAATCATGCAAGCTTGTGTTGATTGTAACTACTTGTTTCGTTATGTGGTGGTTGGATGGCCTGGAAGCGTTCATGATGCACAGTTTTTTTCCAATTCTGCAATTTATGAGCAAGGAAACAAAGGCAAACTGTTCCCCACAGACCTCACAAAAGAAATGAACGGAGAAGAAATATCCCCAGTCATATTAGCATATCCCGCATATCCATTGTTGCCTTGGCTCATGAAAGGGTTTCCTATGAAAGGTGTTTCAACTAGAAAACAAAGCGTATTTAACCATCGCTTAAGCTGTGCCCGTGGAAAGCGGAAGAAAGATTTGGCAAGTGGAAAGGCCGCTTATTAGATTTGTCAAGCGTGTTGATATGGAGGTAAAAAACTTGGTTATTATTGTCTTGGCGTCATGCATTTTACATAACATTTGTGAAGTGCAAAATAACAACTTTCTGCCACAATGGGAAGAAAATGTTAACCAAGAACTTACAGTGCCAACTGATGACGTAGTAGAAGAAGATGAAGAAGACATTCAAGAAATATTAGCTGAGTTTTTTATGTCAGGATGAAAGATTCCAAACGTTTATATCGCGATCAGAACATGATTAGTACAGTTACACTGTAAAACGCATCATACCATTCATGTTGTTGTAAATTCATGTTATATTAAAGTTCAACAATGTTAAATTAAACACTTCCACAGATATATGATGTTGGGTTGCAGGTGAGACAAGTTCTTCCTCTTAATTTTCATGTTTGGGCAAATAAATGGAAATTAATGTGGTTGGAAAACGTAAGATCCAAGAGCAATCACATGCCAGCCTTCCTGATGTATGGTGTTCACATGCACTTATGAGGCTTTTGGTGTAAACAATTAATATCAATATGTTATGTATTGTTCAACATACTTTAGTTAAAGACATTTTCTAACACTTTTAACACATCAAACATACTGTAAAAGTCTGTAATATAAATTGCACAACATTTCCAATACTGCATGTAAAGTTGTAATGACTTCAGAAACATAACTCAAAAGCATCAAATGATTATTAGTAAAGTAAATCTATACTTTCAAAAACAAGAAAGAATCTTTTATAACTTGAAATATGTTTTTTTCTTCATCATCATTGTGTTTAAATATTTGTTAGCAAGAGCACAAAGTTTGTTTCTATGTAACCCCTGTCGAAGGTAATGTCACAACATGCAATGGACTTAATGCTATGATGGTAATTAAATGACTGAAATTTAAGATATTAAAACAAATTATCTTCCTTACTGATATTGTCAATTTCACTTGAAATGTCACAGTTTGCACAATAAAATGTTTCTTCTTCACAATAGACCATCAAAGAGCCACCTTCTGTGGTATGGACTCCATCAGTGTAAATTATTTGTTAAAAGTCACATGTCTGACAGATTTTTCACCTTCACCATACTTACTGACAAGATCTTCAGGAGTAAATAAAAAAACTTTTTAAGGACAGGATTATGGTGTTATTTCACAGGATGTTACATTGCAGAATTAAAAATGTGTAATTGCAATGTTCTAGTAAAAGTATAGTCATTTAGCATAATGTGAAAATATTATTACATGTTTTAATAATACCTTTAATAGTGTCATGATTTTCATCATCAACATGATCTTTCTACATGTCAGACTCATTATCTTTTTCATGGTCAGCCTCAGCCACGGTGTCAAGTAAAGCCCCTGGGGAACATTGTGTCTTTGGGATAAAAATCTGTCCAACTGTTGGAAATATTTCCATGACTTTTTTCTCCCATTTCCACTCTTCTTAGCCTTGTCCTTTTCACTTTTGCTTTAATTTCTTTATTTTATTGATTATTTCTTTCAATGTCATATCTTCATATCCTCTTTCTCGCAGCTGCTCCTATAAAAAACCCATAACATGACCATTTTATATTGACAATGAGGTATGTACCAAACAACATAATACAATTACAAAGGTTCATAATTGTTTATATCAGCTATTCAGCTTGGCTAAGATAAAGTTTGGTAAAAAAACGATTAATAAGTTGGGCTGTTTGCTGGAAAACTCACCAAAATGGGAAAAATTAAATGAACTTATACTAAACTTTAAATAATTTATAAAATCTATGTTGAAGCTCACTTTTATATCATGGTGAAATGACTTACCAGCAAAGACTGGTATATCTTGCTCTTGTCTTTCGATCCTTTGGAATTGTCCAAAGCAATTTGTATGTTTTCGTCACACCAAAGGGTTATTAAACTTTTTGTCTCTTCGTCACTCCACTTTTTACCCCTATTCTTTCTTTCCTGAGTCGCCGCCATCATCACGCTACTTTCATGCAATCCCTCTCCTTTCCCGCTTTTTTCCTACTAATTTTTGCTGAGATCAGCTAAAATTTGGGCACGGTGCTGCTTCTTAACAGGCCGAGACCACCTATTTTGGCGGACCCATAAAACTAGTGATCCAAGGATAGTGCAAAGTTTTAAAAGACAAACGCTATGTTACATGGTTTATAGTGCGTACGTAATTGTTGTGCATCCATGTTGTTGTGTTGTGTTGATATTTGCATATTACGTATTTTATTATCTTTAGTTGGCTATTGTTAAGCATACTATCCCAGCACTCATTGCATAGTAAGACAAGGTGTGCATTTTCAATAATTTCCAATCACATTTTTTAATGTAGACTATGCTTCAAAAATATATGGTTGTCCTGCATCTGAAGTCCGACAAGTAAATGATGTGCAGAATCAGTAACATTGTAAAGGTTGAGAATGCTAAAAGGCAGTCCTGTGAAAAATAATGAACTGAGCTACTGGTCACACAAACATTTTAAATATATACTATAGACAGTTGTTTGTCATGGAATTGCATGTACTTGTGCTCCTAATATATATTTTTTATTCTTGAAGTGATTTTTGTTTTTGGTGTTTTCTCATAAAAGAATATATTGCACAGAAGAGTAAATAGCACATCTTGTGTAATATTTAAATTGCATGTTCTGTAGAATATGCTATAGGATATTCTATAGAATCTTCCATAGAATCTTCCATAGAATCTTCCATAAAATCTTCCATAGAATCTTCCATAGAATCTTCTATAAACTTCTATTGAATGTGCCATATTTCAACAGAATATTCTATAGAATATTTTCATAAGGGGAGTCCCATAATAGTCAAGTGAATAGCGTTGACAAGCTATATAACCGTTTCCCTAGCCTTCGTAGGTTGTCGAACTCATCTCAGTCATCTGACTGTAGTATGGTCCACAGTTCTAGCTATAATACATCAACGCCTACAAGTAGAAGCACTGCAACAATTTGGTACTAATACCAGACCCTAACAAAACACCAGTACGTACTCGTTCAAAAACGGTGATGCTAGATAGCCGAGGAATTCATTGCTTCCCTTTTGTGTGGGAGTGGGATGAGAGAAACACTTCAAAGAAAAATCGAAGAAGCATTCCCAAAACATATGCTCTTAATTTTTGAATATATGAAGGAAGGCTGATCAATGTGCCAACATACACAGTACATGCACCTATAATATACTATATATCAAGCCATTATGGACAGGGGGTGGGCAGGGGAAAAGTATGACCAATAGAATACCCCACAGTGAGATTCTATTAACTATGTTTTACACTTGGGGGTAAATATTAGGATGGGGGTAGGGTTACAGCCCATGTCAAATTGGTTACCAGTTCATGTAAGACCCACAAACGTGCAGTGCCAATGTATAATAGAGTGTAACAAAGATTCGACGGCTGACTGTTGTGTAAAACTACCTGAAAAATTAAATAAGGGCCTTCGCTCGAAATGCCTAAGTATTTTTCAGGTAGTTTTACACAACAGTCGACTGCCCAATGTTAAGAACCACAAAACAGTTTGAACAAATATACCAGGGTCCAGGGGTTATACGTAGTCCTTACTATAACACAACCCCTACTCTAACCCTATAACCTTAACCTACGTTTACTTAACTCAAACTGTTATGTGTCCCTAACATAAGTGGTAAGGATAAATGGGGACAAATAGGGACAAATAGATACCCTGGGTAAGAATATGGATCAAAACAAACATATTGTGCACATGAAACTAGACCAGCTGAGGGAGGGGGGATTGACATTGAACTTTGTGCCATTATTCATGCATATAAATGGTGTTTATTAAGACAACAATTATTATATAAATATAATTAGCCAAAGCCAGATGCTTATGTGGCTTAGGAATTAATTATAATAAATAAATAAATATAACATACAGGGGCCGGTTGTTCAAAAGCGAGTTAACGCTAACCCAGGGTTAAATTTGCTTAACCTAGGGTTAACTTTTAACTCTGGGTTTGTTTGCATTGTTCAAAGCAAGGTTATCCTTAACCCTAGGTTAAAGTCTGGGTTAAATTTAACCCATCTAAATCAGTCGGTTAACTCGCTAACCCATCGATTTTGCAAATAAAAACAACTATGGCGGACCTTCGTTTAAATCTATTTCGCATAAATATTCCTCGCCGTGAACGAAGATACCGCCCACGCAGTTTAAATATCGATGGTCTTTATGATAACGAGTTATGGGCAAGATACAGATTCGGTATAAATTCTATAAATTATATCACTAACCTGTTGCACGAAGATTTGCACCGAGGCCATGCACTCGAGCCAGAGCAGCAAGTCCTCATTGCTTTGCGATTTTTTGCAACTGGAAGTTTGCTGCAAGTTATTGGCGATACGTTTCGTGTGGACAAGTCAACAGTATCTCGAGTAGTGAGAAATGTATCTCTTGCACTAAACCGAAGACACCATCAATTCATCAAATGGCCATCAAACAACGAAGTTGACATTTTTTTTGCAAGCTGGCTTCCCGTGTATAACCGGATGAAAACAATTATGTAAACCGGAAGCGATATCACTCAATTAACATTCAAGGAATTTGTGATCATGAAGGTACTTTTGATCTTTACCGACAATAACATTAAATAGCAATGTTTTATTTGTCTTTGTGATGCCTTTTTGAATTGTTTTGCATGGATATTTTTATAGACGTACAGAGCGTTCTATCGAATTTTCCTTGATTTTTCCCAGTGCTTGCCCGAATTTCTAAAATATCTACAACCACCTTGAAAACAATCATCGCAATCTGGAAGATGGTGTTCTACTTGGTGATAGTGGATATGCATTAAAACCATACTTGATGACACCATATAATGACCCAAATACAGCCAACCAGAAAGCATTCAATAGAGCCCACAGAAAAACTATTACATTCTGAAGTTAGAATGCAACCGGGAAAGGTTTGCCAGCTTGTTGGTGCATGTGCAATATTGCACAATATTGCACATGCATTCAATGAGCCAATGGATGATATTGAAGATGACGATGATGACCCTGAAGTCCCAGAATATCAAGGTCCTGAAAGTGGATGCCTAATCAGAGAGCACATTGCTAACACATTCTTTTAGCTCAAATAATTAAGTTAGTCGTGCACACCATGCAAAATTCCTTATGATTTTACTCTATAAGGGGGAATTGTTGAGCATTTAATTAATAACCAAGAGTCTCCCCTTTAAATGGGTAAAATTGTCTGGTATAACCTAATTGTCTAGTATAGTTTATACTAGGTACATTAATGATCGAGTTAAACAGAAACGGTCTCTTCTGACATTAACAATAATTAAGATAAGCTGCAATTAATTGACTGGTAAATGTATAAGAATTTTATTTATAAATTCAAGTTGATACTAGTGGTGGGCGATACCACTACTAAAGTATCGATACTTTCGATATTCACAATTCAAAAGATGGTATCGATACTTTTTTTAAATATCGATGTTTTCGATACTTGTGATCTGACCAGATTATGTTTAATATTTAATGTTACATGAAGTTCTTCGTTTAGTTCTTTGCCAAACGAGCATGCAGTAACAGCTTTTCACAGCGGGGTTTTTTCCAGGTTTTTCTTTTTCATGCTGGAAAATGGCAGAAATGTTAAATTAAATATAAAGACTATTAATCGTTGTGGTACGAACATATTTAACTAGTGTATGAAGTACTTTGTCTACTGACCAGTATCGGTATCGAAAAAAAGTATTGAAACAGTGGTATCGAATAAAAAGTACTCGGTATCGTATCGAAATCGATATTCGCAGTATCGCCCACCACTAGTTGATACTTTATAATAATAATATTGAAACATTTATAATATAAATAATTTTAAATATATAATTATATTAAATATACAGTTGTATTAAATAATTATATTTCCAATATGTATAATAAATTATATTGTTCAAATGTTAAGTCATATGTATGGTGGCCCATTGTTCTCATAGTGGATTTACAATAAATATTTATGTAATACAATATTTTATGTAAAATAAAAAATAAATTAGAAAAAAATAAAAAACAATTATGAAAAAAATATAACATAAAAAAAATAATAAAAAAAAAAAAATAAATAAAATTAGAAAAAAATTAAATATTTATGAAAGGGAAAAATTTATACAAATAAAAATAATAATTTGAAATTAAAAAATAATAAAATATAAAGTTTGAAAATACGAAGTTTGTAAATCATATTAAATCGAACGCGATTTTACTATGAGAACGACGGGCCATCCCATGACCCATCGTTCTCATTGACCATCATCCACTGCGCACGCCGACTTTAACCTTAATTGAAGCTAAATACTTAACCCTAATCATAACTCTAAACTAACCCCTAATCCTGATACACTATAATCCTGATACACTATAATGGGTATCAGTTGAAGTACCACCGTGTATGCAGAAACCGATCGCTGACCGTTTCATTACATCGCACCGCTTCGCACCGTGGCTTTATGTAAATTTTCCTAGCCTCGTGTTATCGTGTATTAATTGCATCTTCCTCTTTGTTAAACAAACGCAAAACAACGCAAAAATATCTTTTGAGAATCAGAATGCCTCCCAAAAGACAGCAAGCATGGATTGATCTGGAGAACAAAATGAAAAAGAAGCGATGTAAGGCTAACGTTCTTCAACAGCGAGGAAAAAAGGCTGGTTCTGCGCCACATGAGCTGATCGTGCAGCGCCTTTCATCCGAGCCTGATCACAAACAAACATTTAAGCCTGTCCAACCAAGAGAATTTGTGGCGTACGAGTACGTGGATTTGACCGTACCAAATCTGAAGAAGGCATGTTCGGCTCATTTTCGCCTTCCTGCCAGCTCGTGTGATGTTCTTGTGACGAATAAAGGACCGTCGTGCACGAACATAAATCAGATTCCGCATAGGAAGGATAAGGTGAGCATGATACAGACCTGCCAACTCACCCGATTTCGCCGGGTGTCACCCGATTTTCAATCAAATATCCAGATCACCCAACCGAAGGTCGTTTTCACGGAACAACGTGATTGGTTGAACACTCGAACGATTAGCCAATCACAATTTGCAAAATTATTTTACCTTGTATGATTTTATCACTCTACATGTATTAACAAAGTATTATTTACAAATAGCTGCATTGATCCCTTATGGGTTGTCACAGTATGTCACTACACTTGCTATCTAACGTTTAATGTTCACACTATGTCTTGTTTGTTTACCGTCAGGTTTACCTTGTGAGATTCAGACTGGAAAGTGCTGAACAAGATGATGAGGGAATATCAAGCCCAGAGGAAGAAGCCATTGAAATTCCACACTCAAATGCTGGTACCTCTCGTAAATCGGAAAATGCAGAAGTCAATGAGGAAACTGTGTACCCAGAATCCATCTCTATCGATGAATTGTTGAAAGCCGGGCAGCTTGTTAAACCCAAAACAAAGAACAATGTATCACTGTTGCTGGAAAGGTTTGACATGAAAGCACAGGAATGGGTCCCTGTTGAAAAATCTTTGGATGTGTTGGTGGACACAGAGCGTTTTGCATTTGGAGGATTCCGTTGTCAAGCGAAATCTCTGACCTCGCTTTCTGACTCGACCGAATTTTAGTATTTTATATTTATAAATAATATTAAAGGTCTTTATAAAAGTATTTCGCAACTGGATTCAATTTGATATCGTTATCGAAGAATAAATGCTTAAAATCTGAAGTTATTTAGGGCATATAAAACTACAGTAAAAGTCTTCGGCATTTATATTTTAGCAATGGCGCACTGGTGACTGGACAAAGCTCAGAAATATTTTTATATAATTTATTTCACATTCTGAAAGATTCCCGTGGGTTTATTGCTTCATTCTTAACACAAATCCACGGTAAGAAACATTCATTTCTAGCTTTGGTATAGTAAATATAGGAAAACGAGACTTTAGAATGCCTTTTAGCAAATTTATGTTTGAAATTGCAAATATGTTACTGTCAGTATCAAGTATGGCCACCTATATGACAGGTCATGTGTGCACTGCCACATTAATATGTGATACTATACCTAAATAACCCTATATCATTGTCCACATAGGTTTGTCGATATGTGTGGACAACATGTGTTGGTGCATGTACATGCTCTATATATCCAGTTATCGACCAACGGAACCTTGGCTTGTACCCTGTTATCGACAACTTTTGACTCATAAGTCATAAAAATTATATATTGAGATATTAAAGTCCCATAACAGATGGGAAAATACCAAATGCTTGTCTTCACCCTTGTCTCATTAATATTATTATTTGGTAACACACAGAACACCAGGTTGTCTGACAACAACAATCAAGTGCTATGCTATTCAGGGCATTTATGATACAGTACTATGCGGTGCCATGACCTAGTGAGCCATGTCCATTGAAGGAAAAGGGCATGCTGTCCTACAGCCATGGCACTATTTTCTTAGCCATGGTATTATGAGAAATTAGTAATTAAATATCACCACATTAAGCCTTGGGTTGGGTTGGGCCTGGCATCACCCTACAGTTTTGCAACTTTCACAAACCTCCATTGGCTTACAGGGGGATTATAACTCTAATTTCCCAACATCTGATGGTATTTATTAATACTTTAAAAAATAACAAAGAAGACAAAGCCAATTCAGTTCATTAAATAAATATTTAACCTCATTATTATCTTAATTTCTTGCAACATTTACATAATTATTTACATATATTTACATCCAGAGGTTAGTTATTTACTTTTTTTATTTACAAAAGCCAAGAAATGCGTCTCATTTCCCAACTTGGCACCATTCATCCTCTCGGCATTAATGAGCACGTCTCTTACATTTAACTCCTATCTGTTTATGCCTGCCATCAGCAGATACTCTACATCTCATGTTATCTAATATTTCGTTCCTTGTTTTTTTGTCATTCTTGCTTTGTTATCTTTGTTCGCTGCTCCTTATATGCGCATGCTAATATATTTTGTGATGTAATTTCCATATTTTGTTTATAGTTTGTTTTGATTAAATCCATCTGATTGGTTTATTTTTTATCACGATCGCTTTTGTATTCACTATAAAAGCACATGTTTTCCCCCGACCCATTCTACTAACTTCCAGACGAAGGACCTTCCTCGAAACGTTGAAGTTCTCATTGTGTTTTTCAGGTAGTTTTACACAACAGTCAACCACCGTATTTGCTATACCCTACCCACACTGGCACCGCACGTTTGAGATATTTACTTATTTACAATTAAAGGGTATTGGTAATTGTGGTTCACCGAAAAGTCGGAGAGTGTTCAATATCATGAAGATAGAGATAAATATAAAATAGAATCTTCAAGCAAACATAACAGGAAGTTCCTGTAACCTTGTTATATTTGCTCTATCTTTATGATATATATTTGAGCACTCTTTGACATTTTGTGAACCACAATTCACTTAATATTGTCTATTACAATAAAAGTTTTCTGCAAGGGCAGTTGCAAAGTCCACACCAATGCAGTTTGCATGGAAAAATTGACCACATCGGTCACAACCCAGCCAGTCATCCCCATCATCTTTCCTGCAGATTTTGCAGACACCTGCATTTCGTCCACTATAACAAAAAAATTACATTATTTGACTATGCTGCACCCTACCCCGAAGGTTAATTTTGCTCAAATTTTCTAAGTATGCAGTCATCTGGCGTCCTGACTTCAGGAACTCGAGAACATCTTGCAAAGAAACCTATTTTTATGACATACCAAGAACATTTTTTAATAACCTAACCATGTTAACACTGCTAGTAAATGATCTTTCTCCTTGGCATTCAAAATACGAAAGAAAAGAAAATGCAAAGTGTCCTGACTGTCATCTGTTCGACACAACTGATATATAAATACCAACAATCTCATCGCTATAAAATTAAAAGTTCTCATACCTTGTGTTTATTCATCTTTGTTGTAGGCTTTGTCGATGCAATGTTGACACAGGCAGTATCAGTCTCGGTTGTAAAATTAACCATTTAACGACGATTAAACTTGTAAAGAAAGCTTTTAAGACGCACGCTTCTCTGTGGCTTGAACACTTGCGAAATTTATGAGCAAAAATCAATCATGCATATCTTTGCGCATGAGCAGAAATACAAAAGTCAGAGATTTCGCGTCACACCGTAATGCTTTTCTTGGAGTATCAAGAGATGGGTCGAGAAAAAAATGGGTCCTTAAGACCTATAATGAGAAAGCTGTGAGGACCATAACTGTCACAATGAATAGCAATCCTGAAGACCACACCCGTAAGAATATCCAGATGCACTGCACTGCTCGGCACCTGGCAAAGGTTTTCAGCACCAAAGCCCCGGAAGCATTTGGTGAATGCTTCAAGTTCAACCATTATACTGTATACCTAGGACAGCCAACAACGGTCGAGGAATTTGTCGAAGGGGCATTCCGGAAGTATATAAACAACAACGGGAAACTGTGCAAACAACCAGAGGGCTGCAGTGATGATGTCAAGACCATTTTCGAGAAGGCTGAAGCACTTGTTCATTTCTCATATGTTCACAGTTCAAAGAAGCTGATGCTTCTTGACCTTCAAGGTGCAGACTATCATCTGTATGACCCGGAAATTGCCACAACAGAATTGCATAGTGAGAATGCAGAGGCCTACTTCTGCATTGGCAACCTGTCACACAGCATTGATGCATTTATTATAGCACACAATTGCACCAATTTTTGTAAGATGATTGACACATTAGACAATCATAACTCTGTTAGCACCTCAACATGAATTCAAGTGTATGAACACTATACAGTACAATAAGTTTACAGCTTTAGCCAGTGAACTACATCAGTACAAGTTGCTCTATGACCTATCATATGATTGGCTAACGAACAGGAAGTTGAGTTAGCAACATCTTGAGGAAATTATTTAAAATGTTTGATGTATTGATAAACTGAATTGCTCAATGCTACCAAATAAAGTTTAATACTATTATACTAAAATAGTAAAAATAAAAATCTAAAACAAGGTTTTATTGTCATTGGAATGATGGCTCCTGGTAATGGGTCTTCAGAAAGAGGTAAGTAGTTGCAGCATCATTTGGTTCAACTGCATCAATTTCAGGAACTATTCTTTCGCATTCATCTCTCACAGCTGCTGTCAAATAGTCATCCCCCACACTCATGACATCAGAGAGCTGAGCAGCTTCGTCAAGTGCTTCCTTGATTACTGGGAAACCTTTAACCAGATAGGTAAAAAAAGAAGGGTAACAGGTTGTAATAAATAATATAATATATAAAACAATTTAAACATGAAAGTTGTTTTTATCATAGTAACATACCACATTCTTCAGCCCCATATTTCTCTGGGAATGCATACAAATGGTTTGGAATTCCTTTTGGCACCTGAGCTTCCTTCTGGCTCCTGACCCTATGTGAGTTCCATATTGTCTCTCGGAACACGTTCATCTCTTTGTCAATGACAGGTATAAAGACAAATGCCAACAGGTCTCTTAGTTTAAAAAGAAATACACACAAATTAATATATACTAGTTAATTACCTGCATGATGGAAGGAAAATGGTACAATTTCTTTGGTACTTTAAATTATTCTACCTACGAACAATGATTTTATTTAATTTATACATTGTAATTGACAATTAAGCCCTGATCTGTGTTAAGCCCTGATCTGTGCCTTATGATTATAATATATTAGTACAAGGCCTGGTATATAGAAGTTTATTAATAAGGTTTTACAGTATAATACCTATCAGTTTGATTGCCAGAATCATAGTGACCTTGATCTAGTAACAACAACTGCCTCTTGAAATATTTTTCTAAACGATGGTGTAGTTCACGCCACCACCTCTCAATCTGTGTATATAAAAATAATATAAATATTGAACATGTCTCTTTATCATAATTATACATGTATGTAGGTCAAACAATTAAATAGTATTATTAATAGACTAGTGGCCAGTACTACTCATCTTATATCAATCAGACCCACTGAGGGTTGCAAACAGAAACTGTAGAGCAGCCCGAAATTGAGCTGCATTATGGCATAGGGGCACCCGTGGCATATAGGGACAGCCCTGTACATTAGTAATACATGTATAAATAATTAATTAATTTAATACTAATCACCTTGTTGCTGGTTGATGGTCCATAATGAACAGTTTCTTCAGCAGTGTCAAACTCCTCTTCAGCATCATACTGCCTCAGGAAGGCATGAATAGTGGCCATTTGACCAGTTTCGGTTCCTTTGTCCAACCTTAAGTGATTGCTTATAACTGTGAATACAAGGTATCATAATATTAATGAGGTTCAGTTTATTTGACATTTAAGGCTTTAACCATGTACAGTATGTTTCTGAACGTTTCCGATTGATTGCCCCCCGGAAAATGTGACGTCAATCGGAACTTGGCCGAGCAAAAAGACTGGATCGAAAATGTGACAGTGTGTTTTTTTGTATTATATTTTTTATACTTTTCGTTAATAAATGTCAAAGAAAATCTTGTTTTTTAATTCTTTTGTTCGGTGTTTGGGTTTGTTCTGTTTGAGAACAAAGTGGTCCTTCGAGCCGGATCGGCAGAGAAGTGAAAACAAGAGTTTCAAAGCGACAGAAGGCGTAAATACGACAATACGATGAGTGTAAACAATGACTTGGGAGAAGAAATTAACAACGACTTGGGAGCAAAATTAGACGAGAAGAATGACGATAGTGCGAGTAAAAACGTTAGTAAAAGCCCGGAAAATGACCCCATTAAAGCCAGTCAAGGAAACAAACGATCTCAAACGCTTTTAAAGTGAAAGGAAGCCGGATTTGTTCGATTTTCGAATGCAAAAAGTCATCTTGACCAAGCATATGACCAAGTAACAGGCAACTGAAGCAGCAAAACAAGCATTTGGCGAGCGATGCACAAGGTAAAATCGGAATATACAGTTGTTCAAGAGATAATTACGTGTATTAAAACGGCGATTGTAGTGACAGACGAAGCGGAACCGACAAATATAGACGATATCATTGACAAATTAGACCAAGAACTAACGGATATGGGATATGAAGTAGACAACACTTTCAAACGTGCTAATGAGCAATTGGACGAAAGACTTTTCGATGGAGAAAAAGAGTCAGACTTAGCTTCAAACTGGTCCAGCAATGTGTCATCAAGTAAAACAAAGTTTTCAAAAGTATCCATACTTTCTTCATCAGCTAAAATAAAGCAACGACAAGCCAAGGAAGCACAAGAAAGACTGGATAGACTTGAACAAGAACAAAGAACTCTTGAACAAGATTTAAAACAAAAGACAGACATGTTTGAAATGAACCATAAAAGAATTGAAGATGCTCGTTCCATTGCCATGCTAAATGAAGCCAGAGCAAAAGCTGCTAGTATTGAAGAAATACAAGAAGACAAAATACCTAAGAAACTGCCACCACACACCAAAAACATTGGTCAACAAGTTAGTACAACGGTTCAAGAACCTCCTGTTACAGTTATCATGCTGATATCCCTGTTAGAGAGAAGATGCTGAGACTTCAAGGCAGTCTACGAGGAAAGGCCTTAGAGACGGTGAGAGATCTTGGCTTTTCCCAAAAAGCATATGAACGCGCCAAAGAGAAATTGAAGAAAAAATATGGCGGAAAACGAAGACAAACTCTGACACATTTAACAACATTAAGGTTATTGCCAAAGATTCGTCGACATAATCTCACAGACCTGGAAGAGTTATTGGCCATTCTAGACAGAATACTTATCGCCCTTCAAGATGATGACCCAGATGGAGAGATGAGAAGCCAACACCTCAACCTTACAGTGAAGGAAAAGCTTCCTGAAGAAGATGTCAGAGCATATAAGTATTGGTTATATGAACACAACGAAGACGACAGGTTTGAAAATCTAGTACAACGGATTGAGACACGAGTAGAAATAATGGACGAAGCCATGGAAGAGACCGGGGAGTTCAACAAGAAGAGGAATACTAAACCTGATGATAGACGATATAACCGAGGCTTCACCACTACAGGTAATCGTAGAGGATGCATAGTGGACAAGTGCACAGAAGATCACCCACCGTGGGTGTGTCAGAAATTCAAGCGACTTGCTGTTACCCAACGCAAAGAACTTGTAGCGAAAAATGGTCGTTGTTTTCGATGCTTGGCAGCAGGCCACTTGAGTAAGAACTGTCCTAGAAGCCGAAAACGTGGTATCAATGGTTGTGAGAGTACATGGCACAGCAGTTATTTACATGATTCCAATCGGTACACAAATGGGAAAGAAGCTAGAGACCTGAAGAAACCTGATGGCGAACAATCATACACAACACCTGCAGATGACGATGAGACCAAAGTGACCAATAACAAGACATATATTGCCAATCAAGTGGAACATGTGTCACTGATGGTTCTACCAGCCCTTATTGTGAATCGCTCGAAGAAGTTAAAAGTTAATGTCATGTTAGACCCATGTTCGACGGGATCATATATTACAGAGGACGCTGCTGAAGAATTACAACTCGAAGGCCGAATACAGAATTTAACCATCTCTGGGACCGCTGGAACTGAGGTAAAGAAACTGTCTCGTAGGGTCAAACTGTCAATAGCTAACATGAATGGTGGTTTTTGCGCAAGAATTGAAGCCAATGTTCTCGACAACATTGCCGGTGACACCCCAGCAATCCAATGGAGTGAGATCAAAGATCAGTGGCCCCGTCTGAAGTACATCCCATTTGAGAAGGTTTCCAGGCGACAACAAATTGATGTGCTAATCGGTAGCGACAATCCAGTCTTCCATCAGATCCTGCGAGAAGTCCCTGGTGATTGTGCGAATGATCCAATTGCCAGACAGACAAACCTTGGTTGGGTTTGTTTTGGTCCTACTCTTGAGTCTAACCTGCAATTTAAGACACATTCTCATCATTCAACTCGTACATATCATAACCATGATGTGGACTTGAAAGAAACAAATGATTTGCTTAGAAAGTTTTGGGAGCTAGAGTCCTTAGGAATCAAAGACAGTGATGTCCAAACTTGGACCCCAGACGAACTGACGGCAATAAAGATTGTGGAGAAAACACAGATGGTTAACGATGGGAAGTACGAGATTGGTATACCTTGGAAGAAAGGAGAACCAAAATTCGAAAATAACTTTGAAATGGCATATTCAAGATTGAAGAACCTGGAGAAGTCGTTGATGAAAAAGAACCAGGACGTTGCATCAGGCTATAACAAAATAATCGAGGATTATGTTGACAAGAATTATGTTCACAAAGTGCCTTTGAAAGAGGAAGAACAATGGCTACTCCCTCACTTCCCTGTCATTAAAGAAGACAGAACAATGACCAAAGTCCGTATTGTATACGACGCCGCAGCGAAAGACAAGGGAAAATGTTTAAACGACGCCATATTGCCTGGCCCAAAACTCCAGCGAGACCTAGTCGATGTACTTATCCCTTTTCGTCGTGCCCCGGTGGCACTTTCTGCAGACATTTGTCAGATGTTCCTGCAGGTTAAGCTTAAAGAAAAAGACCGGCCATATCATCGGTTCCTGTGGCGCAATTTTGACCAGTCAAAGCCGCCTGATGTTTATGAATTCCTGCGCCTACCATTTGGGAACACTGCCTCCCCGTTCTGCGCTCAACATGTTCTCCACTCCCATGCACGTTCGCAAGCTGAAGTCTACCCCGAAGCTGCAGAAACAGTAGAGAACTCCATGTATGTAGATGTGTTGGATTCCCGAGAGACGACACAAGAAGCCAAGAAGTTACAACAAGACCTGTCCGGGATGCTAAGTGGAGCAGGCTTTAATCTATGAAAGTGGCTGTCAAATGAAGTACAAGTGATGGAGGACATTCCAGCTGACCACAGAGCGACAGGCCTAGAAATACCAGATGGCAATTTACCAACACAGAAGACCTTGGGTGTGTTATGGAACCCACAAGAAGATGTGTTTACCTTCCAAGTCAAGGAACCAAAAACGTCAAAAGCCTAGACAAAGAGAAACGTATTGAGCTCAATCGCAACTCTATTCGACCCCTTACAATTGTTGTCTCAGTTTACTGTCAGAGCAAAGATCCTAATGCAAGAGGTCTGGACGGCGGGTATAGGCTGGGACGACACTCTACCAGACAGCCTTCGGACGAAGTGGAATGCTTGGAGCACCGAACTGCCAGACTTTACAGAATTCAGCATCCCACGTTGTCTACGACTACCAGAGCCAATCGAAACGAAGCTTCATGTCTTTGCCGACGCTTCCAAGGATGCCTATGCAGCAGTGGCATATTTACTTTGTAAGTACAGAAGTCACGGTCCCACCTGTCGTCTCATTGCCTCGAAGAATCGTGTTTCGCCGATAAAAGCAGTTACAATACCGCGCCTTGAACTGATGGGAGGTATTCTCGCTGCCCGACTAGCCAGCAGTATTCGAAAGACACTGGCCGTTGACAACACAACGTTTTGGACTGATTCGACCAACGTTCTATATTGGATTCCAAGTCAGAGCCGTTCATTTAAACCGTTCGTTGCAAATAGAATAGGAGAAATCCAACGTACCACCGAGCCTGAGCAGTGGCGGCATGTACCTGGAGAGAAGAACCCGGCCGATCTACCAACCAGAGGACTGGCAGCATCTCAACTATACGCAAGCAAAGTGTGGATGGAAGGTCCAGAGTTCTTAAAGAAAGACGAGTCTTGTTGGCCAGAGAAATTACCCAACCACAGAGCGAAGACCGAGTCGGTTGACAGAGAAAGAAAGAAAGAACAGACACACCACACTAGTCAACATGATGAAACTGCAAAGAAGCAGCTAATCGATCCAAGCAGTTTTTCTAGTCTTACCAATCTACTCCGCATAACAGCTTGGATCAGACGTTTCGTAGACAACTGCAGACAGTCAAAAGAATCGAGGAAGAAAACCAAGTATCTCCAGCCAGTCGAACTGAAGAAAGCACAGTTATTTTGGCTACAACAAACGCAGACGGAAACATTTCCAGACGGAAAGAAGGACAAGAGACTGTTTAACTTCAATCCACATCGAGATGAAGAAGGATTACTTAGAGCAGATGGCTGCCTTCGATTCGCTAAAGAACTTCCATATGACACCAGACACCCGATTCTACTACCCAAAGATCATCCAGTGACCAAGCTGATAATCGTAGACGCTCATGAAACACTGGGCCATGGCACAGGAGTAGAACACCTACTCACAGAGTTACGTTCTCGGTATTGGGTGACAAAAGGAAGACGAGCAGTTAGAAACGTGGTCGAGAGGTGCCCAGGATGCTGCCGACGATTTGCTACGAAGCAACCTGGTCAAATGATGGCACCACTCCCGCAGGTAAGAGTGGAATTACCTTTGAGAGCGTTCGACAGAGTTGGAGTGGACTGTGGAGGACCGTTCCTCACGAAACAAGGAAGAGGAAAGACGAGAGCCAAGAGATATTTATGCCTCTTCACATGTTTGGCCACCAGGGCTGTACATCTTGAAATGAGCTATTCCTTGGACACTGATTCATTTTTGAATGCGTTCACACGGATGACTTCGAGGAGGGGGATGCCGTCTTATGTGGTGCCCGATAACGGAGGAAATTTCGTGGCTGGTGAGAAGGAGATTCGTGTATTAGTTGCAGCGCTTGATCAAGAAAAGATAGTCAACAAGACATCAAAGAAGCCCATTGAATGGAAGTTTAATCCACCTTCAGCCCCACACTTCGGTGGAGTTTTCGAATCGATGATCAAAAGTGCGAAGAAAGCTCTGTGAACTATTCTCGGAGACGCTGAAGTTAATGACGAAGAACTCCATACAGCAATCTGTGGCGCCGAAAGATTGATCAATTCAAGACCAATAACGTATGTCAGTTCTGATGCGAATGACCTAACGCCGTTAACACCAAGTCATTTTCTGGTTGGACAATTTGGAGGAGATTTCGCACCTGAAGTACCTGAAAGCGAAGTGATCAACCCGAAAAAGCGATGGCGTCAAATTCAGCAGTTACTTGGTCAATTCTGGAGAAGATGGCGAAGAGAATTCTTACCAAGCTTAAAGTGGTTTCAAGCAAGACCAAATTTCAAAGAGGGCGATGTAGTCCTTGTCATTGAACCAAAGGCAAAGCGTGGAGAATGGCCACTCGCTCGTGGTGTACCAGGGTAAGGATGGCCTGGTGAGAGTGGTGAAGATTCAGATTGGAAATTCAATGTATCTAAGACCTGTGTATCATTTGTGCCCACTCGAGGCCTGAGAGAGGACAAAACTGTTATCTTGGACAATAGTTATGTTATAGTTTGATATTTTGTTAGCAAATGTGGTCACATTCGGGAGGGGGATGTTTCTGAACGTTTCCGATTGTTTGCCCCGGAAAATGTGACGTCAATCGGAACTTGGCCGAGCAAAAAGACTGGATCGAAAATGTGACAGTGTGTTTTTTTGTATTATATTTTTTATACTTTTCGTTAATAAATGTCAAAGAAAATCTTGTTTTTTAATTCTTTTGTTCGGTGTTTGGGTTTGTTCTGTTTGAGAACACAGTATATGTATAAACTATAACCTCCACTATATTTTTTATATACATTATCTGTCTTCTGGAACAAAGCTACAATTATTTGGATGATGTAGACATTCTATATGCACATACCTCTTGTATTGTATAGATTCTCTAGATACCATCTTCCTATCAATTTGGGGTCTGAATTTGAATTCCAAAGTTTTAAATAAACAATATAGCCACTGAAAACATCTTGTATCCCATATACAGCAAGTGGAAATGTGTTGTTCATAAATCCCATTAATTTATCATGGCCATCACCTGAATGTGTATGATTAGAACCCTGCAGAAACATACATGTAAAACTGTTAGTAAGAATCATGTACAATCTCTGGAATTAAAAATGAGGGAGTATTTTATCAGATATTGCAAAATTCATGACTAATGTATGAGGCTAAGCCAAAGTTATAAATGCATATTAGGACGACTAGCCTCCTCCTCAGGCAACTCTTGCCTCGAGGGAGGTGGTGACTAGGGAGGTGAGGGAACTGGAGCGATGACTAGGGATGTGAGGGAACTGGAGAGAGGGGGGTTTCTGATTTGAGATGCCTCCGGAGGAGGCTATAGGACGACCTTCAACAAAGTTGAGGATACTAATTAGCCGGTATAGCATCATTCATTGGTTCATTTAACAAGTAATATAAAACACATGTCCAGTCTCAGATCTGTATGGGATTTAATTATGGCTATAAGATTCTTTAATTTCAGTATTTTATCAAGATTGGAAAGCCGAGCGACTAAATGAAGAACGTGCTCCGACCTCTGAGACCTCTGATTGGCTACTAAAAATAGTCTTAATAAATTATTTAGCAACCCAAAAGGAGTGGTTAGGGTTAGGGTTTGTTCCTATAAATGAAACCCTGGTTGGATGAAAGAATAAATTTGGGGGTGTGGGGGTAGGCTATCGTATTATTTTTTTATTTAAAAAAAAACACGAAAAGAGGGGTTAGGGTTTGTTTCTATCAACTGTGGGAAGGACTTCGTGAGTTTACTTCATGTGTAAAGCGCCACGCACACGAGGAATAAATAATTTATTAAGATTATTTTTAGTAGCCAATCAGAGGGCACACGTTTCAAAAATGAACTATAACAAATTGCAACTAAGTGTGAGTGGGGCGACTTTGTAAACAGGTACAGTATCTACATGTAATTGTATTAAAGGTGACTACTGACATTTGTAAAATCAAAAATGTATCAAAGGGGCACAAATTGGCCAACCTTCAATTATGCTATGAATTATTCATGAGTCAATATATTTTTATCTCTCCTATGAGTGCAGAGTGAGTCATAAAATATCTTACCAGTGATGTGAATGTGCCCGTGGCTCCCCTTCTTCGTATTTTCTGACCGACATTTCCTCTGCGTTCAAGAGGCCTTCCGGATCGACTATACCCATCATGTTGTGGACCAGGTTACGAGGAACAGCTAAGTTATGCTGCTCTCGAAGTTTCCTTTGCATGGCTCTATACCCAAGAAGTTGGCCTGGACCTTCGCCTTCTTTACGCACCGTGTCTTCTACTTCTTGTAGGTCAATGTTGTAACGCACATATTTGATGTCAAGATGTGCCAACCTCCTACTCAAAGTTCCCAGACTCCACGCATATTGTGGAAAATCCCGTTTCACAAAATCCACTATCTCTCTTCTAGAAAGGTTTTGCATCACATACTTTTCCAGCTCCATTCTTAAAATCTCATCATCTTCCCACTCTGAATTTCGTATGCGATCAGCTCTCTCCGCCATATTGAATTTGAATGTCAAGTTCAGTTTCATAAGTACTTCATCTAATACAGGGATATAGTGGTCACAGATATCGCAGGCTATGAGAACGCTGGGCCAAGTAAAAGCCACGATCCAACAATCACCCCCGTACTTGATTATGACTTACGTATTCTTTATTTTCTTACTGAGATATTTTGAAATAAATATTTTTGAAGTACTCTTGCCAATAGAAGTTTTTTACTATTTTTTTTATGTTATATTTTTTTCATAATTGTTTTTTATTTTATATTTTACATAAAATATTGTATTACATAAATATTTATTGTAAATCCACTATGAGAACAATGGGCCACCATACATATGATATCAATCAAAATATACTATATTATTATTTATTACTAATAGGGTTTTGGTATGCCAGAAATACCTTAATTGCACCTCACATTATTAGTATAGTTCCAACTTGTAAGTGTTGAATATTTTACTTAAGTTCGAAAACATTAATGCTCAGGGAAAATTAGTGCCCATGTATATTGCCATAATAGTAAAAATACTAATTAACAATTAGATTATGAGCTCAAGATTAATATATGAGGTGATAGTTGATGAGGGCAAAGCCCAAATGAAGTATCATCTCATAGCAATCGAGAGCAAATAATCTAATTGTTTTAGTAGAAATCAACAAGAAAATAGTATTTCAAAACGTTTTTCATAATTAATAGAAATAAATTCGTTAAAAATCGCGCCAAGGAGATGGCTGTTTCGCTACTCACTATCTATCAACAATTAGATAGTGAGTAGCGTGGCCAATCAAATTACAGCATTTGCAATTATAGTATATTGATTCTACTAATAAAAATGGTGTAATAGCTATATTAGGTGCGGTGCCAGTGTGGGTAGAGTGTAGCAAATATACAGCGGTTGATTGTTGTTATAAAACTACCTGAAAAATACAATAAGAACTTCAACGTTTCGAGCGAAGGCCCTTCGTCTGGAAGTTAGAAGGGCCTTCGCTCGAAGCGTTGAAGTTCTTATTGTATTTTTCAGGTAGTTTTATAACAACAATCAACCACTGTGTAAGAGCACAGGGGTAGTAATACCTATAGCTTAACTGTATTTAGTCACATACCAAAGATTTTATATATTCACACCAATGTTTGAATATGGCTTTTTTAAGAATTACTTGCTGGACACTTTTAACTGGAGTCTGGGTATACATATCAAATATTTTACCCAAATAAAATAGCTTTTAATAAAAAGAGATATGTATATAAATTCTAAACAAGAATATTTGTATTAAAGGGCTTAATAAACAAGCATTTAAAAAACAATTTATAATGAACCTTTTAGGGACAGAATTTCAAGTTCAAGCTTTTGCTTTTTTTAGTAGCAAAACTTCGTTCTGGTTTTGAAGCACTTGGGCCTGTAACTTGAGAAGCTCTTGGTTGGTTATCCTTCATTGCTTCTCCTTCTTTGCTGGTCCAGGAAGAAAACGGGTAACCGTAGATGGAATAGGCAAAGAATCTGGGACCATGACAAAGACTTC
Source organism: Trachythela sp. YZ-2020 (assembly GCA_016169945.1). NCBI lineage: Eukaryota > Metazoa > Cnidaria > Anthozoa > Malacalcyonacea > Clavulariidae > Trachythela > Trachythela sp. YZ-2020. The sequence continues at coordinate 4,734,230 of JADLSH010000350.1, forward strand.
GTCTTGCATCATATTTGACATTGTTGCCAAACTGTCATCCTCGTCTAAATTCTCGCTAACTTCTAGCACACTGACAGCCGCAAAGGAATCTGTATTCCCTTAATCTGCAAATCATAAAAAGATGACATATTTATAGTTTCAAACATAGCTGCTCAATGCTTAATATTTAAACTATATTTAGACAGATGTGGCACTTTGAGAGTTTGAGTTGAAAAAAATTACACTATTAGGCATAACTAGAAGTCTAGAATACTCTTGCAGAAAGATACTTTCTGTCAGCGTATGAAATACTTGGAGAAAGCATCTTTTGTGTTTATATTTATTGTTAAAAATCAAAAATTCTTCTAAAAACAGACTCGTGTATTTTATATGGCTCACTGTTTTGTAAATTGCTAAACAAGGAGAGCGGCTGGTAACTAGTTACGCCATCATTCGTAAACACTTGCCCAAACTTGCCCAAGTAACGCATTTTATTTCATACCTGTTTCGAAACCTTCAAGTCCCGTAAAAAGAGGAGTTTCTTCAAAAAGTTTAATTATTTTTTCCTCTGCTGGGGATGCTTCTTTTGGCGGAGGACCACCTCCAGTTTTTGCAGTCTGTCTTCGGATGTCCGAGAACTTTTTCTTGGCCGAGCTCGTCAAGTTTTTCCACTTCTCTTTACATTCATGCGTCGTCCGGTTCGCCACTCCTACTGCATTTATTTCATTCGTAATTTCATCCCAAATTTTATTTTTTCTTTGGTTTGTCACCGAATTTGTCAATTTAGATTGCAATATTTCTACATTTTCTTCAACTTTATTTGTTAACATGTCTATTTCGGACACTGTAAAGTTAAGTTTCCTTTTTTTCCTTTCCTTTCCCAAAGAAACCGCCGCCATTTTGTAACAAATTTAAAACTCGCGCGCTTTTTAACCTAAGGTTAAGTGCTTAACCTAGGGTTAGCTAATCGTACCTTTAACCCTGCTTTGAACAACTCGATTTTAACCCTAGGTTAGCTAACCTAGGGTTAAAAAAGTTAATCCAAGGTTAGCTCCTAACCCAGGGTTAAGTTAACCGGCTTTTGAACAACCGGCCCCAGCAGAAGTTTTAAATACCAAACACTTATATATGAACCAGTTGTCACGAAGTACATGATCATAGTGAAAAAGAAAAAGGGAAATAACTATTGAGACAAGTAATAATCCTTTAAGATTCGCTTATAGTTAAAACTTTTTAGGGAGTCACGAAAGACAGGAACGATCTGGTTCCAAATTTGAGGTCCTTGGAAAATGGAAAATGATAACTTATGACATGATAAATGAAGGTCATTTTTTTGTCTTGTATTGTAGTGATATATATCCTTGTTTGAATAGTGAGGAAATCGATTGGGGTAAAAGATTGATTGTTATGCTGGAAGACAAAGCAACTAACTTGGTAATTAAAAATATCATAAATATTTAAAATACGTAAGTATTTAAATAAGGGTAAAGAGTGTGCAAGAAATGGGAAGTTGGTGAGAATATACGAACAATTTTCTTCTGACAAAGAAATAATGAATTTATGTGGGATTTGTATGTAGAAGCCCAGATAATGGTACGGTACTGAAAATAAGGTAGTATAAGAGTATTATAGAGCAGTTGTAGTGTTTTCTTATCAAGGAATTGTCTTGATTTAGATAAAATGCCTATCATTTTAGATATTTTAGTTTTAAACAGCATTGATATGTGGAGTCCATACTCTTTCAATATTATTACCATCAATAGAAATATTATTATTATTGAGATCAGGCTTTTTACGTTTGGGATGAAAAAGTATATATTTAGTCTTATCAGGATGGATACTTAATTTGTTAGCATAGCACCATTGAGTAACTCTCTTAATTGCAGCATTCATTGTATGAAATATTGACATAATATTTGTTCCTTTAAGAAATATGTTTGTATCATCTGCAAATAATATAAAGGATAATAAAGATGATGATTGTGATATGTCATTAATGAACAATGGTTTTTATGAAAGCCATATTCATGATCATATAAAATATTATGTTTGTTTATAAAGCTGAGAAATATGTTGTAAAAGTAATTTTTCAAGAATTTTAGAAAAACGAGGCAATAATAGAAATAGACCTGTAGTTGACAAACTTGTGACTGTCATTTGCTTTAAAAACTGGGATTACTTTAGCTATTTTTAATTGGTCAGGAACAATGAGGCAAAAGTATCAATGCAGGATTTGATAATTGAAATATTTATTCCATCAATACCTTCACTAATCACTAATTATGAAAACAGAAGTAATTCCTTTATCGCTCAGTGATCATGATATGGTAATTTGTGTGCGTAAAGCGAACCATTTAAAATACAAAACAAAGTACATTACATCAAGGAATTACTCACGCTATGACCCAGTTGAGTTTACGAAGAGAACTGAAAAATACAGATTTTACTGCAGTTATGAAATCGACAAATGTTAATGATGCTGCCGGATTGTTTACAAATATACTGAGTAATATTTTCGACAAGCACGCTCCGATTGTTAAAAAACGTATAAAAGGCAAACCTACCCCCTGGTTGAATACCGACATTAAAAGAGATATGGATCGCCGGGACAAAATTTTGCGCAAAGCAAGGAAATTTAATTCTGAAAGTGTCTGGAAATTATATAAGAAACTTAAAACTTTTGTATCAATCGCTTACTATCTGCTGGAAAGAACTACCACAGAAATCTGCTGACTGAAAATCGACTTAATCCTCGAAAGTTCTGGAAATTGATTAAAGCAATTTTTCCTGCGAAGGTCAGGAGCTCTGTTTCTCCTGAACAAAAGAAATGTAGTGCGAAATCTTGTAGTGCAAAATCTTTTGGAGATTTCTTTGCAGGCGTAGTTGCAAAATTAAAGGAGAGTTGCTTTCCGTTAAGTAACCTGACATGGAAACTTCAAAAATTTTATCACCCCAGAACAACTTCTAATTTTAAACTTGAATATGTCTCTGTTGTATTTGTCCAAAAGGAATTGAAATCCTTGAGTCGTAATAAAGCTGCTGGCCTAGACAACCTTCCACCAGGACTTCTCAAAGATTGTGCTGCTGAGATTTCCAGGCCCCTTGCTCATATTATTAACTTATCGATAACTATATCAACAATACCAAGAACATGGAAAATCGCCAAGGTGACACCTGTCCACAAGTCTGGAAGTATAAATGATGAAGCAAACTATCGACCTATATTAGTCTTACCAGTCATGTCAAAGATACTTGAGAAAGCCATCTGTAACCAATTGAAAAATTATCTAGCGCCATTATATTATAATTACTGTTACATGATCATTAGATGAAGTACTTCCCGGACTTGGACTCAGCGGACTAAGGCTCATATAGGACTTAGTCTCCCTGTGCTCGGCCTCTTCTGGATCGGCCATTTTGTGTAAATGTTATTATTTTAGTTTAACTTAAATATATCTCTTTTATTTAACTTGTTTGGCATTGGACTTGTTCCTCAATTACCTGCTGGCGTGGTGGCAGCGTTATTCAATAACCCAAGCTGAGTAAAAGTTCTCAGAAAAGCCTCTCAAGTTAGCAATGGCCTCTACTATTCGTGCACCGAAGCAGTGGTGTTTGACAAAAACTGAGTCAATCAACTCTTTCGAAAACTGGAAGCAGAACTTAGTGTATACACTATCACTTGATGTAAACTTTGCTCCTTTCCTCGTAGAAGGAGCTGTATGGAAGAAGAAAACCAAAGCAGAGCCCCTTCGAGGGTTTACTAACGATGGAGAAGATGTTCCAGGAGCTCAACGACATACAGCACAACAAAAAGTCAACATGGCCGAGTTAATGTTAGGACAAATAGCAAATTTCTGTCCTATAATTTCTCGAAACACTATCGTGAAGAGTAGCACATCAATTCAGTTCATATGGAATGCTATTCGTCTCCACTTTGGCTTCCAAGCCACATGGGCCCATTTCGTTGATTTTGACAATATGAAATTTCAACCAAATGAACGTCCCGAAGACTTATTTCAAAGAATTATGGCATTTGTCGAAGACAGTCTCCTCAGATCTAACAGCAATATCACCCATCACAACGAACAAATAACAGAGGACGAAGAACTCTCCCCAACCCTGGAAAACCTTGTTGTTCTCACCTGGCTACGCCTTATCAACCCTGCCCTACCGAAACTCGTCAAGCAACAATATGGAACTGAACTTCGTTCCCGAACTCTCGCTTCTATTAAGCCAGAAATATCCCAGGCTATGAACTCATTGCTTGATGAGCTCACATCAAATGATGAAGCAAGAGTCATGCGTACAGAGGCCTTGTCGTATAGGTCAAATCGTGACAGACGTCCACCCAGACACACAACAAAGCAACCTATATCTACTGGCTCACACGAGAAGTCATGCCCTTTGTTTAAGCAATCAGACCGGCCTGACAACCATTATCTCAGCGAGTGGAGGTTCCTTCCTGAACGAGACCGGAAGTACATGGCCAAAGCGAGGCAAATAGCTGCTATATATGAATGTGAGGATGAGGGTGACCAAGAGAACTACCCTGACGACGATCACGAACCCGAAGGTCCAGGACATATAAGCCGGCTCGTCCAGGTGCGACAATCACCATATGTGGATACGTTCTTTTACCATCACACTGTCCGCATCACTATCGATAGTGGGGCGACATGTAATATGATTCGTTCGTCTACTGTCAAGCGTCTAGATGCCCAAGTTACTACAAGCTCTCAATCAGCACGTCAAGCTGATGGCCAGTCTCCCTTGGAAGTTATTGGAGAAACCCATATATAACTTTCACCCGAGACAACCAACAGCTGCATTTCGAGGGTTTAGTGGTGAAAAACCTTGATGTCGAGGTTCTTGCTGGTATCCCGTTTATGGAAAGTAATGATATAGCTGTCAGACCTGCTCGTCGAACTGTTGTCATTCGTGACACCCATTACCAATATGGATCAAGCAAAAGCAAGCAACCTCCTACAACTGTCCGACGTGCAGTGGTTCTCAGAGCTCCCCCAATGTCGACCACCATTTGGCTCGGCGAGTTTCTCGAAGTTGCATTACCAGATGATGTTCCAACTGATAGCTATTATGCCCTCGAACCACGTACAGACACCCAAAGGGCTCGCTCCACTAAGATATCCCAACTTTGGCCCCCACATGGTGTCGTGTCTAGCGTTGCTGGCAGGATTCGTATCCCGAATGACTCGGACCAACCTCAAGTATTGAAACGCAATGAACATTTTGGTCAGGTAAACCTGGTCTTCAGTCCACCAGATGCAATTCAACATCCTGAAAACCCTTCGCCTTCTTCGAGAGTACATCGATCGCTCCCTTCAAAAGGAAACAACCATTCCAGCTCAGTTAGCCTTGATCCTGCAAATGTATTGCCTGCTGATGTCTCTGACAAGTTTCGCACTGTCCTCAAACAGTTTGACAATGTGTTCAATCCAAAAATCGAAGGCTACAATGGTGGTTCTGGCCCTTTTGAAGCGAAAGTTAACATGGGACCTGTGGAGCCCCCTCAAAGAAAGGGTCGACTACCACAATACTCGCGAAACAGACTTGTAGAACTGCAACAAAAATTTGATGAACTCGAACAGTTGGGAGTCTTCAAACGACCGGAAGATATTGGCATTTCGATTGAATATCTTAAATCCCTCCTTCTTGGTAAAGAAATCGAACGGAGGTTCTCGTCTCGTTACTGCCTTTGGCGAAGTTGGTCAATACAGTAAGCCACAGCCTTCCCTCATGCCCGAGTCCTTCCCTCATGCCCGATGTAGATTCCACCTTACGGATGATAGGTCAATGGAAATATATCATCACCAGTGACCTAACCAGTGCATTTTACCAAATTCCACTCGCTCGAGAGTCAATGAGGTACTGCGGTGTCGCTACGCCTTATCGGGGCACACATGTTTACGCTCGCTCAGCAATGGGAATGCCCGGTTCAGAGACAGCGTTGGAAGAACTCATGTGCCACGTTTTAGGTGACCTCCTCCAAGAAGGCATGGTTGCTAAACTGGCAGATGATTTGTATTGTGGTGGCAGCACTCCAGACGAGCTGCTAGAGAATTGGATCAAAGTCTTAACTGCACTTAGCAAGAACAATTTGCGCCTTTCAGCTTCGAAAACAATTATCAATCCAAAGGGTACTACAATCCTTGGTTGGACATGGTCACAAGGTACCCTCACAGCAAACCCACACCGAATCTCGGTGTTATCTTCATGTTCGCCACCAGAGAAAGTCGGCACAATGAAATCGTTCATTGGGGCATATAAAGTTCTAGCACGTGTGGTTCCAGGCTGTTCATCCCTCCTCTCCCCACTGGATGACTCCATCTCTGGACATCCATCCACCGAGGTCATCACCTGGACTGACGAACTACATACCGCCTTCAACACCGCTAAAAAGGCACTTTCCAATTCCCGTTCTATAACCCTTCCAAAGCCCGATGATCAACTGTGGATTGTCACTGATGGAGCTGTAAAGAAACCTGGTATTGCAGCGACCTACTACGTGACTCGTAACGGCAACCTTCACCTCGCAGGATTTTTCAGTGCGAAATTACAATGCCACCAAGCATCTTGGCTACCGTGTGAAATCGAAGCTCTGGCTATTGCCACATCAGTGAAACATTTCAGCCCCTATATCATTCAATCCTCTACAAACGCCTGCGTTGTGACCGACAGTAAGCCCTGTGTGCAGGCATATCAGACATTGTGCCGAGGAGAGTTTTCAGCCAGTCCTCGAGTGTCCACGTTTCTTTCCACCGTAAGTCGGTACCAAGTTCAGGTCCAACATGTTGCCTTGGTATCCATCCTACCATCTGATTTTGCAAGCCGTAACGCAGCAGACTGTAACGACATGGCCTGTCAAGTGTGTAACTTTGTGAACGTTACTCAGCAATCCGTCATCCGCCGCACTACCACCGCCGAAATCTTACAATCCTTTGTAAGGATTGATGATGCATTCTCGAGTTGCATTCTCGAGATGCAAACGATGATGCATTCTCGAGTTGGTGACAATGGCTCATTGCGCTTCACAATAAGAAGACCATCCTTGGCAATGGTCGCGACATTAAGGTAACGTTTCACGTCTTTAATGTTTGTAGTCTTTTTCGAGGGGCGTTCCTTACAATCAGATTGCCCTGATCTACGTAGGACCCATGCTCATTTACGACAAGGAACATGCCCCTCGAAAAAGACTACAAACATTAAAGACGTGAAACGTTACCTTAATGTCGCGACCATTGCCAAGGATGGTCTTCTTATTGTGAAGCGCAATGAGCCATTGTCACCAACTCGAGAATGCATCATCGTTCCACGACAGGTGTTAGACGGTCTTGTAACGGCGTTACATATATAACTTAATCACCCATCTGCACATCAACTAAAGATGGTCACATGCCGTTACTTCTTCGCTTTGGATGTTGACAAATCTATAGAGTGTGTTACCAAAGGATGTCATCAAAGGATGTCATCAATGGGTACGTTTCCCAGGTCGCCCTTTCAACTGCCACTGCCAACTTAAACGCCCGAATTTGCAGTCGTGGCTTGTCTTCCCGGGAGATGTGGTACCAGCGAGACCAGTTCTCCAACTCACAACTTCCTGTTAACGATCGTCAACTGATAACAAGACAGAACGAGATTCGTTCCAACAATCACCCACACAGTGAACGGTCCAAAGCTTGGAAAAATTGCACCTTCTCCCATTATAAACGCTGGCGATCTTATATCTCTGTATGTCGACCGAAACAAGTCAACTGCAAGAGATCGTTATCTTGTTGTATCTGTCGAGGGAGCATGGTGTAACATCAAGAAATTCTGCAGTTCCCAGTTGCGTAACACGTCTTATCGAGTGAAACGTAGTGAATGCTACAAAGTACCAACTGTTGTCAGTGCAAGTTCCAACTAGTGATCCAAGGATAGTGCAAAGTTTTAAAAGACAAACGCTATGTTACATGGTTTATAGTGCGTACGTAATTGTTGTGCATCCATGTTGTTGTGTTGTGTTGATATTTGTATATTACGTATTTACGCGCGCAATTTTATTTGGCAATTATTTATACCTTTACTATTTTTATTTGCCCTTGAAAATTGATGAAATGTGACAAGCTTTTGAAAAGCTAGCATGCCAGTTTTTCAACAAGTACACTTGTCAATGAAAAGCTTGTCACATTTCATCATTTGTAATTCTAAATTCGCGATGAGTGATTTATGTTTTTGCCAATATATTATATAGTAAGTAGACAAAATTGTCTTTTGTTTACGGTTGCAATATTTGATTAGTTTTACTTTTATTTAATAGTTTAAACGATATGTTATAATAAAACAAATATGTCAACTCAACCTCGATTATTTCAAATTTTATTTATTTATTATTTCATTGTGTATATAAAATTTCGAGAGTACGGTTGTACACAGGCTACTAAAATAAAGGCTAAGCGAAACTAGAAAGTATATAGAATGCATCATACGTCATAGTTATAAAATATACAGACGAAGTGACGCACCTCAACAAAATGCCAATATGCCATTCACATTTGTAAACAACTGCCCCCGTCACCAGAGATGTGAAGAATTTTAAAATGCAAATTGCCCAATACCTTTATACCAGAAGTTCAGAACGAAGAATTATAAAAGAAATATAAGTTGTTTGTTCTTTAATATTGCATAACAAATGTCATATTTCAAAATTATGCAGTTCATATTACACTCTGGTGACTCTACAAATTACACTCTACGAGTCTACGGACAGAGTATAGCAACTTCTATCTATAAAACTCGCCAGAAACAATACAGTAGCCGTATTAATGTGTATAAATTGTACGCAAGTCGACTTACCTTAGATCGCTGGTAAAATACAATGCTGTATACTATAACTAACATATTCGATATTTACGGTATTAAAGGCCAAAGGGATCTCAATCATCTCATCGGGTCTTGAATCTTGTATGTGTGACATGTTTGAGGCGAAACTTACGCTTCGGAATTTATAAAAATATTGCAATAATGAATATCCCACCCATTCAGTATTGTCTATTGAATATATAAATGACAAAACGCACTACGAATCCAAAAGGCCAAAATGAAAAAGTTTATTTATAAATTTGATCATATTTCCATCACATTCCCACTCCCAGATGCCACCATTGTGCGGTAAATATTTCGAAATTTCGTATTTTCGTTCCGTGATATTATTAGATCAGTGGACTTGAACGCACGTGTTCATAGCTACCGGGGGAGTTAGCAACCCAATATTATATATAAAACGATTGTTATGATGTAGACGTGTAATACCACAACCCAAATGTTGTTCGTAAATCTAATTAAACACTGCATGAATACAACCAAATTGAGCTATAAGATAACTTGAAAGTACTTAAAAAAGTTTCAACCCCAAAGTTTAACAGATACGGTATTAATAGAGAATCTTCGCAAACACCCCCCGGAAAGTTTACACTATGATGTATCTATCTATCTATGTATGTATGTATGATAGCTCGTGTGAATTTTCGCCCCTCATCACAATACTGCAAAGTTAAAAACTTTGCACTAAAAACTACCCTATTAACAATTCTTCTTCTGACGACGAAGAGGAAAGCATTACGCCTCCTTCTTCAACAGCATCGCCTACAGATATAGTCATTCCCCAGGAGATTTCAGCCTCACCAGACACGGATTTTGAACGACCTGGTGAGCGAGAGGAACAAATAGACATTCTCGAACACAAAGAACCGACAACGGATAATCACACAGATAATCAAGGTACAGACACCTTGCAAGATGTGAGAGGGTGCAACGAACCAGAATTACGAAGATCTACGCATAACCGTCGTCGCCCGAAATACCTACATGATTACGTGGTAGACTGAGACTTTAGAACATTATAAACCTTTACGCCCGTATTCTAAAAGCTCACTCACACTCACACTAAATGAGTGGAGGTTCAATCTGAGCTTTTCATGAATGTCAATGCTGTTTTTTAATAACTGGAGGGTGAGTAGTCACATAGTAAGGTACGGCACTAACCCTCCAGCTATTCAAAAACAGAATTAACACTCAAGAGAAGCTCAGATTGAACCTCCACTCATTGAGTGTGAGTGTGAGTGAGCTTTTAGAATACGGGCGTTAGAGTTATTTAGCTTGTGTCAAGTCACTCATTTCTATACTAGATTGAACTAGGGATCCAAGGATTGTGCAAAGTTTCAAAGAGCCATAAGTTTTGAGGAAAATGCGAGTGAAAATGGGGGGAAATTCAGTAAGAAAAACGAAAGATTAATATGGAAGCACTGAAGTACTCTGCGGGAAGACATATTTTTGTTGAATTTTAATTTGGATCCTGTAACACCATAATTTACAAGTAATGCAAGTTTCTCCTTGATCCTACAGATAAAGAATATTTCACAACTCGCCGTGGGAAGTGTATGCGTATTTATTGCTGACGTAAATAGATGAGTCATGCATGGAATTATAGCTAGTAGCAGTATTTATATGTCAAGATTGTCAAGTCCTCATGACATTTGTTTTTCGAAGGCCTATTTTTAACTTCGCTTTTTAAAATCGTGTTTTTAACGCCAAGCGTAAACATACGCAGGCAAATTATGCCCCATTTATAATTGCTTGTAACAAGAGACGGACCCTACCAAGCTTTCCAAGAAAATGATCATTGAAACTTTGCTTTTAGTAAAAAAGATTTTATTTGTAATCTTGAGAGAGGACAAAGTTATCAAGGCAATGAATGTTGTGGATGAATAGTTACAGTAAATATTACGTTGTCGTTGTGTTGAAAGAAAAACATTCGTTAATCGTTATGTTTATGACTTATACTCAGTATTAAGTTATAGAAGGACAAAGAGTAAAGAGTAGTTACATGTATGATATAGTTTAGTTTTGTAAATATTACAGGGTTCATATTATTATTAAATGTTGTGTTGAAAATTTTGTTTACAGTAATATGACTACTGTATATGTTTGTACTCTATAATTCCGGACTGTCACTTCAAATTTTGCACATGGGCGGCTATTATATATTAGCCCAAGTTAAGTAAGTCCAAGTCGGAAATCTGAATTGTTTGGTGAAATAGTATAAAAACTAAGGGTGTATAGTCGGCCACTGCCTTCAACTAGAACACCGACACAATTTTTAAGGGGATTTTTTTCAAAGCGGAAATACTGTGTAACTAACAATGTCAATGACAATGCATATATAAACAGTACTGTTGTTTACGTTCACACTTCAAACGTAATTATTTATATCACAGAAAATCAGAATTTATTTTAAAATATTATACATCCCAATACAATTATATCCCATCAATTCAAGGTATACTGTAAAGTTTAAATTAACACGACTATTGGGACTGCAGGCTTTGCAGCACGTTTATATGATTCCGTTTTATACCATGGAGGTTATAATATAAATCGGATACTATAGTCTAGACTGTTTTGATAGTTCATAATACAGATTACAGATCGAATACACGCAGTATACTATATATATCCAGCCATCGACTTGCACAAGTTTATTGACATTGCCACATTGGCATTGCCCCTATAGTTCATAAGGCTATAGTTCATAAGGCTATAGTTGTATTTGAAATAATATAGCCTTTAAACTGCTACCACATTTACCTTCCTTATCATTTATATAATCTGCAAACTCGCATTTGAGATACAGTCTTGAAATATTTTGTCATAATCATATTCTCGAAAGCAAATGTCAAATAATATAAATAATGTTCTTGTCGCTAGACTCGCTACACGGCACGTGTACGAATCTCGCACTTGATAACGCACGTGCATTTGAGATTGCACAAAAAATCGGGTGTTCCGGGGGAAAGTTCGCCAATTTAATGTCAATTCAACGTCTTCAGCAAATGTTTCAAGTTCAATATAAAGACTCTAAATCAGCATAGTTTGTGTAAACTCGCCATAAGATCAAAAGAATATTTAAAGAAAAATGTGAAGCCCTGTCTTGAAGCACTAAATCACTAAAAAGAAACATAAATTGTATGCACCCCCCGGAAAGTTTACACTATGATGTATGTATCTATCTATGTATGATAGCTCGTGTGAATTTTCGCCCCTCATCACAATACTGCAAAGTTAAAAACTTTGCACTAAAAAGGGAAAGAAAAGAGGTTACGCCATTATATTATAATTACTGTTACATGATCATTAGATGAAGTACTTCCCGGACTTGGACTCAGCGGACTAAGGCTCATATAGGACTTAGTCTCCCTGTGCTCGGCCTCTTCTGGATCGGCCATTTTGTGTAAATGTTATTATTTTAGTTTAACTTAAATATATCTCTTTTATTTAACTTGTTTGGCATTGGACCTGTTCCTAAATTACCTACTGGCGTAGAGCAAAATAATCTTCTATCTAATCAGCAATTTGGTTATCGAGCAGGAAGGTCAACTGAGATCGCTGCAACTATCTTCCTAGATGACATCAGAAGGGAGATAGAAAGTCGTAAGATGGTTGGAGCAGTCTTCATGGACTTAAGTCGTGCGTTTGATACTATTAGCCATGCAACGTTAATGAACAAATTAAGATTGTATGGGCTTAGTGGCTCGGAGAATGCAATGATTATCTTTTTCAGCGGAAGCAGATTGTCCATGTTGGTGATGAACTCTCTCCTGAACACCCAGTTCTGACTGGTGTACCACAGGTATCACTTCTTGGTCCTCTGTTGTTTGTCATATACTTTAATGATTTTCCGGATTCTTTGGTTCACTCGAAAGTGGTAATGTATGCTGACGACACAGTGATTTATTTCGCCATAAGGACTTGAAAGTAATTGAAACAAGCCTGAATCAAGATTTTGTAGAAATTTCGAACTATTTGAACGAATCTGAGTTGGTGATAAATCTAAAAGAAGGCAAGACAGAATCGATGCTGTTTGCAACATCTAAGAAGCTTAGTAAAATCGATAGAACACTTGAGGTAAAATATGGAGATTATACCATAAACGATACTTCATCTTATGCACATATCATCGTCTTCCCCGAGGGGGGTAACCCCGGGACAGGGTTGGGTAAATGAGGGGAAATATAGGGAGATTTCTAATGTATTTGATCCCCAGGACTGGGGGAATATTGATAAATTTCAAATTCACTGGCCCGGGGGGGGGGGGTTGGGGAATTTTTTCGTTGCATTTTTTCGTTGCGGTACAGCACTGACCGATTCCTCGCGGGCTCCTATTAACTAAAACCGTCCACATGCACATGCATCAAGACAATGGCGGAAAATGAAGGAAACAAGCAAAGAAAGGTAAAGAAAACAATCCCGTTTATAATTGCTTTTAAAATAGTCATCGTTTTTTGCAATTTATTTAGTATATCTATGCTTTTGTGTTTGAAATATTTATCTTAAATTTTAATAACATGAATTATTCATATCTTAATTAATACAAAATTTAACTGTTTTATTATTAATGGTTTTATACTTCAAATAGATTCTTCTACACTATGGTCAACGGAAGAAGCCATTTGTGGTAAACTGTTGCTCAATCGAAGAGCTTATAGACCAAGCCAAAGGGCAATTCAACATCGATGCTAGTGTCTCCAATGACATTGCCGGCAATGAACAGCGATTCAATGTTCAGCGTTATGATAACATATGGGAGGAAAATGTGGATGTAGATATGATAGACATGATAGAAGACAAGGACAAAATTTTCCTTGTGGTGGAGACTGCTGCTTGTAGGGGGCAGAATCAAGAGAAGGTATATATTGTTTTATTGACCTATAATTTATTTAATTTGCCTAAATTTATAGAAAAATATTATTGTTCATATAATGTAGATTGTAGACAGTAGTATTTATGATAATATATCTGTATTTAGTACTGTTGTTGAAATGGAAGTGTTCATAAAATAATACATCAATTAATTACATAAAGTTGATCAATTCTGACAATTCATTTGCTCAAAAGTTGCTCAATTTTTTGTTTACTACTGGCATACTTGCTCCTAATTAGTCAACCACTCACCGACATGAAATCCATTTGTTATAAATTCACACACACAGGAAGTTGAGCATTTTTTGAGCATACTGTATGAATTAATCAACTTTATGTAATGAATTGATGTAATATTTTATGAACACTTCCATTGTAATAACAGTAATTCAATTTAATTTTTATACTTATAGCTTAGTAATATATTGCAATATAGCATATTAAAATATACTTCAATTTTGATGATTTAGCTCAATATAATTTTTATACAAACCATCATCAGATGCTATGTATAATTTGTATCTTCCTAAAAATGGTTTTATAAAAAAATTGTCTTAGAAGGGATACAAATATTTTGAAATCTATACTGCCAGTTCTTGGGTAGTGTACAGACAATCTGTGGCAACACATGTAGGAGGCAACACAATAAATATACCATCAACTTCTGTGATCTATTTATATACTGTAGGATTATATTCATGAGATTATATGAAACCTAAGTATCTGCATTTTGTAAAAATGTGTATTCATAATATATACTGTAATACTAATTATTCAAAATGTTAATATGTTACCTTGTTATATTTCTTAGCAGGCCGCTCAAGTCAAGAGTCCTTATGCAGGTATGAGGTTTGAAAAAATAATATTAAAAAATATTAGAGTACACGTAGCAAATGAATGCAATAACAACAGAAATGCAATAAACCTACTGTAAGTGAAACATTACTTATTTGTGCACTGCAAAACGCTTCTGGATGGAGAACTGTCAATATTAAACTTGTAATATTTATGTGTCAATATTTAATTATCATAGATGATGAACATCGTTCTAAGACTGGGCAAGCAACATTGGTAGTCAAGGAAGGTGCTCTTTGCATTGGACCACAGCTTCCACAGGTAAGGGCACAGTTGTTAAATAAACATCCTCACTTGGAAACTAGACAAAATTACTGCCGAACAGACCGGTAGATCTTTCCCAATTTTCTTCTTTATCTTAATTCTTAGATGGAAAGATTCAATGAGTCAGAAACAACTAGCAGTAACGTTTCAATATCCAGTGAGATGCTTGAAAATGAAAGTAAGATTTTTGGTTACAAAAATCCTTCCATGGTGTTAGCAGATTACCAAAAAGCAGTCAACAAAGCAAGCTTAGAGTTGTGTAGAAGTAATATTGCACTACTGAAAACGTGTGGGGTGTTGTTAGACAAAGCATGGAAGAAGGTTAATGAGCAGGGGTACAACTATAAGAAAAAGAGCTCTCGGTCTGCAGTGTTTGGATCCCTGCAGTCATCTGACGAGTCAAAAACAAAGAGGAAATATGTATAATTGGATTGCAGAGACGAGGAAATGAAAAGAATATCCAGTGCTATTCAATCCTATGCTGAGACCATTGCTCTCCTTCAAAAGCAAAAGTTAAAGTATACAAATTCTGAAAGATATCTGGAAGCTGTGGAAATTAACAAAAGAATCTTGGAGACCATAAAAGAAAAGCAAATTAAAGTCAAAGAAATGGATAAGTTGAAGAAAGCCATAGTTAGGTCAAATTCGTTGAAGAAGAAGAAGAAAAGGTCTTCAAAGCAACAGAAGGTGTCATCAACAGCATCATCAAGGCTGGTTCCACTGAAATCATGGTTGGTATCAAAAGAAAGTTCCGGTGATGATAGCGGAGAGGATACTGAAATTCTTGTATCGTCAGATTCGGAAAGTGAGGGTGATGGAAATTTGGAAATCACTTCTGGAAATCCCTTCTGAAAATGTTGCAGAAATTGAAGAGCCAACTGAAAGAAAGGAAGAATCTAATCCAAGCATTAAAGTAAATGACGACAAAGCAGATGAAGCTACATGTAGCACAGACTACAGTGCTCCCCTTGCAGATGAAGTAGAAAATTCTACTTTTTTATGACTGATAACTGTTCTTGTTCAGGTTCCTGTTCTTGTTTTAATTGCCGTTTAGAATATGACTATGGTGACAATAGCACTTTTGAGACATACAAAAAATATGTTGGACAAAATTTAACACATAATGTTAGTTGCGGCGGGCCTATGTTTCCCACATTAAAGATATGTCTTTATCAGAGTTTCAAGCTGCCAGAAAGCTATATTGCGAACATCATCAATATCATCAATTTATCGCGCTATGATTGAGCCGGTATTGATGTACTGCAGTGAAGTATTTTTAGGTGATGAGCGGCAAAGTTGTCATAAACTACAGAATCTTCAGGAGCGTGCGAACAAGATCATTTTTGGAAAAAAGGCCCGAAATACGTGGATCCCTCTTAAAAATGGAAGAGAAATGGATGTAGCTATCACAATTTTCAAATGTATCCATGATCTTTCGCCGTTGGCGTCCTGTTTTGGCTTTTCTAAGCTGAATCATGGGAAGAACACCAGAGGAAATGGATTGAATCTTGTCCTACCAAAGGTTAAAACAGAATCTGGGAAAAAAACATAAGTGGAGTTGGTCAAACATATCAGGTGGAGTTCCGGGACTTCCACAAACACATTCCTTTTGTTCGCATTTTTTATGCTGAACAGATAGGGGCCTTTTCAAGTATGACTATCCAGAACGTTTTTCAGTTTCTTATAGATCTTGCAAGGTTTCGATGTATTCAGTAACATATCTAAATCGAATTCTGGGTCTATCTTGTGAAGTTGTGAAGCCATGCTTTTGATGTTGTCTTCTGTGGCAGCTGAAAAAAACCTGGAAATTTTCCCCCTTAAGTTGACATCGCTTAAACTGGGAATTCAGGAGAATCGTGGGTTGTTGAAGGCAGTCGGCAATTTCTGCTCGAATATTTGGATGGTGTTTCTCTAGGTTCCTGATGTTCTTTAAATTGTTAGCTGTTTTCAGTTGGTCTTCCTGTGTTGCTGTTTCCTTACTCATAACACCAGTGCCTTGTAAAGCTAAATTGAGATTGGACATCACACGTTCTGCAGGATTCGTCCATGAGTGTTGTGGAGGTGTTTGTACCAGCACCAACATGTCTAAATCTCGCTCCAGAAAATATGCCACTTGACTGAGTTGAGTTCTGAGAAACTGTAAGTTGTGGTCAGGTCCACTGTCATGATAGTGACTTTCTACTGATTTGTCAATACTTTATGTTTTCAGGCAACTATCTAATTCACATACATGCCGAAGAGCAGAGGAAGGTTCAAAGACATTGTCTTTGAAGCCCACATACACTTGACCATCATAGAAACTTCCATCCATGGAATCCGGAATATCCACAACTAGTGAGACAGGAGATAGCGACAACATGGTAAAGTCATGGTCACCAACTTCAAAAGATTGAGTTAATCCAACTATAACACATTTTCCCCGCTCCACTGCGCGGCCACAGGAAAGACAGGTTCTCCAACCTTGATGGTATGCTTGTCATCTTCGCACACAAAGCTTGCAGTATCCTTGAACTTCACACAAAATTATTTTTGGTACCTAAACATAGCTGATGCATAATGTACATCAACATGATTCTTTCTAAACTGGTGTGCTGCTACAACCATTTTGATTTTTAGCCTTCCAGTATGCCTCTTGCTAGCTGCACATGCCTTATTGGCCAGAACTGCAACCGAAGCCACTGGTATTGGAATACCTTCTGGGCAGTGTTCTTTAACCTGTTCATGCAAGTCACGAGCACTCATCACCATTGCTATGTGAACCACACTCTCCCCACTATCAGTGACATTATCATGTCGCTTATCATCTACTGCTGTTTCCACCTTGCCTGTGATAAAATCCTGGCACTTTTGTAAGAAAACAGTATATTCTCCGGTCTTCCAGTGTTGTTGACTCTTAAGTCCCACACCATATCAGAATCCTCATGATCCAGTAATTGCTGTATCCTGCTGTCAATTTCCGTCTCTGACATGTTACTTGCAGCTGAAGAATCACCAGTTAATCAGCAGTATACCTCACGAAGAAATGCACTCTTAACTCCAGCTACTTTACCAAAAACAGGAAATAAAGTCCCTTTTCATAGCACGACTATGATAGACAGGAAATTGTGATTTAAAATTTTCTTTGGTCTCATCATTTTTCTGCTGCCGAACACCTTCATCATCAGCCACATCTAGTTTCCACACAAAATGAAGGTGGGTTTGTAATGCTGTGTATGTGTACCTGATGCACTTGATAGGAAAAACTAGGTTAGAAGAGTCTTATACTTAGCTGTCTTTGAAGGCGGAATGTTCATTGCTTGGTAGATCTGCCATTCATCAACATCTGTTCTTGCAGTCTTCCTAGCGTGAGACATTTAAGCTGTCACCAGTTGTTCATCCATGGACTGAGCATATTTCCTCAGGTTATCAGCTAGTCTCAGCAAACTATTGTATACTCCTAAAAGTTAATTTAATGATGTTATTATGAATAAGTTATTAATATTAACAAGAGTTTCATTTGTGATGTAATTTTAATATATGAAGTACACACCTTTCCTGAATCTCTTTTGAGGTAGCTACAGACGCTGTGAATAGCCAAGTACATCGTTATAGGTGAGATTGTCATGTTGACGCTTTCTATGTTTTGTCAATTCTGGTTTGTTGTAACCTTTGGAGGTGCTTGAACATCTCTGGAACTCCACATCCTCTATCTTGAAGGGTTCTTTCATGCCCATCAACAGCCCACAGGCCATCAGCCAAGCAGTTAACAAAGTTGCATTCCTGATCAACAACAGCATCTGCAGTCCATCCAAGCTCATTTTTCTCAAGCCAACTTAAAATGTCATTCTTCAAATCTTGCGGTTGGGCTTTAATACTTCAAACCTTGTTGGCAGTGATGTTTGCTGACGTTGTGCAGCCATCATTAAAGTGAGTGGATTTATGGTGTGTGGAACATTGCCATCTTTTGTATTTCTTTCAAAAATCTATTCAGTGACGATAAATTGAATAAACTGACCCAAACATGCATGAACATCTGAAATGCATTCATCTGCAATATGAAGGTTCTCCTTCAATATAGAGCTGAACGTTTGCTGATATTTTTCAGCCCGCATTTTGGCAAAAAGTACGAAAAATATGTAAATCACGATATTTTGTATTAATATTAAAATACTTCTAGAATTTAAGTATTATTTATATTTAATAAAAAGGTGTTTATAATGTTTAAATGTACTTACTTACTTGAATACTTTGGTATTGCAACCCCTGTGCTATCAAATTCTCCACTCGCAAAGTCATTGAAAATATCCGAGAAGCTTTGGTTTCCATCCTTTATTGTACGTGCATACCAAGGCTTAAGAAATTTTCTTGATGTACCATTCACAGTTACAATACATGCACACACAAAGACCATGGCGTGGATTTCAGTATTTCAGTATAAAGAGTGTATTGCAATATGGCACCAAAATAACAATATGGCGCGAACAGCGGTGCGAAGTACCGAACAGCAAGCGAGAGTTGACGAACGGAAACCAAACTATGCTGAAATATAGTGGAAATTATTTGAAAGGCTTGAATATAAAAAATAATCCATGCGGCAGGGAAAATGGATGTGGGCGGGACGAGAAACAATTCATTTTTTTTACTTGGCCTAATATAACCTGTTTAATTTTCGAAACCAATTTTATTGATTATCAGGGTTAAACAATCATTAAATAGATCAACACTGGGTGATTTATAAACACAACCAACAACAATATTTTTGTGGCCTGGGAGATCAATTTCCAAAAAGACAGAATCGATTAGTTCCTGTGTAGCAATTTCAAGATCAGGTCGAAGTTTGTAATTATATGATTTCTCTGCAAAAATATCTTATCCTTCCTATATTTTGATATAAAATTGTAGCCTGGAATGGAATAGGAATCATTGGTTGATTCATTTAGTCACGTCTCAGATCGAGTAGTGGCAGAAAAAGAAAAGTCAATTGAAGCTAAAAATTCATTGAAATCATTAAAAAAAATTTGAGACTTCTAATGTTTAAGTGAAGTGTTGAGAAACAATTTTAACTTTTAGCAAAAGTATTATTAAATTCTCTAGTTGTATAATATGCACAGTTAGACAGTATTTGAGAATTTCTGGAAAGAATATTTAAATTTGGATCAATGTCTGAGTTAGCAAGTGACGAGTGTTAGAGTCATTAAGCAATGGATTGAAATGTTTAGAGCCAAGAAGATCATATTTTGGAGTTGTATCAGACATTGAAAAGGCATTGAATAGAGTAAAATGAAAGTCAACATCATCAACAATATGATTGAATGGAAATATTTCAGAATTACATAATTCACAATACCAAGAGGTATGACTTGAAGGAGTTAAAGAATTTTCAGCTACAAGGCTTGTACATTTTAGATGGAACCTGGATTTACAAATAGCACATATTGGTGCTTTAGAACTATTACGAATACTTTGTTGGCATTTGTGACAAGCATTATTCATAGGGACTATAGGATATATCACTTGTCTCAACAAGAAATCTGACAAGGTTGGAATAGAACAAGACAAAAACAAAAGCAGAAGCAAAGGTAGTAGCAGTAATCTGGTGTTAGATATACTGTCGTAGCCCTGGCTCCATAAAGCAAGTTATAAGTATTTGGTTTGTCTGAGCAAATCAAATTAATAAAATAACAGAGATAAAGAAATGTTTATATCAATTTTGGTTGCAGCAAATAATTCGATAAAATAGATTAAATTGGGATAATCACACACAAATATTAATATTAAGGAGTCAAATTTACGCATAGTAAACTTTTTAGATGTAACTTTCGACCTTAACAATGGAAAACATAGGCCCTATAGGAAGCCCAATGACGATCCACTATACATAAATATGCACTCTAATCACCCACCGAGCATCACAAGGCAACTACCTTCATCAATTAACAAGCGCATCACACTTTTCACGAATCTGCACCCATATATCAGAACGCACTTAGGCATAGCAGCTTTAATCATGAGCTTAGCTACACTCAGCACACACCACAACAACAATGCAGGACTAGGGCAACGCAATCTCATTTGGTTCAACCCACCATTTAGCACAAACATAGGACGTAATTTCCTTAGTCTAATTGACAAACATTTCCCACCGCACCACAAGCTCCATAAAATTTTTAACAGAAATACAGTAGTCTAGGACCTGTAAAGTTGTTTGTATGCATTTCATTTAGGTCAGATTATCTCAACTGTTCTAGGGTAAAATGACCATGGCGGTCAACATGGCATATGTGCCAAAACCTGAATCCGGGTCGAAAGTCCTGAAAATGACCACACCCAGAAACGGCACTGTCGACATAGCTCTAAATCCTGAACTGCCAAAGCTACAGCCTTTCTGAACTGCTTATAGTGTTTAGAATGGTTGCTTTTAGGGGTGATCACTGGAGGGTGAAATTTGTCTAGGTATTATATCTTACAAGAAAATGACTATGCACCAACCCAGGTCAACTGCTAATTATGCATCTGTCCGATAAATGCCACTTCTTCGTCCACATCTGTGTTTATATTACAGTATCCAAAAATAATTGATTGTAGAATAATCCCAATCGAAAAATTGGCATTTTTTTTGCCAAATTTTGCCACAGGAGTCAACATTAATTGTAATCTTATATTAAAACTATCTGGACAGGGATCAGTTCACATATGTTCACTAGAACCACTATTGGAAGACCAGGACTCAAATACAACAGAGGATTGGTTGCAAGTGGCAATTGGTGATCCTTTGCCAGAAAATGAAAGAGACAGTTTTTGTACCAGGACATTTGTGTGAAGTTGAAAGAATGACAGTTCTTGTATCAGAACCGTTGCCAGAAATGAAAGAATACCAGTTCATGTGACAGTTCTTGTATCAGAAGGCAATAGCTGCAGTGTGTTTGTCAGTGCTGGTGAACATTCTGCTGTTTCAAAGTTGGATACAAATATTGTCACTGCTAATAAATATAAATTGTTCATTGTAACATTGACAAATCATTGTCATTGGTCATTACTAAGATAAGCCATAAGACAATGCAACAACTAAACTTTTAACTAGTGCAAGAAATGCCAACCACAGAAAATTTCATGGAAAACATGAATAGAATATTCCTCCAATAAATATCAAGTTTGAAACAAAGAAAAAGTCCATTATTTGTTAAGCTGTATGGATTGCCAATGGGAATTTTTTTACTAGATTGTACACATTTACAATTCTTTACGCCCATAAAATGTAACAATTCTTTTCACTTTGGACTAGACATAGGCAATAGAGGACACTGATAAGCCTGTTAGAGATATTCTGGTACATCGACCTAACATATTGAAGGATGTGATAATTTAAAGATCCTAGTATTCTTAATCCTACTCACACATTTAATGTAGTTATTGTGGATGACTGTGGGCACATTGAGGAAGGCAGAGGTTCAGATGTTATGCGGGATGTTGTGACCCTATTTTGGCAACAATTTTCCCCCTTGTTAAGTACAGGGGCAAATAGAAAAATCCCTTCAATTCGACATGATTATCAGAAAAATGATTGGGAAGCCATTGCTAGGTTTTTAGTTTTTGGATACTTGGATTCCCACACTTAGATATTTAATTCTATTGAAGTGCATGCAAGAAATATTGAATTGTATGAATGACATATAGTTCCACACTTTCTCCCGTTTTTGTTGCAGATTGTTTATTTGGAGAATAATCTATTAGTACAGATTTTCTTTTGAATTATTGCTATGAATTTGTTTTCAGCGATGAGGCTGAACTATTTAAGAATGCTACTTGTCCAGATTTCGATCGAAATGATGAAGAATTCTGCGATGTGCTTCTAGCTACAATTGTCATAAAAACCCAACAAAAGACAATGTAACAGTGATCATAAGTCAGTTAGGGACGGACCATTATTTTTTTTGGAGGGGGAGGATGAAAATTTTCCAAGACAAACAATTTTTTTCTGTGTTGTTGTCTCTGCAAACAATTTTTTTGTGGTTGCTTCTTACTCGTTTTTCGAACTAGTGACTGTGGTAACACCGCGGGAAAATGTCTGTGCAATTTATTAAATAACAAACAACTAATTCGTTTTTCAGTATTTAATAAAAACAGCAATTCTAAAATAGATAAATGGTCCAGGAATGTTTGCCATTTCTTTTCCCGATATATGTACACTAAAAATGGTAAACGTGTCATTCTCTTACTTTCTGTTAATTTTATCTAAAGAACTATATTGATTGAAACAAGGGCGTCTATAATCCTTATAGGCATCTTGTTGTACTAAATATATTAAAACTGGCAACCTATGGCTATATTAACCTGGCAAGCTGCACATGACACAACGAACCAGGGCCTTTTTTAAGAAATCGTTAGTGGGGGCATAATCGAAAGGACGTAACAAGTAGGTGGTGTATTACAGGTGTGGAAAGCTGAAGGGGGGTCTGAATTTTTGTATGATTGAGTCTGTGGCTTGATTTCCTGCATTTTCAGAGACAATTTTTTTATATATCCTGTCTAAATGGTGCCAGGTTTTGTTGTGAGAATACCATAACATTCTTGTAAACTCAGTTTTCCCCCTTTTTTGCTTATATTTTGGACAAAAGGGACCTTCACTGGGGGGGTGGGGCAAAATAGCTTACACCACCATTGGAGTACCATCAAATTATGAATGGCAAACATTTGATCACTTGGAGAGATATGTAAAAAATCTTTCTGAAGATTCCTCAGAATTACTCCTTCAGTTCACCACAGGTAGTGATTTGCTAGTTACTGATTCTATTAGTATAGGTAATAGCATGGTTTTGAGTGCAATTTTGGATATAAGATGCACAAGTGAGTTTTTCAAAGACTTCAAAATAGGACGAGTACTATTTGATGTCTTTGGAAAACTCACAAGTGCATGTTATCCAAATTTCAGGAGAAACCATGCTATTGCTTATTCATAATATGCATAAAAATGTTCGCGACAATTATACTCTCAACTTGCTAACTTTGGGCCTTCACAAGCCCGTAGCTGGCCCTCATTTGTTGGGGGGGCACTTTTCGCATTCACTAAATATTTTCCATTTTTCTTGTCTAACAGGCTTTTTAGCATTTTGTCTAACAGGGAGTCATGGTCTTCATATTGTTTAAATCTTTTGCACGTGAATAGATTGCATGTTACATGCATGACTCCTACACTTGTACTTAGTCTGCTTATTACTGTATGTTGTTTATTAAGTTGACCACTCCTAATATATGTGGGATTGATATTGAATTTATGTTTGTCAACTTGATCAGCTGTTGGACTTCTGAGCTGACTGCTGACAAATGATGATATTAAAATCATAAATGTTCCTGTTTGTTTCTAAGAAATATTTGCATATTTTGCAAAGGGCAAAAATAAAAAACAGCATAACAGTTTTACAAACATTAAGAAACTGGGAGTAATTTTTTTTCATATTCTGTTATATTCATGTATCACATTACACAGTTTATACATATTTTTTTTGTTTTGGTAGTTGTGTTGTTGTTAAAGGTATCCATGCTTTCACTTCTATGATTTTTTGGGCAAATGTTAATGACCAATTGTTTCAATTGATGATGTGTCAGCTGATATACAAACATGTGACTTTGGCTTGTTCTGTACATCATATATGATATACATATACGATGTACATCATATCACGTAAAACTGCCCAACAAATCATAGTTTGGAAAAAATCCTATAGGATTTTCCTATGAGATCGATCCTATAGGAATTCATATAGGAAAGTGGGCCAAAATATAGGAATGCTATTAGTTTTCCTAAAGGAATTCCTATAGAAATTCCTGTATAATCAAGGTGAAGGAAAATGAGAAAACAAATAGAGAACAATTTTTATTACAGATAAAAATGTGGCAAATATAACCATTTTTTTACAACTAATATACTAATCCTGATTTCAAAACTAAATTCAGTTAATTGCATGAGTGCTTTTCAGTCAATTTGCATTGCAAAACGTCCCTACAACCTTCAAAGGGCCAAAACTTGTCGTACACAACGTAAGTATCTTTCCCTTTGAATTGAGAATAACATTTTATACTAACTGTCATTTCTATACCCAGGTTTCGTCACTTTTGCTCATGAACATTGTTTAAAAATGGCGAGCTCAAAGTAAAATGCTACAGGCAGAGAGCCCACCGGACGAAAAACCTAACCCATTGGGTGAATGGCTAACTATTGAGCCTATTTTACAACAAATGCAAGAAGTCCTTGGCAAAATATGCGAACGCTTCCCTACCGACAAAGCTGTTGTAGCGTTGCAGCCTCAGATGAGGATGTACAACAGCTCTTGCATGACCCACCGGGTTCTGCTCTGTTGTCAATGTGTCTCGAGTGAACACAGAGATATGGAGCTCGTTAACGGGTTCAAAAGAAAGGCGATCTTCGCTTGGCAAACCTTCAACAAGCTGTACAGAAAGCCACATTTGCCACCCTGTCCACTGCGGACAAACTCCTCGGTTTAAAAGCGAAAGACCACACAATCAATGGGGTCAACACAAACGAAATGCTGGCCAATTGCATCGACACCGTCACACTCTTGGGCCATGTCGCTTCTGAATTGTCGCAGTTATGGCGGGAAAAAGTTAAGCCCTCGTTCAAGCCAGAGTACCACAGCCTCGGCGCAGCTGTAGTATCCTCAGAATCAAAATTGTTGTTTGGGGTCGCCTTGGCAAAACAAATTCGTGATAAAAACGGAAAAAACCCAAATTGGCCACACATTGGCATCGAATACAATGTCAATGAAACTCGACTTTTGAGTGCCAAGGCAAAATAAACGCGATGCTTACAAAGGCAGCTCCTCTGGCTACCGACAGCCTAATTTTCGGAAGCGCTATGGAGCACCGCAACGCAAAAAACAACAATCGAACCATGCCCCAGCAGAACGGGGGAAGAAATATTGCTGCTTCTGAAGCAAATGAACTCAATGGTAGGTATTGTTCAGGGTTTATTGATTTGACACTAATACCTTATCTTCAAACTCGATGTGACACTTTCCGGGCCAGTAATATTGCACACTGTCTACCTGCCTGGCAAAACATAACTAGCGATAAGGAAATTATCTCGACCGTTATGGGTATGAAAATTGAATTTGTTTAGTGCCCAAAACAGCAATTTGTTGAGTATACATACCTCAAGACGGGCACACAATGAAACTCATATAGTTGATTTAGAGATACAAAAACTGCTCTCTAAGCATGTTGTTGAGCCCACCAGGCACAGTGAAAACAAGATAATTTCGGATATTTTTGTTCCAGAGAAAAGGGATGGTACATTTTGAATGATATTAAACCTTAAAAAATTAAACCAAATTACCACAAAACACCACTTTGAGATGGATACTTTAACCACTATTACCAGATTGGTAGAAAAAGGTTGTTTCATGGCATCCATAGATTTGAAGGATGCCTACTATTCGGTCCCAATTGCAAAGAAATATAGGGTATACCTTTAGTTCATATGGAAAGCAAAACTGTACCAATTTACGTACCTACCTAATGGTCTAAAACCTGCACTTAGGGAATTGCACCTGCAAGGTCACATGGCCAGTGGTTATATTGATGACATTTACCTACAGGGTAAGACGTATAATAAATGTGTGACAAATGTCATAGACACTGTCAGTTTGACTCCCTGGGTCTGGTATCCCATCCAACAAAATCTGTTTTCAACCCAACCCAGGAACTAGAGATTTTATGCTTCATCTTAAACTCTATTGATATGACTATAATTTTAACAAAAAATGATGATGCTTGCAAAGTATTACTAGATAATTCATCACCTACTATCAGAGAAGTAGCCCAAGTGATTGGTAAAATTGTCCCGTCATTCCCAGGTGTTATGTACGGACCATTGCACTATCGTCAACTGGAACATGATAAAACTACTGCTTTGCAGAGTAATTGCTGGAATTTTGATAAGCACAGGAGCCTATCATCCCCAGCTAAGTCAGAGCTTACATGGTGGACTTTGCATGTTCTAGACTCGAAAAATGTCATGTCGAGGGAAACCCCACATATACCCTCACTACAGATGCCTCTAATGAAGGTTGGGGTGCAGTGGTAGCACACGTCTCCGTTTATATTAATATAGGGTCATTCCACGCCAAATCGAGTAATCTCCCTGCATAATTATAACAGATTGAGCTGCTTTTTAGCACACTTTTAGACATTAATATGACTAGAATTGGGGTAAATTTGCACGTGAAAATATTCAGTATTTTAGAAAATATAAGCAAAATAATGATGATTTAGTCTGTAGCGGCAGTCGCCATTTTGACATAATTTGAATTTTCCGTATTATTCGCGTATCGATATTTCGTTTACTACTTTACGTATTTCAACGAAATTTTGTACATAGATAATGTTGACATCGCTCTTTAAAACAAACTCGTCGTTGAACGTCTATAGTAAAGAAAACCAAAGATAACCAAAGATAACCAATGATTAACGTCCTGACAGAAAGGACAAAGTACGATTTAGCCGTCAATTAGAATAAAAATATCTTAGTTGATATAAGCTCAGAGAAATTCATTTCACTCACACATAATAACAGACGATCAAAGAATTTATGTTGATAATAACAGCCTGATATAGTTAGTGAGACGTTAGAAATATCGATTTAAGTTGCTGTTATTTTCAAAATGACCGTATATTTCAATGTTTTCAACAGGAGAAAAAGGTTTGTGGGACTGCCTGGGCAGACGCTAAATTACGGTATATTAAAGAAGGGAACAAGGTAAATCTGTGGTCGAAATTTCGTTATTGTCCTCAACGTAGTTCTATTTTAGCGAGCGATCTAAAATTTGCTGTTTTCCACTAATTTAATTCAATCATGGCAAAATGTAATTTAAAACAAACCAATTCTGAATTGCGTGTGGTGAAATATATTATTCAATCATTTCAATGTCACATGTTCAAGCGAAGAAAAGTGATCTATAAGTAAAATATAAAGTTTTCTATTGTCATCTATTTACTTATCGAACCTAAAACCATAATATCCAATGAGGTTTGAATGTCTGCCGTTTTGTAGGTTTCTACAAACTTAGCTATAGCCGAAAGCAAGATGTAATTGTGTAATTTTTCAATAAGTAGACAAACATTTGCAATCAATGAAATATAGGTAAATGAGAAAGTTCAAGTTTAAAAGCAAACTGACAACATTAGAGGCTTTAGAGCAGTTCATGGTCAATACTTAATAATAAATAATTAACCAAAATTTACTCATAGTTGTGTCAATTTCATCAAAAAGTCTATAAATAGCGCTAGGACTTAAAACATCTATTCACCCGAACAATCTGCCTCGAAGAAACAAAATTCTATAAAATATTGATAATGGCACTGCTATATGAAATTAATGAACAATTACAGTATTCGGCTCTGCATTGTTTATTTACACACGCATTCCAATTTGCAAGCTATTTATAGTGATTATATAATGACATGTACGGTTGTTTAACTAGACATATACTAGACATATTTTCTAATTGTGAAGATCGAGCTAAATAACAAGTGAATCATCGAAGTGCGAAAGCTACATTTTGTAAAAATAAAGCAGATTATTACAAAATATAGTTACACATATGGCAAGCAACGTTGATTCTTGTTCAATAGGTATTTTTCTTGGCTCAACTGAAGAATGCCACAAGACAACTTACGCAAGGAAAGTTGGAACGAAGAATTTGGCAGCTCTGCCTGCAGATGAGGTTGAACTAATTCAACGGAGAAGTGGTTTAAAGTCGGAAAGTGATAGTGTTATCTGTTTATATCTCTTGATAGTGTTATCTGCTTTACCTGCGCAAATATGAATTTTTGCAAAAAACTTGTGATCCATTTGAAATGCATCCAACATCGGCAAGAAAAAATAGACATACGTATAATAGACATAGCATGTGCAGATAAAATTAACAAACTCGTTGGTAAAGATGTAAAGCCTGGTCAAAAGCTTTGTCCAAAATGTTCATCACACCTTGGGAACATCAACGAAAATTACTTCAAAGAAGATGAAGAATACAAGCCAGATGATGAAGGCAAGGAGATACATTATCTCGCAGCCACATTTAGCTCTCTCGGTTGTACTCCTGTCAAGACTAAAATGGCACAAAGAGACCGTGCGACAAATGCCAAGCGAAAGGCGCAGGAAGCACAGACGGCTATTACGGACGAAGTTGCTCGACGATTAGAGGTAAAAGCGAGTGAAATTCGTTGTCAAAAGTGCACAGACCTTGATGCAATTGTAGAAGGAATCAAATAAAAATGCTCCAGGTCAAATAAGGAAACTACACTGAAATTAATCACTCTTGCTCCGCCTTCTTGGACAATAGACAAAACTGCGAACGAGTTTGGGGTTTCGAAGTTCATGGTGAATAAAGCAATGGAACTAAAAAAGACAAAAGGAGTTTTACCATCAGTAAGTCCAAAGCAAGCGAGAAAGCTATCGGATGAAACTAAAAAGAGGGTCATCGATTTTTACAACGACGATGAAGTGTCACAAATGTGTCCAGGAAAAAAGGATTACGTTTCTGTCGTAAATTCAGAAGGGAAACGAGTCCATATGCAGAAGCGACTGTTGCTCGGGAACTTACGTGAACTATATTTGCACTATAAAGAAAAATTAGGAGATGAAGACAAAGTTGGATTTTCCAAATTTTGTGAGCTTCGGTCGCGTTGGTGTATTACTGTTGGAGCAAAGGGTATGCATTCGGTATGTGTCTGCGAACAGCATCAAAACGCCAAGTTACTGCTGGATTGCCTCCCCGGTCCAAAACTCTACCATAAATCTTTAATGGCGAAACTTGTTTGCGATGTCAGTAATAGAAACTGCATGCTTCATTGCTGCGAGA
Organism: Trachythela sp. YZ-2020; assembly: GCA_016169945.1. NCBI lineage: Eukaryota > Metazoa > Cnidaria > Anthozoa > Malacalcyonacea > Clavulariidae > Trachythela > Trachythela sp. YZ-2020. The sequence goes on from JADLSH010000350.1 coordinate 4,763,938, forward strand.
AATGTCCAGGTGCTGCCAACCTGAAAGAACATCTTCAGTTACTTTTTGCTGAACGTTCAATTGACGATGATGATGAATTTACGCTTAAGCAATGGACACATACAGATGGCACACGTCTTATTACACGGCAGGAACAAGCATGCAACCTTTTGGAAGAAATAGTTTCGCAGATTAACTCTTTGACCAGCCATAGCTTCATCGCAAGAGCACAAGCAGCTTATCTTTCGGAGCAAAAGGAGTCGTTAAAGCAAGGTACGGCAATTGTTTTGCTTGATTTCGCAGAAAACTACTCTTTCGTTGTTCAGGATGCTGTTCAAGGTTACTACTGGGACAACAGTCAAGCTACACTGCATCCCCTGGTAGCATATTATCGCAAAGATGACGGAAGTCTCGGTACAGTCAGTTTCTGTGTAGTCAGCGACTGTCTGAAACATGATGCCACAGCTGTACATGCATACATCAACCTTGCTGTTGCTCATCTTAAGAAGTTGGTTCCTGGCCTTTCATTAGTGAAATATTTCAGTGATGGAGCTGCTAGTCAGTACAAGAACTGTAAGAACTTTTTAAATTTGTGCTACCATGAAGAAGATTTCGGGGTTAAAGCGGAATGGCATTTTTTTGCGACCAGTCATGGGAAAAGTCCATGTGATGTTATTGGTGGAACCATTAAGCGTCTAGTCGCAAGAGCTAGCCTTCAAGCCACCACAGCAAACCAGATTCTTAACCCCAAAGAGCTATTTACGTGGTCAAAAGTCAACGTTTCAGGCATCAAAATACTTTTTGTGAGTAACGACGAGATTGAAAAACTCGAGATTCATTTAAAACCACGTCTGGACGAGGCTAGAACCATAGCAGGACAAGAAGTCACCACAGTTTTGTTCCTGTCAGTTCTACTTCTCTGCAAATGCGGCGAATTTCAGCAGATGTGGATGGAACGTCCGTTACCGTAACATGTTCTCAACAGAAACAGGCGCCACAATCTCACACACCTGGTCAGTACGTTGCAGCAATTTACGACAGAGTCTGGTATCTAGGAATCGTGGTAGACGTATTGTATGAGAATGAAGACGTCCTGGTGAACTTCATGAGAACGCGCAATGCCGACACTACGATTCAATCGTTTGTATGGCCGTCAACACGGGATGAGTGTTGGATTCCTTTTCAACATGTGCTATGTACTGTTGCAGAACCGCTGCAGACGACAAAGGGTTGAGTCAAGCAATACAAGCTTGAAAGTTCAGCTGCAACTAAGATGATTGAAGGTAGCTTCAAAAAATTTACGGATCATCACTGTAATTGACCATGAACTTCCGTATGACCATGGACTTTTAGATTATCACAAACGCTAATTGCCATGAACTCATGTTATTTATTAAATACTGTACAGTGTGTATAAAAAAAACTGAACCCTTTCAAAACTGAACCCTTTCAAAACTGAACCCTTTATCTGAGCATGAATTAAATGAAGAGCAAATTATTGTAAATACGTTTGCAACACCTTGTACATATGAGCGTCAAGTTATTATTAATTTCCTATGGCAACATGTGGAAGAACTTGTGAGTTGTGTTTTAATTTACGCATAGAGCGAGAGGGATTAGAGCTGTCAAATTACTACAATACGTTATAGCTAATTTGAATTTGAAAGGTTCAGTTTTTTTATATACACACTGTATAGTTACGAATTGATTTGTGCTACTCATAGGACTTGAATGACGAATCAACTTTTAGACGAATCCGACACGTTGTCTAACTGTTTATTTATAACAGCAATACTATTCCTTGTTCGAATTAAATTAATCCGCATTCTTAATATTTAATTTCATATTTATATATGTTGACTTTGGATGAATCAAATCAAATCAAATTTCCACAAATACAAAAAATTACAATAAAAATACAGATACAATAATGTACGAGTGGCGAGGTGACATCTGGAAGCCAAAGGCTTATAAACGAGGACACCTCGTGTATATATGTATAAATAATATTTTAATAATAATTTTAATAATAATAGTTACTGATTGGACATGACAAATGCAGAATTTTTTTATTAAATTTTATTTCATTAATAGAAAACTATTAAGGGATTTTTTAAATGAAGACAAACTGTTGGAGCTTTTTATTGAAGGAGGTAGTGAATTCCAAACTTTTGGGCCTTGATAAAGAATAGTGAATTGCTTTAAGTTGGTTCGACAAGAGTAAGGTCGATAAGAGTTTGCATTTCTGGTATTATAACTATGGACTTGATTATTTTTTAAGAATAAATCTGAGAGGGAAGTTGGAAGTAACCGATGATGATAAAGAAACATAAATTTAGCAATCTGAAACTTGTTTACATTGAAAATAACTAATAGTTTCAATTGTTCAAATAATGGGGCAGAATGAGCTCGATAATCTGAATTTGTCATAACACATACAGCTCGTTTTTGGAGTAGCAGTTGACATAACAGTTAATTTGGTTAATTTTTAATAAGTGTGGACGATGAATCGATTTCAAATATAAAGTTATAAACTAATAAACCACTCTAATGCTGTCGATTTTCTTTTAAACTCGAACTGTTATATTTACCTGTACTTCTTTGGTTGCATGCATATGTTTGTCTACTTATTGAAAATTAGGTATTACTTCGTACCACAAATGCATGCGCTCACGTGAGACTGCGATTACCGCCTGTTGCTTTCGGCTAAGTCTACAGAAAGCTACATAACGGCAGACATTCAAACCTCATTGAATATTTTGGTTTTAGATTCGATAAGTAAGTAGATGCCAATAGAAAACTTTATATTTTGCGAATAGATCGATTACTTTTATTTGCTTAGATATGTGACATAGAAAATATATTTCAATGCACGCAATTCAGAATTAGTTTGTTTACATTAATTTTGGAATGAATTAAATTAGTGGAAACAGCAATTTTTAGATCGCTCGCTAAAATAGAACTACGTTGAGGACAATAACGAAATTTCAACCACAGGTTTACCATGTTCCCTTCGTTAACATGCCAGAATCTTGAGTCTGTCCAGGCAGTCCCAGAAGCCTATTTCTCCTGTTGAAAATATTACAATGTATGGTAATTTTGAAAATAACAGCAATTTAAATCTATATTTTTAACGTTTCACTCAATATATAAGGCTCTTATTATTAACATAAATTCTTTGATGGTCTGTTATTATGTGTGAGTGAAATTAACTTCTGAGCTTATATCACCTAAGATAATTTTATTCTAATTGACGGCTAAATCGTACGTTGTCCATTCTGTCAGGACGTTAATAATTGGTTATCTTTGGTTATCTTTGGTTTTCTTTGTTATAGACGTTCAACGACGAGTTTGTTTTAAAGAGCGATGTCAACATTATCTATGTACAAAATTTCGTTGAAATACTTGAAATAGTAAACGAAATATTGATATGCGAATAATACGGAAAATTCCAATTCTGTCAAAATGGCGACAGCCGCTGCAGACTAAATCACATTATTTTGCTTATATTTTCTAAAATAATGAATATTTTCACGTGAAAATTCACACCAATTCTAGTTATATTAATATCTAAAAGTGTGCAAAAAAGCAGCTCAATCCGTTATGCTTATGCAGGGAGATTACTCGATTTGGCGTGGAATGACCCTATAATATATAGTATGTATGGTTATATCCCAATATAGTATTGGAAGTATAAGATGTAGAAAGAGAAGTATTTTGGTTTGTTTTTTTGTTGTTGTTTTTTTTCAATTATTTTGAGTTTCCCAGGATCTTCTCGTTCCTTTGTGCAGAGAAATAAAAACTTGGAAAATAGATTTATTAGAACAGCATCGTCCAAAGACATTGTGTGTTCAAGTAATTTCTGTTTAGTGTTGTTATGTTGAGATCAAACAGATTTTTGAGAATGTTGTTTGAGTTGTCTGGTAAGTGTTGGTATTTCTGGCATGTGAAGGCGAAGTTGAATTCGTTTTCCACCTTGCCAGAGTCACATAGTTTACAGATAAGCTCTTCATGAGGAACATTTATGTATCTTCCTCGTTCAATTTGCAACTTATGGTTGCTTACACGATATTGGGAGAATGTTCTTATTGTTGTTGGATGTTTAATAAGAGATAAGTATTTTTCCATTTTGTAGTCGTTTTTAAATGTACAAAAGAAGGAGAGTTTGGAGGAGTTAATCATTTTGTGTTGCCAGAATTGAAAATATTTATCTTTCATCTTGTTTACAATAGTTTTTGTATCGTAGTTGATTATATCACATTCTAGGTTTGTTATATTATCATAGAATGATTTTAGCATGTTTATTGTGTTAGTATAGAGAGATTCCTTGCCTTAATTATATAGTTGTTTAGACATTTGGAAGGATTCTTTAACGATTGAGTTGTCGTCTAGTTTAGAATATTTTAAAATAGTTTATTATATTATTTTTAATTGTAATCAGTAGTGGATATTTCCCGAGTTCACTTCTGCAAGCTATATTGCTTGCTTTTCTGTTGACACCCAGATATAGCTTGCAGAATCCTAGATGAACTTTCTCTGTTTCTGAATTATCTCATATGTTCCCCAAACTTCTGAGTTGTATAGTAGAATTGGGGAAACTATTTTTGTAGCTGTTTTTGGTGAAAGCTTATGAAAATCTATATTTTCGAATTTTATAAAGTGCATGTAAAGCTTTTTTCACTTAGTTTTTGTGCAAGTTTAAATTTGCCATTTGGCACAATTTTTAGGCCAAGATAGGTATACTCTTTGACTATATCTATCTTTTTATTTCCAATGTGGAAATGAAGGTTTGGTAATTTTGAGTTGTGTTTTTGAAAAATCATAACTTTTGTTTTCTTGATATTGATTTCCATAAGCCATTTACTACACCAATCGTCTAGTTGATTTAAACAATTTTGTAGACCTAATTTTGATTGTGAAAGTATAATGAGATCATCTGCATATAAGAGACTGTTGATAGCAGTTCCGTTTGGTAATACAAAAGGATCTGATTTTGTTTGTTCAAATAGTTTTGGAAGTTCGTTTATATAAATACTAAATAATAAAGGGCTTAAAGTGCATCCTTGTCGGACTCCCTTTTTATATGGAAAAAATGGTGTTCTATTTTCAGATAGTTTTATTGCACATTTCGTGTTCGAGTAGAGGTCTTGAATTAAATCGTAAAAGTGTCCACCAATGTTATTTTTGATAAGTTGGTAAAATAATCCTTGATTCCTTGATGCCAAACAGAATCAAAAGCTTTTCGAAAGTTGACAAAGCAAGCATAGATTTTTTCATTCTTACTCTGCTTAACATTTTTTTCATGCAGAGTTTTCAGTGTGAGAACATGGTCTGCCGTTCTATTTCCCGGCATAAATTTGAGTAGGGTGAATTAATTTCTTTTCATTTGCAAAATTCATCAATCTATTTTTCAAAATTGAGCAAAATATTTTGCCCATGCAACTTGAGACACAAATACCTTGGTAATTGTTTGGATCGAGAGATCGAGATTGAGTTTCCCGACTTATGGATTGGGGTTATTAAGTCCTCGGTCCATGATTCGGGAAACTTCCCCGATGTTAAAATGTTGTTGAAAACTTTTAGAAATCCTTTAGAGAGAGTTTCAATACTAAATCTAATCATTTCATTTCTGATTTTGTCGTTATAAACAGCTTTTTTTTATTTTAGCTCTTCAGCTGCTTTTTGTAGTTCAGATTCTGTGATGACATGAAGTTCAGTTAAGCTGCCTTTGATTTTTTCATAGTTTTTTAAACATTCTAGGATTTTGTTTTGTTCCTTATTTAATTGAGGCTATGTATGAAGTGTTTGAAGAAATGATTCAGCCATTCACTTGGTTGTGGCACTTTTTTGGTTTCATTAAAATTAAGATTGTCACCGCTATTTTTTAGTGTTTTCCAAAATAGCAGTGGATCATTGCTAGCATTTTCAAGTTCTTTAATTTTATTGAAATTAAAAGTGTTTTTTTTTTCGTTTTTAAAGTGTTTTTATAGTCTTTTAGAGCAGTATGATATGTATTTCTGATTTCAATATTATTTGGATCTCTATGTTTCTGATTAGCAAGTTTTCTTAGCTGGTGTCTTTTAAATTTACAATCTTTATCAAACCATTTTTTATTTGCAACATTAATTTTTCGTCTATATTTTTTCTTTTTAATTTAGATGCAAGGTTAATAATGTTTTGAAATTCGTTGACACATTTGTGTTTATGCTTTCTCTTTCTGAAGAGAAATCTCTATCAAGGAATGTGTTTAATTTCTCTTGTAGTTTCTCTGATTTTAATGCTTTCTTAAAATTTTCACTTGATTCACTGTCCCAAATATATGGTTGTGAGGGGATATTATTATTGGTGTTAGTGTTGTTATGTAAGTTAATCCAGGTTATAACTTGACTATGGTCAGATAGATAATTGGGAGATTTAACAACTAGATGTTTAATTTTTGGCATTAAATTTTGGTTACAGATGATATAATCAACTACGCTGGTTCCGTTTTTACCATGAAAAGTAGGCCTTCCCAAAGAGTCACCATTGGTCCGACCATTAAAAATTCTCATGACGTTACTTTTACAAATTTCAATTATTTTTTTTGCCAAGGTTATTGGTTGTTGAGTCAAAGTTTTGTCTTTCTGTTGGTTGAAAAGAGTTATCACTGGTATCTTGGATGTGATCACCCCCATCACTTGAAACAAAATCTTCAAGTTTGCTTGTCCTAGCATTTAGATCACCAAGAAGAAAATATTTTTCCGCTTGATGAGAAAAGGACTAGATCGTTTTCAAAGTACTTTGATTTTTCAGGTGGTATGTATGTACCACAGATGTATAAATCCAGGTCGGAGTTTAAGCATTATTAGCATGTCTACTGTACATATGTAACATGTTTCAATTAATGTATTAATTTTATTTAGGGTATGACAAGCTGAAACCCTATGGGTTTCCTATTCACGGGTGTATTTGCGGATATAGCAGAAGGATAATGTGGTTGGAACATCTAACAATAACCCGAACATTACTGCCAGATTGTATCTTGATGCTGTCGAGAATTCGAAAGGGTGTCCCCGTGTTGTACGGTCAGATTGTGGCACAGAGAATGTTGTTATTGCTGGGATGCAGTCATACTTTAGAGCTGATGGAAATGATGAATTTGCAGCCACAAGAGCTCACCAGTATGGATCATTGCCAGGAAACCAACGTATAGAAGGCTGGTGGTATTTGTTTCGGAGAAGCAACTCAAGTTGGTGGATTGACTTATTCAAAGATGTGTCAATCTGGAGTTCTGGAACTTGGAAACGACTTCCATATGAAATGTTTATGCTCTTCAAGATTAATCCAAAATGAACTAGATAAAGTAATGTGGAACAGTCACTACATAAGACGATCACGTCATGACGCAGTCCCTGGGGTGCCTGACATCCTGTATTACCTTCCTGAGAACTGTGGTTCTGTTGACTGTCTTGTTCCTGTTTCTCAAGCTAAATTATACGAGGTTGAACCACAATGCCATATTGATATAGAGGAGGACTTATATAAAGAATACTTTGAGTACATTGTGGAAACAGAAGATTGGGAGTATCCTGCTAACGTGGAAGATGCTTTTGATCTTTTTCAAAAATTCAACAATGTACAGCATGTGTAATTTTCAAGGATCTAAAGAAATGTAAATGTAATTTTTCCAATTTGTGGAATGTTAAAGTGGATAGATGTTCACTTAATTTAGAGCTCCAAAATATATTAAGACTTATAAGAGATATAGCAATTATCTCCATATGACTTTCTGACAGAGCATTTGTTCAGTAACTTGTACTGTATTACAGTCAAAATGGAAATACCTGCACACTTCCATTTCTGTAATTTCTTGTGTATTTCAGCATTAACATTTGATTGGTTGCCCATTTCAGGAATATTTTCAAAACTTCTGCAGCAGACACAGAACTATGATAGAAATTATCAAGCAAAGCCGACTGTAAAAAACATAAACAATGAATTTGTACAAAATATACTCGCAGGGTGATGTCTACATGCCTGGTATAGTAATTCCTTGTATTGCAACCAAATTACCAATTTATATCCATTGCAACGTAATACTTTTGTTGGCGATACAGTACTTCTGAAAACGATAGTGCAATTGACAACCAATCAAATGTTAATACTGAAACACACAAGCAATTTACGACATTAGCCCTGAGAAACACGTGCAGTTTTCGCGGGTGTCACGTGGTAAGAAATGTAAACATTGCGGACATGAGTGTAGAATAGATTACAATTTGTAATTATACAACACTAAAAAAAGACAATTGTTTCGGGATTTACCGAAGCGTTTAGTAATTTTTTGTTCTTTTGTATTAAATTAAATCTCAGCATGTCTGAGGAACATATTAAGAAGTTTGGAAATATGAATGTGGCGTCAATAAAAAATTATCTCAAGGAAAGAGGAGTTACTGTGAATGGCTATTTGAAACCAGCTTTAGTTACTATTGCTGCTGCGGTTGAAAAAATGATGCTGGCTCTTGACCCAAACTATGAAAGGGATAACAATGAAAAAAATGTACGTCAACGTTTATTTATTCATGATATGCAAATCGCGGATCCCTTCGTAATAAAAACCCAAAACAACTTCATCGACTCGCCGCCTTTCGGTTTATACGACATTTTCAACCATTTAATATACCACGCTACTGAATACGATAAGCAAGGACTTGCGGCATATAAATCGTACGAAGATTACCGACTTTTCGAAGATGGGTATGTTGAATCATTGGAGAAAGCGACTTTGTTAGACTCTGGTTTGCATGTCTATGTCGGAAAAGTTTTGCCAACTATGCGAGGTAAGACTGACGATGGTAAGGACTGGTATGACCTATGGTTTATACTGGAAGGCAAAGGGCCAAACAAAGGAAGCATTATAGAAGCATTTTGCAAATGTAAAGGTGGCAGAGACGGCGGGTGCAAACATATTTCAGCCGCATTGTATTCGTTAGATGATTTACTAAACAGCACAGGGGATAAAAGTGTGACAAGTGGTCCTTGCCAGTGGGTAAGGAAACCACGGTCTAACACAGGGCCATGCACTGTAAAAGATCTGGAGATATTAAAAGGTACATGTATTTCGATAGTAATGAAGATATGATTTAAGATTTTTTGTATATTTTAGTCATGATGAACCCTTATTGCCCCTGTTTTTAGGGATTGGAGGGGGATATCAAAGAATTTATGCATGACAAAATCCACCTGTCAAATGCCCTTTATTTTCTTGGCTAACACCAGACATTTTTAGGTCAAGAGGAAAAGTTTCCAGTCATTGGTTAATCCTTATGCCAATATAGTATTATTTTGTGACAAAAATTCATGAAGACAATGACAATGTTATAGCTTGTTTAGTATGAACAACTTTACTTTATATTTAAAGGTAGTCTACCATCGAGGAAGAAAAGAAAACGAGAGTACAACTGGCTCCAGAATATTGACTATGATCCACGACCTACGAAATACCGCAAAGTTCATTCATTTGAAGCAATGAAGACCTTCACAAACAACTTGGATATCAAGGTTTCTCGACCACCTGTTATACTGTCTCTCTTGAAAAAGCACTATCTACCAACTGCAGTTTCCAAACCCATAAAAAAAGAACCAGAGGTTTTGGACAGAAATGATAGCATCATGAAAGAAAAGTTGGAACAATTTGTGAAACAAACTACCATGCCTACCCCAGAGAATTTTCTAAGCTTTTTAAGTTTCACCAATGAAGAAATTGAAAAAATTGACAAAGAAACAGTGGACCAGTGGAAATGTAAATCATGGTTCATGACCAAGAAAGGGTTTATTAGTGCATCCAAGTGTAAAAGTATTGTCACACGCCAGACAACACTTGAGAAGAGCAATGAGACATTAGTAACAGCTGTTGCTAAGAGCATTGTGTCTGATCCACCTCCAACTATCAACTCCAAAACCATACCAGAAAATCCTCAAAACCCAAGAGACTGGGGATTAAAACATGAAGAAAGTGCAAGATATGCATGTTCAGAATCATGTTCATTACAAACTGAGACTTAAGAAGCATGGATTCATTATTTCCAAAAATAAGCCATTTTTGGGTGCAAGTGTGGACAACGTCAGAAGTTGTGAATGTGTATCTGATTGCAAGGAAGTGGTTGTGGAATGTAAATGTCCATGGACACACCGACACATTGATGCTAAAGAAGCATTTCTTAGTGCAGAAGTTGGAGGTATGGATGTTGCAGGACATTTTCAGTTGAAAACTATCTCTATGTACAAATGCAAATGTTTGTACTGTGCCTCTTGTCTTGTGACTTTGTTATTTGGACTACAAAGGGTATCTTGACGGTTGAAATACCATATGATTCTGGATTTATGAATGCCGTTTTACTTAAATTGGAGAAATTTTGGATATCCCAAATTGTACCACTGTTGATAGTACAAGTGTCTGAGAATGTGCCTGTGCAAAATCAAGGTAATGTAATCATGTACTGTAACAGAATTAATTTTTTAAAGTATCCAGGTATATATATTTTTATTTTTTTAGTTCATCCATATTGTTTTACATTTATTTAGACAAAATAAACCTATCAATAATTAAATATAAAACAGTCTGGATGAATTAAAAAACAATTAGGAATCATATCATTTTGATTTGATTTTTTTGTTTTGTAGGTAGTAAAATTCATGAAAAAAGTGTTGGTGTATTGGATGCAGATAAGCAAACATTGCAACCTTTGAAATGCAGTATGGATGGTAGGTTGGGTAATTCCATTTAGTAACAGTATTCAATGCCCCCTTGTCAACAAGATCTCTTATCTTATACCCCTTCTGCAGGAACATTTTTGCCAATCACCTTCATATTATTGGCATTTTCTATCCCGTTGGAAATGCCTGTTAACCTGTTGAGTGGCAGCACTCTCCCCCCGATGAGTAAAATCGTCTGGCATTAGAAAAAGTAAAATAATAAAGTACTGGGCATATTTTCTTCAGAAATTAATTACAAATTTGGTGACCCTTCAGAGATGTGGAATTTTCTATGTCACTTGGGGGGGGGGGGGTAGATGTTCTAATAAATTTATTAATATATTAAATTTCTTGTCCGCATACAATTTACTAGAAAGCAATCACACACCAATCACCTTGGATGATACACCAAGTCAGTGTAATAAAGTGGGTTCCACATTCACTGCGTATGGCATAAACTTGCAGAATGATGACATTGAGACTTTGGCTGAAGGGGAAATGATGAATGACAATATTGTCACTGTGTTATTTAGGCAAGTTTTTTTATTTGACAACAATAGACATACCGGTAGCATTGCAGTAGCTTGCAATGATCAATATATCTATCACTTCTGTAACAAACTATCACTAGTGATTGCATGAACTCAATACTTTGTATATAATATAGAAGGACCGATATGCATGTAACAGTCTTTGGTGTAGTCTATTAAAATCAACAGACACTTATATACACACTTTGCTTTCAGAGAACAACCATGTCCATTTCCAATCACTGATAGCCTATTTTACTCAATTTTGTGTGGTGAACAAGATGGAATGCTCAGTTCTTCAAGGTACTATAAAATGGTTATATAATTTAAATCAAATATTTGCATCCAGGAACTAGTTACTCAAGTCATACATTATTATATACCAGTTGACATTCTGAACACCTTTAACTTCTGCAGGATTGAAAGGTTTGAAGCTGCAAAAAAATATTTTAGGCCCACACACTATCAAAAGGATTTTGTCATCATACCCATTGTGAGAAGGTGAAATTTTTAAATTTTGTTTTTTACCCCATTAAGCAGCAAAGTACCCAAATGTACCCTATTTTATTCTTTTGCTCTGTCTAATGCCCAACAATTTTAATTGTCAAGGGGGGAAAGTCCTGCACTTTAGTGGAGGAAGTGGAAACATTCCTTTAAATTGCACACTACTTTGTTACTTCTTTCTGTCAAAATGCCAGATAATTTTACCCATTAAAAACTTAAAGCACAACCACTCAATGTAGTTAGCCCAGCTGTTTAATTTACATTACACATGGCATGTTCAGTTGTTTGACAGGCCTGTCGGAATGAAATTTGGATTGGGGCTGCAGCCCCCACACACACACACACACACACACACACACACACACACACACACACCACCACCACCACCCCTGTTTGAAAAAGTTCTATAATTCTTCTTTTAAATTTTATAGTAAACACTGGCTACTCATGGTAATGACTCCTTGGTATGTACTGTATAATGAAATGGAATTTGTAAAATAAACAATATTTCAGATAATAGATTGTAAAACTCAGAATTAATTTTATGTTTGTTTAAGGCACCTGTTAATACTTGACTCTTTAACCCATGATACTTCTATTCGAAAACAAGAATTCAATCTTGTGATCAGGTAAAATAAAGTTTTGATCTGTACTGTCTCTTAACACAATGAATCGATGTGTGTCAATCAGAAACTGAAAAAGCATAGACTGTACTTACCTTGGCCTTTTACTTGTAATTAACTTTCTATATATTACTCGGGTATCTTGATCATATGTGTGCCAAGAATAAACTCACACAAAAGCATTCCAATTTATGTTGTCATGCCTTAAAGGTGCAGTATTTTGAATTTATATGCAGCTTTTTATTAGAAATGTTATTTTTAGAAAAATAAAAACATTTTTGCACTGTTTAGGTTCCACAACAAGGGATATCAAGCAATGACTGTGGTTTTTATATTACATTATTCTTAAAGTATTTTCTTGAGGTCATTCAAAACCAAATTCTATTATTTATTCTCAGTACTGTACCACAAGAGGGTATATTTACAAAATGTACTATTGTCAATACATGGTGTATAGAAAGTGACCCCTTTTAACATATTGACAAGTATTATAATATAATTTGAATGCCCGAGTGAGCACTGCAGTGTGCTAAACAGGGTGGATCTGAAAAGGAGACCTTTAGAAATTAAAATATCCTTGGCAAACATAAGACTTTCTGCTCCTGGGATTTAAAATAGCTTTTAATAGGAGGAGAGAGAACTATGCAAAAGAAACCATGTGCTTTTAAATAACTACCATGCATAGAATTCAATTCACTTTGTGTTTACGCACCCATATGTTTAGTATACAGTATAATAGTACTCGGGCAATCAAATTATAACACTAAGGTGAATTTCTAAAGGGTCACTTTTTTATACACCCTGTATAATAAAATAAACTGCTCTATTTTAAGGATTTGTCACAATATGAAGCAGACCCTGAAGAATACATACAACGATCACACAACTGGTTCACAGCAGATGAAGCTAAAATGGGAAGACTGGAAGCAAAGAGGCATTGGGGTGTGCTTTTTCAGATTCATAACTTCAGAAATCGCAGTCATTCTCAAACCTAATTAGACTTGGCTGCATGTTAACTAAGGCAGCACAAACATTCACTATTGATGTGATGTAACCTTTAAGTGACAATGTTATAACACCCTTTAATGTAGTTTAATATGTTGAAATCAATCATAAAATAGTTTGAACTACTGGCAACTTAGCACGACAACAAATACATTAAGACACATTTTGTGGCATATATATTGGGCAAGGAAGCGCTCGAACGGTCTAGAGGCTCTAGCTAACCTACGTTTTACCTAGAGGAACAGGAGGACCTCTAGGTTGCAGAGGGGGTGAGCCAGCTCTGTGCATGTTGTTCAGTGAGTTGAGACCTGATGATCTAGAGACCACCATTGGTTATACTGAGACAGTAAGGGCACTCAAGACCTGACAGAGCATGCAAAAACTGTAGGTTTTTCTAGAGGAACAGGTGGACCTCTAGATAACAGGGGAACAGGCGGACCCCCATTCAGGTCAGTCAGCTCGTTGAAATTGAGTCCTAGTTGGACTTGGTGACCAACTATTGGTGCAGGGTACTCAACTATTGTCTGACTGACCCATCGAGTCTCTAGGTCAGGTCATTAGGTCGCATTTACGACCTGAATGTCCTGTAACTGCACTTCACGTGGTGAAGTGTTGTCGGGACAGCACTTCCCTGCCATTATTTATTTAGTTTAATTCACTACCATAACAAGTCAGCAATTACAAATGTATAGGTCACGTACACAGACGATCTACGTATTATGTCGACATGCAGATTATCGTCCCGTCCCTTGCTTTGGGGGAGGTGGGCGGGATTTTTTTGTATAGTAGAGGTTTTATACCTTCTAATTAACTTTAAAAATTTGACCAGCGATGTTGACGCATTGGCTGAGGTCTTGCGAATGACCAATGCATGCATGAACTGTAGGCAAAAGTCTTTGTAGAAAAAGGGGGCCATTGTACTCGTGCACGTGAAGGGAAAACCTTCAGGAGAATTTTTGATTGGTCAAACTCAAGTTTGCATCAGTTGTTCACATGCTAAGTTGCCAAAGTTCGATTTCTTTTGATATTTTATAATTATTAACAAGGCTAGTAAAGGGACTGCCTTGTTCTATCAAGGCACTTGACCTTGTCCGAGCTAAATTTAGTGCATGTGATAATCGCGGTGACAGCTAGACTGGAGAAAACCCATGTGTAGGGCAGATAGAATCTTCTTGAACATATTACTCCATTAACCGCGAATTTATAGCTTTGCATATAAATTTCTTATTTAAAATCCTATAACATTTTAGTTTCCTTATCATGCGTTCTACATGTACTCTTGCTCTTGCAACTCTTCGTGTGGCTGTTGCTGCACGTGCAGATTCCTTATTCTTAGCATAATCGGTGGTGCTATCAAGCGTACATTATGGGACAGCTAGCAGGTCTTGATATTAATCCTTATATCTGCCATCCACAATCTCCGGGTTGGAATTTCCAGGAAACCACTTGTTTGCTGCTGAATTTCTTTTATCACTTATGCAGCAGTACAATTTTGACAAAAAATTGAAGTGACAAATGGGTGAAAGTGAAACTAATAACTTGAATGTGTTGTGGGATTTGTAGCTACTGTACGTACGACGCTGACTGGAAGGTAATGAAGGCTTCTCGATGTTGAACTCAGTACAGTCTATGATTGCTCTAAGCTTTTCATATTTAATATCTCTATATACTTTTGGGCGTTTCAATCCTTCCATTTCATTAAGAGTTGTAAAATTCAGTAAAAAGTTCAGTTCTTTTTCCATGAATAGAACCCATGTTATAGAAATTCTGCTTACAAGTGCTGTTGATATACCAAACAATGCAGACAACATTGCCAAAGACGGAAAGCGTCGTAGTCGTACCAATGTTAATATGAACTGTTCCTTTATTGTCAGTTTAGAGTGAGTGATCTTTTGCTACATTGAAATGCAATAAGTTGAATCAAGAAATTGACTTTATCAACAAAATATTAACCCATTGTGTGGCATTAACACTCTCCCTCTGACGTGTAAAATTGTCTCGTGTTAGACAGTGAGAGTAAAATAATATTAAAGTAGGGCGCATCCCGGCACATTGCCACTTAAAGGGTTAACAGGATGCATGGGCAGGTAGTCTGATTAACCCATTGAGTGGCAGCACTCTCACCCTGACAAGTAAAATCATCTGGCATTAGACAGAGTAAAATAATAAAGTAGGGCGCATTGCCACTTAAATTGTTAAATTAATGTAATGTATTTTCATGAAATTCAAAGAGGACGTCAGAGGTGGAAAAAATAGACGAGCACGCGAGGAAACCGCTCGCAGGAAATCTTAAACAGTTGCAGGAAATTTGAAGGAAACTCTAACATGGAAGGCCACTTTTACTTCCATTGAAAACAATGGTCTGCTAGCTATATGTACGGTAAGTACTGTATGTTTAACCCATTAACTGGCAATGCGCCCAAAATGCACCCTACTTATTTTTTTCTTTTGACAAACACCAGGCAATTTTACTTGTCAATGGGGAAGCTCTGGTGCTTAATGGGTTAAGTGCAGTTTAAGCACAAACATACTCAGTTAGTGTGCAGGAAATTTAAGATCCAGGTTGTGCTCCCAGGAAGAAAATTTATTTTTTCCAGCCCTGGAAGATGGACATTTTTTAAATTTAAAGAATAGGAAGATTGATACCTTTAAAGACTGTTTCAACATTTTTTTCTCCAATTGCTTCCTTTTTTTCACTCGAGCTAAACCGTTCCACATTCTAAGATGTTTAGCCTTGGTTTTCAAAAATTGGAACAACACATCAAGGCATTCTTTCGACAAACCTTTCAAATAAAAATAAAAGTGAATTAATAACATCTCTTCAAAATTATATTATTTTATAAATAATATCCCCTCCCTCTAATACCATCTATTCCTTTGATAATCATTTGAAGTAATCACTACAACCAGATCAATATATACTTCAATATACACAGTATACTTCTGAATATATACTTTTCAATTATATATTTTTCCTAGAACCGGATCAACATATACTTCACCATATCCAGTGCTATCATGTGAGCAAAATAAAGCAATATGTTTGACTATTAAATTCACTTATGAATTTTTTAATTTGAGATAATATGTATATTTAAAAATAAACCAAATGTCATTTGGTTTATTTATAGTTACATATTCTCTCAAACTGAAGACTCAAAATGACAAGTAAACGTAAAAAAATACGAAAACAAACCTGTGTAGTGGATAGTTTGGGTTGGGTTTTCAACTACTGTGACAAACAGATATCGTTGCAGTGCTTGTTTGTTTTGAAGCATAAAATCACTATATTCTGTGAGATCTTTTGAACACAAGTTTGTCTATAAAAGAACAGATACGCAATGCCAAACATTAAAATTTATTTCGATGATTTTTTTATATACTATTAAGACATGAAATGTGAGTATTTACCTGTGTTTCAACTTCCTTGTACTTATTTTCTGTACATGTGTTTCCTACTGTACATGTTGTATCAACATGGTTATCTTGTGTACATTCATTTATATTCTCATTGACTGTATCTGCGAGGTTATCTCTGCTGTTCTGCGCGGTGTTGTTTTCGTTTCGGTGGCAAGAACTTTCCAAGTCCAAAAGAGTCTGAGCTGCTAATTCCTCGGTTTCGGTTCTATTTACAAGAGATGAGTGAAGTTCTAGCAGTGAATATGCTGCGTCAGTTTTCGTTATACATCGCCTCTTTGACTTCGTATCTTGATTTATAACACGCATTTTAGGTGGTTTCCTTTTACACTTCATACGTTCAACCTATTGAATAAATTTGTTTTTAGAATGTTTAAATGTGCTTGAAACTAGATAACAAACACATAATAAATTCAAATTACAAACCAACGTACATTTTCCTCGCTTGTTATCGCAGATAGTGGGTCTGGGTATTCTTTTGTTGGCCCATTTTCACCAACAAAATGAAGACTACAAATATAATGATCTTTCTTGCATTCAAAACCGTCGCCCCGATGACATGATCCAATCCATCGCTTTCGCTTCTTAGGTGATCTCTTGGGTGCAGGAAAGCGTAAGAAAAACATGGGATCCCCCTTTTTATTTCTAGTCCAAAACTGTGGATATCTAGAGTCGTTTTTTCAAGTGCCCCAAGCACAATGCTTGTTCGCCACCATATTGCTTTTGATTTGAAGGTCCGCAATGTTTACATTTCGTACCACGTGACGCCCGCGAAAACTGCACATGTTTCCCCAGGGCTAATGTCGTAAATTACAGATACGGAAGTGTGCAGGTATTTTCGTTTTGACTGTGAGTGCATGTTTACTGTGAGTGCATGTTAGTCATCTGGATATATAACAGTAAATGGTAACTACAATCTTGGACAATAATGTTCCAAGAACGCCTAAAATAACAAAATATTAATTGGATTATGCTGGACGGCAGTACAGTCTTGATACTATTTGACATTGAAACAGGCAAACAGCTAGAATGCTCTAGATCAGCCCAAAGCCATACGATTCTTGGACAGCAGATGCGATCATCTCATTCATAGTAGATGTGAACTGGAATGTTCATACTTATATCACATGTTGAGGCTGTTGGTCGGCATGCACATCCTGCAGGACAACCATGAACAAATTTGATCGAAAATCTCTTGGGGAAGCCAAGTGGAGGTATGGTGCATGACCCTGTAAGCCACTTGATAAAATCTCTCAGCTGCAAATTTGTTGTACCTGAAATGAGTTTGTGAAGCCAATATTAATGTGTATATCAAAGGGCCATTCAAATGTCCAAAATGTGACCAGTTGACCAGGGCCTTATTCGCCTAAAGAACACCTCCAACAGAACCTCTAAGAATGTTTAAGAAAGGCCTGAAAAATTCTGGGCAAAAATAGGCTCTGCATGGCCATGGGTATAATAATGTTGAACATGCTTTGAAATTGACACTTAAAATTAAATTAATTGTAACTTTAATCAAAATATATTAAACAAGCAAATTCTGTTTTAGTTGACAGAAAAGATGTCAGACGACATACTGTACCATATGTTATTTTTCAAGTCATGCAATATTCTAATTTTGATTATTGAATCAAACCCTGTAATGTGTTTCATTTGAAAATGTACTAAATTATTACTATTATTAATAAGTTACCAACCTCCATCGATATTCTCAATTGCATCACAAAAGAACTTGAATGTGTCTATTTCAGCATTCTTTCTTATTTGAGAATCGCTGTATTCTGCATCCAGTTGCTCAAGAAATTCTTCAGCGGTAATCTGAAAGGAACTACCATCACCAAATACTGGTTGCCAAATATCAGGAGCTCTTCTGATAACTTCTAACAATCCACATCCTTCTAAACCATGGGCAATTTGAAGGAGTGCTGGTAAAAATGTGCTTAACTGATCCTTGAGACAAATTACCCTACAACCAAGAGTAATCAAATTAGTCAGCTTAACAATAGCCTACAATAGCTATGAACGTTTTCAAAGGAAACAATTTGTTTGGCAGGTGAAGCTAGTCACCTCCATTATTTTTTATTCACTTACTGCACAATAACTTCCACAGTAAATAAGGTTTCCCTCTGTGGTGTTCCTCTGTAACCAATTTCATCCAGTATATCTAAGATGGCATCACTAGTAAGGAGTTCTTTCAAAATTTGCCTGCCCTACAAAATTGTTATTGTTGAACATTGAGGAGTAACATCCGCCAATAGATACTCTGAATTTTCATTAATTAATTCATTATGCAGCATGTTTGCATACTATAAAAAATGGTCTTGGCTAAATAGTCACCACCATTGTAAAATTACCTTAAAGTTTGCCATTTTGGCCAAGAACAAAGTAAAAATTATTCAAACCCAGTGAAATCGATGGTTATAAACCATGTAACACATATTTAATAAATAACACTTATCCCTCCCCCTGCCCAAGAAGTGGGACATTCAAAGCAAACCTTTCACTGAAATTGGGCATTAGATTACTGTTAAAAAAAATTGTTTTCAACATCCAATTGCTATAGTTTTCGATATATGTTTGTCTGTATCAGATCGTCATACCAAGCCATTTTATAGCATTTAATATCAAATTCAAAAATCTAATTGTTTAAGCTTTATAAGGTACAAACAAGGGCCTTTTTAAGAATTCATTAGTGTGTCTCTGGGCAGTGGCGTAACTACTATGGGTTCAGACCGGGCAAAACCGGGGGCCCCCAACCCAAATGGCCTAAAGGGGGGGCCCCAGGCAGCCAAGCTCAGACTGTAGAGCAAAAACAAATTCACAGGGAAGACTCTGAGAAACGAAAAATGCATGAACGCAACAAGAAAATATATTCTTTCTTGATATATTAAAATGTCGTTTTCTGACCATCAGAATTTTGTAAAATCCCCCCCCCCCCCCACAGTTCAGGAAATGGCATTTCAAAGATTCTAGAATTAAAAATTTTCCGGGGGGCATGCCTCCGGAGCGTCCTAGAATGCTTGTGCCTTCGGCATTCGTACTAGGGGGGGCCTTCAAAATTTTTGAACCGGGGCCCCCCGGATATAACGTTACGCCACTGTGTCTGGGGTGAAGGACCTCACTGGAGGGTGAAGAAGGTGTTGTGAGGGGTTGGTCCTTGGGGCCCCTTCTCTCATTGGATTATGGAAGTACACACTCTTTTAAATCATTTATTCTTCCCTTTCCTCTTTTATTTTTGAAAAAAGGCCTTCACTAGGGGGGGAGTAGACATTTTCCGCCCTCCTCTAGTCTACATGTTACAAAAGCCCTGGTAAAAGCCAAGCATATTGAGTGGAAAGTAAATCATGATGTACATTTATTTTACAAATTCAAATCTTCTCATAATTGGTTAATTTAATAAGTTTACCTACCAGAAAACAACTCTCGCTTTGGTCCACCATCATCAATAGATGGTTCACCAGAAAACACCACTTTTAAATTGGAAAGTGATTGGATTTTTCTTTTCCTGGCATTCTTAAAGTCCTCCCAAATAAACTTTCTTCGCACAGTGACACGTTTCACTTCCGTTGACAAACCTTTAGCACACTTTACAACCTGCTCTTTTAGCAATCTCTTGTGCTGAGAAACATCAGGTTTAGGCTCTTTCAATTCTTCAACATCAGATCCACTACTTTCAATTAATTCGCCTGGTTCATCTGATTCCACAAGCCATGACGAACAGTTATCTGCATGTTCTTCAATTTGCTCTATGGGGAATTGTGCAAAACAAATTGGGCATTGTGACTCAATTGCTGTTAGAGGCTGTTCTGGCCCAATTGCCAATGTTGGCTGCTGTGGTGTTTCAACTAGCAGCACCAGACTCTGTGGTTTTGTACCTTTGTTTTCCCTGTCTACTTCAATAGGTTGTACCTCGCCCACAGTGTCTGCAATGTCTAGATTTGTATCACAGTTTGATCCTTCATTGTCATAATCATTGTCAATGTCATTCCAGATGCTGGTGAAGTGTTCTGAATACGAGCACAAGTACAAGGTTATCCTGGTGTATGCTTTATCTATTTCTTCTTTATACCTTGCAAGCGTAAAGGGCTCATTGCAACCAGGCAAAGTAGTTGCTTTGCTCTTATCAGCATAAAGAAGATAATAAAACATTTTCTTATCATGTTTAATGATACCTTTATTAAACCGGTGATGTTTCTCTACTGCCTTAGCTAACAGATCGTTGTATGTTATTGTTGCTGGTACGGTGAGCGGAAGAGTAACACCACTCTTTACGCTCAGAGCTTCATCTTTCCATACCATAATTCCGATATTGAAGAACATTTTACAATAAATTTGCATGTAAATTTGCATGTTAACTATTTTTCCAACATGGCGTCTTCGCCTCTTCGGTCTCTACCTGGTCTCGACCCAGTCCACCGTCACATGATGCATTCATTTTTAATTTGCAGCAACTTTATTTTTAAACGCAGCAATTTTAATATAATTGCAGCAACTTTAATGTAATTGCAGCAATTTTAATATGAATGCCGTAATTTTAAAACATTTGCAGCAATCTTTTTATTTGCAGCATGTCTCTTGTGGGCCACCGTAGTTTTTGTATTTTTCTTAAATTTGCTTTTGAATTCAATTCTGATTTAAAAATCTTTTGTTTAATATCAAAATTATTGTATATGATTATTTGAAAAGGGAGAATGTTACTAGTATAAGATTAAATATAATAGTGATTGTATTTAAATGACTTACAGTTTATCATATGTTGGTGCATCCATAGAGTTGTCTTCTCAGCCCAACTAGTTGAAGTGGTAGTGCGTTTGTTCAGTTATCTTGGCAAGATGAGGAAGGGGGTGGTACAATTCCTTTGTTGAGATGTTGAGTATTGACACTTGCAGTTGGTGGTGGAAGTAGGTTCATGAAGGGGGTTAGGGTTAGTTGCTCATTTTTGACGAGCCACCCGATTTGAACAGTTTCATGTAAAAACGGGTAAAATTATTCTATTAAGCATAAATTACACTAAACACTATCTGCACTCGGTTATTCCAATTTTTATTACTGTTTCAACTTCTCTTTAAAACTGATTTTGATGTTAAAGGTTGTATTTAAAGTAATGTTATTTGCCTACACTGAGTCACTATATATATAGCATTAACAAAGACTTTACTTGATGTCAGTGCCATTTATTTATAAGGTTTATAAACAATTGCCAAATACATTACTTTACTATGCAATTTGGTATGGAATTCCCAGAGATCAATTCAAATTGATGTTTTAATCTTTCTTTTGGTGTTAAGAAGCAATAGTTTGTTGGTTTTATATGCAAATATAATGCGGCTAATTCAAATATTTAATGAAATTTCACAGTGACAATATACATAAAACATCACTGCCGATTTTTGCAATTAAAAAACGTAAATAACAAATTAAACAAAACAAATCTTACCTGTGAGTTCTTGAATATCATTCTGCACTTTGAGGGAAAAGATTTCTTCATACAATAATAAATCGGAAAAATGCCAACCATAAAATATTTCAGATGAAAGAGAACAATGTCCATTTTCAAAGTGACGCTACACTATCTCATAATGCTGTGCGTTCGTTAAAACATCTGGAGGACGTGCCACTAATGTCAGCCTGGCAGAAAAGTGTCTGCAAAACCATTGCGGATTTGGACATTTTCTGACGCCATAATGACGCCACTGGTTCTAGTTGGAAATGGTATATTATAGATTTTCGCTTACCTCAAAACTTGTCTGCAACAGGCTGTTTCATCTGTAAAAGAATGACTATATATATATATATATATATATATCTGGCAGGAAGCATATAAGCGGTCCCTGACGATTCTTTTACAGAGGAAACAGCCTGTTGCAGACAAGTTTTGAGGTAAGCCAGAATCTATAATTTGCTCTAACTATATGTTGTTGAGCACTCTTTGCGTTTCGTAGACCTAAATCTACACATATATATATACGCAAAGAGTGCTCGACAACATATAGTTAGAGCAAATTATAGATTTTCCCTTACCTCAAAACTTGTCTGCAACAGGCTGTTTCATCTGTAAAAGAATCATCAGGCTGTTTCATCTGTAAAAGAATCATCAGGCAGTTTCTGATCTGATGATTCTTTTACAGATGAAACAGCCTGTTGCAGACAAGTTTTGAGGTAAGCGAAAATATATATATTCAAAAAATCCTAATTCAAAAAAGGTTGTCATTCAAAAAATCATGAACCTTAAATATTGAGCATGCAAGGGATGATGGGTATTGCTTATTTAGAGCATTAGAATCGACAAATTAGCTTAGTAAACAAGTAGCTCTGCATGGTAAGTGTTTATCATATGCTTTAGCATTGCTGCAATGCAATATTTTTGGAGTTTTAGGCTCTAAATAGGAAGTTATCCATCATCCCTTGTGCGCTCAATGTTTAAGGCTTATGATTTTTTGAAGGACAACCTTTTTTGAATTAGATATATATATATACACAAAATTGTTCAGATAATTGTATGACATGTATATCAGCTACCAAAAGTAATCGTTGTCTTATCAAGAATGTTGTGTACCAAATAATTTGTTCGCACTGTGGAATGACATACATTGGGGAAACCAGTCGAACAATAGGTTCGCGTATCAAAGAGCATATCAAAATGAACAAACAAACTGTGTATGTCCATTTGAAGACCCACAATGAAACAATTGACCATTATTTTACATGCAAACATTAGAAATGCACACGAGCGTAGATGCATTGAAGCTTTAGAAATACAAAAACAATCTGCAGCCAATACCATTATGAACGTAACTATTAATATTTAATTTTTTTTTTGTCAGCTTTTAGTATTCAAATTAGCATATAATTTTTAACATTTTAACTTAAAATATGTAAGATCCATTGGTATGTAAATAATTAGTCTTGCAAGTATAAATAGGGCGTAAGCATTGTTATAAGTTATTCCTACTGAAGAAGCCTTAATCGGCGAAACGTTTAGGATATATTAAACTATCGTTTTTAATATTTTATGTCTGAAGAAGTTTTAATCTTTGTTTTATATTCATTCGTCATCCAGACATGGTGCCTTTAACTATTTCATATATATACACATATATATATGCATGTCTGCAGATTGTACTATATATATATATATAGATTTTTCACTTACCTCAAAACTTGTCTGCAACAGGCTGTTTCATCTGTAAAAGAATCATCAAAAAAAAAAATTCAATGTGGACACCCAGGCAAGAAAAGCTATTAGTTTCCATAAAAAGATGGGTCATTGGTGTAATAGCATTTTTGCGGGATTGATCAAACGTATGATCAGGTGTTTCAAAATTTCTCCAACTACAGCCTGATTTTAAAACAGGAGCAATATCTCCGCATACAACACACTTTGCATCTCTTGAATCTAAAAGAAAACCAGTTGGATTTTCGGATGCAGAATCAAGTAGATAGTTCACATGTGAAGATGACCAGTGAGCATTAATTGGATAAACGTGTTCAGACGTATTCGGAGCAGTGTGAAGCGACACATTGGCATTGATGTCCTTTCCATGGTGATGGCGTGTAGCTTGATACGTCCCTTTTCTATAATTCATTGTGTAGGTATACAAACATGAAGTCGAAATTTTAAAATTTGGCTAATCGCAGTTAATAATTATTTAACGTGGCGCATAACTGTAGCATTGTCAGCAGCTTTAATCTGCCTGAAGACCTCTTCCTGCACGCAGTACTCTGTCACCGTCGCTGAATGCGAGTTAAATGTATTTTGATAGTTCTGGAAACTCCTCATATTTCTCCCTCTACCTTTTGCTATTATTTGAATACTATCTTTCTTGAGCTTATCTGTTTTGTGTAAAACATATGCACGTTGCTGGGGGACAGTCATGTCACTTCTTACAGTATGGCCCTTCCGTTTAACATTCTTATATTTATCAAGATTGGTTTGGAAAGTAGCAAGATTTTGCAAGTTTCAAGAACTTTGAAAGCATTTCGTATTGACTGCACGGAAGGATTTTGATGATACCTGTACATTCGTCTTAGTGAACTTGACTTTTGTTGTTTTATATATTTCCAAAGCTCTCGATGTTGTCATACTTTCAATTACTTTCGCAAAATCCTTTGATTCCATAGATCACTCCATTCTCCTTCAAAAATGCAAATGCTACATTGTGACGGAAAGGCTGTTAAATTGGTTCACTGATTATCTCAACAATCGTCATCAGAGAGTCGTAGTGGACGGTGCTGCATCGCAATGGACCCCAGTTACATCGGGAGTGCCGCAAGGTGGTATCCTGGGTCCAATGCTGTTCGTTATTTTTATCAATGATGCTCCTGAAGTCATCAACAACGAAGCAGTTCCAGCGCTATTTGCAGACAACATTAAGCTTTACAAGAACATAACATCAGTGAGTGACTGCAACCAGTTGCAACAAACCATAACAAACCTTGATGCTTGGAGTCGGGATAACAACATTAAATTAAACGGGTCAAAGTGTAAAGTATTGTCGGTGATGTGCAAGAAGACCCCAGTTTCTTTTCCCTACCACCTCGGGTCGAAAGAGCTGTTGAGAGTTGATGACGAGAAAGACCTTGGCGTAATCTTCTCCAGCAAACTGCAGTGGAACTTGCATATCAACGAAATGGTATTGAAAGCAAACAGGCAGCTTGGTGTGCTTAAGAGGACTTGCTACTCACTAACAGACATCAACATCAGACGTACATTATATCTTTCGCTGGTGAAGTTGAAGCTCAGCTATGCAACACAAGTTTGGTCGCCAACTCACAACAGACAACTCAGTGAAAGGATTGAAAGAGTTCAACGAAGAGCCACGAAATGGATTCTAAGAACCAGGACTTGCGAAATGCCATACAAGCACCGACTGTTAAAGTTGGAACTCTTACCACTCTAGTACGATAGAGAGATGAAAGATCTCGTATTTTTCTTCAAGGCGTTGTATGGTTACGTCGATCTTAACATTAACAATCACGTATCTTTTATTCAACATGGACGTACTCGACTCAGCCAAGCCACTGGTGTAATGCTTCAAACCCCCATGTGCACAACTGCTACGTTTCAATCTTTCTATTTCAACCGTATTGTCAAACCGTGGAACAGTGTATGTCAAGATGTCAATCCGGATACATTTTCTAGCCCTATCTCTTTCAAAAACTTTCTTAAATGCATATATTTAGAACTTCTACGCTCAGTATATGATGTTGAACTATCCTGTACTTGGTCCTTGGTGCGTGACTGTCCTTGTCACAGAGAATAGCAAAGATAAATTTGTGTTTTAATAGTCTATCTTTAAGCGTTTGTGTGTAACCTGTCTGTGTGTGTTTTGTGTGTGAGCGTGCGTATGTGTACTATATGGATATACAATTGTACATATAATGATATAATTGGACGGTGGGTGCCTTGCATGGGAACTTTTTGAAGAGTCCCGTTCGCACCTTGCCTTTTTGGATCCAACTTTAAAATGTCTGCATTGTACTATGTAAATATTCGCTTTTTTTGCATGTTTGTATATAGATTGATCAAAATAAATTTGTTAAATTTTAACCTCAGCTATACCAAGAAGCCGTACACGTTTCGTTTCATCTCTACACTCTTCGATTTGTTTCTCGATACTCTCTTTATTTTGGTCCAGAGTTCCTTCCACTTTGCTTCTTTGCATGCCAATATTATTTTCTTTACGTAGTACTGCGTTTTCGGTGTGACGACTTTGTCTTTTGATGTTTTTGTTGCTTTTACATACTGTCTCGCATAAACGTGTCGGCATGCACCAGGAAATGGTAATGCGATGCGACCCTGCAAATATTGTGTGCATTTCTCGTTTTTGGATAGTTTGTTTTTAAGATCGCAATTCATTTCACTCACGGATGTTGTTTTTATTCCCATTGTTTCATATGTTTCATTGATTCGTTTTTATTTGATTTTCAAACAATGGTCAGACACTACATGTATCTTTCTTTCGTTTTCTGCTATTCTTAGCGAGATGTGCTTCTCATTTTGCGCTCTCTTTTAAATTTTTCTTCGTGACAATTCTGTAATTTGCCGGGTGACATATTGGTGCACTTTTCGTTTTCGGGTCTTTGAGCCACCTTTGTTTCTGTAAGTTACTAGTTGCCGTTGTGCGATATAAACTGTGTTTAAAAAATGAAGAAGGGTCGCTACCACATGGTCACTACTTGTTTCCAACTCTCAAACTGACATGACATCATTTTATCAAGAACAAAGAGTTGTTATTTCTTAAAACGATTAAAGACTGGCCCTAACCCTAAAAACCCTGATTCTACAGACTACAACTGATTTAATTGTTTACTTGAAAAATCATGAGAATGAGGCAACATCAGTTTGGCAGATGGAATTTAAAAAATTGGTCGTGCCCGTGCAGTTTGTCATGTTTTGTTTCGACTGTTGTTACTTACTAAACTTGAAAATATTTAATCTGAAATACTATGAGAAATTTTTACTTCAAAATATATATATCTACCGCATTTGAGAATTTACAAATTTTGCATAAAACGTTGCAAATATGAAACGCGCCTGCTGTAATTTTGTTGCACGACCTTGTTTACGTCTAAAGTATATGTGTCTTTAACCATTCATTCGACATGGAGCTGTACTGATCTTATTTGTCAAAAGAAAAGCGAGATATTGATATTTGTAATATCTTAAGTTTTTTAAAATTTTATTCTTCCAAAGCGTCCTTGTAAATTTCTGAAGACAAACGTCGAACACTAAACAGTTTAATATTTTTACAGTAAATATGTCAAATAATTTGTCAATCCCCAGCTCACTTTTCAACGAGCAAATGTTTGATTTGAAGTTCACAATATGTTTTCAAGCAGCTGAAATCGACAATAATTACAGTAAGAATGATTTTAACAATATCATAAATATAAACACTATCATTAATATCAACAATATTTAAAAAGAAACTGTCAACTGAATATTGTTCAAACATTTATATCTTTGACATTTCTGATTTTCTGTTCAAATTATATTGTTTTGCAACTTAGAATTCTCCCGGCTCACTTTCATACAGATCCGTGTCATATTCTCCTTCATATCTTCCTTCCTCATCCTTGCCATCGCTTGGTATTGCATGCTGAGATGCGTTCTCTCCTCTAAATTTAGCTAGAACGCAAAGCAGCTTGTGCTTACGTATTTCGGTGAACTCATTTTCTAGATCTTTCTCAATGTTTTCAATTTTGGCTAGGGCTTCGGTACGCAATATTTTGTTTTTTGCTGTTGAACAATTCATGTCTTGCATTGTCAAGCTTTTCTTGCACTAGTGTCAAGGTAATCTTAGCCGTCTCCATAATCTTTGTGTTTCGCTCCAAAGTTGTCCGGGCATCCAGGGCCAACATCAAGTTCGTTTTTCATGTGCTTTGCCTTTTCTGTTGTCCATGCGACGTTGATTGCCCCTTGTATCTCACCTGGTGTAAAATGTTTGAGAGTTTGGCTGCTTCATATTTCTTCGGCTTTGCTGTTCCAGAAGGTTCGATACAATTTGACCATTTCACTGGCTCCGTGGTTTCTCTATAGCTGAAAACTTTTACATTCCTTTCCCTTGTGGTGGAGTAGGGCTGTCATGGTGTTTTCTATGGCTCACTGGAGAACTCTGTAATCGAGGGCTGATGCAAAATCTCTTCCAACTTTAACTGGTAGGCGGTTCTGAAACTTCTACAGTTGAATTTTATTCGGTGGGATTAGGCACTTTGACGACATTGTCCTTTTCAAAAACTAAGTACAAAGCAGGTTCTTCTGCGCTGTCCATACATTGCGATAGTTTGATTATAGCTTCTTGTTTGATTCCGACTGTCACTTTTTCATTGCAAACTGATCTGGTAAACTTGTAGTCAAAGTTAAGACTGTCACCAACTTGTTCAGTCAAAACATCACGTTGGAATTTCTCAAGCGTGGCATTGCCTTTGGTGTCTTTAAAAATAACTGAGCAAGATACAATGCCGTTCATATGAACTAAAAGATTGGTCATGGCGGTATTGTTTGAAACTGAAAGCTCCTGACTAATATTTATTCGCCCTACAGCTACGGGACCGCTTCAGTGTAAACTCACAACAAACTCAGTAAATCACAAATTGTCAAATATTAAACGCCCTTTTATGGCATTTAAAAAAAACTCGCAGGAAAACCTGGAAAAAATATTTCGCTGTGCATAAATATGTCAATCAAATATCTAAATATGGCGTTTAATATTGTATAGTTTGTAAAATTATGTTGTTTTATTAACCAATTTTAACCAGATTGTGAAACTTGCGCTGTTCCAAACTCAAGTAACATCAGGCACACAAGCGAATTCAGTTTATTTCAAATACCCTCTGGAAATATCAAGGCTTTTGTACCCCCTCACTGGAAATATTGATGAAATGACCCCCCCCCACTGGAAATCTTTATGAAATTACCCTCCCCCTATCCTCTGGAATTTCCAGTCTCTTCCGTGGGGGAGGGGGGGTATGGATATTTTCTGGAACTACACATTGAACATAATTCTATTAATATCTTTAATTGTAATATTCACAAAATTTCAATATTTTCTATTAATTAATAAACTATGATTGATTATTTAACTTGATTATTAATAAATATTGATAACTCAGGTTATTTTTTAAGAAAGTTTAAATATACAAAAATAGTAATTATGATACTGTATCTTCAATTTCCAAACATGATAATAATTACTGTATTTTGGTCATTGTGTGATGAATTCTGCAATAAAAAGAAATACATTACTTACAAAAGAAAACATGCGTAGCAGTGCTAGTGGGCGAAGGCTCCTCCACTCTCTTTTTCTCTAATTCCCCTCCCCCGCTAGCTAGTACTTGATAGCAGGCTAATACAAAATGCAATGTTCTCACGGTGGAACAGAAATATACAAAACTGTGGATGTGTGTACTTCTGGATGTGTGTAAAAGTGAAATTGAATGTACATCCAGGGTCTAAATTCAAATCATACATGCCTTAAATATTAAAGTCTTACAAATCTGTGTATTGGTGGACCCCTACATATACCAATATTTTTTGGCCCAGGGTGAGACATTGTCACAGCCCTGGGGGATTATATTCTTTAAAAAATATAATGAAACAGCATGGGCTGGATAAAGAAAAATATAGAAATGCAAAAGCTGGACTTGACTGATAAAATGCATGGTTTCATAATAGGCTATTCCATTTTATATATGCACCCCCCTATTGAGGGGTCCCTTCATAACCTCCTTGGATGTGTTTTTTTGGTAGTTTCTGCATAGGATATCTCAATTACCCCTTAGGATATCGTTCTTGCCCCTTGGATATCACAAAAAAAAACTAAATATAAGCAACCGGTTTGTTGTGCTAGGCACTTCAACAGTGCCAACCACTCCTTTTCTGATATGAAAATATGCGCCACTCATCCCATTATTGGTGGCAATGATACCCGTCGGAAGCAAGAAAAGCATCTCATTTTTAAACTTGGCACCATTCAGCCTGATGGTATCAATGAGCGCCTCTCTTTCATCTAGCTCATTCTTTTCTCTTAAATACTTCTTATATACTTTCCTCTATATCCCCTCTTCCCTTGTACAACATTTATAGCGCTTTGATAAGTGTAACGCCTGTGCTCAGGCCTTCGACCCTATAATCGGGCCGAAGCCTGCACGCAGTCTATATCTTTACATATTAATTCTATTTTGTTATGATTGTTATGACTACTTTATTTTCATTGGTTAATATTTTGTTCATGTGACAGATTTTATAGCGTTGCTATAAAAGCTGATGTAATGTGTTTATCTGTCTACTAATTTCTCCTGACGAAGGGCTTTAGCTCGAAACGTCGAGATTTTGTTTGTGATGTTACAATGAGATTTGAAATGTAGCGTGAGGGGGCCAAACTGGAAAAGGCCCAAAGGCAAACAAAGACTGTTGCTATGGTTTTCTACGCGCGTAGGCAAACCATATATAGTCAAACTACAGCAAGCACATGCGTGCTGGAAAATACCCGATACATAAAAAAAATTAAAATAAATACTTCTACTCGTCATATCGAAGCAACACTTTCCAGAAGAAATACACAGATAAAAAGCTGAATTTTGACCATTAGAAGTCTGTTGTCAAATGCAAGAGTAAAGAAGATATTAAAGATTGTTTGAGTTAAACTGGAGTATATATGGAGGTATGTTTGGGATTAAACTGTTAGTATTTTGATTCTGTAATGTTTAGTCCGCAAAATAGCCCACTGTTAAAAAGCTTATTTTGTAAGGATTACAATGGTGTTAACTTAATTGCCAGGGGGTAAATATTTTGCAAAGGAAATTGTACTCAAAGTGCTCTTGCAACAACATACTTAAAATACGACTGACCAGAAAGAGGTAATGAACAAAACACCCTCAGGGCTAAGATTTGATTCTGTACTGACAGGATGAGAATTCCATTGGAAAACAAATTCATCAAGTGCCCTTTGCAGATGAGGAATGTTTAGAAAACGAAGACAAAACAGGTGTTCCTCATTCATGGGATCCGGCAAACCTTCGTCTTCCATGTCAGTAAATAAGTTGACATAGTGTGAAAGAACCCCTTCATGCACATCTCAATGTAATCTCTCTACACAAACGTTGTGAACAGACTTTCCAGTCACGATACTACCTCTATTTGGCCCTCTGTGATGCAACATGTAGCATACCACCTCAACATTTTCAAGCAGATGGTCGGTGCGTATTTACCTTTTTTAAGCCTCTTAGTGTAAGAAGTTTGGCAGAAGAGGTAATATTTTAGGTTCAGATAACTCGCTATTACAGTAATGGCAAGTTGTTTCTCTTGGATAATAACTATAAAACAAATTTATGTGTTTCAATAGATGAATCAATTTAATGATGAATCAATTTAACTCATATGACACTATATGTACTGATTAGTTCAACTTCAAATTACCACAGTACATATTATACCTACATTGATTAAAATCTATACTTAAATAATGAAACAATAATACTTACAACTCTCCCCTTTGGGAAGGCCACATTGATCAATTTAATATATACAGTTATATAAGGGAATAGTCGTAAGTGTTATAATTGTTTCATGATTTAATTAAAATTGAGCAGTACATAATGAGAGGCAAGATATTAGTGCAGACAAAAAGATGGCATGAAAAAGGCCATTCTTTCCATGCACCAAATTTCTCGATCTAACCTGTCCAGGTAGTCTACTGCATTGGCTAGTGCATGCAGATTATATAAATCAAGCATCCTTAGTTTGGTCCAACAATTTACCCTTTGCATTAGTATAACAGTGTTAGAATGGGTCATTCCAGAAAATATCCACACCTCCCTGATGGAGGAAATTGGGCGTATACCCTCCTACCCCCTTCGGATGTCTATAGCTAATACAATTTTATTTTTAAATAACTTTATTGGGTTAACTAGTATATTTACAATATTTATATGACAACAAATAATAAGACAAACATACACAAGTATAAAACAAGATAACCCAAATGGGATAAGTGCAAACGGGACACAAAGTCCCATGCAGGGCACTCCCCATGGAATAAATAATAACAAAGTTTATGTACAGTTCCTATGACAGGGACAGTCGCACACGAGGGACCACATACATGGCTGATCTACATCAAAAATTTGAGTATTTACATTATGATACATATGTTTGATTGAACTTTAAAAGTAGAAAGACGTGAGAAACTCGTGGGGGGAATTATTTTACAAATCGATTAAAGTAGGATGCTTGAAAAGTTCTGGTTTTACATAACGGTACTTTAAGGGTAAGAGATGGATTTTTACTAAGTCTGGTGCGATCACTATTGACAAAGGAAACAAAATCATAAACGTTCAAATCGGGGTGTCCAAATAGTGCCTTATAAAAAAATACCAAGTCTTTAATTTCCCTGTCGTAACACAATGGTAGTAGCTAAGTGCCACCAGTCTCTGTTGGTAAGGTATTTCGCCTTGTTTTGATTTCAGAATCCAAGCGGTAGCTCTTCGTTGTACTTTCTCAATATTTGATTTAACATTATTTTAATTTACAATTATCAGAAGATTTTCCACCCCCCTCCAGATGGCAGTAATTTCCTCTGTAGAATGATACTTCCTTTAGCACATCCTTATGTTGAAATTGCTATAAGATTTGCAAAAATCCTAAACAATAGAAATTCTTATAGAATTTTTTCTAAAGGAAAAGTGTCAATCAATAAATATATAATTACAGCAATATATGAAAAACACTGTAACAGGGGGTGTGGAACTATAACAGGGGCTGTGGAACTATAACATGTTGTCGAAAAAAATGGAGGTTTTCTTATAAAAATGAAGGATTGTCTCTCACAAAACTTTAAAACTTGTATTTTCTCGAAAGTGTGTTTACAGAAGACAATTACGAATACAGTTTTTCTCAATTATTGTCTGGAGTGCTATTCACTAACTGATCTCAATATCTAATAGAGTAATTATAGTAATGTTTTTTACACACTCCCCCATATATCTCTGAAGGAGATATATGTTAATGAAAACATAAATTAACATCAATAGAAATAGATAAATGTCCATTATGGTAGCTAACGTTCATCTTCAATATCTGCAGCAATGTTCCTTATTCTTTCCTCGGCTTTCATGGCTGCAGCTCTACATGGCCGAAAGGATTTTACACTGGGATCCAGGGTCTTCGTAGGGGCAGTAGGAACAATGGGTGCTTTGTCACACAAAAGTTCTATAGGGTATAAGAATTGAACAGCACGCTCAATGACACTCCTTCCAATACGCACCTTTGCTCCCTGTGCACATCCATCTTTACCCACAATCAACTTCTCAACGATGCCAAGAGGCCAATGATTCCTGTTTCGTTCAGTGGACTTGACAATTATAACTTGATTATAACCACCAGATTTCAATGGGCAATTCCAGCTATCGCAATGCATGCCGGTAGAAGTGGTTATTTTTCCATTTCGCGCCAAATGGCGGACGGAAAATGTGTATTTTAAACGAAGCTATATATTTTCATTTTTATGCTTTATCTTTCGCTCCAAACACTGGTTTAAAAGTTGTATTTTAGCAGAGGTGATCAGGACTCATAAACGCAAGTTTCGACGAAATCCATTCGATAATTCGCGAGAAAATTGCTATTGAGTTGACACAGGAGTGAAGCAAATTTGGCAAAAAGCTGGCTTCGAAAACTACTCTGTCGCACGTTTTGAAGTAAATAAAGTGATCGGTAAGAGCACTATAGACAATTTACCCCTTCAAATGGAGCTCTGTAACCAAAGAACCTAGATTTATTGTTTTTATGTATTTCTGACTGCTTGATTTCTACGTACAGGCAGTTAAAAATCAAAATGTTTTAGCCGACATTTTGTCAACATGTCCCAGAGGCATGGCTTCACTTTGACATGGTTTACTAGCAACTTTCTCGTTATTTCCGAACAGTATTGACTGTAAAATACATCTGCTTTGCTGTTGACTTTATCTTGGCTATATTTTTGGTTGTGGCCACATGTGTTTATAGAATAGTTGCAAAATTAGTGTTTTGGTTGCTGTGTGTATGCAAATGGTTGTATTTTTAAGAAGCCCTTCCATTAAAATAACTGATAATATATTATATGCAAAGTCCTTTGTCTGCCACTACTCCAGACAGTAAGTAGTGACTACCAGTGATTGCTGAAAGTTGTTAACAAACAGCCCTTTGTCCCATGATATACTGTAGTTCAACTATAATTGTTTAGGGGCTGTTCATAAGAACCATGCTTGCTATGGCATCCTTGCCCATACCAAGATTACTTCATATATTGTTTTATATATATCTGTAACCTTGGGGTCCAGTGTCGGCTGCAGCCAAAAATATACAACATTCGGAAGGGTTGTTGTCGTTGCAGCCCATGACTGCCCGCTTGCTAGGACCAAGGCCAGATTTTGGTGTACATGCTGGGGGAGGTGAAATAAGTTTTAAGGGAGGTGCAGTGTCTATGTCCCAGGGAGAGTGGGTTCTTGAATTTTAGGGTTTGTAAAGTTGTTAATAACCTGCCCCCTATTCTTCCACAAAGTTTATGGAAGTTAGGAAGTATCAATTTATTCTTTCCAACACAACTAAAACCAACATGTAATAACTGTTGAATATGCATTCATGCAGATATGCTTACTTTAATGTAAATGCTGTGGAAGTTGAACACCTTGGGGAAAATTAAAGGTGCATGTTGCTGACTAGTTGCATGTTGCTGCTGATCAGTTGGTACATTCATGACAATTGTTGTAGATAAAGAGGTTAGGGTGGTTTTAGTGTGCCCAATAGTAAGAATTGGCATTTTTAAAGATTTTGTCTTTATTATTATAATGGCCAACTCAATTACCTTTGTTTACTTTTGAAGTCCAAGGTTTTATTTATTTAATTCCCACCTAAATGTCCACATGAGTTATAATTGTAGGCTGATGATGGCCTTGGCAAATCATGCTAGCTCACCTTGCAAGCTTGTCATGTGCCTAATATGTGTTGGCTATCCAAGCCAACAGAAATAAATGATATAATCATATTTCCTGGAAAATGAAATTAGTGTACATTTTGCAAAATAGGTAATTACAGAAAATGTTCACACTCCCCCCTAAGGGAAATGGGAAGTTTGCTCACTATCTCCACTCCCCTCTTAGGAAGATATCTCCCCCTCTTAGTAAGATGTCTTAAACAGGGACCTAAGGTGCCCCTTTGGAAGTGCCAATCTGAACCAGATTTCATCCACACCCTGTGAACTTGACAAAATTTCTAATTGATTTACTTGAGTGACATACAGTTGCAGACCCTTCATGAAGCAGGAAGAGAAGCAGAAACTGACCTGATGGTCCACAGCAGTTTGGTTTGTTCACTGCCAACCCCCCTCCCTCCCTCCCTCCCTCCCTCCCAATAATGATTCACAATCTAGAATGTTTGGTGTGGATTGAAAAACGTTTGAATGTTGATGAGCACTCTTGGAACATTTGTAATTAAGCTCCTTCCCCTGTAGATTTGGAAAGATGACAATAGAAGTCTTGGAGGGGAGTCCAGACCTTTCAAGGCCTAGCCCTACCAGTTTGACCCACTTGAAAGTTTCATGTGAACCCAGTAATGTGGAGATGTTGCCTTAGTCCAACGGCCACTTAGTCACTAGCATGGCTGGATTTTGAGGGAAGCTGAGCACATCTCCTGGGATAATTTTGCACCTCCCCTGAGAATTTTTGTGCCACCCCTGGTAATTTATACACCTCCCCTTGTTAACAGTTAAATGATGTATCAAATTTAATATTGAATAATAACAGAACCATTACAACCAACTTGCCAAGTTTTGGTCAAACACAATTTCAATTGGACGAGTCACACAATCATAATGCATAAATACATACATTACATACATAAAGTAACATTTTTTACTTTACACTGCACCTCCCTTAAAACTTATTTCACCTCCCCCAGCATGTACACCAAAATCTGGCCTTGGTCCTAGCAAGCGGGCAGTCATGGGCTGCAACGACAACAACCCTTCCGAATGTTGTATATTTTTGGCTGCAGCCGACACTGGACCCCAAGGTTACAGATATATATAAAACAATATATGAAGTAATCTTGGTATGGGCAAGGATGCCATAGCAAGCATGGTTCTTATGAACAGCCCCTAAACAATTATAGTTGAACTACAGTATATCATGGGACAAAGGGCTGTTTGTTAACAACTTTCAGCAATCACTGGTAGTCACTACTTACTGTCTGGAGTAGTGGCAGACAAAGGACTTTGCATATAATATATTATCAGTTATTTTAATGGAAGGGCTTCTTAAAAATACAACCTTTTGCATACACACAGCAACCAAAACAGTAATTTTTGCAACTATTCTATAAACACATGTGGCCACAACCAAAAATATAGCCAAGATAAAGTCAACAGCAAAGCAGATGTATTTTACAGTCAATACTGTTCGGAAATAACGAGAAAGTTGCTAGTAAACCGGGTTTGTTTTCGCGACAAACCATGTCAAAGTGAAGCCATGCCTCTGGGACATGTTGACAAAATGTCGGCTAAAACATTTTGATTTTTAACTGCCTGTACGTAGAAATCAAGCAGTCAGAAATACATAAAAACAATAAATCTAGGTTCTTTGGTGACAGAGCTCCATTTGAAGGGGTAAATTGTCTATAGTGCTCTTACCGATCACTTTATTTACTTCAAAACGTGCGACAGAGTAGTTTTCGAAGCCAGCTTTTTGCCAAATTTGCTTCACTCCTGTGTCAACTCAATAGCAATTTTCTCGCGAATTATCGAATGGATTTCGTCGAAACTTGCGTTTATGAGTCCTGATCACCTCTGCTAAAAATACAACTTTTAAACCAGTGTTTGGAGCGAAAGATAAAGCATAAAAATGAAAATATATAGCTTCGTTTAAAATACACATTTTCCGTCCGCCATTTGGCGCGAAATGGAAAAATAACCACTTCTACCGGCATGCATTGCGATAGCTGGAATTGCCCATTGATGCTGTTTGCACAGAGCGCGGAGGTCTTCGGTTGTCCATGTTGCTCTTTTGCACTGCAGGAGGAATTTTGCTCGTTTCTTCACGTCCTCTTCCAAATGATAGGGTCGTAATTCCAGTAAAATTTTGGTATTGATAAACAACAACAAATTGGGTGTTAATGGGGGTAATTGGACATCTTTTTCCATATAAGTTAGTGGTCTGTTGTTAAGGGTGACCCCTATATCGAGAAGAACTTCGGTTAATTCTGTCCACGACAGTAATCCTTGTCCTACGACTTTGTAGAAAGCTAATTTCATTAGGCCAATCAGTCTTTCAAACTGGCCGCCCCACCATGGGTTGCGGCTGAGGTTGAATTGCCATACGATTGAATGTTCCACAAGGAACTCATTGAAACTCTCATCTCTCTGGACCTTTTTTAGCCATTTGACTGCTGTGACGAAAGTTTTAGCATTGTCCGAATAAATCTTGGACGGTCTGCCACATCTCGCAATTTGTCTCTTTAAACTTTGAAGTAATTCACCAACCTCCAGGCAGTTACTATTTTCTCAGCGAGTAAGGTTGAATCAGGGATGAAAATGGGATATTCTCCCTGAATTCGTCCTTCGCATACTAACAGATTTGGGGACCAAGTTCAATTGGGCCTTGTCTTCAGCAAACTTATCATCACTCATTCCTTGCTTTTGTGCTCTCTTAATCCAATAGACTTCTTGAGTGGATCTCTCTGTCAGCATTAAGGGGCAACAGACTTTGCTTGAAGGGTGTTGGGAATTGTGCATGAACCGTGAGATCCAAGCACAAATCTTCAAGGCATTGCTCAAGCCGAACTTCTCGAGGATCAAGTAGAGGTCAAATTTTACGTCCACTGCTCCTGCGAAAAGCTCTTGTTGAACCTTTTGCTCTTCTCGACTTTCAGGACTTTATTGAGTGACAATATTAGGGGGCCATTCCTGTGGATTGGCAAGCCAAACAGGACCTTTCCACCACATCTCAGAATCGACCATACTCCATCCTCGGCTACCGATGTCTGACGGATTGCCAGCGGTGGGCACATGTCTCCAGCTAACATTAGGATGGTTCTGTATCTTGCCAATACAATTGGCGACAAATTGTTGATAGTCGCCTCAATTGTTGATCCAATGCAAGGCCACCATGCTATCCAACCAGCAATGGATCATGGGATCGATGGGAAGGCGGGCTAAAGCATGACGAACATTTACAGCAAGGTTCACAGCCATATTTCCCACAATAAGCTCAAGCAGTGGAATGGTGAGTCCTTGTTTCGCGACACAAGACTTTGCGGTCAACAAACCTTGCATTGTACCAGATTTTTGTGAGACGATTGTATATACCACTGACTCGCATCACCAAACGCGTGGATTTTCACTTCATCCAGAGGCTCACAAAATGTAGCAAGAGATTGTTGTGTCGAGACGGAAGTTGGTAGATTACGTTCAAACTTCATCCAAGGTTCTGTAACTTCGGTAGGTAGGGCGGCATCCCATGCAATCTTTTGCTTACAAGCTTCGCCGTAGACCGACTTGCCTTCCAACATCGTTGGTGATACGAATCCCAATGGATCATAAACGCCAGCCAATGTTGACAGGATACCACGCTTTGTGATGTCGCTCGAGCTCATGCATCATACACTACGCGTAGTTTGGTTGTTTCGGGTGTCTCTTTCACAACAGGGCGGTGTGGGATATAGAATTCCTTGTCACTCTAATGCTCAGGGGCTACCTCAACAATTCTATTCGATAACTGGTCTTGGATGATGGTATCATAGTCTTGTACATTTGATCGATGTAACTTTCAGGTTAATTAATTTAAGCGGTGTATGTTTCCATCGTAGTTGTTTGGTAACTCAGGATGATTACCCTTCCAGGGGAGGGCAGTCTCATACCATCCTTCTGGTGACCTCGTGAGTTGTTCCTTGAATTCAGCATACACATAACCTTGGTCTCCAACAGGGGTGTCTGGCAAACCCAGTATGTCTAATCTCAGTGACAGAAGCAGGTAGACTAAAATCACCATTCACTGAATTAATGTCAATATCATAAGTTTTCAATTTCTTTGTGGTTACTCCCATAAGCATAGCAATTTGTCATACACTTGAACATTTATGGTCAGGTTTAACAAGACTCACAAACTTGGATGACACATAAGAGTGACTAGCTCCAGAGTCCAAACATATGGGCGAATACATGATATGCTAACAAAAGATCATATTTCAAAGTGCTCGGGGGCTTTTGATATCAAGATGGAGGTTGATACGGAAAGCGAACAAACAAACAAACCTATTTTGAACGTTATGAATCAAGATATTCGGCAAGGCGATGCTCAAGAGGAATTTGATATGACCGTGGTACCTGGTGACGACAGCGAAGACATTTTATTGACCGCCGAAAATTCATATAACTTTGCTGTTTCTGTCTCTATAACTGATTTACAATCAGACAAAATAGATGCAGAATTAACCGATGTAATGCAAGAAATTGATGGCACAAATAATTTTCCTTGTAGTTATTGTGAGAAAGTATGCAAATCTAAAGGAGGCTTGACAAGACACACTAGATCAAAACATCTTGAAGATAAACAAGTCCTTGGTGAAACTCGTCCTGCGCTTAGTAAAGAGACAGTTGCTTCATTGGTTGAGACAATAAAGGCTGAGCTAAAAAAGGAAAATTTATATGGGTCGGAAGTACGTGAAAATTTGGCTAATTTGCTTGGAAAATGTAGATAAACTTTATTTACGAGTCTGAGCATTTTCCTATGCCAGAGACTTTATCACTAAGTACCGTATTAAGGAAAAGCAGTCGAAGAAAAAAGCATTGAGAAAGCAAATGAAACAAAGTGATAGGAAATAAACTAATATATATTGTTGTAGACTGTCAGACTTCTTATATGGTATATTTATCTGTTGTATGGTACACCATGTTATTTATATTTAAGCACATATTCAATAAAAATAATTTTATTTTGCAATTCGTTACTTTCATGTAACTTCTACTCTTGGTCTATGTTTCCATGGTGAAATCCACCAATACCAATAATCCACATTGGATGGGTTTCACACATTGACAAAATTTTACTCTGTTGACACCAGATGAATTCTTACTTAGGTTAATACACAATAGATCACTTTCAAAATTGCCAGTTTATAATCAAATTGATCACCCAATCTTGGTATGGAAATCCAATTACCACAAATCACAATAAAATATTTACAATATTTACATCAATCTACCATTTTAGGAATCTTAAGAAATAAGATTATAAGAAAATATTCAAAAAGTTTCTTATAGACCATTTTAATTTTTCAAATTGAATACACCCTTTCGATAATTACATCACAAATCTTTTTTTTTTGGCCTGGGAGCCTTGCTCTGATGAATTATGAGGCAATTTGCCTACATATTGATACATCAAAATGAGGCTCCAAGGCCAGAAAAGGTATCTGATGTAATTCTCAAAAGGGTGTTTTTTTTATAATCACACAAGCCTAAAAGAACAAAAACACTTTGTCAAAGGCCCTTCATCATGGGGAATTATGAAGGTCATTTGGATGCATAATTCTGTACACAGTGTACAGAATACAGTTGCCAAGAGGCCTACCATATATAATGGTACTGCAAGTGCAGGATAAGGTTTGCTATACTGTAAGTAACTTTTAGACTGGTAAATTGCCCTGCATAATGACTGACTGAAAACCTGAGTTACTTATAATATACTTCACTTATACTTATATAACAGCTATATTAGTCAAATTACACTAATTTGATTGTGGCATAATCTTAAAAACTGGATTATATAGTTCAGTAGTAATATAATTATCTACTAAAAGTTCTGTTACAGTAGTGCATTACACTGGCAATAACGTTTGCCTATTAGTCACATGGTTCAGTTGATTGTTCTCCACTGTTCTTTTTTGTCTTTTTCCGCTTCATGACTGGTTTGTAGCTAACTTGGTACCGTTAGCTGAAAAATCACCTTCACTGTCCAATGTGCTCTTCTTCGAAATCTTCCAAATACTTTAGGAAGACATCCAACATCCATTCCAATCTTTCATCATCGGATGACATGTATGGTTTGATGAATTGATTCCTTTTTCTGACATCCTCAGTCATAGACCTTACATTGGTGCAGTCAAAGAAATCATTCCACAAAATGTTGCTGTCCCAAGGACTTCTTCATTATCGGATTCCTGGAGAACAAGCATTACAGACTTGCTCAATACTTGGGTTGCAAATTTCACCTTTAAAATTACAATGTCATTATTTAATATTCTTAGATTTTGCTCTGGGAAGTGCAAAAAAATGGGGGGGGGGGAGGGCGGGGGGAATGAAAATCCATAAATGTATTTCAATCATACTACAGGGTGTCTCAAAAAAACCATACCTTTAGAAATTAGATCCTTTAGAAATTTCGCTTTGTCTGGCATATTTGCATGCAATTAGAAGCAATTTTAAATTCCCAAGTGTACAAATTAGAGGCTTTTCCTAAAGGCTCTAATTTCTAAAGGTTTGGTTTTTTTTAGACACCCTGTACACTACTGTAATTTAAGCCAATTAACATTTAATTTCTGGGGGGGGATTATTTTTTTTTGGGGGGGGGGGCTGCACCACTCCTGCATCCCCCCCAAAAAAATCTGTCTGTGCAAAAGTCTCCCCTATATTCATGAGTAAACCCATCAAACATTTAGACAGAGTAATATAACGAATTAGGGCACATTGCACCTTAATTTGTTAAAGCCGATTAACATTATCAAAGTTTCTATGATCAAAAGTATTTTTGTTACCTTCATCTTACTATAAGAAGTAAGCACAGTGTGGTCCATGGTCAGCTTGGGAAGCGTGTGGAGTGCAAATCCCTGATCACTATAGAATAGATCAGCAATATGCTGGAAGATCAAGTACTGGCCATCATTCCACATATATCTGCTGCACGAACCATGGCCAGAATTGTACAAACAGTTCCTCGCTGTCTTCATCAAGTGAGGGGAATCTGCGAAGAAAAAAATTAAGCGTGATGTTGCAAAGACATTTGGTGTCTTGCACACAACATCACACAACATCACACTTCAAATCATTTGCCAGCTTTGCATGCAAGTTTAAAAACTTTCTATTTGGATATGCCCCATCGTTCACAACAGCAACCACCCAAAGATTCAAGGACATTCCAAAACAGGAACTGCTTTCCAAAAAATCGGCATGATTTGGAATGAAGTGACATCTCCGGTAAAATAGTACGAAACAACATGCTTCATATCAGTGCACAATCCTCGTACTAAAAGTGCAAGAGCGTGAGTGGCCACACTCTCTGCTTCTGCAAAAGCATCATTGGTCATGGGATCCCCGAGATCCACAAACCCTATGAGATCACCACTAACCTTGTCAAAAACAATGTTAGATTGTAATTTCATCTCATCCATTACAAGGACAACAAATCTTTGCACTTCAGAGAAATGTTTTGTTTTCTCTCTGAGGCACTCGATGTTCTCTTCATTAATTGTACTGCGCCTTTGTAATAGCTGTGGTTGTATTTCGTTTTCTTGCCTTTATTATCTCCAGTAATGGCCAACTTTTGTTCTCATCAGCTCTATAATTGTTCTCTGAAGAAAATGTGGCCGCTATACAGAGGAAAGCGTGCGGGAAAACTAGTAAAATTGAGAGAAGCACTTCGCTGTTATAACATTTCAACAATCCAGCCGGCGAGGGAAATCAACCGTGCGAAAAAATGTTAAGATAAAGTCTTCCCGATAAAGTCTCACAACCCAGCAAATTGCGTTCACATAACTCCATCTTGTGTAGATAACACAAGGAAAGGGTCAGAAACTACGTTTGTACCTGGATTCCTGCCAGCCAATGTGATGTATTTGGCACCAAAAAAACAACGAAGTTAGACATTTTGTTGATTATGCAAATGTCGACCTTGTTTGTTTAACCGAGACATGGCTTCAGAGGCACATTCATGATAATGTGGTTTCAACCTGGTTCGTTTAAATAGACAAACAAGTGTACATGGTGGTGTATGCACATATATAAAAAACTCGCTGCAGTATTCTATATTAGATGATTTAGCCGATTCTTTATTTGAAGTATTGTGGATTAAGTTACGACCAAACCGTCTCCCAAGGGGTTTCAGCAACATTATCGTAGGAAATGTTTACCATCCGCCGAGTTCAGACAATGCAGCTATGCTTAACTATTTGATGAATTGTATGTCGTCCATAGAGTCTAAATATAAAAATAGTGGAATCCTCCTGCTTGGTGATTTCAATAAACTTAATGTTGCGAATTTAAAATCTAGTTATCGTTTAAAGCAAATAGTCAAATTTGCTACGAGAGGTGCGAACACTTTGGATTTAGTGCTTACTAACCTGCAAGACTTATACGATTTACCAGACAGGTTTCCCCCCTTTGGT
Source organism: Trachythela sp. YZ-2020 (assembly GCA_016169945.1). Lineage (NCBI taxonomy): Eukaryota > Metazoa > Cnidaria > Anthozoa > Malacalcyonacea > Clavulariidae > Trachythela > Trachythela sp. YZ-2020. Next base: position 4,807,638 of record JADLSH010000350.1, read on the forward strand.
TTATCCGATCATATGTCTATCCAAGTTAAACCAAAGTCGTGCGCTGATCTCCCGAAAGGGCGTTTTGTGGTCAAATCGAGAGACTTGCAGCCGAGCAAACGCCTAGCAATGCGAACATATCTCCAAGAGGTGAACATTCCTGGATTTACAAACTCTGTTGCCACATGTGCCGAAAAAGCGTCTCTCCTTGAAACGATTATCACGACTGGTTTGGATATGGTACTACCATTACGATCAAAAACTGTCCATTCCAGCGAGCCGCCATGGATCAATCCAACTTTGAAAAATTTTATTAAAAAACGACAGAAAGCCCTTGCACAAGGAAATCTACAGCAGTTTCGGCTACTAAGAAATAAAGTAAATCGAGAGAGGAAAACCTGCCTGGCAAAATACTATGAAGCAAAGGTCAATCATCTAAAGGAGTGTAAACCATCTATGTGGTGGAAGGAAGTGAAAAAACTAAGTGGTATGTCGTCAGTTTCTAGAGATCAAGATGATGTAATTAAATTACTCCAACATATAGAATCGTCCCCAAATATTTCCAACTTAGCCAACACTATAAACGAAGCATTTGTCTTTCCAATGAGTGACTTCTCGCCACTCTCAGCTGACTTTTCTCTTGCCCAAGATGCTTCCCTATCACCTCCGTTTGTTGTTTCCACCTACTCCGTCTATAGGAAACTGTCATCACTGAAATCTACAAAGGCCCAAGGCCCTGATGGAGTCCCTGCATGGTTGCTAAAAGAAAGCGCTGATCTGCTAATGGAACCTGTTACCGATATTCTCAACTGTTCCTATCTTGAGGCATGTCTACCTCCTTCTTGGAAAGAAGCCGACGTAGTTCCCATCCCAAAGCAAAAGCCGATCAAAGACGTAAACAAACACCTGCACCCTATCTCGCTCACACCAATATTATCCAAGGTTGCTGAAGAGTTTATTGTGGAAACGCACGTCAAGCCCGTCTTAATGAGAAAAATCGGTGACAACCAATTTGGGTCAGTTCCTAGGTCCTCAACAACCCATGCCTTAATCAGTATGCTACATGCCTGGACAAAATACACAGACGAAAACGGTTCCACTGTTAGAGTCGTTCTTTTTTACTATAAAAAGGCCTTCGACTTGATCGACCATTCCATCCTAGCAGAGAAACTCATGACCTTGGACCTTCCACATGGAATCGTGTGTTGGATTATTGATTTTTTAAAGTCCCGTAAGCAACGTGTCAAGCTTGCACATGATTGTAAGTCAGATTGGCGTGAAATACCAGCAGGTGTCCCTCAAGGTACAAAGCTTGGTCCCTGGCTATTTCTACTTATGATTGATGATATAGACGTTACCAACTCAGATCTATGGAAATACGTGGACGATACTACCATGGCCGAGTGTGTACCCAAGAACCATACCAGCAATATCCAGGACGCCGTCACTGATCTGACAACCAAATCGCACGCAAACAAATTCCAACTGAATGAGTCTAAATGTAAAGAGCTCCGAATATCTTTTGCCAAATGTGAATCTGTTTTTGCTCCAATTATAGTGAACGGTAATCCAATCGAAAGGGTTCCAATTGTCAAATTACTGGGTTTAAACATCTCCAGCGACCTCAAATGGAACAATCATATCTCCGAAATAGTTAAGAAAACATCAGCTCGTCTATACTTTTTGAGGCAATTAAAAAGGGCAAACATAGCAACAAAAGAACTTATCACCTTCTACACAACTTGTATCCGTCCAATCATTGAGTACGCCTGCCCAATTTTTCATAATGGTTTGCCGAAATACTTGTCAGATGATCTCGAAAGGTTGCAGAAGCAGGCCTTACGAATAATCTTGCCTTCCACAAACTATATGGACGCGCTTGAAGCATGTAATTTGGTATCTCTTTACGACCGCAGAGAAGTACTGACAACCAGCCTATTTAGAGAAATTTGTAATGATGGCAATCACAAACTGCACCATCTACTCCCTGAAGTCAACAAATGTCGCTCTAATTTGAGAAGAAAACGCATATTCAATGTTCCTGTTTGTAAAACAAACAGGCTAAAGAATAGTTTTATATACAGTAATTGCTTTTAGCTATAGCCTCGTAATGGTGAACGGTAATGTTTCCTCTGACAATCTTTATGATGGACATATTTTTAATATTTCATATTTAGTGACATTATCTCTATATATATATATTGTTTTTATAATAATTTCGATGTAAAGTTTTACGCAATTCAGCAATTCAGCCTTTACGCTGCAAATGGTTTTACTAAATAAAGTATCTATCTATCTATCTTAATCCCAGCTTTCAGCTTGAAATAGTTCTTGTAATCCCTTAGCACACGTTCACTCGGAAGGATTAGGGCACCACTTTCTTGCAATTCTCTATATGCTGAAAGTGACTTGTCATGAATGGAAAGAGCAAATCGAATAACTTGTGGGTGGTATCTGCATCCCATTTTATTTGATTGCAGTATTTCCATTTGCTGCTCCCAGAAAAATTTCATATGGGGGGTGGTTTCCAAATTCTGCCCCCCCTTCCATTATTTTGAGAAGGTCAGTCTCAAGTGATGCACTGATGTCAACCCCATCTTGTTCTATTTTTGTTTGGAAGTGCTTCACACATTCCTCCAGCTGCTTGCACTGGAGTCTTGTGGCTTGGACGGTAGCTCGGAGTTTCTCTGGTCCACATGCAGCAAGTGATGCCTTGGGCTTAGCTGGTACAGCAGATGCTTTTGACTTTCGTCTATTTGCCCTCTTAATAGTATTAAGTGCAGTTGCACATGGTTGACAAGTGTTTATCTGGTCATCAGCTGTTTCCTTTAGAACACGACAATCAGCAGATCTGCCTGACACAAAAACGTCAAAATTGGGCTCGTCAGTTGTTCCCTCTTTGGGCACTGAATGTCTTATAATTGTCCCAGGCAGCTGATACATAGGCGGATTTTCTGGGGGGGTGCGGGGGGGTGCACACCCCCCCAAAAATATTTTGCACCCCCCCAAAAAGCTTTCCCACCCCCCTAGAGAAATTTGCACCCCCCCAAAAAAATTTAAATGCTCATTGGGATAAATGACAGTGGTGTGATTGAAATAAATATTTTGAAATAAGTAAGACTAAAAACAAGGATTTTCAACTAAATAAGGATTTTGACCAAAAATCTCAAAATTTTCTGGGGGCTTTGCCCCCTTCCCCCTATTGGCAACTGTGCCCCCAGACCCCTGCTGCAGCTTGCTCGGCGGCGCTACGCACCCTGTCGCTCACCTCCCCCCTAAATTTTTGGCACCCCCCCTAAATTTTCGGCACCCCCCCAGAGCAAAATCTGAAAATCCGCCTATGAGCTGATATTGAGTTGTTGGGTCAATGACAACATCCTTGACTTCCTCGATGTCTGGTAATCCTCCACAAAAGCTAGAACTCTCGAGTAATCGTAACAGTTCAAGTATGTTACCATGTCTTACAGACTGACTAATTTGTTTGTATGCTGCATGGTCTTCAGGGATGGGCCACTGGTATACAAATACACTATACCCTAAACCAGAATCAACCAGCACAGTGTATTTTGGAATGCTTATAAGACTTCTCAAACAGCTTAATGCTCACTTCCTCATTTTCTTGCATCTTTTCTACTGTCCATGGCGCAGATTCTTCTAAATCCGTCAGCAGTTCTTCAAGAATACACACAGTCGATGTGTATTCAATGCTTGATAATGGCTCTGGCTCTGTTGCAGAACTAGTGCTTGCTTGAGCGCTTGTACTTCCTTCGACCTCGGCTTCGACATCTGCTCGTACAAGAATGCGACGCCCGTGTTTTGGACCTTCGTGGCTTTTGGTAGGCGAATTCTCGGTAGGCACTCTACTAGTTCAAAACTTTTCGTTTTGTGTCTAAGGCAAAAGACATAAAGGTTGTGGATAAATACATATCATATGACATGCCAAATAGCCATACGCAAACTATGCAATTATGGAATTACGGAAAATACACCTTCATTTTTAAGCTATTTATACATCTATTTAAACATTTATTTGAGCATGGTTTATAGACCTAAAGTCTCTGACTAAATGCATAACATTTACGCTCTAAATTTTATCTACAAAACTTTATAAACATAACTGATAAAGACAATGCCCTCTTTGTAATCTAATATTTATTCAAACAAAGCACATGCATATATTAAAATGCAAATACTTACAAGTTAATATACATTCTGGCTTGAAATGAAGTGCACAAATAAAGACTGAGTTTCTCTCAATTTGTTTAGCAAGCTCTGGTGTCTTTTCTCTAGTCCTCAAAATTAGTCGAAGCCATTCTTCCCGAGCATTTCTTCTTTGAAGCATAACCTTTTGGCAGCTACGATTTTCTTCCTTTCCCCAACTTGATGGCTTTATGATTTTTACTTTCACAGTAGCAACACACACGAACAGATGTCCCATCTCCACTTCTCGAATTAATTGCATGCATGCGCTCCTTTCGAGATTTGCTTCCAGCTGGCACAGGATTGTTAACAGTCCACTTTCCGAAACCTCTATGAATTTCTTGAAATTCCACTCACTTCAGTTTTCATCCAGTAAGGCAAGCTCATGTTTGATAACACTAAGTTTATCAAGAGTGAATCTAACAGCTGCATCGATTTCGTTCAACTTCTCTAGGGTTTGCAAGGACTCAACATTAAATAACAAGGAATCATAGAACTCGTGTATTTTAGCCACATCTTTATCTTTGATATGGGGTAGTTCAAGAATGTCCTTAACATAGGCATTGACTACCTCATCAGTCCATCCATAACGTTTCTTTAGCAAGAATACAGCATTCTCATAACCCGCATTGGTAAATGGGAGCCAATCTATAAGCTTTCTAACTTTTAATTCAACAAGTTACCTTAAGTACGAAAACCTGGTCACAGGAGGTGCCTCAGTGTTGTGAATTTGGGCCTCGAATTGTCCCCAGAATCGCACCCAATTTTGGGGTGTCTCTTGGAACTAACTTCGTCATTCTTACAGTACCTTGCGAAGATGTTGATTCAGATACCGCTTGTTTATTCTTGGACAACTGTTGTTGATATTCCAGATCTAGCTTCATTTTTTCTTTTTCATAGGATAATTTCTCTGCATGTAATTTCTCAGTTGCTTCTTGTTCTTATAGCATCTTCTGTTCTGTTAACAGCTTCTCATAATCAATCTCTTTCATAAAACCCAACCGATTTATCAAGTCTTTTTCCCCAGCCAAAATATCATCAGCCAAATTTGTCTCGATTTCGGCACTCCATTCTTGTACTTGTTGCTCACTCTCGCCTTTAGCGAAATGTTTCTCTTCGACTGTTTCCTTTAAGGTATTCACCGTAGAAGTAGTGTTATCTATCGAAGTTTTATGTCTGTTTAATGCTTCTTTGTTGTATTTCTCAATTATTTAATCAGTTTTTGCTAGCCTAAAGTTCAACGTTTTGACTTTGCCGTTCAGTTCAGCGATCGCTTTTTCCATGTTGTTTTCTCTCAGTTTACGTTTTATCACACAAATAAACTCACACAATTGTTCCAGGTAAACTCTCTATCCTGTCAGAGGTGCCAAGTGTCGAAAACAATGGATGTTTTCTTATAAAAATGAAGGATTGTCTCTCGCAAAACTTTAAAACTTGTATTTTCTCGAAAGCGTGTTTACAGAAGACAATTATGAATACAATCGATCTCAATATCTAATAGAGTAATTATAGTAATGTTTTTTACAATGTAGAGAAGGTATAGAAATTGTCTCAAAATGCAGGAAATGGTGTTCCAGAGACGTTAGAAATCCAACGTTTTTGCCAAGGGATCCTGGCCTACTCGAATGCAACATTTGTTCCCTACTTGTACATTCAGGTTATTTTTAAGACCCCGCCAAATTAAATATACGATGCTGGCTATGCTACTGATAGGTGCCATTTTTGGCATTGCCCCCCCCCCCCATACTTTTTAGATGCTTCTGCAGCCTTTGTACTGAAAATACAAGAAACCTTTTTAAGTAGTCTTCTTTTTCCACTGTAAGTGATAATGGAAGATTTGGTGGTATTTTCTTGTAATTGAAAATATACTTTGACATTCTTATAGCAGCTTCAGCAAGAGGAGGGTAAAATGAACCATTATGCCTGCAGAAACTGTTGGTTCTGGGAGATCTTCATTGAGAACAGAACTGAGCTCTTCTAATGGTGATGATTCTTCTTCGGCTAGGTCAGCACTGATCGGAACTGGTACAGATTACAATAGCTGTGGATTCCGTTGAGCCAATGCCCACTTGGCAATGCATTTATGCCAACAGAATCTTCTTCTGGACAAACACTTGCAATAAAACTTCATGCACTTGGTGTCAACAGTTACTATTACCCTGTTTTCAAATGACCAGTAATGATCTCCCTTGACATTGGCAAATGCTGAAAAGTGAACGAAGCGACTGGACGAAGACTGTGGCATCTGTACAATAAATGGCACAATGCTTTGGCATGCAAGACATTGTGGATTTCTTTTCTTTCAGGTTTTAACCATTTAACTGTGTTCAAACCCAATTTTTCTGATTAAAGAGAGGAATTACTGACGGACTTGAGGAAATGTGTGGATTGTAAATGGTCACATAAAAATCCAGACTGTCCACTCCTAATAGATGTTTCAGCATACTGACGGCATATTGGAGAACTGGAGGTGTAACCATGAACTGACAATGAATTGGATAATCAACACTGTGCCATTTAATTTTGTTGGTTGACACAAATACCATTGAGATATCTGCCTTGATTTATCTTCAGATTTGTCGATTGGTGCTGAGTGCTGATACAACTACTTAATGAATTAGGATGTAAATCTCGACAGCATTCATTGTATGGACATTTAACCTTAGGTGGTTGTTGACGCAAGGATCTGCTCTCAGGAGCTTTAAAATCAAATGACTGGATTTGGTAATCAGCTGATTCATCAACAAATACCAATTCCTGCATTTGGTAGCGGTTGCTCCTGTTGTGGTAATTGCTGTTGTTGTGGTGGTTGGTACGGTAGTTGTAGTTGTTGCAGCAGTATCTGTTATTGTTGTTGTCGCAGCAGTATCTGTTGTTGTCGCAGCAGTATCTGTTGTTGCTGATTTTGTTGTTGGTCCGGCTGTTTTTGTTGAGGTTCTACAGGTAGGTTGAGACTGACTGCTTTTTAAATATCGTAAAAGCTCCTTTTCCCATTTAAAACCTGCTGCACAGCCATAGCAATGGTAGTGGGTTATGTTCTTGAAGTCTTTACTTTGTCCTCCACTTGTTGGGAACGTACAAGCCAACTTGCATCTCAAAATACTGAATCCTGTTGACAAAAAAAGAATCAAAGCAAAGGGGTTATATACTGGGTTTACTAGGCATATTTATAGGCTAAACATTTGGCATCCTGCCAGGACAGTAATCGAAGGATTTTGTGTCTCCAAATATCTCCAAACGATATCATCCATGCTGGCCCAAAACTGCAGCAAGATTTGTTCAATGTCCTCATTAGATTCCGTCGTAATCCAGTGGCTGTTGCCTGTGACATCAAAGAAATCTATCTTCAGATACAGATTCCAAAACAAGACCGTCCATACTTCAGAATGCTGTGGAGAGATCTTGATCCTGGACGTGAACCGGAGGAGTACGAGTTTAGTAGAGTGGTGTTTGGTAAAAATTCGAAAGCATCAAGATCAGTACCCATTGGCTGCGGAGACAGTATTAAAGTCTACTTATATGGATGATTCCATTGACAGTGTAGAAAATGAGAAGGATGGTGTGAAGCTGTGGGCTGAAGCAAACATGGAAGCACGAAAGTGGGTGTCGAACTCACCAAAAGTTATGGACGTAATCCCGGAAGAAGATTGAGCCTGTGAAATCACCATAAACGATGGCCAAAACCCAACTACAAAAACACTTGGACTTGCCTGGAACAGTAAGAAAGATTAATTCAAGATTCCAACATCCGAAATGCCACGATTACAGATTACAAAGAGAAATGTCTTAAAGAAGATTGCCACCATATTCGATCCACTTGGGTTCATTAGTCCTTTTATCATTATCGCCAAGATACTACTTCAAGAACTGTGGTCGCGGGGTTATGGTTGGGATGACGAGATTAAAGACGAGATCTCTCAGAGATTGGAACAATGGTTTAATCAGTTAATAATGCTGAACACTGTGACAGTACCTAGATCTCTATAAACCCTCACGAAACATTCTATATTTCTTACAAACAGGAAGTAGATCATATACAACAGAGAACATGGGTAAAACCAGTTTAGAAAATCGTACGTACGCCAATTTTGCTATAAAGCGTACAATCTTGTACGGCATTTCTCAAGCCCTGACTTATCAGCAGACGTTATCCAAGCAGCGAGTGCCGAAGCCTTCAAGAAACATGTTTTGGATCATCTTAATAATGCATAAATAAATAAAACGTTTTATGTTATTACTATAATCTTTACGTACATTTTTATCGTACATTTTTATCTAATTTTACTCTATCTATTTTTTTTTTATCAATATAGAATATTTATTTTTAACATCCATGTGATACTCAAAAGGTTTTATGGATAATAAATGTAGATGTAGATTACTTAGTTGTATTGTTTGTTAAAATATACCAATATCTATTTAGCATTTCACCAAATATTTTGAGATTCGAGCAATGTCTTGTGTGTTTTTATCACCACTACTGATAAATACCATAAATTACAAGGGGAAATGCTATATTTTCATGCTTCGGCTAACTGACCCATATAGATAAAAATTTTGATAAGTGATTTCTATCGTATTTGCTCGTCGTTCTGTCCTATTTGCTCATACATACTTTGCATTTGCTCCTGGGAATATCACGGCCGTGCTCCTTATAAGGAATACGTACTAGATATCACTATCCATTATTGACCAAGAAATGACTGAAGTATGACTTTGGTTGTAGTTATAGGGTTGCCCAATATGAACCTGGTTGCCCAATATTTCTTTAACAGATTAATGATGGTGGATGGTGAATGATGATGGTGGTGAATAGTAACGGTGTGTAGAGAAATGTGAAAGACAACTAAAGCCTGGTTTCCATTTGGTCATAACTGTCATGACCACTGATATATACTAAGATGGGTGGTCATGACCAGATCCTGTTTGACGATAGTAAGTAGTCTGGATGTACATCATTCAGAGCTATATTGGCATTCTATTACATCTGCCACCTTGATGTGTTCACAACTGTCACAATCATTACCTGAAAGCCTTTACTTGAAACTTCAAAGGTTTCTTAATCATTTTTAGGTGTAGTTAAAGGAGCAGGCAGTTTCAACATCTGCGCATTTTTTCTGTGCAAATGGAAACTTGAAATTCTACCCTTGTATTTTTTCAAGTTTGTAAATCCAAGTGCGACGCATGGGGGAAAACAAAGAAATTCAGGCCGAAAGAGAAAATATGAAAGATCTAGCAGCGCACAGTTCTTTTGGAATCACCAACATAAACAAATTTATTTATCTTTGGCTATTTTAATCCCTGGAAAGATGCAAAAAATGAGGCTGGATATGGTTCTACCACCAACAGTGAGTTTGCTGCTCATTTGCTGTCATTGGAATACCGCCGAAGGTTTGTGTACTTTTATAATTTTTTCTGTGGTTTCATAGTAGATTTTCGACTTTCTATGGAGGATATGTTCCGAGGCCACGAGAAGAGAAGATGCAATCAGAAAACGCAAATATGCAAGGCAAGCCTATAAAAATTTACATAAACTTTATTCATTATTTACTTATAGTCAATGGCATGGCGTCTAATCTTTAATCTTTAATCAGATACTCCTAAATCAGTTTACACTGTACTAGGAGATGCTTATATATGTATATACAATAACTATGAACTATAAAGGAAGAAAACTGTACAATAAAAGTGTCATGTCAAATTTATACCGATGATTTTAGTGCAGCTAATGCAGCACTTTTAAAAGCGTTGATGTTTGTAGGCAGTTCGTTATTAATAAGGATATTGTTCCAGGTTACAATAGTTCTTGGGTAAAAAGAAAATTTGAAAATATCATTGTTACATGAAACTTGATGAAAGGGATGTTGATGAATAAATAATAAATAAATGAATAAATCGCAATTGATTTATTTAGGCCCCACAGAAACCTCTACACCTTGTAAGAGAGATAAACATGTGCCACTGACTTTGCCCTCAACATCTCCAATTGTTGACAAAGGAGAAAATATTTATATGGAAGTAGAACAGGCTGAAAAGCAAGAGGGAATGGTTAGCAGTTTGGAGTGTGATATATCACCCCACAAGAGGTATTTATATATTGCTATATACTGCTTGTGTATTGCTTGTGTGTTTATCAAGGCACATGCTTTGAAAATATCAGGTGAGGAGTTAAAATAAAATTATTTTCTATTCATACAATTCTAGTTTACTGGAGACATCCACAAACATGAATGCATCATTATTTACTGATGAGGAGGGCGAAACTAGTAATAATGGCAGCTTTGAGCAAGAAGACAGGTACAGTTTAAGACTATAATAATTCACCTTATTTAGCCCTTTTATAAATACCTAAAAATACAGTCAGTGATATATTGACACCAACTTTTATTAAATGTTCCTTCTGTAGCCAGCAAGACCTTTCCCACAGTGGCGTAGGAAGGGGGGGGCACTGGGGGCACGTGCCCCCCCAACTTTCAAAGTGATAAGAAAAAGTGCCCTTTTTTCATGCCTTACATTGGTATGCCTTTCTGAAAGATTGGTATGCCTTTCTGGAGATTGTGCCGAAATGAATGTACTAAAACATTTTGTAGGATTCCAGCATTCACTAGCTTTTAAATGTTTTTTCGAGAAGCCCCGGCTTGCCGATTGCGAATTGCGACATTCACGTTAATAAAAATAGCACACATACCGGAAGTTTTCCCAACCGGAAATATCATGTCTTCTTGTTGCTAAGTTACCAAACCCAAAACTGATTTGAGAATAAATCAATAATTATACGCCATGCTTTCATATTTATAATATTTACATTTATATAATACTAACACGACTCTGCAGCGAAATTACTTTATTGATCGAGACGAGATGTAATACAAATTAATCTGCTAAAGATAGCACATTGGCGATTTGTTATTGTTATATCAGTGTTGAAGGTGAAAATGCCCCGGAAAGAACGCTGCAAGAGATTACGGACAAAACAGCTAAACGAGACAGCATCCGGTATACCAAAACTCAGTACATTTGGTTTCGTGAAAACTCCGGGCAATTCGTCGAAGACCCAGGATTCGAATTATTCGACAACTAACCTTCATGCAGAAGATTTCAGTTCGCATTCACACGAATCAAATAGCCCTTCCCCTGATATTGTGAGAAATGCAGCAACCGAGAGGTTGACAAGCAATCTTGATGCACAAGATTCCAGTCTACATTCACATGAGTCAGACAGCTCCGATATTATTGAAAAACCACCTGACCTACCACTTACACATCACCAATCTACTTCTGCTGAAAAATTAGCATCAAACTTGTCCCAAGAAGTGATACAATCTGCTGAGTCAACTATAGTAGACAACGATTCTGAGACTGATATTTCTAAATCTCCATTTGTCATCACATCCGCAAGTCCTATAACCCGCAAGTCTACCTGCAGTCCAGATCCAAAAGTCAGCTCCACCAGTGGTAGTCGATTAGGTTGCGAGTCAATTTGCTGCACACAAAGTTCTCCGTACAAGCCAACTTCAAAAGAATTACAGAAAACTTCCGTTAAGCAGATCTGCAGCGATGGAAAAAATCGACAGTGTCCATCGTCCATTTTTTCAAAATATAGCTGGATAACGTACTGTTTGACGAGAGGTACTATAGCTTGTTTTTTCTGCAAAACAGGTGGCGAAAAACAGCTAAATTTATTCAGTTATCACAGCGAGAACGTTCTCTTCAGGAACTTTAGTAATTGGAAGAAATGCCAAGAAAAGCTAGAGAAGCATCAAAATTCCACCACCAAGAGTGTGTTGAGAAATGTTTGTTCTTGAAGAACGCAAACATGAACGTTGGTGTCCAGCTGGAAAAGCAATGTAAAGACGAGAAAGAATTTCACGGTTCCTTTTTCTAAAACAGCTGAGTAGTCTAAAGTATCTTGTACGTCAAGGCCTTGCTATCCGTGGGCATGAATCAATGGAAAGTAACCTAATTCAAATGCTCAAGACAAGAGCGGAAGATGTTCCCGAGTTAAACCAATGGATTGAAGATAGACGATATATCAGCCCAGATATCATTAATGAACTCGTCGAAATGATGGGCAATGCCGTTTTGCGTTCAATCTTGCAAGATATTAAAGAAAATTTAGGATTATTCGGACTGATTGCGGATGAATCCCGTGACATCAGTAACAAAGAGCAATTAACATGCATATTACGATGGGTGTCTTTGCCAGATTTGACAACTCATGAAGACTTTCTCGGAATGTATCTGATCGAGAAACCTGGCGCTGAAACGATAAAAGTCGCACTGAAAGATATTTTGTTGCGATGTAATCTCAGGTTAAATGACTGTCGATGGCAAGCGTATGATGGGGCATCAACGATGAGTGGCCACCTAAGTGGAGTTGGGGCTCGAATACAGGCTGAAAACCCTGCAGCTCACCGTATTCACTGTGCAAATCACAGGTTAGACCTAGCGTTAAAATCGTGTACACATCAAAGTGAAGTTATTGATGATTCTTTGAGTTTCGTGCAGGATTTGGCTGTCTTTATTCGACGCTCACCGCTGAGAATGGCTACGTACGAAAGTATTGCGAAAGAACTAGATCCTGATGAATCTGTTGATAGTCTTCATCTTTTATGCCCAACTCGATGGACTGTAAGAACGAAATCAATCGCAGCAGTATTGAATAATTACCAGGCATTACATTCTACGTTGCTGAGTATTTCGAAAACGGCAAGTGAACGGGAAAAGTGTGACAAAGCAGCGGGACTTTCAACGAAAATGACCGAGTTTAAGACCTTTTTCGGTTTGCATTTTGCAATGAACCTTTTCTGTGTCTGTGAACAGCTCGCGACTACCATGCAAACCAAAGGAATCCTCGCACAGACTGTGATGGTTGGAGTGCGTGCTTTAAAGGACAACTTGCAGCTTCAGAGGGATTCTTATGTCTTTTTTGATCAAACACAAGAGAAGGGAAATGCCCTTGGTATGGTAAAAGAGGCAGTTCTTCCTCGTCCAAGAAAAGTTCCTCGACGCCTACAGGATGGAGATGCTGAGGAACATCAGCATGACTCGGTAAAATCAATGTTTCGAGCTCAGTACTGTGAAGCAATTGACGCAATTCTTGCAGAACTGAATAGGCGATTTGATGAAAGGTCATATGCACCTCTTCAGCATATAGAAGATGTTATCCTAAATGCCGCTAACAGGGAGCCATGTGATATAAGCGATGATTTCAAGGGAACATACGACAACGAAATCGATTTTGATCAAGTAACCACTGAGCTTAGATTTCTTCCTGGTATAATCAAGCAATGTTTACCAGAGGTTAGACGTGTGACAACAATGGATACCGTGATTTCAGCAGTGACCCAAGGGCAAAATGGTGCATTTATCGTACCGAATATTGTTCGTCTATTACAAATATACCTGCTGGCTCCGATGAGTGCCGCAACTGCTGAAAGGTCTTTTTCAGGTCAACGACGCATCAAAACGTACCTGAGGAGCACAATGACACAGAAAAGATACAATAACCTACTTATGCTTAATATTCACAAAGAAAGAATAGATAGCGTTGATCTTAGAGAACTTGCTAAGGCATTTGCAGAAAAAAATGACAAAAGAATACGATTTTTTGGCAAATTCCACTGAACTAAATAACTGCTACAAACATTAATCTTCAAGCTTCACCCGATATAGATTTTATATGGTCAAAGTTATAACATATTCAAAGTTGCAACAGTTTTTGGTAAAGGTTCATGTTTAAATTTTAAAACTCGTTTATTATGTTGAAATTAAATAAAACGGCATACAACAGGCACCATGCCACACGTAATGGTAATACTGACAATTAAATTTATTATATTGATATTAAAATTATTATATTAAAAGGTAACAAAGCTTTATGAAAATGCTGAAAATTTGCTAATGTCTCAATGAATGTGGATTGCCTTATTAAAAAGGTACATGAAATACAGACACCCACTAAAGTCAGATTTTCAAAGACATGCATGAATTGCGCTGTTTAGCCGAAAATGAATTTACTTGAGGGTGCCCTTTTTGTATGAAAAAGTGCCTTGAAAGCCTGTGCCCCCCCAACTTTAACTTGCTTCCTACGCCACTGCTTTCCCAGACAGCTATTGCAGGATTAAATGCTGATAGAGAACTGGGAGAAAATTATTCAGAAGATAATGTGTAAGATAAACATATAAATGGTCTAATTTAAGCTAGTTCATTTACAATTATTAATGAAAACAGTTTGTTGTGCACCAACAACCATTGCTACTGGCATATTCCCAATGTTTTGCTTGTTTGTATGCACCAGCTCACGATGCTAGCATATATACAGTATGAGGGATAGAGCTATATTAAAATTTGTAATGGCCAAAGTATAATTACTATATTATGGATTTGATGGTCATATATATATAGATATATATATATATGTCACAGAGCTTATGTACTCTAGTCTATTTACATGTCTACACTGTATTGGCAGTGAAAATAATGGCATGTGTACTTGTAGATACTCTGTAAGAACATTGTCCATATTCTTATACCATGTATCATCTACATATATATATATATATAGTTCAACAGACTGGACAATGGATCTGGAGGACTATTCAGATGATGACAAATCAGAAGAGCAAATTAAGTGAGTTCGGTATATCTTGTTTATATCCAGAATTTTAAATACTGTATGTTATCAGAATGGCTTCTTTATTTGCCTTTTTTATGTACTCTACCTCAAATATGTCAAATGAACAAAGATGGGTTTTATGCTGTCACATATTGTATCCTCCCAACAGCAGGCAACACTTTTGGTATTCCAACACATATATAGTGTATAATTCATTCTAATCCATTAAGCTGCAATGCACCTCAATGCGCCCAATGCAACTTTATTCTTTTATTTTGTCTAATGCCTTAACAAGGCCTCCCTTATACCGAGAACCTTGCAATTTCTAATCAAAAAGTACCTTTAGTTTTAACCTTTCATCCCTTCAATTTTAAAGTAAGGGACATCATTTGCCGGAATTTTAATCTACTTAAAAATGACCCTGCAACGTCTTCCATTTTCTCCGAGACCCCACTAGTCTCTTTTCGACACAGTAAAAATATCCGGGAAACCCTAGTGCACAGCTCACTGCGACAGGACTCTGTGTCACCAGCTGGCACTGTTTCCTGTGGTCGTGCTAAGTGCTACACTTGTAAGCATTACCGCCACCTGTATTTTGGCTCCAAAATATCAGTTTGTCATCAAGCACAGTTTCATGTGCATCTCCTCCAACCTCGTTTACTGCATCTCTTGCAGCAAATGTGGCTTGCTCTACATCGGAGAGACTGGAAGACGTTTAGGCGATAGGTTTGCTGAGCACTTGCGTGATGTTAAGAACAATGTACACAACAAACCTGTTGCTAGGCACTTCAACAGTGCCAACCACTCCTTTTCTGATATGAAAATATGCACCATTCATCCCATTATTGGTGGTAATGATACCCGTCGGAAGCAAGAAAAGCCTTATGGTATCAATGAGCGCCTCTCCTTCATCTAGCTCATTCTTTTCTCTTAAATACTTCTTATATACTTCTTATATACTTTCCTCTATATCCCCTCTTCCCTTCCCTTGTACGACATTTATAGCGCTTTGATAAGTGTAACGCCTGTGCGCAGGCCTTCGACCCTATAATCGGGCCGAAGCCTGCACGCAGTCTATATCTTTACATATTAATTCTATTTTGTTATGATTGTTATGACTACTTTATTTTCATTGGTTAATATTTTGTTCACGTGACAGCTTTTATAGATGGCATTAATTTTAAAGTTGCCGAAACAAATCATGTGTAAACATAGCAATAAATGATAAGATCAAATTTCATAGAAACCAGGCAATAAATTTAATACTAAAAATATTTCTAATGCAGTATTCACTGTACCAATCCGAATTCATAATAGATGCCCAATTCAAGACATCTTAAATGGAATCAATATTCTTTTGATTTATTTTTCAGTCATTAACATGATTAACTGTTTACATCATCCATATATCATGAGAAAACCCAACCCAGTGGAAACATGGGTGGAAACATGGGGCAGATGTGGGAGCAAATCAGCTCCAACCAGGTGGCATTATTCTCACTTATATTTTTTGAACAATCTAATGTCCCATCCTAGCTTCCTCAGATGGGTGTTTCTGATGACAAATGCATTACCATGATTTTAGGTCTCGCATATAAATTACTGTGTATTCAATATTTGTTATAACATTCATCATATCAATGGGCAAAGAGTAATTTATAAGTGAGGCCTAAAATGACAATGTAACTTACTGCAATCATATACAGGCTGCTGAAATGTACTGTTTAGTGAAGGCATAATTCACTTTATATAGAACTGCAATGACATGGTTACATACTTTACCAGTACCAACTATGCAAGTGCACCACATGATGTGACAACACTACAGTCTTCCGTCCCTTTAACACACACCCAGACATTGTGTGGATCATCACATACCTTTTGTGAAGGGCAAACTTTAGCTCTCAAAAAAGTATTGTCCAAAGGACATTTGCATGTATAAACTGTATCCACAGATCCCGTCATCCAGTAGGAGTATGCTTTCTGGTCTTTATACTTGCCAATATATTCAACATCAACAGCTTTCACTTGCAGAATATAACTAAATAATTTCCCATCATCTAGAAGTGGCCATGCTTGTATATTGTCTTCCCAAAGCACATCATCAATGGTGTTGGGATCGGTCTTCATACCGTTTGCCGTCAGACTTCTCGAGTATTCCATGTTGATATTTTTGTATATTTGCTGTTGCGTGAACTTCTACGGTGCCCCAAGTTCGTACGCTCCAAATGCTCTGGCCACAAGCTCGACTTTCTTCCCACTTTGATTCAAGCCACAAATACCAAGAAAATCCTTCAGTGAAGCCACCGTCAATCCGACGAAATCATCGTATCCTAGCTTTTCTTCGGGTTGATTGGTTGTCATAGTTTAACCAAATAGCACTAACAACCAAGCGAGTAAGCAAAGCAAAACAAAAGAACGATATTTGAAAGAGAACAGGCAAAATTTTCGCAGCGAAGAACAATTTTAGTATTTACCACAAAGGAAAACAAAGAGACGCCATATGTGGCCGTCCGCTCGCCCCAATGTTTTTGTACCTAACGCAATATGGCGGAATAAACCTTCGAAGGGCCTATTCTCAACCTATAGCCAGCTTCCAGTATTATACACGATTCAGGTAAATAATTGTTTATACCATTAACCTCTTAGGAATGGAAGGCGGAATGCTTCCTGCATTGCTGTTCATGACAGTTTCGCCCCATATCATGGCTCATCCGCAGGCCCAAGAAACACAAATTGCCATATGCTTCTAGATATCGTATTACAAACAGCATAACACTAAACCATGCAGTCAGACTCAAAATTTCGACATAACAATTTGTGTTGATACTCTTGTGTAGTATTAATATTTGGTTCGGTCAATAAAAATATATCAGCAATACCTTCGCTGATACAAATATTACAACAAATGCCAATATAATTACTATATAATAATATAAATGACCTTTTGACCAACCGCAAATATATGCTAATTCAGCCAAGCGGCTTTTACTGGCGTGAAATAGACACACTTTGAACTTAGTAATACTCAGTAATAGTATTAGTATCAGACTATAAACTAATATAAATAGAATCTCTTTTAATACCTTATCGCTGTACACTTCTTATTTTGTTGACGAGCAACTCTGGGTATGAAAATTTCTGCACCAAAATCTCTCAACAGACTGATATTGGTGTCATTGATAGCATCTAAAAGCTCTTGGACAGATCTTGTATCCAAAGCATGCATTTGCTTGAACAGATCTGTGTTCACCTAAATTGCTTGAACAGATCTGTGTTCATTTCACAAATTGACATTTGACTTGTATAAAACAATCTACAGTATACTCAATACTCAAACCAATTTGAACCTTTGCGGTCAAGTAGCAATCAGAAAGACTTTATTTTCATTTTGTATTGACTTAACACTGCTGAATACCCCAAGGAGCGACTGCTGAATACCCCAAGGAGCGAATTAGTCAAGATGAGTCAAACAAGTCAAACAAATCGAGCCAATGAGAAAGGAGAACATTTCTTTAACCAGCCAATCAGAAAGTTTAAATATTGCCCAAATGAGTCCGACCCCCACAAACTTTAGTCAAAATGTAAATGGACCAATCAAATGCCTAGAATCCGCCTCATATTAGTCAAAACTCACACAGATAACTGCTATTTTTATTTTTTTACTCGAGGCTCGGCCGCTGCACGGAAATGATAACTAGGGTATTTTTGAATATTAAGTACTTCACTGTTGGCTGCTGCTGCATGAAACATTACAACTAGACTATGTATTTTTATATCTGCGCAATTTTTGCCTTAGTCGCGTGACTAGTTTGACTACCCCTAGATCCGAGCCTGAGTGACAAATCCTCAAAATAAACCAGTATAATAATGAGAACAATAGAAGTAGGTATAACAAATATAGAACAAAATTGCAAGCTTTAAAACTGTCTTACAGTAACAACACATAACAAAATCACTATCCAATGAACCCTATGTTTTACCAAAATAATGTTCATACTATATTTACATTTAAATAAAAATTAATGGTCTCTATACCCCATGTAAACACCAGTAACTGATGGGTACCGTTCTCTAATCTTTAAAACCATGTAGGATGGACATACTCATCTATTCCCTTTGCCTAGATAGCCATGGCATGCAATAATAAACTGCGTAAGCCATGGCATGCACAAATAAACTGTGTATATGCAGCTTTGCAGAATGCCCTTGTGCTGTTGTTCTCTCTGTCATTTCGAACATCACTTGTATTGCGGATACAAAGGATGAAGGCATAATTTGGAGAAACGAGAAGTTTGGGTTATACATTTCTTCTGCTTACAGCATTTATTCTCGACTTCTTGCAGCATTGGTCTGCATTTTCAGCATTTGCACTAATCTGGCACAGATGCAGGCATGGGATCTTGTGTTGGAGTTGGGTTCTGTGATTGAGAGTGGGAAGGACTCAGAGTCTGTACTCTGGGTCTATATTCTGGGTCTATACTCTGGGTCTATACCTGGGTTCAATGGATTTTCATTTGAGGATTCACCAAATTCACCTAACCTGTCACCCTCCTCATTTTCATCGAGGTCATCCTCCATGATCAGTAATGTACTGATATAGTCCATACTCCCAATACCTCGAATAAGCTAGCTTTTTCACCATACTAGCATCTAGTGTAGCTATAAAGTTCTAAAATAAATACAGTGGTATAAGTTGTTATGAATGACAATATATAGAATAGAACCCTGACAAAGTACTGTATATGCAATAGGAGACTTGTTATGATATCAAATCATCAATAGTTCCTTATAAGCAAACTAATCAAAATTGTTACCTTTACATTTTCGTGTTCATTTTCCCTTTGCATTTCCTCCGCCCCCGTAGGCGCATTGGTAAGGCGAAAACATTGTCTTGCATTCCCTGCTGTTTTTCGTCTTCCCCGGCTTTCACATTCTTTCAGCTTTATCGGCCGTTCCCTGTACCAAAATCAGACAAATTATGCAATAACCCCTCAAAGAATATAAACAAAGTTGTAAATATAGAAAAGTTTAACACACCATATTTCTACCCTTGCAAGGACAACCTCTGGTTCCAGTTTCCTTCCTTTTTACTCTGCAAGAACTCTTGCAATCACAACGATTTGCCTATGTAAATCAAGATATCATGTTGTTCAATTCGATCCGTATTGCTTTACAAAAAATATGTAAAATATGCATATTTTGACTTACCTCAGAATTTAAAAATTAAATGAGACTTACCTGTAAGTTGAAGTTTGATTTAAGTTCTACAAGTCATCAGCAGGAGTGTAAGAGTTGTACGAGAGAGCATACACATGCACGAGAAAGTCAGACTTCAAAGCTAACCTGAATCCATTGTTGGAGTGGAAGAGTTGGGGTGGGAACCAAAAAGTAGGGTTGGGCGTACAAGTCCTTCCACTCCCCGCTGATGACTTCTAGAATTTAAATAAAACTTCAACTTACAGGTGTAAGCTTGTTTAATTTTTAAATTCTACCACGTCATCAGCTATGGTTGTGTCAGAGTTGTATGAGATTTCAATGGAGTCGGGTTCTTGTGTTACAGAGTAACCACAACAATAATTAAGCAAACAAAAATTGTACATGGAATATATTTAACAGTAACATAATATTATAACAAAGGCGGATAAGTATTAGCACTTGAGTTTAAAATAGTAGAACCCAGGTTAAATGTACGATTAATAGGCTTATAAAAAGTTTGAAACAGGTACTGTGACTCCCAAATTCCTTTATGTTTATACCAGCAAAATTAAGCAACGTTTTACACCAACATGAAATTGAAATTGTTTTAATCCGTTCAAGATACTCTTGGAGGTGTGTTATAATTATCACTTATTTAGTGAGACCGAGGGAAACAGGGTCGAGGGGTCACAAAACACGATGTTTTCCCGAGGTCTCAGTAAATAACTGTGTTATTATACAGCAAGTGTCAAAGTCTCAATAATTCACCTGGGATATAAAAGATTAATCTCTTCTTCTGAACGACTTGCAAATTGACCGGCAGATGCGAGCAGCTCACACCTCGCTTCGGGTTTTATTGTTGACTGGTCAACAATTGTTTCATCCCTCCAAGATGCCATGATAATTTCGGCTGAGCTTGGCAATACACCTATTGTAGTCAGTTGTTGCCTGATACAAGACATATTTTCAGTTCTAATTCCTTGGCAAGCAGATGTGACTCTTCCGGAGCAGCTGGAAGATTAAGTGTTTGAGATGATGGGCAAACCTGAGGAGGTTGAAAAAGAAGAGGTGCAATTAGAGGGTACCAGGGTTGTGTTGGCCAGTTTGGAATTACAAGCATGCCTGTTTCCTTTTCCTGTATTATCTTTTGAACTGTTTGTAAAATGCAGCTAAAAGGGGGGTAACAGTAAAACTTTAGGTTGTTCCATGAAATAGAGAAAGCATCAATATACATTGCCTCTGGGTCAGGCCAATATGAACAGTCCTTGCCAAACTGTTTGTTTATTCGGGATGCAAATAAATCAATTTTTTGTTTAAAATTCAATGTTTTGATTGCATTTTGAAGATAGAATGGGTTTAACTTCCATTCAGCTTCACGATAAACATTTCGCAATTCTTTGTCAGCAATAATGTTATCTGACCCAGGCAAATGGGCTGCAGTAATTTAATTTGGTTAGTCATGCAAAATCCCCAAATATCCACAGCAATTTTGTTCAGCATAGCATTATGGCTTGTTCCCATGTTGTTGATCACAAACATGGCAGTACTGTTGTCAAGCATAAGTTTGACATGTTTTCCTGCCACTTGTGAGACAAAGGATTTTAAGACAAAAAATGCGGCTTTCATTTCAAGTATGCTTATATGGCACACAGCCTCCTGTTTGCACCAGTTCCCACCAGTGGATTGATCCCCCAGGGCTGCACCCCAACCAATCTTAGAGGCATCTGAGTAAAGCACAATGTCAATTGGGGTTGGGAGAATGGCTTTACAAGAACTCTGTAGATTTGTTAACCACCAATTTAATTCAGCCTCCTCTTCTTTGGAAATAGTCATAGAGGCCTCAAAATTACCCATGTGGTCTGATAATGCTGTAGCTTTGTCTTTTGCAAGTTTACGATAGTAAACGGGACCAAGCTCAACTGCGGAGAAGCTTGATACTATATGACCAATCACCTTGGCAACAAGTCGGATTTTAACTTGATTTGCTGATGATAGAGTGTTTGTAATAAGAGCAGTGAGTTTGTGCTTCTTTTCATGAGTAAGACATATAGTCATTTCATGAGAATTAATCAAGAAACCAAGAAAAACTATTTCTTGGCAAGGGATAAACACAGATTTTCAAGTTTTTCTAATAACAATAATGTTTCAATGACAGTATTTTACATTGTTTGTAAGAATGGCCAACCAAGAATAGGTCATCAATGTACATTATAATAATATGACCTTTCACTTGTAAGGTAGAAAATACTGGTTTAAAAAGTTTTGTAAATTTTCTTGGACAAGATGAAAGGCCATTTGAGAAAGCAGTAAATTTAAGTAACGTACCCTTGTATGAAATTTTTTTTTAAACTGGTACACTATAGTAAGCACCTTTTAAATCTAGTGAGGCCATCCAACAATCTCTTTAGAGCTTTAGAGCTGTGCGAATATTGTACATTTTCAAATGGTAGTTCTGAACAGACTCCTTGAGTTTCTTGAGGTTTAGAATAAGTCTAATATTGCCATCCTTTTTAGGCGTTGAAAATTAAATTAAATCAACATCACAAGGGACAATAACTTGTTTATCTAATAATTCCTGGATAGCATCCCTTATCTTGTCCTCTTCCATTTTGGGAAGGGCATTGGGGGGAGACTGTTGCTGAATAGGGCAAGACTATTTCTAAAATGTCAGGGTCAGTGGTAAGTTTTTGCCATTCACAGTGGAAATTCTAAATTTTACCCGCCTTAAAGGTGGTAACCTTTTTGGTTAAATAAGGAATTAATTTTATGTCAACAAATTTTTGAAAGTCATTTTTTACCTGCTGTTTTAGAATGTCTAATTCTTTTTTAATTGTTTCGGATTCTGGTAATTTTGCGGTGTCCTGGGAGGAACTGTGTCCTCCCCTTAAAGGAGATAAAAGGGATAAAAAAAGGTCTGCTGGCATGTGATTGGTATGCTGAACCTGTCTGGTTTGAGTCGGTTGTCCCACAAATTGGCTGGTTAAGTTTGATATAGCCTTGCTCAATGTCGTCTATATCGACATCAATAAATTATTCAATAACCGCTAGAGTTAGCTAGAGTTTGCATCTTGTCTTTTAACTGGCAATAAAGAGAGCAAAACAACTTTCACTGGGATACTGGTTTTCCTGAAATTGAACTGTTCAGTTACCTTCTTCAAAAGGACATTTTAACCAAATTAGTATTGGAATATCAGAATTTTTGTTACTGGTAAATAGCATTTTCTATTTAATAAAAGATTGTAGTTTAAAAATACCAGCAAAATAGAACGAGATTCATGCTAACAATTTTTCTGTGAATGGTATTCTTCTTGCATAACATTGTGTCCGAAATTTCATTGCATTACATTAGGGCGATTAGGTCATCTGTTGGCCCGTTAGTGTTGTTGCTTATTTGTCTGTGCCATTTTGTTGAAACGTCTTTCTCCGTCATTAGGCGCAATCACACTGCAGACAGTGCGACATGCCTCTTCGGCCTTTTCAATGCAATTATTCTTCTATCCTGCTGTAGTATCGTCCCAGCGCCTTGACATTTGGATCTGCAATGGTTGCGGTGGAGGACCTGTTGCATGCTCAGCAATCTAGGCCATCGCCTCGTTGAAGCACTCTACAGCACTGCCATCAGGTGTGAGCACGTCACATAGTTCCTCAACAAATCTATCACTGCCAGTATTAAACATCCTGGTGTCCAAACATTGCCAGCTGTACGGGGCATCTCTGGCACCATAGCCGGACTGGAAGACACATCCACGTTGGGTCTACATACAGAATAGCATAAATGTACCAAAACGATTAACCAAAAGAAACGTCAATTGGAAAGATATGGAGAGTTCTTACCTTTCGGCAACAACTAGTAGACAGGATCTAGTCGGAGCCACGAACGTATCACCAGGTGACTGCTCCCTTTGTTCTCTTAACCAGCTCGCATTCCCCTCCACCAGGTCTCTATGTTTGTCTCTACAAGTCCTGCATATTGCAGGATGAAGAAACGATGAGAATGTATACCTATTTCAATAACAGTTGCTTTTGATGTTCATTCATTACTCCATATGCATTCTGGCTGACCTCCCCATTGCACTTGCCATAAACAGGAGACGAATCCTAATTCCCTGATCAAATTATAAGTAAGACCTCCTCTGCGTTAACACTGAATATCATCGTTGGGGGATACAATTATGTAAACTACGAATAAAAGCCCAAATATCTATTTTATTTGCAAAGGACCTCCTGGGTGACCCAAAAAAGTATCTGTTTGATTTAATATACCGGTAATGTAAAAACTGTACCAACTATGGTGTTCAAATACGTTTTCTAGTACTAAGAAAAGGCTAACTTAAATTTTGGTGGTTAACTGTTGTGTAAAACTACCTGAAAAATACAATGATAACTTCAACGTTTTGAGTGAAGGCCCTTCGTCTGGAAGTTAGTAGAATGGGTCAGGGGGAAAAACATGTGCTTTTATAGTGAATACAAAAGTGAATACAAAAGCAATCAGGTGATAAAAAATAAACCAATCAGATGGATTTAATCAAAACAAACTATAAACAAAATATGGAAATCACATCACAAAATATATTAGCATATAAGTAGCAGCGAACAAAGATAACAAAGCAAGAAAGACAGAAAACAAGGAACGAAATATTAGATAAGGTGAGATGTAGAGTATCTGCTGATGGCAGACATAAACAAATAGGAGTTAAATGTAAGAGAGGCACTCATTAATGCCGAGAGGATGAATGGTGTCAAGTTGGGAAATGAGACGCATTTCTTGGCTTTTGCAGCTATCATTACTACCAGAAATGGGACACAGAGCTCAAATTTTCATATCTGAAACACTGTGATTGCCTATGTTGAAATGTCTGGCAACAGGTTGTTTAGCATCATTGTTTACGACAGCATGACGATGCTCACCAAACCTTATCCTTAAATATCTACCAGTTTCACCAATATAGAGCATCCCACATTTACTGCATGAAATACGGTAGATGAGATAGAGGAGGTGCACGTGAAATGGTGCTTAATGGTGTACTTAGACTTTGGTGCAGAAATTGTAGTGGAAGAATCTATATATTTACAGGTTTTACACGGCTTCACGCCACAAGGAAACGTGCCATTAGTGAATGTATGGAAGTCCTCATCTTCACTGGAAATGCGGCAAAGGCACTGAGAGAAGGGAATGGACCTTTTAGTGTGGTTGGGGTGGGAAGAAGTAAAGAGAGGATAGCTATGGGAGTCAGTCAAGATCAATACTTACTTGTCCCCACTAGTTGATGAAGTCCCCACAAGTGTGTGGTTACAGGACATATTTCTTCTTGTAGGTGCAATAAAAGCACAAAAACATTTGTGACAGGTAATGTAGGGAGGTCCGACGGTATTTGATCCGATACATAACCTATTCCTTGGTACTGCTAATCATGTGATGGAGACATGGCTGGATGCGTCCATATTAACTGGCACTGGTTTGCAATAGGAGCAGGAAAAAGTTGCTGCAGTCCACGTTCTGGGCAAAATTGCAAAGTCATTTTCTGGTTTTATGGCTGACCAATAGAAGAACTGGGTATGCTTTACATGGCAGTTTACCTGAAAAACACTACTGCTGTTGGATCCTTTTTGTTAAATGTAAATTACATTGGTTAAACTTAGAGACATAGCATATTCTCACTTTCTTTTGGTTCAGTTTTGTTAATATGAGAAGCTATACAGGAAACATGCATTTACAGGCACATTTAGCTGATTGTATTTTTGACTATGGACCAGTCTGTGGGTTTTGGTTATTCAGTTTTGAATGTTATAATGGCATTTTGGGCAATTATTACACAGATAACAAGTATATTGAGTTCCCATGAACACAGATAAAGGCAAGACCAGGAATTGTCCTTTATTTCGGAAAGCAAAACTGTGACTGTTGGTGAGCATGTTTGCACGTTTTGCTTTGCTTGTGTAAACACCACCCCAACCATTTCCATTGGGGCACATCAGATGGTAGCCCAGACGTCTGATGCACAAACACATTTGATTGTTTTGGTGCATCTTTGTTTGCCAATTCAGATGATTTGTGGAAAGTTCCTGGCTGGTTATTATAACTAGCTGGTGAAAATGTGTTGCAATGGTTTACATGCCCATGTTATTAATGGTTTTTAAAAATGTTACAAAGTTTAATAAAACTGATTAGGTACAATAAGCACCCTTCCTTCAGGCATGTACTTCAGGCATGTAGGGCTTGTAATGCACACAACCCAGAAGCCCTAAATTCACAGGAAAAGGCTGAAGAAAATTTCATGTTTGAGCAACTGGATGAGAACAACCACTCTGATTCATTTTCTCTAAACTTGTAAAGAAACTCCCCTATCAATCATGTAAAGAGTGTCTTGTTGGTGAGATTACTTCAGTCATGGAAGCTTCAGATCATGACTATTGTGGACCATCAACCTACAGTGAAGTATCCTCAGCCTCAGCATTTACTTTGTTTGTCAATAACGGCAGATTGTGCATACCATCAAAGTCTGTTTTCACTACCATTGAACTGTGTGAACATATCTTCAGACTGTATGTCTGCCAGAAAGGCAACAGCATCAACAACACGAAGAAACTAAAAAGCAACATGATACTCGAAGTTTGTCATCATTTTCTCCTAGACGGCAACAAATCTGTGTTTGCAGACCATGAGCTAGGTGCAAACAAGGATATGGTAGAAGATACCACCAAGTAAAGCTCATCAAGTGGACAGAAGACAAATATTTTACATTGCATGTGTTTACTGATGGGAAGCACTACAGCGAGTCTGTCGTACAGGATGGAATGCCCAGTGACAGGCATCATTTAAACAAGTTGATCTTGTTTAAAAACCAATAGTTATAAGGGAAAAAAGTAAAAAGAATACAATACTTATCTTGTAATCAATTATTCGTCGGCTGGAGTCCACAAGTATAGCTGAAGCAATTCGTCGCTGTTGGAACGTTCGACTTTTTTGACTGAAGTCACCAAAACAATGCCGCTCGATATCCTTGTAAAATAACTTTAATGCACGATTGATTGTATCTTATTATCAAGACATATATTTGTGTTATAATTGCTGTTAAAATAACACAAAAATCTTATATAATTAAAATAATTTTTTTTCTTCTTGAATCCATCTTGGCTTCAGGCAAGTATGGGCTTGTTTACATTCAGTTATCGTTCCAGTATATATAGAGTTCACTGGCATCAACACTGAGACCATGATGCTGTTTGAAAATTTGCTCTGTTGATATGTTGGAAAAGGCTGCCGCATGTTGGGGCGAGACATCTGAACATTTTCTGGATTTAAAAGGAGCATATCTACAGTCTATCATATCCTAGTCTGTGTTCCAGTCCACTACACCATTGTGTGTGTGTAAAGTGGACTGGAACACAGGCTATCATATCCTCGCTTGAGTGTGTCAAGTGCAAGTGTAAGACAGGGTACATGTACATGTACATGTACATGTTGTGATTGCCGGAATAAAGGCAGATTTCCAGTCCTCGCACGAAGCTCACAGCAAGCTGCGAGTACTCCCACGAATGTCATTCCATTGCCACCAAATGCCGTTTTATGATTGGTTTATTATTGCAAGCTCTCGCAGCGAGTAAAAAATAGTTCAAAATTTTGAACTATTTCCTGTTAGCGGCAAACCACTTGCAGAACATCTGCAAGTATTCGCAGGGAGCTGTGAGGAGCTTTGTGCGAGGACTGGAAATCCACATTTTGATATGGTTTTTCATACTTTTTATCTTAAAGAATCAATACATATATATTAATTATGGATGGGACAAACAGTTACTGAGAGATCCAGAAGGAAATTACTAAACGAAGAGAAAAAGCAAAGCCAAAACGCAGAGCAGCAGCAAGATGAGGAAGATTATGATGACTCATTCTGATGAGGAAGAATAACTTGCAGATTCTGATGATTTGTGACTCTGATTGAAAGAGCTAACTTCAAAATTAAATGTCGCGTACGCCATCTCGCACTTACAGCAAAAAGTCGTAGCCATCGCCCATCTCAGTACGAAGTTTTTGATAAAACTTGTAGTCCACACAACGAGTTATGGTAGGTTGATCTTTTTATGTTACGACTTTACGCATACTGGAAGTTAATTTAAATAGCGGAAATAATAATTAAAACACCGGATATGTGTGCAATTTACAAACAAAAAGCAAAATGGTGCTCAAAACAGTATCGTTTTGTGTTATATAAATGGAACATTTGCTCATGTTCAAACTTGTGCATTTGTGCACAAATGTGTTTTCCTTTGGGAAATAATATTTAACAATTTATACAAATGCGTTTGAATGTTTATATTTTACAAACTTGTGCTTATTGTATTTTTTAAGTTTTTGAGTTTTTCAATATGGGTCATATTTTTTATAAACATGCAGTTTGTTTCTTGTTTTGTATTTTAGATGACAAGTGAAAACGTAGAAAGCAAGCGAGAAATATTTCTTTGTAAGCAAAACCACAAAGATTTTTTTTTTCGAGAAGTTTTGTTTGTTGAGCCACACCAATTTTGTGCCGGGTCAAAGGAAAGAGGTGCTGCGTGGACAATTTAAGTTCAAATATTTCAATATGTTACATTTGTATGCAATAATATTACTATTAGTATAAATTAAGATTCAACAATTATTTAGTATAGGTTATCATGCGACGAGCAACATCGCATGATTACTTGTTTATTATTAGCATGACAAAATTTCCGCCATTTTGTTTCTTTTGGGAAAATCATTAATTGTACTGCAGCACAATTAATGAAATAATTGTACTCCTCTCAACCAATCAGCATCCAGTAATTTTGTCATGCTAATAATAATGTTTGTTATAACACATTATAGTTCATAGTGAACTTGTAACTTGTATTAATTGATTTCTCGAAAGAGAATTTCATTTCAGCTAACTTAAGTCATCCTCATATTGTTAAATTTTTGCATGGGATAAATTTTAGTGATTTTTGAGACACTGTATATGCAAGAATGTCAAGATTTTTAGAGGTTACTATGATTTTGTTGTGGATTTATCCAAGATTTATGCTCTTAATTACCACTGAGTTAAGCTTGAAAGTTGGGTAACTTTCCTGTTCTTGAACAACTCGTGTACTGTGAGTAGCTTTGGTAGCTTGAAGGGTTTTCTCCGAATATGCCGGGTTATCCTCACTCACCAAAACTACTTGTTAGGCATTAAGCCTTGAAAACTTCTAGCATGAGCATTAGTTTCGAAGTGTTGTTCCCAGTGCCTTCTGACAGTTATAAGAAATGCCCTAGGTACAACTTAGGTTGTGAATGTAAAAATAAATTTGCCTGACAATCCAATATTATGTGGTGTACACTGGGGCCATATGCTTAGTCAAAGTGTGATGCAAAAGTAGGTTATCCAACTACCTAAAAATACTTTCTATGTTCCGAGCAAAGGCCCTTTGTCAAGATTGGATAACCTACTTTCACATCTGTTGTTCATGTCACTACCTACACTGCCCCCCTTTCAGAAAATTAGTCAAAGTGTGCCCCCTAAGAGGTCCTAGTTGTTAAATCACTACTCGACTATTGTCAGGCTAGTAGAAAGTTTAAACTTGAAAATATTCCTGTAATGTAGGAGGTTCAATTGCAAGATACTAGTAGTTATTTATTGAGTGCTGTTGGCAAGATCTACTCAGTATGTTTGAACCATACAGGCATGTGCGAGCATTTCTTAGAAGTGTACATACTGAGTAGATCTTGCCAACAGCACTCAACCCGATCTTTAAATTTTTCTTAAAATCGAGAAATTTATAATACGTAATAATATCACCAAACACCCACTCCACTACCACCCATACAGAACTCATTGATCTGTTGAACTAAACTTGTTCTGGATTCATGTTGCCATTCGGGTAAGGTGCTTGGAGATGTCTCCATAAAGGATAGGCAGGATCCCCATAGATACATAAAGGAATGCTGTTCCAAGGCATATAGAAGGCCAGACAGCTGCAGAATACCTGCATCATCCTCTTTCCTTCTACAAAAATTAAAGTAATTACCTTGTGATTATTTTTTCCTAATTAGTATTAAACACTAATGTTATGGTCTAAGAACTTTTGAAAAAAAACCCATAAATAAATGTTGCATACTTGAAATGTTCAGTTCAACAGTGACCTTATCTAAACAGGGATAATAAGTTTACCTGTTTGTAGTGTTCACACCTAGTCATAATCACGTGTGTAACACGTGATAAGAATGTGATGACCATGAGGGAACGAGGTTCCTTGGTCTTGTAATTTAGTAATGCAGGAGTGAATAAAACAGCTCAAGATAAAACACCACATTGGCGACGAGGAAATGAGATTTAAGTCCCCACAATAAATTGTAGTGATTGAACAAGAACAATTGCTAAATAAAATTGAGGAAACCCGAAGAAAATGGCAGTAGCTCTACCGCAGTTTGCTGAATTTGATGTTCATTCGGATGGTGCAGTCGGTATTCGTTGGAAGAAATGGCTCACTCGATTTAAAAATCTTCTGCTTGCATTAGATGTAGACGACAATAAAAGACAAAGAGCTCTTTTACTACACTATGCTGGAGAAAACGTGAATGAAATCTTCGAAACATTACCCAACACCGAGCCTGGAGAAGACGAAAACCCGTTCGAAAAGGCGACTACGGCGTTAACAAACTATTTCACCCCCAAGAAGAACCGAGAGTACAAGGTATATGTGTTCCGTAAAGCCAAGCTAGAGAATGGAGAAAATATTTCCGCGTTTCACACTCGCCTACGACAGCTAGCGACGACTTGTGAGTTTACAGACAACGACAGGGAAATTAAAACCCAGATTGTGCAGAACTGCCTATCGCATAAACTTCGCATGAAAGCTCTACAAAACTCGGAACTTACCTTAACTCAGCTACTGGACGCCGGAAAAGCCATGGAAATGTCTAGCATGAGCATTAGTTTCGAAGTGTTGTTCCCAGTGCCTTCTGACAGTTATAAGAAATGCCCTAGGTACAACTTAGGTTGTGAATGTAAAAATAAATTTGCCTGACAATCCAATATTATGTGGTGTACACTGGGGCCATATGCTTAGTCAAAGTGTGATGCAAAAGTAGGTTATCCAACTACCTAAAAATACTTTCTATGTTCCGAGCAAAGGCCCTTTGTCAAGATTGGATAACCTACTTTCACATCTGTTGTTCATGTCACTACCTACACTGCCCCCCTTTCAGAAAATTAGTCAAAGTGTGCCCCCTAAGAGGTCCTAGTTGTTAAATCACTACTCGACTATT
This sequence comes from Trachythela sp. YZ-2020, assembly GCA_016169945.1. NCBI lineage: Eukaryota > Metazoa > Cnidaria > Anthozoa > Malacalcyonacea > Clavulariidae > Trachythela > Trachythela sp. YZ-2020. The sequence continues at coordinate 4,838,894 of JADLSH010000350.1, forward strand.
GTCAGGCTAGTAGAAAGTTTAAACTTGAAAATATTCCTGTAATGTAGGAGGTTCAATTGCAAGATACTAGTAGTTATTTATTGAGTGCTGTTGGCAAGATCTACTCAGTATGTTTGAACCATACAGGCATGTGCGAGCATTTCTTAGAAGTGTACATACTGAGTAGATCTTGCCAACAGCACTCAACCCGATCTTTAAATTTTTCTTAAAATCGAGAAATTTATAATACGTAATAATATCACCAAACACCCACTCCACTACCACCCATACAGAACTCATTGATCTGTTGAACTAAACTTGTTCTGGATTCATGTTGCCATTCGGGTAAGGTGCTTGGAGATGTCTCCATAAAGGATAGGCAGGATCCCCATAGATACATAAAGGAATGCTGTTCCAAGGCATATAGAAGGCCAGACAGCTGCAGAATACCTGCATCATCCCTCTTTCCTTCTACAAAAATTAAAGTAATTACCTTGTGATTATTTTTTCCTAATTAGTATTAAACACTAATGTTATGGTCTAAGAACTTTTGAAAAAAAACCCATAAATAAATGTTGCATACTTGAAATGTTCAGTTCAACAGTGACCTTATCTAAACAGGGATAATAAGTTTACCTGTTTGTAGTGTTCACACCTAGTCATAATCACGTGTGTAACACGTGATAAGAATGTGATGACCATGAGGGAACGAGGTTCCTTGGTCTTGTAATTTAGTAATGCAGGAGTGAATAAAACAGCTCAAGATAAAACACCACATTGGCGACGAGGAAATGAGATTTAAGTCCCCACAATAAATTGTAGTGATTGAACAAGAACAATTGCTAAATAAAATTGAGGAAACCCGAAGAAAATGGCAGTAGCTCTACCGCAGTTTGCTGAATTTGATGTTCATTCGGATGGTGCAGTCGGTATTCGTTGGAAGAAATGGCTCACTCGATTTAAAAATCTTCTGCTTGCATTAGATGTAGACGACAATAAAAGACAAAGAGCTCTTTTACTACACTATGCTGGAGAAAACGTGAATGAAATCTTCGAAACATTACCCAACACCGAGCCTGGAGAAGACGAAAACCCGTTCGAAAAGGCGACTACGGCGTTAACAAACTATTTCACCCCCAAGAAGAACCGAGAGTACAAGGTATATGTGTTCCGTAAAGCCAAGCTAGAGAATGGAGAAAATATTTCCGCGTTTCACACTCGCCTACGACAGCTAGCGACGACTTGTGAGTTTACAGACAACGACAGGGAAATTAAAACCCAGATTGTGCAGAACTGCCTATCGCATAAACTTCGCATGAAAGCTCTACAAAACTCGGAACTTACCTTAACTCAGCTACTGGACGCCGGAAAAGCCATGGAAATGTCAAAATCCCAAGCAGACAGCATCGAAGAGAAGCAAAATGTCAACAAACTGTCGAAGAAATACACGCGAAGACCTTCGAAGCAAAACCAAGATGGCGGACATGTTGACGGCGCGAAAATCAGCGGCCGGAGTTCTGTACCCGGAGAAAGTAATAAGTGCAGGAACTGCGGCAAAACATCGTGTCCTGCGTATGGGAAAAGTTGTCGAAGCTGCGGAAAGCAACACCACTACGAAGCCGTATGTAGATCAAAGAACCCCAACAAGAAAAACGCGTTTAAGAGTCGAAAGCAGGTCAACGTTCAAAGCCTTGCTGATGAAAGCTCCAGTTCAGAAGAAGATGCCTATGCGTTTTCAGTTAATAGCACAGGTAAAGAGCAATCCCAGCCCATGTTCAGGATCATAATTCATGACACTCCAGTGACAATCATGGCTGACTCTGGTGCTAGTGTAAACGTGTTAGATGAGAGTGACTACCAAGCGTTGTCAAGCCGTCCGGAGCTTCAGCAAACAAATGTGAAGATTCATCCCTACAAGTCCAATAAGTCGTTAAACATTTTGGGAAAATTCAAGACCGTTTTGAAAAATAAAACGAAGTGCGTGGAAGATAAACTCTACGTAGTCCAGGGATCAGGTGGCTCACTGCTCAGCTGGAAAACATCACAAGAACTCAGACTCTTGAAAGCAGTGCACAAAGTCAATGAAGAAAATTCCCCAAAGACCGAACAGCTGATCAAGGAATATGACGAACTATTCCATGGACTCGGGAAATTAAAAGGGTACCAGATTAAACTCCATATCGACGAGAGTGTCCCACCAGTCGCACAACCTCACCGAAGGGTTCCATTTCACGTACGTCAGCAGTTAGAAGAGCAACTAAAGCGAGACGAAGCACTCGGAGTTGTCGAGCGTATTGAAGGTCCAACGCCATGGGTATCGCCTATAGTCGTAGCCCCCAAGCCCAAGTCTCCTGGAAAAGTCCGTGTGTGCGTAGACATGCGTCAAGCGAATCAAGCCATCAAACGGGAACGCCATGTAACGCCTACAATCAAAGAAATCATCGGTGACTTGAATGGTGCTAAAGTATTCAGCAAATTGGATCTAAACCAAGGTTACAACCAGCTCGAGTTAGCACCAGAATCACGGTACATCACCACTTTTGGTACGCACCTGGGTCTAATGCGATATAAGAGACTGAACTTTGGCATTTCAAGCGCAGCAGAAGTTTTTCAGAATGTCATTAGTGAAACTCTCGAAGGCATCCCTGGGGCTCTCAACATTAGTGACGACATCCTAGTGTTCGGAAAGACGCAAAGCACCCACGATCAAAGCCTAGAGGCTGTCTTCAAAAAGCTCAAAGAATGTGGTCTAACACTGAACAAGAACAAGTGCGAGTATGGCAAACGCAAGCTCGAGTTCTATGGTTATGTCTTTTCTGGAGATGGTATCACACCAGATCCCAAGAAGATTGAAGACATCGTCAACCTACAGACACCAACGTCTGCATCCGAAGTACGAAGCCTGTTGGGAATGACCAATTACTGTTCGAGGTTCATCCCCGACTATGCAACCAAGACCGAACCACTACGCAAGCTGACCCACAAAGATCAACCTTGGGAGTGGACGTCACAGCACGACAGAGCAGTGGACCAACTAAAGGAAGCCTTGGTGAATGCACCGGTAACAAGCTTACTTTGATCCAGCCAAAGAAACCGAAATCTCGGTCGACGCCAGTCCAGTGGGAGTAGCTGCCATCCTCTCACAAGTAGATGGAGAAACTGGAACTAACCACGTTGTCACCTATGCTAGTCGTTCCTTGTCCGAGACGGGGCAGCGCTACAGTCAGACACCTTCATCTGGGCCTGCGAACACCTTCATCTGTACATCTATGGAAAGCCTGTGACAATCTACACGGATCACAAGCCTCTAGTGTCTATCTATGGCAACCCAAGTTCGAAACCTCCCGCAAGAATAGAGAGATGGGCTCTTCGACTTCAGCCTTACCAACTAACCGTGCGTTATCGAAAAGGAGAAGGAAACCCCGCAGACTACTTGTCACGCCATCCCTCCAAACAACAAACCACAGCTAGCCGAGAACATTTTTTTTTTTATTTGTCATTTCAACCAAACAGCAGATCAAGTGAAACGGAGGCAATTGAGGCGATGGAGTTGTGTATAAAGGCTCTTCGAGCATGGATGATCATAGATAAGATGAAACTGAATGATGACAAGACAGAGTTTATGTTATTAGGTACCCGCCAGCAGCTTGCTAAAGTACACATTGAGAAGTTGTTTGTTGGTGATGTCACCGTGACCCCAGTTTCTATTTCTCGGAATTTGGGAGTATGGTTTGATTCCCATATGAGTTATGCGACACACATAAATAGAACATGTAAAGCCGCGTTTTTCCACCTTCACAACATCAGCAGAATCAGAACGTTTCTCTCGAATGAGGATACTCAGACATTAGTTCATGCATATGTAATGGGAAAACTTGACTATTGTAACAGTCTACTTTATGGGTTACCAGATAAACAGATAAAGAAGCTGCAGCGTGTGCAGAATGCGGCTGCCAGGTTGATTTCCTATACTCCACGGTTTTGTCATATAACTCCAGTATTGCGTACACTACATTGGCTTCCAATTAAATTTAGGATCGAATTCAAGATGTTAGTTATAATATTCAAATCTATACATGGTTTATCACCTGTATACATAAGTAACCTTGTGAATATGAAACCACAGAGCAAATACTGTCTGCGATCAAATAATGAATTGTTACTTGCGCCGATTGTAACTAAGACGAAGAAGACTCTTGGAGATAAAGCTTACATTGCAGCTGCACCAAAACTTTTTAATGGACTTCCTCGAGAATTACGCAGTGTAACCAACCTCGATCTTTTTAAAACACTCATTAAGACATTTTTATTTAGGAAAGCATATGATATTACCTAGCTAATAAACTTTTATGAGCTAGTAATTTAGTAGATTAGTATCCATTTTTATATATTCATATTGTAATCTCAACTGTTGTTAGGCGCATTTGATCATATATATATGTAAATTTGCGCGGTATAAGTAATAAATTATTATTATTATTATTATTAACAGAAGATCGCAGAAGAGTATGTTAACTACATCACCATGACCTCAACGCCAAAGGCACTAATGGTCCAGGAAATCGAAGAAGCTACCAAAGCCGACGCGACATTACAAGCGGTGTCGAAGGCAATTGCGACAAATAACTCGCAGGAAGGAACTAAGCAATCAGATGTGGACAGCGTAGCTTATAACTTGTTGCAGAAGGTAAAAGATGAGCTTACAGTAGGCACGGCAGTACAGATCATTCTTCGAGGAACAAGAATAATCATCCCCAGAAAACTACAAGAGCACGTGGTAAGCTTAGCACACGAGGGCCATCAAGGGGTCGTGAAAACAAAGTCACTCATACGCGAAAAGGTGTGGTTCCCTGGCATCGACAAGATGGTGGAGAAGAAAGTCCAGTCATACAGTGCGTGTTTGATCTCAACGCCTGCGTCCAAACGTGAACCACTCAACATGTCTCCACTACCGAAAGCCCCATGGTCGGAAGTCAGCATGGACTTTGCAGAGCTTCCGAACAGCGAGTATCTCCTGATAATCACGGATGACTACTCCAGATATCCGGTCGTCGAAACGGTCAAGTCCACGTCAGCTAACACAGTGATTCGAAGGGTAGACAAAGTGTTCTCTGAATTTGGAATACCTGACGTAGTAAAGACGGACAATGGACCGCCTTTCAACAGCCACGAGTTTCAGTCATTTGCGCAAGTCCTCGGTTTCAAGCATCGAAAGATAACGCCAAGGTGGCCAAGAGCAAATGGCGAAGTCGAGCGATTCGTAAGAACGATAAAGAAAGTGATAAAAACGGCGACAGTGGAGCACAAGAATTGGAAACAAGAAATGTATCGTTTCCTCAGAAACTTCAGAGCAACTCCTCACACTACGACGAAAGTTCCCCCGGCGACTGCGTTGTTTGGTCGAGCACTAAAGACAAAGCTACCCGAAATGGAAAAGAATCTACAAGAACCAGCAGTTGAGGAGAACGATCGCAAAGCTAAGTCGAAGATGAAGAAATATGCGGATGCGAAAGCATATGTTCGACCTTCAACCATTCATGAGGGCGATACAGTGTTCGTGAAATGTGATGATACGAAGAGAAAGAGAGATACACACTATCGACAAGAGTCATACGTCGTTGTACAGAAAAAGGGATCTATGTTGACAGCAACCAACAGCAACGGAACAGTTACCAGAAATTTGTCGTGTTTTAAGAAAGCACCCAGAGACAATGACGATGAAGAAGAGACGAACGACGAAGAAGATACTGATAATCCTGTGCATGAATCCAATGCAAGGGCAGTCAAAGCCCCTGAGTTGCCGCGCTATCCCAGAAGAGCGAGAAAGCGTCCGACTAGGTATGTAGAACAATGACAGCCGACAGCGATGAAATGGAAAACATTAAAACTTTATTCATATTTCGTTAACATTAAAAATGCCAGATGTTTATTCTGAAGTTACTTTAAGATCGGACACGAAGCAGCCTTAGTTATAAGATTCAGATGTTTATTCTGAAGTGACTTTAATATCGGACACGAATCAATTTTAGTTAGCATCGAACTGTTTGTCTTTTTGTTTTGAACACTTATGTTTTCATAGGTATTCTTTTTAAAGTTGGGAGAGATGTAGTGTTCACACCTAGTCATAATCACGTGTGTAACACGTGATAAGAACGTGATGACCATGAGGGAACGAGGTTCCTTGGTCTTGTAATTTAGTAATGCAGGAGTGAATAAAACAGCTCAAGATAAAACACCACACTGTTGGTCAATAAAGGTTAGCGACTAGGCCATTTGGTGCAACTACAGATTGGAATTTAATAGTGTGAACATCCTTATGGCCATTATATACCGATCCCTGATGTTGTCCTGGATGGCAAATCGGGCGTACGGTGCCATCTACAAAACCCCAACAGTTTTCCAGAGCCGCACCACAGTTGTGAATAGCGTTGGCATACTCTTCTAGTCGATGGGGTTGCAGCCAGGGTTGATTCAAATCCCTAAACAGGTAGCCATGGTTGTTGTAAATATGGCCGGTGACTTCTGAAGTTATGAGACACAACTCAGAAACAGATCGACAAAATCGTGGGATCATGTCATTGTACCGGCACGGGTAGTTGAAACGTTTTATGCAATGCACAAAGCCTCCATTCCAGTAGCAACCGTTCGATTCAGACAAACAAACTTGTCGGGAATCCCGAGGACTTCAGCGAGCAAAGGAAGATCGCCCAAGTCAAATCTAAACTCAGCTTTGCCTTTGTCATTTGTCATATTTTGCAGATGCATTTCCAGATTTTCGTACTCCCAATACTGAAATTCGGAGCTTTTTCTTCTTGTGCTTTCGTACACGGACAAGAAATCATATTCGTCAATAAGGTCATTCATATAGAGTGCTGTTGCTGCATCAATAAGATTATTTTTGCCAGTCGTGTTTGACTGATTGTCACAAACTCGTTGTTGTTTACATGCTAAAGCAACGTTTTGCCGGAAGCAACCACAACAACCTAGTTACCAGGCCTACCGCGCTTCAAACTTGTACTCTTACTCGTAGTCTCTGCTAAAGCTCCCTGATATTATCCTGAAGGAGTTGAAATCCAAGTAAGTTTGGGGTCGTGCATCGTTCATATTTACGATATCTATTTTGGACAACAAAATATAAAACTGATTTTGATATGGTTTTTCATACTTTTTATCTTAAAGAATTCATAATTTTTATCTTAATTATGGATGGGACAAACAGTTACTGAGAGATCCAGAAGGAAATTACTAAACGAAGAGAAAAAGCAAAGCCAAAACGCAGAGCAGCAGTTTATTGAAAAAATTCTTGAGGGAAAAAACATTCCAACTGAAAGCTGGACCACGTCTTTGGAGCATGTTCCCGAAATATAACACTCAGTTGTCGAAGATTTTTAAAAAAATGCAAAGGACAAGAGACACTTTAACAAACGGGTATGCGCTTTCGAAGACACAAAAATTTGAGACGTCTGGAAAACCTATACGTATCAACCTCTTACCTGGCAGCAGTGTGTTTTTGTTAGAAGGCCGCACACAGGGCCGTAGCTAGACACGATATTGGGGGGGTGTATATTCATAAATTCATGTTTACATACCGTAAAAACAATCGCTTTTAAAAGAAATCCGTCTGGCAGAACACGAATATATGAATATACACCCCCTCAATTATCGGTCTAGCTACGGCTCTGGCCGCACAAGACCAGCTATGAAGCAAGCAAAAGGCATACCATCTGGCACTGGTATTTATTCTTGTATTGTCGTTTTCAATAAGCTAGCTGGTGAAATAATAGCTGCACAAGACAGGTCATGTGCTGCAGGAAACCGTGGCTACAGAAACATATAGCTGGTCTATGTTACAAAATTGTGGAGGCCAAAATGTCTTCTGCTAAAGAACTTCCGAAAGCCCTTAGTTGTACAGACATCAAACAGCGGTGGGGAATACCATCAATAAAAGCACAACAAGACCCAGAGAAAGCCCCTGAATGAGATAAAATTTGAAAAACATCTTCTCATTCGTGACCAGGAAGGAGGGAGAAAAAGAAGAGTCCCACAGGAAGTGAGCAGCACATACAGCTCCAAACCTGCAGGCAAGCCAGACATTGATGCTGCAAGTGTTGATGAATTCAGGCAGGATTTGGCAAAATCAAAAAGTTCACACTTCGTCCCCAAACAGGCATGTATATCATTAGTAGACAAGGAAAACACACGTAGTTCTAGTACAGTATCTGTCACCCTAAAGCAGAGATCAGAGTCATGGTTTAAAAATAGAATAGGCAAGGTTACCTCATCTAAAGCTCCTGCAGTTATTGGGTTGTATGGAAAAAAGGAATTCACAGAAGCATGGAACTGCATTTTAAACAGGAAGCTAGAACCATCAAAACATTTTAGAAACTTTCAGAGGTGTGGAATATGAGGAATCAGCAGCAAAATGTTTTAATCTTGACAGTGGAGCAAAGTTATCTGAGTGTGGAATGTTTGTGCTTCCATCTGACAATCGGTTTGGTGCATCTCCAGACAGGGGTTCTCAGGGGGACACCTGTTCCAAGGTGACCATTCTGAAAACTAACAAAGTTATTACACTAACTGGACAATGCTTGCTAGAAATAAAAACTCGGGCAGAGGGTCAAAGTGAACCCTTATCTTCAGTCACTGGTGCTCGTGTTTGCCAGGTGCAACTTCAAATGAAATGTGCAGGGATGGATGTAGCTATTCTCCAAACATATTTGCCTGAGGCTAACAAATCAAAATACTTTCTTATTACTAAAGACAACAGTTTTATCATCTCTTTCATAAAGGTGTGTACTTCTGCATTCAGTATAATGTACTAGAGTTTGACTTTTTGTTAGGTATGAGGCAGTCAGCCAATGCCATAGCTCTAAACTGCCCAGAAATTGCTTTTGTGCCTGTTTAAAGGGAATTATAAACTAATAGTTTATTGGTCATAAAATTAATCAACCACAACAACAAATATTTACACAACAATAAATATATATATTTCAATTGCATTTCATTAAATACAGTCTACTGTATAAATAAATTTTAGATATTTCTGTATATTTCATATAAATTATTACATCATCATATTGTGATTCATTGGAAATACTAATATTTACAATTTTAATATATTTACAAATTATTACGTAAATAGACCAATATCGCCAAATCAAGGCTTTGTGCTAAATTTGCTATAGAAATATAACAACTTTGCACAAAGCATCGTTCTCAGGATATTAGCGACCTTAAGCAAGCGCTTTTTTACGACGGGAACTTGAATAAAACGGCGCAAAAGTACTGGGGCGTGGGAAGATTTTCCCGTCGTAAAATAATGTAAACAAACATTACGCAAGTGTTTGTTTTTATGACGGGAACGTAATGACAGCCTAAATTTCAGCCGCTTACTTGATGACGAATAAGCGTCTGAAATTTAGGCTGTCTTTACCAAATTTCGAAGTATTACTGAGAAAATATTGCCAGGAGAAATGGCTTCGTTTAGAGAAGCTAGATTAATGTTATTGGACAGTTACAACGATGGTTTAATCGACGAAGAAGAGTTGGTGATGTTGTATGATTTGAATACTTCAAAAAATCCCGTTTTTCTGTACGAAAACTACAAAAGATTTGAGTTGACCGACATGGATGAAGCTGAGTGCAAAGCAGAGCTTCGGTTCGAGAAAAATGACTTGCCTCAGTTAGCAGAAGCCCTAAGGATTCCTCAAGTGTTCAAGTGTGAACAGAGAAGTGTTTGTGATGGGATGGAGGGTTTGTGCATGCTGTTGAGAAGATTGGCCTACCCTTGCCGATACAGCGACCTTATCCCAAGATTTGGCAGACCAGTGCCTGAGATATCGATGATAACAACCACAGTGGCAGACTTCATCTATGAAAACCATTGGCAAAGAATAACGGAGTGGAACGACGATATTTTCAATACGGACTGTCTTGAGCGCTATGCAGCAGCTATACACGTGAAAGGAAGCACATTAAACAATTGTTTTGGTTTCGTGGATGGCACTGTTAAACCAATATGCCGGCCAAATGTGAATCAAAGACAAGTGTACAACGGCCACAAAGAGTCCATGCTTTGAAATTTCAATCGGTTGTGATTCCAAATGGTCTAATTGCTAACTTGTATGGTCCTATGGGTATGTAAATGTGTTCAGTATAAAATGTTTATAATTACACTTTTGCATATATAAAATTGACCTTGTTTTCATGTTTGCCTGTTTTAGCAATTCACAATTCCCTGTTTCCCTTTGGTCCCAATTACAAGCCTATCCTTTACCCTATTTATTAAATATGTAAACCGTGCTAGTGCACCAGACTCACAGAATAGGAAATTAGAGCATTATAGGTAATTAAAGAGTAATAGACATATAGGGACCTGGGTACAAGTTTGTGTTATGTTCGTTCATCATAGATAGGAGTTCATCCATTTCGCATAGACCTTTGCATAGTTTTATAGTTTTATTAATATAAGCATCAATCTACAAATACGGAATGATGAACGAACATAACACAAACTTGTACCCAGGTCCCTATATGTCTATTACTCTTTAATTACCTATAATGCTCTAGAAATGACCAGAAAGGCCACTCAGCAGTGCAACGTGACCCCCTATTTTTATGCAGTTATCTGGCCAGAATAATGGCGGACCAGCCAGTTCAGCGTGTTTATTGGCCAGAAAATGCAATTGACTGGCTAGAATAACAGTAATGACCATGCGTAATGCGACATGCGCAGCTTCAAAAATTTCAAAGGTTCGGCCTCAAGTGGCCCTTCTAGTCATTTCCTATTCTATGCCAGACTCTTCCATATTGGCTAGTAAAACTGCCTGGCTTTAGACGGAGTAAAATATCAAAGTGGGGCACATCCCAGCCTAATCAGTTAATGAGTCAAGATCATTATTGACCACCATTTTTGTAGAGGGAAAAAGACATGATGCAGCTTTGCTTGTGGAGTCCGGTGTGCTCAACAGTTTGTAGCAACATGCTTACTTACTCACAGGCCAACCATTGTGCATCTATGGAGATCCTGCCTATCCTCTCCGGGTACATTTGCAAGCGCCCTATAGAGCTGCTGTGTTGACACCTCAAATGCAGGAATTCAACAGGTCAATGAGTGCAGTGCGGGTATCAGTTGAATGGCTCTTTGGGGATATAATTAATTATTTTAAGTTTGTGGACTTCAAGAAAAATCTAAAAATTGGGCTCTCATCAGTTGGCAAGACGTATGTAGTGTGTGCAATTTTACGAAATGCTCTGACTTGTCTTTATCAGAATCAAACCTCCTACTTTTTTAATTGAGAGCCGCCAACTTTGCAAGAATATCTTAGATAATTAGCATAAATTAGCTTTGCACAAATGTAAACCTGTTTGGTACTGTTTAAAGGAGCTGTGTCACCGTCTGCACATTAGTTGGGCCAACTTTTCCAAATTTGATAATCCAACATCTAATTCTCCAAGAAAGAATGCAAAAATATGCATAATTTACATATTTAACCAATGCCGTCATGACACATGTAGCATTTTCTGACAATATCCAACATATTCCGAGAATATGTACATGAAAGATGCACAGACGGGGACATTGCTCATTTAACCATTCACTGCAATGGGGAAAAGGTATATAGGATATCCACACTGCTTGCAAATCTACTTTACAAAGTGCCTTTGCTCGAAACGTGCATGGGAGTGTATTGCATGTTACACTAAATAGAAATATAAGATGACAAATTAGGGTACATGTACTTTGCAATTTACCCTACGAAAAGTACCATACCACTGATGAGTAAAATAGGTAGGGCACATCTGGGCACATTGCCAGTTGGAGGTGTTAACTTCCAACATTAGGTGCTTCCAACAAAGGATGTTCTTAATACAATTAATTACACATTAATAATTATATTTTTTATGTGTTTATTAAGATTTATTAGTATAACATAATAATTAAAAAATAATTTAATATTCTTTGCTTGCACATGACATCACTGTGTGTCATTAGGCGCCATCTTGGTTGATTTTAAAGTTTTGTCCAGCAGTTTACATCGAAATAGTTGAGTTACTTTAATATTTTTGGTTTGTTTTGAAAACATCTTACTGTATTATGAATAGTATACGATTTCTGGCACAATACAACAAAGAATGAAGAATATAGATTTTTAGTTGCCACGAAAATCAACCAAGATGGTGTCAATTGCAAACGAGCAATTGATATTTATTACTATGTTACAATTAATGCATGTAAATAATTTTATATAATTTATTACAAAATATTTTATTATTGTCAAAAGATTAAAGGGGCAGTCAAGTCTGTTGTGCACCAAATATGCAAAGATCCTTAGATGTACTTTACCACTGACGAGTAAAATTGTCTGGCGTTAGACAGAGTAAATACTAAAGTAGGGCGCATTGCCAATGGCTTATTAATGTCTAATCTATATTCATTTAAAAGCATTGCTAACCGGAGTGATATTAGGCATTGATTATCATATTTTATATTAAATAAAACATTCTTAAAAAACAAGTTGCACATCAGCCCACCAGACTGGACCACCCTTTTAAAATAATATTTATTGTACAATATAAATTTCATATAAAATTAACAATTCTGTGAATTAGTGACAATATTTTTATTAACACTCAATTTTTGACGATTTGATTAAAACATAATAGCATATAAAGTTTATAATACGAGTTATTAAATTATTTATTGTTCAACATACCAAACAATTTCAACATCATTTCATTTTGTTGTGTTTTGTTGCATTTGCATCTGTTGCTGCTGTTGTAACATCATTACTTGAAATGTTTCCATTTGATGCTGTTGTTGCTGTTGCTGTTGTTGTTGTTGTTGTTGTTGTTGTTGTTGTTGTTGTTGTTGTTGTTGTTGTTGTTGTTGTTGTTGTTGCTGCTGTTGCTGTTGCTGCTGTTGCTGCTGTTGCTGCTGCTGCTGCTGCTGCTGTTGCTGTTGTTGCTGTTGTTGTTGTTGTTGGGTCATCATCAACTCCTGATGCCTTTGATTTGCTGCCTCAATTTTTTTTATTTTCTTCTTCCATTTCTAACTTTTTCTCCTCCACATCCAACATCTTCTCGTGTTTCTCCTTCAAATACCTGAGAGTGTCACTCCCATTGCTTCTCTTTTTCTTTGTTGTTTCAGCGCTCATCCTCTTTTGCGTTTCCCCAAGACTCTCCATAGCTTTCTTCCTTATATCTTCCGCATTAACTTTCTTTGCTTCATCTGTGACTTTTTCAATTTCCCCTCTTGTTGTAGCTCTTCAGCAGCACCCTCCTTCTCCATAACAAACTCCAATGCCCTCTCCAGCTCACTCATCTCCACAGCTACTCCACTTGCCTTTTCTTCCTTCTTCAATTTTCTTTGGTAGGTGCTCCGTAGTAGGTTGTACCGATCAACTTTGAAGTGTAAATACTCCACAGCTGGCAAGTTCTCCACCACCTCGGCCCATTTCTCACTCTGCTTAACCGTTCCCTTCTTTGTTCCTGTAAATACGTCCACCCCAATTACCTCTCTGCACAGCATTTCATCACGTAGATCTGTCCATATCATTTGGGTCCCTTTATTTGTCCTAAAATGATAAATGACAATAGTGTGCTAGGGTGGTTATTTATTAAAATATACGTTCTCTGGTTAAAAATATTTATTTTTCACAAGTTTTCGGCTGCCAGTCTGCAGCCTTCGACGGGTAGTTAATAATGAGAAGTGTCAACTAGTCTGACACAAACAACAGTATACAATTACATATAATCACAATAGAAGTGTTGTATAGTGACTTCCTATACGTATGCAAATGTTAATAAGTAAAAAAGTATATTTAAATTAGAGTTTCTTAACTAAGAAGCGATATTGTTCTGGCAAATGTTTTGAGTTGTTGTCTGCATTCTCCGTAATTGCGGTGTGCCAGGATTCTAAAATAGCCCTATGCCGATAGTTGCCTTTATCAATTATTTAAAATCTATTAGGTGGTCATGTGTCCAAGCATGGTTTGCGATATTTGATCCACTTTTGCATTTCTCGACATTTCTCTTATGTTCCTTTCTCCTGGTGTTAAAGGATCTTCCTGTTTCGCCAATATAGTTCCATGAACAATCTGAGCAGGAAATTTGATATATGACATTGGTCTGATCTTCAGGGGAAGGTTTGTCTTTGACTGATGGGAATATTTGCTGCAATGTGCAGAGGGGCTTGTTGTGACTTGGATATCGTATGGCTTAAGGAGTCGCTTTAGAGGTTCTGTTAGGCCTTTGATTCTTTGTTCTGCTTTGGCTCTACGTTTTCGAAAAATGTCTTTACCAATTCTTCAGGCGATAGTATTCTTTCTTGTTCGGTTTTTCGTTTGCGTTCAACTTCTTTCAGAAAATTCCTTGGGTATCCATTCGACATTAAGGCATTAGTTATGTATTTGTGTTCAAGTTGTTTGCCTTCGTTCGTGTTTGGTAATGTAGCTGCTCTGTGAAAGAGGGTCTGTGCAGTGCTAACTTTGTGTTGTTTGTCGTGATGTGAGTTATAGTCTAAGTATCTGTCAGTGTGTGTAGGTTTGCGGTAAACGTCAATAGAAAGAGTTCCGTTATTGTGTGTAACTAAGGTGTCTAAAAATGAAAGTTTTCCGTCTAGTACTTGTTCTATGGTAAAATTAATATGTGGGTCTATGGAGTTGAGTAAGTTGTAAAAATTGGTCAACGCATGTTTTTTGATTATAGAAAAGACATCATCAACGTAGCGAAACCATTTCTTAGGTGGCAAGGTTGATTGTGTGAGTGCCGAGTCCTCAATTTCGTCCATACAACGGTTAGCTACAATGGGGCTAACTGGGCTACCCATGGCACAGCCATGGATTTGTTTGTACGTTTGTTGGTTGTACTTAAAGTGGCTGTTTGTAAACGTAAAGCGTAGGAGTTTGATGATATCATCAATTGATAGTTTTGTTCTGTCTTGTCTTTAGTAAGTTTATTCCGTATGTGTTCACACACTCTGTCAACCGGTATCGCTGTAAATAAAGACACAACATCAAATGAAACCATAATTTTGTCGCCTTCTACTTTAGTGTTAGACAGTTTTGTGGCAAAGTCGGTGGAGTTCTTAACTGAGTAGCCATTGTAATTTTGCAGTGGTGAAAGGATGTCTGCGAGAAATTTGGAAGTGTTGTAGAGAGCTGTGTTTTTACATGTTACAATTGGTCGAAGTAGATTGTTGGGTTTGTGGTGTTTGACAGAACCTCGTATAGCAGGTGGTATAGCATCAGTAGAATGTCGAATGGATACCCAAGGAATTTTCTGAAAGAAGTTGAACGCAAACGAAAAACCGAACAAGAAAGAACACTATCGCCTGAAGAATTGGTAAAGTCATTTTTCGAAAACGTAGAGCCAAAGCAGAACAAAGATTACGCTGTTCTTCCCTACATCAAAGGCCTAACAGAACCTCTAAAGCGACTCCTTAAGCCATACGATATCCAAGTCACAACAAAGCCCCTCTGCACATTGCAGCAAATATTCCCATCAGTCAAAGACAAACCTTCCCCTGAAGATCAGACCAATGTCATATATCAAATTTCCTGCTCAGATTGTTCATGGAACTATATTGGCGAAACAGGAAGATCCTTTAACACCAGGAGAAAGGAACATAAGAGAAGTGTCGAGAAATGCAAAAGTGGATCAAATATCGCAAACCATGCTTGGACACCTAATAGATTTTAAAAACGGCAAAATAATTGATAAAGGCAACTATCAGCACAGGGCTATTTTAGAATCCTGGCACACTGCAATTACGGAGAATGCAGACAACAACTCGAAACATTTGCCAGAACAATATTGCTTCTTAGTTAAGAAACTCTAATTTAAATATACTTTTTTACTTATTAACATTTGCATACATATAGGAAGTCACTATACAACACTTCTATTGTGATTATATGTAATTGTATACTGTTGTTTGTGTCAGACTAGTTGACACTTCTCATTATTAACTACCCGTGGAAGGCTGCAGACTGGCAGCCGAAAGCTTGTGAAAAATAAATATTTTTAACCAGAGAACGTTTGAAAATTTAATCATGAATCCTGGTTTCGCCTCTAACATATTTAAATTCAATACTATGTTATTCTGATTCACAAGACACATGTAGATTTTGATACTGTAAAGAATATGGAGCCTTTTAAAACTTGGCCTGCCATTGTTTTTAAATTTGGCAACTTGATAAGCGGCTCCATGCTGTACATAAGAATACGATTAAAATATTAACTCCTTATTGTTTGGTGCTAATGTTTTTAGGGCGATATCGCCCTATATTTTGCAGGTTCATATCTTCGGTTCAGTGCATGCTATGTAGATGAAAATACAACCGTTAGATCCGCATTTTCAACATCTCCTATCGGACCTAATTTTGTCTGTTTACGATACAATTCTAGCGATTTAGTCTTTGAAACGTTAAAATGTGTATTTTCATAAAAACGTACCGGATGTTGATCACAACAAACATGTCTTGAACTTTGTTGGGCTATATCTTCGCGCGATTGAAAGCTATAGAGACAGCAAAGCCACCATTGGAATCCTCGTATCGAAATCTCGTTATATCCTAAATTTCGTAAGATTACGAAATAAACAACGACTTTTATGGGCATTTTCGCAATTTCCGCGTGCGTCGTGACGCGTCGTAATACGCCTGCAATCAAAGGTTTGAACCGATCTCAAAATGTGTGAACACAACGCTGCGAATGTTGCATATACGTGGGCATTTAAAAATTAATTCGGCATTTAAAAATTAATTCGTGCGTTTTTGTTTCATATAAAGTAAAATAATACCATGTAACAGTATGTTTATACATATTTTTTGTTCTTATAGTGATGAAGAACCTGCTGCTGTCGAAGTAGATGATGTCGAAGTAGATGATGTCGAAGTAGATGATGTTGAAGTAGATGATGTTGAAGTAGATGACTTGGATCCGGATTGGCAGGAGGAAGATAGGGGTGGGAGGGCCCGATCCCCACTTAGCAGTACTTCTGGCAATAGGGGAAGGGGCGGTAGGGCTAGGGGTGGAAGGGCCAGGGCCAGAGGTGGAAGGGCCAGGGGTAGGTCCAGGGGTGCAAGGGGCAGCACCCGGGGTGGTGGGGCTCCCAGTTATAAGTCATATGATACCCCGGACACTAAGAATACCCTCCCTCCCTTTCAACCAAACCGTCCGCCGGGAATTCATTTTGATAGGCATCTCTTGCGGGGACTATGACAACTGAATTAGAGTTTTTTCATCTCTTCTTCACCCCTGAGATGATTAAATCAGTTGTTGCCCACACCAACAGCTACGCATACATGAAAATCGCAGCTGGGGGGCATGATTCATACACCACTGGGGAAGGGGCATGGGAGGAAGCTACTGTTGAGGAAATAAATAATTTGATTGCTCTTTTGATTTATTTTGGTCTGGTACATGTGGACTCAGCAGTAGAAAAGTATTGGAGCACAAAGACTCTTTACCACGGTCTTTGGGCGAGGAAGATGCTTTCCTCTATACAGTTTAAATCTCTCATGGGGTTCTTGCATGTTGTAGATCCTGCTGACGAGACTCCTGGCAACAAACTGCGTAAGGTTGAGGAATTTATAGCGTCGTTCAAAGAGCGATGCCATCTATTATACCAACCGCGTCAGAATGTTGCTGTCGATGAACGCATGGTAAAGTCCAAACATAGGTCAGGTATTAGGCAGTACATGAAAAATAAGCCTACAAAGTGGGGGATAAAGCTCTGGGTATTGGCAGATAGCTCTAATGGTTATACTGTCGATTTTAATGTTTACATAGGTAAGTCACAGCATGATGCACCATCGCTTAATGGCCTCGGTTATGACGTGGTGATGAAGTTGGTGGACGCATACTTGGGGCAGGGGTATCATGTATTTTTTGATAATTACTTTACATCCCCTATGTTAGTCGAAGAACTCCTTTTGAAGGATACCCCATCATCAGGCACATGTAGAACTAACAGGGTGGGTTTCCCCGTAGCCTTGAAAGATCTGAAAGTGTGGGCGAGGAAGGTGCCGCGAGGTAGCATGCGGTGGGAACGGGAATCAAATGTGCTAACCTTGCAATGGATTGATAGCAAGCCCTTGTCATTGGTTACATCAATTGATTCCGCGAATGAGAAAGTGGTTGCGAAAAGAAGGACGAAGACTAATGGTGTGTTTCAGGAGCTACAAGTGAACCAGCCCTATGCAATACATAGATACAATCAGTACATGAATGCAGTAGATAGGTCAGATCAGTTACTTGCATGTCACAATGTTTCCCGTAAGTGTAAAAGGTGGTGGAAGGCTTTGTTCTTCCACCTGATTGATATTGCAGTAGTTAACGGTTTTCTTCTCTTTCAGGAGCATCGCGCTAGTGATCCGGACAACCCGGATTTGCGTCGTAGGAAGACTTATAGCATAGTAGAGTTTAGGGAGAAGATAGTTAGGCAGATTTGTGGGTTAGCAGAATATGATAGACCTCCGGTAAGTGAGACAGTTCAGGCTGTTCCTACTCATGATCAGTTTTGTACTGTCCATATACCTAAGACGGCTGAGGGTGGTGTGAGGAAGCAGTGTGTAGTGTGTTATGCGACAGGTCGAGGGCAGAAGAAGGTTGGTACTTATTGTAGTGATCCACAGTGCAACAATAAGCACATGCATGTTGGTGGTGTGTTTGATTGTTTTGAGGTATGGCATAGTCCTGGTTATTCTGGTAGGAGGTAAATGCATATGTCTGCTCTTGGTAGTTTAGCTGGACTGGAACATGTCCAATATCAAATTTGTCAAACGAATGAAAATTTGTATCATATTTTCCATTATGATTACAGTTCAATGTTTGACATACATTTCATTTTTTAATATAATTCCTTTACCATTTGTGTTACATTCATGTATATTTAATGTAATTCTTTATTTTATTATTAAAAATTGAAAAAAGAAGTGTGTTGTGGATGAATTCATAATATCATGCGAAGTAGCATTTCAAGCAGTCTCGTTCAATCTCACACCGGCACCTTTGGGTGCATCTACAAACTGTTTCTTTTACTCAATCAAGGGGAAAATTTTCCCTTGAACTGACAGAACAAAAAGGCATAAGCTACTTTCGAAATTATGTTGTTGTACACATTTTTTGTTTTCCAGGGGTGTTGAATTTCCAAAATCGGCTTGCCAAGTTGCTTAGCACCTTTATTTTGTCAAATTATAGGGAGGATTTCACTGGACAAAATGGGGGGGGGGAGTTAAATTCTAAAAGCCTACTACTACCACTATGTAAAATATATATATATATGGCTGTGGCATGATTACTGAATTAAAATATATATATATATATATGGCTGTGGCATGATTACTGAATTAGAGACATGTCAATGAAATCTAAGGCAAGATTTGGCCATTTTCAAAGAGTGAACTTCAAAAAATAAAAAAAAATATTTCCTGTTAGTCAATTATTATGAAACTTGGCACACATATACCATATAATGTAAGCTAACTTTTCATAATTATAATGCTGTGGAAAATTTGGCAAAGTTGCATCGTTAGGTCGCAAATAAGCTAAATTTAAATAAATTGCTACATTTTTTACATAATGTATGCAAATTTATGCACTTTGTGGTCACGTGTCACATTTCAAACGGAACCAACCGTCATCAATCGATAGCCGAAGTCATAAGCTTTCAAACGATGTATTATGTGCGGTCAAAGGTCAAGTACTCGCAGAGAAAATCACACCGGAATAAATTGCACTAATTATCGCGTGATTACGTTTAAACTATATTTAAAGTCATTTCGTCACAAAGGCGATGCACACAGCAGTCTTGAATTTATCGCAAGTGTTTTCACTTCTCACGCAGGCTTTTTTTGTGTCAAGAGTCGTCAGTCCTGTATTTACACCGATGCCGATACTGAATTCCCCTAGTTGTAGTATTAAAACACCCTCCATAGTCGGAAAACATAATTTCCCTTGCCACAATATCAGATAACAAGTTAAAAGGAGC
The DNA here is from genome assembly GCA_016169945.1 of Trachythela sp. YZ-2020. Taxonomy (NCBI): domain Eukaryota; kingdom Metazoa; phylum Cnidaria; class Anthozoa; order Malacalcyonacea; family Clavulariidae; genus Trachythela; species Trachythela sp. YZ-2020. The sequence continues at coordinate 4,858,869 of JADLSH010000350.1, forward strand.
CATTTCTGAAAGCTTTTGCATATAAATTAAGTTGTAAACAATACTTGTACCCACTTGGTCGGTGCCTTTTGAGAGCCGGTGTGCTGAGAGCCGGTGCGAGCGGTGGACCGCGAAAAAGTGTCATCAGTTAACTGTGTTGTCATTGGTTGGGAGTTAATCAGTTAACTGTGTTGTCATTGGTTGGGAGGTAATCAGTTAACTGTGTTGTCATTGGTTGGGAGTTAATCAGTTAACTGTGTTGTCATTGGTTGGGAGTTAACCAGTTAACTGTGTTGTCATTGGTTGTGCTGTGGTGTTAAATATTTATGAGATGGCACCATGTTAAATATAGCGATTGTTATGGTCTAAACAGTTAAACTTTGGTGATACTTTTATTGTGAAAGACGTGCTTTTTTTGTTTGTCATCAAACGGCTTTTAATATGTCAAAGTTATCAATGCCTACTGATATTGCTGACGAAGAAAGAGTAATTATACTTATAGAGTATTATACTCCCTTCAGTATTATACTTAAAATGAAGCCTGGAAGTGATGTTGTTCTGCAAATGGAGCACCTGAAAAACGTGCCAAAAAGAAAAACACGAAGGCAAAACGCTTCTTAAAGAGAATTGACAAGGAACTAGCGAAAACTAACTCCGACTTAAGTAAGATTACGAGACTACACAATAAGTCTGCAAAACTATTAAGCCATGGGGTTAAGTTGATGGAAAAGAGGGACGACTTATTAGAACACGCTGAACGTGAAAAGTCAAAAACAGTAAACTTTAAAGCAAATATCTCGCCAGTTAAGGGAGATAACAAAATTCCAGGGAGTTTTACCGGGGTATCAAATAACAGTTAGACTTTGACACGAGAAATAACCCTATTTACGAGGGGCCAGGGGTGATAGGAAAATTGTACTGTACCAGCGTTCAGATCACTTCAATGTTATAAATCCAGAGAAGATTCCATCGTTTTTTGGAAAATGATTTTTTGTGAAAAATGTAAGATGTTTTTTTCTAATTATTTCACACAACTGTGTAATGACCCATGTGTCACTTGCTTACGTAAAGTGTGTGATTATGTTTTATCGGAGAAGTGCGATTGTCCTGATTGTTTTAAATTTTGTCGATCAAGCGCATGATGGCCGAATCAGGAATGTGAAGGTGAAGACTGCCACCGGTGAGTATCAAAGACCCATTACGAAGATTGTGGTGATCTATCCCGCAGAAGGATATGATGATTGAAGATGATGTGATCATCAGGGGGGAGAATGGTTTGTTGGTATCGTGACATTTGTTATGTTACATGAAGTACTGTATTTGTTGACATTACATTAATTGAGCATGCGATAGTTTGTACATAGACAAACACGTTTCGAAAACGTTGCTAGGCCTAAGTATTGTTAAAACTGATAAAATGACTTGGAAAGCTGCTAACCTGTGCTAACCGGAGAACTGTTACGGAGATTGGATTTAGTGGACGTGGGTACAGAAGTGAGTTTTGCATGCCTATTCATTGTTTTCTTTCTTAGTTTGTTGTATATAGCGTATTGTATTATTTATTTCTCAGATCGAATATTATTATTATTATAAGTCTACGGTTGGTTGAAAGCCTGGCGAACCACTCTTAAAACAATATACTCAAATGTCTTACTATCTAGAACTGTCAAGAGTCATTTTGTTCAAGTAATAGGTATTGTTTAACCCTTTTGTTAAAGGTATGACTATTTAATTGTTTGAAGTCAGAGGGTAGATTTTGCCATTCGTTTGTTGCCATTGCTGATATTGTTTGTTTTCCAGTGTTTGTTTTAAAGCAGGATTTATAGAGATTGGTTTTTGAGGCATTTCTGGTGTTATATGTGTGAACATTTTTGGAATATAGAAAGCAAGAAGCAAAGATCGATGGAACTTGCTGCTTGTGCCAGTTGTGAATAAATTAATATATTCAGTTTATATATACATTCAACTGTTAGAATGTTAAGAAGATTTATTAGTGGTAGAGGGCTTTTCGTATTTTTACCATATAAAGTAGTGAAGAATAGAATTCTTACTACATGATTTTGCTTGGTTTGAAGTTTTATATGGGATTTATAGGTACTTCCTCAAGCAATAATAATTTTTCAAAAAAGTGGGTCCCAAATTGTAAATTTACACTACTTAATTCGCTCTGAGTTGGTCTGAACATCCTGTCTAAAAATCGAATAATAAACGATACAAAAACTGTCAATAAAAGAAATCAACATTGCAAAACCCAGAGCTATATTTCCCTCTTAAAGCAATATACTAAAATGTAAGATGACATACCCATACACGACTGCGCAAAACCTCCTAACTTTTGCTCTGCCGCATTGTGGGTTCTATTTCCACGTCAGTATTCTTCAAGTAAAACGTTAACAAGTCAACTCTGTTATAAAAGTGCAGTCTCTAACTGGGTCTTTATGATGTTGAAGTTTACGTTTTGGGGGGCGTTTTCTTTAGATAACTGCATTTAAAGAAAATTGCATTGAAATATTTGAATTCGAAACTAGAGTGTTTAAAATCTTATATATATATTAATGAGGTTTATAATGTCTAAAATTTTCCCCATTGGTGCCAACCATGGTTGGCACCTCATGGGAGTCGGCCCCCTATTTTTTAACAATCCTTCTACACCCCTGGGACTACACATATTTTTACATTAACTCGTAATACATGTTTTGATGTGGTCAAACAAATATAAAAAGTCAGTCCCTGAACAATGGACACCCCGAAACGTTTTTGGAATGTGCGCCCCTGATGGTTTGGTTAACTTCTTTTGAGCAGATTTTATTAACATAAAATGCATTTTCTTAAAGGTTAATTGAAAGTTTACTGGTGTCACAACATAGCTTTACATTTTTTAATTCCCTATAGGCCTATTGCCTAATGCAGTTTGGCGCAATGCATGCCGGTAGAGTGGTATCAAAATCACTTCTTCGAGAAATTTTGCTGTCATGGCGGCAATTTTGTATCAAAGAACAAATGATTAATTTTCTATCAAATCTACGTCGCGATCGTTGTTATTTGCTGCACGTATTATGGAGAAAACAGCCGTGAAAGAACGCCACGAGTGAACACAATTCGAACATATTCATCGTTTTAGAATCGATTTGCTCAACGTTTTCAGGTATTGTAATGTTGTAAGAGACCGTCAGTAAACGATTTTGCTCTAGAAATATTCTGTTGTCGTCTATCAATGCTGATCATGTATTTTTACCGATTGATCGTACGTTTTATACCCATACTTTGCGACTTAAAATTGATACAAATACTGCCCTAGAATGCTGTAAACAATGGCCTTTGTGACGTACAAGAATAGAGCTTCTCTTGTGTTTTGGCGTGAAAATTTGACTCGCATTTAGGCAAAATTTAATGTATTTTACAAAAGCATTGTTTAAATTGCATATCTGCTAGTTTTTGCACGTGTTAAAGCAGTTTTTGTAAATGTTTTTCTACTTGGAGTGCCTTGGTTCTTTCATTCTATAAGTAAACAGTAGTTTTTTTTAAATTCTAAGTAATAAAACACACTCTAAGTAGGTTTAAAAAGCAGCAGGATTGTAGTTTTAGCATTTATACATCAGATACATTGACGTTTTAGCATTACAGTCAGGTATTAAGTCATAGTTAAATATATTTCTGTGTATAAACCTTTTGCACAGTATTAATTCAATATTAAAAGGTAGTCTGTAAATTATTTACTGTACATATTTTGTATTGAAATCAAATTGTAAATAGTACTTTCTGAATAAGTGTAACTCGAGGTGTAGCTTAGGTTATTGTATTTTTTAAATATTCAAGTGGTATTCAATTTTTCAACTAACTATAAAATATTATTTCAAAGACTAGAATAGGATGAACCAAGCACTTCGAAAGAATCAAACGAACAGCTGCAACAAGGTGAAACTACTATTTAAAATCACTTGTCAATTGTAACCCCCACCCTCAACATCGAGAAAAGGTGGGAAGATAGATGTTAATACCTCCATACTAAACAGTGGCCTGACTCCCTGAGGAAGACTGAACTGACTAACCCTGGCTAATCTCCCAACACATGGGGGAAAGAGTTAAAGACATTTCAACAAATAATATCTTTTAAAATTTATAAATTCTTGTTCAATATTTTCAAACACTGAAACACAATGCTGTACACATGCAGGACAGAACCACTCTCTTTCAAATTATTTAAATTATTGCAAATTATTTTGCTATTCTGTGAGAAAACAAATCCAGGAACTAATTTCACTGTGTAGAAAAACAAACATGCAGGAAAACAAACAGATAATATAATTTGCTTAATATTTGAGATCATGTGTTTAGATCAGACTTAACAGGCCAACCTTAGACTGTGACTAGGCTGTATAGCCAAGCCCCCTAAACGTTTCCCCATATTTAATATGCCCCACATTCAAGGGTCGGGAATCCATATTAACTCATTAGCTGGAATACGCCCAGATGTGCCCTACTTTAGTATTTTATTCTGCCTAACGCCCAGAGATGGTTTAACAAAACTATCTGCCAGATGCACCCTACTTTTATATTTTTCAGTACTCTGTCTAACGCCAGAGGATCTTACTTGTTAGTGGCAGTGGCGTAGGAACCGGAGGGCACATGATCCCCCAACCTTTCTCCTGGAAAAGTGCCCCTTTCTCCAGCTAATTCAAAGTGCCCTTTACTAAAGAAGAGGTGCCCCCCCTTGAAGTAACAGTTACTTCATATGCCTATAGTCAGTGGTAGTGTACTGACACTTAATAGGAAATCCCCCACCTAGTCATGCTTAACCAACAGTCAATAGAGGAAAAACGCCCCACATTTCCCTACCATTCCTCAAGGTGGGGGGAGTGGGGGTTACAATTGACAATTGGAATTGAGTATTCAGTGGAATAAGTGCATATGACAGCTCTGGGTCCCTACAACTGTAATTCTAACAGTGTGGCACACAATCCCCCCACTCCTTGATACATACAATAGTATTCTTAGCCTTATATATTGTCAATTGTAACTCCCACTCCCCCACCTCAGGGAATTGTGCGGCGTTTTCCTCTATTGACTGTTACTAAAGCCTGACTAGGTGTCAATAAATCAATTGAAATGTCTTTAAATCTTGCCCCCATGTGTTGGGAGATTAGCCAGGGTTAGTCAGTTCAGTCTTCCTCAGGGAGTCAAGCCACTGTTTAGTATGGAGGTATTAACATCTATCTTCCCACCTTTTCTCGATGTTGGAGGGTGGGGGTTACAAGTGATTTTAAATAGCAGTTTCACCTTGTTGCAGCTGTTCGTTTGATTCTTTCGAAGTGCTTGGTTCATCACCATTACAATAATTTAATCCTATTCTAGTCTTTGAAATAATATTTTATAGTTAGTTGAAAAATTGAATACCACTTGAATATTTAAAAAATACACTAACCTAAGCTACACCTCGAGTTACACTTATTCAGAAAGTACTATTTACAATTTTATTTCAATACAAAATATGTACAGTAAATAATTTACAGACTACCTTTTAATATTGAATTAATACTGTGCAAAAGGTTTATACACAGAAATATATTTAACTATGACTTAATACCTTACTGTAACGCTAAAACTTCAATGTATCTGATGTATAAATGCTAAAACTACAATCCTGCTGCTTTTTAAACCTACTTAGAGTGTGTTTTATGACTTAGAATTTAAAAAAACCTACCGTTTACTTGTAGAATGAAAGAACCAAGGCACTCCAAGTAGAAAAACATTTACAAAAACTGCTTTAACTCGTGCAAAAACTAGCAGATGTGCAATTTAAATAATGCTTTTGTAAAATACATTAAATTTTGCTTAACAAAATATACCCAAGATGGCATAGCAAAAGGAGTGCTTTTCTGTTGATCAAGTTATAGATGCCGTTTCACTGGATCAAAATTATGAGATTACTGCTGAAGAGCCATCAAATTATTTAAGTTGTGTCCTAAACGAGTCGCTGGATGTATTTGACATTAAGAGAATGGTACATGACTTTGCTAAAATTGAAATGAAATGCAAAAAAATAACTTAAGGGCAGACAAAGTGGTTGTAAGGCATAACTGTTATGCACAGAGGACAAGCTGTTTAGTAATATCCTACAGTCAGAAGAAACTGATGATTATTATTTAAAGCCATTTTGGATGTTGGACCAGTTTGGACACAGATTACAAAAGATCACATGGTTCAATCCTCCCTACAGCTGCAGCGTAAAAATTAATGTAGGTCGTATCTTCCTTGCCCTAATTGACAAGCACTTCCCTGCCAACAATCCTCTTCACAAACTCTTTAACCAAAGAAACACGAAAGTCAGCAAAAGTTGCATGGGGAATATGGCCAATGTGATAAGACGGCACAATTCTAAAGTCCAGCAAAAGTCCAGCAAAACACCATTTCCCCCGCATCAAAAACAATGCATGACTAGGGACATAGTATACAAAGCAACAGTCACAGTAAGCAACACAAACACGATCAAAAATTACATTGGCATGACTGCAACCACATTCAAAGAGCGATTGGCCAACCACACTAAATCTTTTCAGCATAAAAAGCATGCAAATGACACTGAACTTTCGAAATAATTTGGACATTGAAAGAAAACTAAGGATTTCAGTATTAATTGGCAAATTTCAAAACATTCTCTTTCGTACACAGGAGGATCAAAACAATGCAATTTATGTTTAGAAGAAAAATGTTGCATTTTGAAAGAAAAAAACAAGAACTGTTTACTCAACAAAAGAGCTGAAATAATTTCATGGTGTCGTCATCGTAACAAATTTCGCTTGAAAGATAGCTGGTGGTTATTATATCTGGTCTTAAATTTGTGTTCCATCGTGGCGTTGCCTTATAAACCACATTACTTGTGAGGCAGTCTAATGGCAATTAGGTTTGTTGCGGCAGTTACACTCTTTAACCTGTGACTCATTATTGCACTTTTGCTGGACTTTAGAATTGTGCCGTCTTATCACATTGGCCATATTCCCCATGCAACTTTTGAAGAGGATTGTTGGCAGGGAAGTGCTTGTCAATTAGGGCAAGGAAGGTACGACCTACATTGGTTTTTACGCTGCAGCTGTAGGGAGGATTGAACCATGTGATCTTTTGTAATCTGTGTCCAAACTGGTCCAACATCCAAAATGGCTTTAAATAATAATCATCAGTTTCTTCTGACTGTAGGATATTAGTAAACAGCTTGTCCTCTGTGCATAAAAGTTATGCCTTATAACCACTTTGTCTGCCCTTAAGTTATTTTTTGCATTTCATTTCAATTTTAGCAAAGTCATGTACCATTCTCTTAATGTCAAATACATCCAGCGACTCGTTTAGGACACAACTTAAAGAATTTGATGGCTCTTCAGCAGTAATCTCATAATTTTGATCCAGTGAAACGGCATCTATAACTTGATCAACAGAAAAGCACTCCTTTTGCTATGCCATCTTGGGTATATTTTGTTAAGCACCTGCTGAGCGGTATATGTGATAGCACAGTCGCTATAAAGACCTATAGTTTTCTTGGGTGACTGTAATTAAAGGATACAGCCGGTAACTCACCACTGGAAGGATCCCAGCAGAAAAATGCAGATATTCCCATGTATAAGCACATTTCCCACATATCACTATTATATTATTTTTCCGTGCCATACAGTCAGCCACCAATAGTTTCATTTTACAATCATATCATTCAGTGCAAATATATTTATGTGTTATTTTACATTTCGGAGTAAAGAATATTGTAAAATTGTAACAATTATTGTTTAATTATTCCTGTGTTATCCTTTAGTTCACTACCTGTCAATTAAGTGTCAATGTTTGCCAAAATAACATCCAAAATGCACAAGCAAGGCAAGGTGCTTATATGCATTGCATATGTCAGTATAAAGTGAAAATACTATTGTGTATTTAGTGGCTAAACATGCAGTCTATCTGGAAAGTTTCGGTTTTATGTACATGCATGTAAATTCATATATTTGCATTCTGATTAAAATATCATGTGTTTTAATATTTAGATGATGTTGAAGGCAGTTACACCATTAAACCACTTAATAACGGAGGTTAGAATCACAGAGGGTATGGGTGGCTTGGTAGGCATTGAAATGAAATGGGAGAAAGTTGAAGTTGGAAAAGGAACAGGAAGAGTTGTGCTGTGCAAAGTCATGCCAAGTTCCTCAGGCCCATAACTGTGGAGGTTAGTACAAAGTGATCCCCCCAGTGTGGAAAGTGGTTTCACCTGCATAGGAGGGTGTTGAGGAAGATGCTGAGTTGCTGAGGAGGTGGTTTTGTGGATGCTTGAAGTTTATGCGGGAAAATATACTAGGATAAAATAGATTTATGTTGATTTTAAAGTTTTTGGAACAGATAACTGACCGAATTAGTTTCACAAAGTTAAGCCGTTTGTATCTACATAAGCCTTTATATGTGGCAAAAGTGGTAATATATTTGCTTTCTTCTGCTAATAACAACTGATGATATCCAGAACACAGATCGAGTTTTGAGAAGACTTTGATGCCATTCATATCGTGTATGAGATCATCAACTGTGGGACTTGGGTACTGGGTAGTGTTCTCATTGAATAGCTTAGTTTTCATGCGCATGTCAACACAAAGATGCACAGTTCCATCATTTTTTGGAATAACAACTAGAGGAGAGATCCACAGTGTAGGCCCCTCAACTTGCTCAATGCAAGTGAAATGGAATGCGGTGTGCTGGTTGAGCTATAGGGGGTACAGAAGAATCTATGTACACAGGTCCTTGATTTATAGCAGCTTATTATAGCTGACCAAGTTAACCTGTTAAAATATAGTTTATTATTATTATTATTATTTTGCCTCAATATTTTGCAATTGTCCCACTCCATCAAACAAATTTGGAAATTTTTGGTTGATTTTGTCTTGTATTAGATTTAGTTCTGTCGTAGTTTGATAACTTAACTGAGAGCCGTAATTGCCTTTTACTACATGAATAGTGGGGGCAGTAATTTATTACTTTTTGTCTCGATTGTAGCTTTGAATTTCCCAATTGGAACTATATGCAAAGAGTTTTGTACATGCTTGTTTCAATGACATAGGTTTGTGCTTGTTGAGGAGTGCAAAAGTATTCTTGTCAATAATGTTAATTGATACTCCAGTGTCTATGAACATTCTGACATGTACATGGTTATTTTGACTTTGGTTGAAGGCATTTTTGTTGATTTAGAGTCAACACATGTGTATAAATGCTTGCCTTTGCTGCTGCTACCACGGGTAGTGGAATGATTTTCTTGATACCCAATCTGTTGAATATTCTGTCGATTAAGATTATATTTAGGTTTTGTATAAACGGGTTCCTTGGCAATGTCACACTGCTGTAACAAACTCGGGTGTAATAGTTTTGTTTGTTGCATTTCCGACACGGTTGTCCTTTAGCGGGGCAAGGTGAGTCATGATGAGGCCAAGATAATCCACAATTATGACATTGTTGTCCACTTGACCTTGGGCGATTTACTAAATTTGCTTATTCGTCTTGAATATTTGTCGATCCTAAATGTTCTTCAATACATTTGGAATGTTGTACGCTGTTTTCTAATGCCCTAGCTTTCAATAACAAATCTTTAAGGGCAATACTGTATTATAGCAGATTTTATTTCATGGTATACATCGTGGAAGTCACAGTGAGCTGCTAGTTTGCTAAGTTGTGTTGCAAACTGGTCTGTTGTCTCATCAATGTTATGCTTTGCTTGGCAGAACCGGAATATCTCTTATCTAAATCACTGTGTCATTTAACTTATATTAACTTTTATTTTATTTTCCTCATAGCCATTTGTAATGTTGTACTTTTGAATATTTATTGATAACTGACATGTGTACACACCCTAAAACCTCTATATACATATGATTACTGCACCTTTTTGACCCCTTGCAATTTGGTTGGCCATGTCATTGAAATGTAAGAATGTTTGCAATAACTCGAATCTATTTCTAGACATGCCCTTTCCAAAGTCTGTGGTGGTAAGCCAGTAGGCATTCCAATAATCACTAAGGGATAGCTTCTGACAAAGGCCAATATCAATCTAGAGAGCTACAAATGCTTTCATCTCAGAAATGCAATTGTCATACCATGCATGGAAATGTGACTTTTCAGGAAGATCAACAGGTGTATCAAAATATTGTTCTGCATACCTGTTAGTCTCTCAAGTCATGAAGCTAAATGCTTCTTCAGAGGAAAAAAGAAATAAAAGAAAGCGACTGGCTCAAACTGAGAAGTATCCACCAAAATCATAGGTCTTTGATTAAAATCAAGCAGCCAATCTGGCTCAAACGGGTCTAGTATTAGGTAAGTATAATTTTCCCATTTAAACGTAGGATTCTCTTTACCGACAGTATTTGATTGTGTCTCGGGTTCATTTTCTTTCACAAGTTCCCCCATGCTTGATTCGCCACTTGAATCACCAATTTTGCTGTCATTTTCATTGCTTGGTTCATCAATTTCACCATCAAATTCTGAGTGAGAATCATGGAAAACAAGAGCTAAAGCTTCTTGAAAAGTATATTTTGCCATTTTTAAATGCCCTTTGACAACACATGGATATTAAATGCAAGAATTTCAAAAATATATTCACCGAACCACATCAAGGGTTTACCCCCCTTCCCAACATCGTTTTCCACAAATCACGAACATCAAAAATACCCATAACCTCAAAAATAGCTTATCCAGAATATGACACCAATCTGATGTGTGAAATTGCAATTTTGGGACACCTTCATAAAAAATGGTGGCCCTGGCTTTGGCAAAGAGATTGGAGTTGGTAATGGATAATGACCCAGAGTTCTAAGCACAGTGATTGTACGTATGTTCTATGATAAAATAGTTCTGAATAAGAGCCCCCTAAAGCCCTTAAACCTAAAAGGTGAGAAACCCATCATCATCAATCAGGGCCGTCTGCTTCAACAATGCATTGTTTTCTCATTTCATTATGCCTTGGAGAAGTCCTTTGGAAAGTGTAATTCCCCAGAATTACTTATTGACCAGGACACCAAGATCAACAGTGATGTCCCACAGCTAAGATTTAAGAAAATGGTAAGGTCAAATAGGCAAATACTAAGAGGAGAAGCTAGTAGCCAAATGTTTTTAAAATTCAAGGCAAAGATTACAAGTATCAGTGGAGCTCATGAGTAGGTTCATCCCCAAACAAAGTGAAGTGTTTCTCTTCCCGACAACACCGGTCACATTGAATTCACCCAATCTATAGGTGCATTTAAGTAAGTGGTTTTTCATGCTTGACTGTTTCATTTGTTTACCTGGTACAACAAGCTCGATCTGCCCACAAAATTTGTGCAAACTCCCTATAAGAAGGAAGTTAGATTTCTCAAAGTTCAGTGTTAACAAATTAGAGTTAAACCAGTCCGTTGCATTCACCAAATCTTCATTAAGTCTTGATTCGATCTCTTTAACATACATGATGAATAATAGATGACAGTATTGTCTGCATAAAGCATCACTTCACAGGATTTGAGAAAATGAGGTAGATCATTCACAAATATGATAAACAACAGCAGTCCCAAAATACTTTCTTGTGGTAAACCCATTGGCACTCACATGAAGTAGGATTTTTTGTTTACTATTATCGTAACATTTAATCGATTTGATAAATAGGTCAGCATGTTACTTGATAGTCAAAAACGAGCCAGTTTATGCAACAGCAGTTTTAGGTTGAGAAAAGTGACTCATGTCACTTGACCTGCATCCATGGAGGCCAAAATGTTATCAGTGATATGAATTAGAGCAGCATCTGTTGATTGTTTTGCTTAAAAACCAAATTGTTATTGGGCTATTGCAATTAATTAACTATTGCACCCCCCCTATTGAGTAACATTGGATTTTCCATGGGGTAGGTCATTGGATGGGTCTCCAAAAACTGTGGAATTTACATGGGATGAGTCTTCAAAAACTGTGGAATTTCCATTGGATGGGTCTCCAAAAACTGTGGAATTTCCATGAGATGGGTCTCCATAAAGTGTGGAATTTCCATGGGATGCATCTCAAAAAAACTCAAGCACAATACCCCATATTGAAGTCTCTCTGGCTCAGCATATGTGTGTTTCCATGTTCTGACTGTAATTTTATATGCCGGTGCAAATATATATGAATATAGTTGTTGAGATCACCATTACTTTGCAGCTCAAGTGAGGTAGGAATATGTAGGAATGAATCAGACTAATGAGGGTACTGAGTTTTCTCTACAGTATATATATTACTCTTTGTTGTAGTCCAGGAAATTTTATATTTTCACTGAGAAATATATGCTATATAATAATGTGAAACGGTGTAAATAACGAAGTAACTAAGAAGAACTATTTGATGACTTGTTGATTTTCATGGATTGTAAATTTAGTCCTATTGGATAACTAAATAACTCTTAGCCAGCGAATACAATTTTCAAGCAGATGGGCAAAATATACTGCTAAAAGCACAGTATAATGGCGTAAGAAATATGCAAACAAGCCTAGGGGATTGGAAGACGAGGGGGGTTCAAGCAAAGTTGTATATGCCTCATTGGCAAAGATAAATCATCTCAAAAATAGTCTTTACATTTTATTAATCCCAAGATTCCTTTCTCCAACTACTCGAGGGTTGACAAATAAAAAATCAGCCTCGTCCACAAATATCAATGAATTTCATTCCAATTGTGAACATACACAGGAATTTATATATCGTTTTATAAACTTATCTTGATTGTGCAAAAGAACTTGTTCAAGGTATAAACTATTATAACCCTTAAGAAATGTTGATTAGGAAAAACTTTAACATGAACTCAAAAGCTCCAACTTTCTTTGAGACGGTTGATGATATATTAACAAAACTGCGGATGCATTCTCTCGAGTGGAAAAGCATGTAATCTTTTAGTGTTAATTCATTCAGGAATGCTTCTACATATCTACGCCTAGCTATATCTGTTCCCAAAATGTCCATTTTACGACGTCAGGAATGTGCTCCCATTCCTGGGGTCAATGTAAAAAACCTGAATACTAAAAATATGCCGTTCCAATTGCCGGATTGGTTAACTCTCGCACAACCAAAGTTAACTTTTACTACTTCTATATACAACCGGCCCCAGGGCCCTGAATGTTTGACGCAAAAACATTATACAAATTTCTGGTGAGAAGAAGCATCCCAGTGGTGCATCCACGGTTTTGGTAATACCAAAAATCCTGGACATCTGAAATCCTGGCTATGGTGCCTACATGAGAAGGGGCCCCAGCTTTTGCTGGTGGGCAAGGTCACAAGCATAGTTTATATGGAGGGTATAGCCACCATATATTAACACGAGCACAGTTTACATGGAGGGTATAGTTAAGAACTAAGCTTTTTCGTTGTTTTTCTTAATGCATCTTGTGCCTTATGCATCTTGTGCCTTATGCAATTCACTCGTTGTCAAAGAAAGCTCATATCGTAGCCCTTGTAATTCTACGGCTTTGTTGTTATTCTCACGTTTGTCTGCCTTCATAATTGCTTCGTTTAAATCTTTTATTTTTTGTTTTGCGCAATCAACATGTGCGATATTCTTTTGCAAGGTTCCTTTCTTTAATCTTGACTTACTAGTGGTGGAGCTATTACCGTTGTCTTTGACTTCCTTCGTCATTGCATCATCAGATCTGCTCTCTTAATGTTTTCTTTCAACAACTCTTTCGCTCTTTTATTCCAAAAGATCCTTCTCTCTTTTCCGATAGTTCTTTCTATTTCTTTATCTGAGTATATCTTTATTCCCTTTATTGAGCAGGTGGTTGGTGACGTAAGCACAGAGAATGCGGACCTATCGCTTTGCAGTGTAGCTGGCATTGACCTGCTGGATGCAACTTGACCTTTTTGTCGTCAGGTTGTTGGGTATCCTTCGTCTCCACTAATCCACGCCCTTGGATTTGGGCCGTGTGTAGCAAAAAGCGATGTGACAAGAAAAATTAAATTTGAATTTTTGAACTTTATCAAACCAGAGAGGGGCAGAGGATCAAACAGATATATCACAAGCCACAATCAAAATATTGTCATTTGGGAAAAAGTCGTTTGAAGTGAATTTGCATTAGAATTCAGCATTAAAATTAAAGCTTGTTTTCCTATGTGAATTTACTTCGAGCGAAAGTTGCTTTCCGATGTTCGATACAAATAAAGTTTGTTTACAAATTCAAACATTCTAATTGGCTAATGGAATAAGCTAGCGAATCAAATCGCGTAATACACACACAACCATCGTAACCTTTCGTGAGCTATCGGAAACCAACTTTCAAATCAAATTCTGAACTTTGGAATAAAATTTCCTAGTTACAAACAAACATTCGTAGGCTAAAATAAATCGCGCCGCACTGCTGTAAAAGTCGTACATATACGTAGCGCCGCACTGCTGTAAAAGTAATACATTTTCTTTTGTGTCAAGGTTATCAGTAATTTCTTTTCGCCAATTTTTACTTGACAATTTTAGTCATTTTTAGTCAATTCATTGTCATTGACTAGTCATAGCATTATCTTTAATCACTCTTGTGCTCATGTCTTTGAATAAGTTTATAAAAAATATACATATACATAGCATTATCTTTAATCATTCAATCACTTTCGCTCATGTCTTCGACTAAGTAATCTTTTTTTATGTTATTGGCAAATTTCTCCACGTCCTCAGCATCAATAGCTTCGGATGTATTTAAATTAGTATATGTCATTTCTGTCATTTCGTTTGACAGTGTTACATGTATGTTAGCATCTAAAACTTGGAGACACTTCTGGGAGCCACTTCCAGCTCTTCCAGCTCTTCCAGTTTTAAACGTGAACACTTTGTTTGACTCAATTTTTTGGTAGCAAGATTTTAGCTAAAACTCCGCTTTACATAATTCCTCATAATTTTTTGCCATGTCCATTTCTCAATGTATGAATTTGACTTTACGTTTTACGAGGTCTGACTCAATAATTCTATATCATTTTGTTGAAGAAGCTGGCTCGCTTTATCATACATTACTTTTAGTATGTCTGACTTTTTTTGCACCCACTCCACGTCTATTATGCCATATACCTTGTGTTTCGTACGCCTCTTTTCATCCAAATCTTGTGCGAAGTCCTTTATACGTTTATTTCAGTAGATTCGTTTTTCAAGCTCGATGCCTTCTGACAACTGTATTTCCTCTGCTGAGTAAGGTAAAACAGGTTAATCTTTGTATGTTTGCTTTTTTTTCGGTTGTGATGCCAATGCATTAATTGATGATAGCTGATCGGTTGATGATATGTCCAGCCTTAGCCTTAGGTACAATAACTTTGTCTTTGGTTTTGCATCTTTACCGTTTTCTACAATGCGAAATATAGTAACAAACTCTTCTTGCTGATTTGAAATTGGTGCATGTTTTCTCAAAAACAAGAAATTCGGCCCGATTCTGCAGTCTTCTTTCCGAGTATAAGATTTCTTATGCCAGACAACTTTGTAGACGTGTCTATATTTAACAGCTCTGTTATTAATGTTCCAGTCTCGGTCAAAACGTCCAATTGCTCGATAATCTCCAGTACTGACATCTTCAGTTCATAACTTTAGCTGCATTAAATCTCATTTAGTAGAGCAGTAGCAGGATTTTTATATGTAAAATCATAATAATATATAAAATACTGTATTACCTCGTGACAATGCCGCATTGCGATGGCTTGCAACAAATTGCAACTGTATAAAATAAGAAAGCCAGTCAATGCAAGGGCAAGGTGTTTTAGCACAATTAAATAGTCAATATTCATGCAATATAAACCACTTTGCAGCCTATACAACGACCAATAAAATTGCTTTTGGTTTAAGTTGACGTGAGAAATTGTTAAGATGGCTGTCTCACAAGGCTATGAGATTAGATACGATTTAGGTAAGTTGTGTGAAGCAATAATTGCTGAAAACAGAGAAATTGTGTTGCCATTTGTGAACAAATATTGCAGATGGGAACTGCCTTTTCAATTCCGCATCAATTTTGTTGATTGGAAATGCAAGTTTGCACGCTGTCCTTCGTCTTTTGACAGCTGGTGAGATTTTTTGTAGCAGAGACACTTGGGGGTCTGAGGCTAAATCTAGGATCTCAGGAATGGCTATAAGGAAATTGTTATACATCCATTTAGAACAACACGTGTTGATTATCTTGGTGATCAAATACAAATGGACCTTGTTGATATGGGCAAATACACCTTGTTGATATGGGCAAATACAAAAACCAAAATAAGGGATACTATTGGATATTAACTTCTGTTGAAATCTTAAGTAGGTATGCCTTTGGTAAGTTCTACCAGGAGGAGTTATCATGTGTTGATAAGAAAGACAATGTCTGAGGTTCTAGCAGAAAGAGTGATTGGTCTAGAAGAGGCTAGAGATAGAACAATTGAACAAAGGCAATTGGAGGAGGTGAGAGAACAACAAGAAGAAGACGTTAGTAGACTTCAACGGTTTAAGAAGTGGGCAAAAGAAAACCTAGTTGGACTTATCAGGTAGGCAATATCAATAGCAGGTGTTATCACAACTGTTGTAATAGGCGATAGAAAAGCTATTGCCCAGGGAGCTCAGGCCACCAGTAAGTTTGCCAAATCTAGGTCAGAAGCTAGGTTCATTATTAGCACCTCTACTAAGCATATTACAATGAATACTACCGAATCACAACTACAACCCAGCTTCTGTCGTATGGAGATGGCAGGAATCAAGGGATTAAGAACAAGACATGTTGTCACCATGAATCCTAACACAGCTAAACCTGGAGAGGAGTTGTACATTGAAATCCCAAAAAACAGGTAGTTGTCTAGTACCAGGATCACTCCATTTATTGTTTGACTTTAAAAACGCTAACACTAAGAGCTGGTTCTTAATAACTTGTCGAAAATACTGCTAGATAGGTTACAAATACGGCTGGCAGGGGAGACTGTCTACGTAGTATCTACAAAGACTTGTGGAAGACAAACACCGAACGTGGCCAGATGATTGAGTGCGGACTTGCAAATGAAAACCTACAAAACCTCCTCTCTAAGGATGACACAGGTGCTACTTCTGGTGATGACGCCAAAGTCGCTGACATTCTTACATTCTCTATCTATGGAAGTAAAACTGGTAACTCGCAACATCATGATTGGCTAAGACAACGACTTTGTTTTTATATGTATACGTCAGAAAAATAACTGCCATCTTCGCATTTTATTTTTGGCATTGATATGAAAACCTTTTCAAGTCGGGACATATTTTAAAATTCAGACAAATATTAAGTCTCCAAAACAAGATAAATGAAACATTTTTAGAGGACTTTCACTTACTAAAGTCAATAGGAAAAGAAATCAGTCGAAAGGCAGAGAAAAGAGAGGATTTTCTAGTTTTAAAGCGTTTTAAACGGCCGGTAAGTGTTTATTTTGCATACTTGCTTTTGTAGTTTTGCCATTGACTAATCAACATTGACTAATCTTAAAAATTATTTTAGTATTAATTCAAATGCGTTATATAGAATAAGAAATAACATATTTAATCTCAAAAACTTCATAGTATAAAAATACTGTTCAAAAAACAGTTGAAGTTTTATGACAATTTCGAAACGTTTTGTGAGATGTTTAAGATTGAATTTTAGAGTAAATCAAAGCTAAAAGAGTACGTTATAACATAGCTACTTTATATAGTTGGGCAATTCATTTTACAGTTAAAAGTACAAACCTTATCACTATTTTGCCATTTTGTACAAAAAATAAAATAAATATACGGGGCCGCCGGCCTGGGCCGGTTGCCTGTTACCATGGTTACAGTGATCAACTCAGTACTTCATGTTACAAAAACTTTTGGGGAGTATAATTGCTTTGGTTCTAATGGGAGAGGGGGTTCTACATGCATGTATTTCTAGTATAGTATATAATGCCTAGATGCAAGACTGAAAAACCTAAGACAGTTGAGGAACTTGAAGAGGCGCTGGATACTGCAGCAGGGGAACCTAGTGCACATAGTGACTAGCTCACCATGGGTGAGCCGTCTACGAATAGGTACTGGTCAATGTCAGAGATCAGATCTAGTTTAACACCAGTCATCTTGAGCATTGCATCCCAGCTAAGAGATGGACTACTGAAGTATTGAGCAGCATCTAGATTATAGCACTTAAGACGAGTCTTCCTAAACTGTTCAAATACGTCTGCCAATAGTATTACATCTGTAGTCAGATATAGATCATGGTACTGTCCCATTGTTTGTATTCCCATTATGTTCCAGACATTGTGTGCGTGTTGGTATTCTTCATCACTTATTCCTGATTGATTTAGTACTCGTAAGTCGTCGCTCTTTAAATCACTCAAAACTATCTACATAATCATACGGATACAGTCCTTTTCATCTCATTAGGCTAAACTCCTGACCTCCATACTTATCACGTGTGTACTTAAGTTGTTCATCACTTAGGTTACTTACCAGCTTGTCAAGACTAGACATCATTAACTGAGCGAGTCTTTAAAGACAATGTGTCTACCAAACATGATAGTTACATACTTCTCCATATTATTTGGGATTACATTAATCTCCATGTCTGACACAGTAGATGACTATCATAGCCTCTCACGTTATGAAAGAAGACTGCAATCTGTAACTGATCCACTTTCATCCTCATCTTTAAGTTACACTCTTGGCGGGCACTACCTCGATACAAACCGCTGATATGACAATGGTCTCTAACTCTTATATCTTTAGTTGAGTAGTCCTTGTTGCAAATATAACACTTATTAGGTGATCTAAACTGGTTCTCATCTTCTTGTCTCATAGTTAGTGGTTTGTTAAAGTGCTTTCTAAAAACACAATTAAGAGCTGCTTCACAACATCCTCACCATGTTAGACCACCACGTCCTTAGTGTAAGTGTCATCGTAGGAGCAAACAAGCTTATAACCATAGCCACACGCTACGTCGGATTGATCCTTGCTGGTGTAGGACTTGTCGTTGTCAGGTGCGCATCCGCTCTGGTTATTTCAAGACATACATCATTGTGTTTTGATAGTACAATCTCATTCGAGAAGCATTGTAAACAACTTAAACAGAAGTACTTCTTACACTTATGACTCGTTTGGCAGTGCATTAGATGGTTAAAGTGATTAATCGACACATAGTCACTCTTCTCTCCCACTGATAATAGCAATAAATTTAGAACTATATTATATCTCTGTTTACATATATATATATATCAGATAAATACTACTCTCAATTCCAAAGATGTTGATTTTGACATCATATTCTGTGTTTCAATTTTCTTGTAATCTTTCAATGAAACTGGAAATGTAATCCCAGTGTAGTCAAGCTTTTGAACAAGCTTTCTATCATGTTTCATAACTCTAGTCTTATGCTGCATGTCTGGATTTAAGACTTGTCTTGTGTGGCACCATCTAAAACACTCTTGATCCTCATTCCTAATATTGACAAGTCCTTTAGGATTTTGCAGATGCTTAGGCAATACCAAGTAGCTGCTCCCAGTTAGTGGTCTATATTGTAAAACGTTTATATGATGGCTTAGCACCTCATTGACGGACCACCCACTACCTTGATGAATAAAGTTGTCTATCTTGGCATCTATACTCTCTACATTGTTGACAAAACTGTTGTAATCATGTGCTTATTCAATATAGCTTCTGACTTACTATTGAAGTAACCTGTGGTGTAGATAATGAATTTGCCATCACCCACCTTCACGAATTTTATCTTTAGTGTTATTAGGAGCTTTAATCCTTTCAGCCTATCAAGCTCATGCTCTAGATTTTTAACACCCGGGCATGAAGCAAAGAGCTGTCGAAGAGGGTGTTTTTTGTGGACAACTCTTACGTTAAACATGCGGGTAAAACCTCAAAATGCTCTTGCTGCCTCTGTTATTCTAGGTGGTGGTATTGGTCAGACTCTAGTCCTAGGTATGGGAACAGGTCTGGCAATAATTTATCATCAATAAACTGACTTGTCATATCTGTGATAGTTGATATTCCTTTAAGTGTCCGCTCACTTGCTTAGTCGTGGTGCAGATATCTACTAAACGAAAAACGGCCTGGAGGTTCTTGGGGGTTCTGAGACACTTTGCTATAAAGCCAGCCAAAATCACTTGGGGGTTCTAGACCAGTTTGAACCAGTTTGACGCAGAAACCTCATGGGGGTTCTGAACCAGTTTGAACCAGTTTTTTTGTCACAGACACCCCGACATTTTTTATTCAGACACCCCATACCCTATACTACTGTCCTGAGGTGTTGGATTGTAAACATGCTAAAACGATTTTCTATCCTGTATGTCTTTCTGTATTCAACTTTCCAAATCTGTTTTATACTGAGCGACTCTTTCTCCACAATGGGGGTAATGATACACCAAATAAGTGCTTCTTTTCTGCCAGAATGCTTTGGCTTGTTTAAAGGAACATTGGCTTGTTCAAAGGAACATTGGCTTGCCATTTTTATTGCAATATTTATTGCAGTGAACTTTTGTATGCAAAATAATTGAACAGCTGTGTAATATTCGACTGGCAATGTTTATTAAAAAATTGAAATACACGCATGTAAAATTAGAAATATGTCTTCAAGACAAATGAAAGTTAACTGTTTGAATATATCAACATTGATAGCAAGGATGAGATATTCAGGAAAGTAAAATTCCTTAAATAAAAGACTTGCTCCTTTAATGACTGTACGAAGAGCAATTTTCAATAAGTAAAGCATGACAACTTATATGGAAAAGAATGAATAGGGTTGAAACAGGACAATAATTGTTTGAAACGCTGGCCTAGATTTTACGACAAAGGAACAATAAAAATTGATAAAATCATAGGCAGCCCACTAAATGTTTGAATTTACATTAAAACTCGATTAAAATTAGAAAAGAAAGCCACAAAAATCACAAATTAGCGAAATATGTAGCTTATTAAAAATCACCCGATTCAGCGATATCAACGCACTGACGTATAGTATAAGTTACCTAAGGTAGGCAAGTCTTTGAACTGTTTACCGTACACACAAGAAATATATCCATAGTATTTTAAAAATAGAAAGAAACTAGCCCTAAAAATAACATAAATATAAACAAGGATAATTTTACTAACCTATCTGTAAGTTTTCTTCCGAAAGTACAGCTTTAAAAGTCGATAAATTAACGAAAGTTTACGGTGTTTTGTCGATTTTTTTTCTGTAACTATGCGGGATGCCAACGTCTTGCTACTGGAAAAGGTTTTCAAAATAAAACTGGGCTGTTCATTGGCTATCGCAATTCTCGTCGTAAGCGAGGAAAACATGAAACCGGGGGGCCGGATTGCGGCAACAGGACATCTCTCGCGTACTATAAACAAAAAACATATTTTTCAGAAATATATTGAAAACGTTTAAAAAAGTCAACATGTAGACAAAAACAACAAAAGAAAACAACGGAATACATATTCACTGCTAAGTAAAATGTCAATTGTATTTGCCCCTCGCTTTGCTTGAGATAAAACAATTAATAAATGGTAAAAAAGTCAAGGCAAAAAAGTTAAAAGCAACTTTTTCCCGATAGTTTCCTTTGGGAAGTATATATGGACGAGCAGAGTCAACGTGTTTGTGGGCTCACTATCTGGTAAGTTGTTATGTTTTCAATTCTTTATTTGTATACTGTCGTTTGTTTGGTCACGAGCAAAGTTTTTTAATAAACGCGAAACCCGAGTATATTTATAGTTGAATCCCTGTGGCCGCTATACTAAAGCCTAAGGAAATTTGCCAAGGAGAAGTCGTCTGCCTCAGTTTTTGCGTATACACACAAGCAAATAAAACTTGTCTAGACTAACGTTAAACCAAATAACTCGTCAAAAAAAATATACGAGTTTATAACTCGTCAAAAAAAATATTTTGAAACACTGAAACGTTTCCGAGCCGTAGTTTATCACAAACACAACTAAAATATAATGAGTACAAGTCATGCATCACGAATATAATTTTAAATGAAAACAAAACATGAAAAAGCGGTTTTTATTGCCTGCAGCACATTGGCAGTTGCATTGATGCGAATTTTACAAGAAAATTAAGAAATGCAACATTGAACATATAATGTCATGGCGCCCAATTCATCGAATATTTTAGATGGTATTCTCGATGCTTGAACTAAAAAATAGTTCAAGGGCAAGAGAATTTCAAACACCGAAAACACACAACTTCAATTTGGTAAACGATTGGAGCCGCTTTAGTGTAAAAAAAGGAAAATGAAAAACAGCATTCGAATCAAAATTCGTTGTACATTTCAAACGAATAAAAGTCGAGTACTAATATATCAAGCTCGACTACAAAGTCTACAAACATAAAAATAATAGTTTTCTGCATTTACTTACGTTTTCCTTTAACGCTATTGGGCATGATCTTTTTAAATCAGCAGTTAAAACAAACTGTTCAGCAGTTAAAAAACACAGTTCCAAGTTCCAACGACACTTCAAGTGGCATGCAATGCATGGTCGGTGCTTCGAAAAACTGGTTTGACCGGTCTGCGACTAAACGGCACGTGCGCAATAGATAGTGACGTTCCTGAATATTAATTATCACCTTTCTCAATATAATTATATATTATTTATATACGCCCAAGGTTTATAGTGTAATTTTCTCACTATAATGCATGTATAATGTCATTTATGTGTATAAGTAGGCTGGGGGCGCCTATATAGATAGTGTCACAGTATTATGACATCATCAGTAACTCTATATTTCAACGGGTACTGTGCTAATACATTTAATCTTCAGTGAACTTTGTAAAGGAGGAGTGGGAAAATCAACCCTGGTTAAAGAAATTAGACGAAAGTTGACAAAACATGGAATGCAATGCCAAATTGTTTGCGCGAGTGGAATCTCCTGCGACATCTACAATAACATGGCAAAGACGATCCATTCACACTATGGTTTGCAGACGGCCGAACTACCTGCACAAATGCTCATCACACGATCCCTTGAAAGAGAGAATGTCCTTAAACAAGTAGAAAATACTCGAGTATTAAATTGGGATGAAATGTCAATGTCCAGCCAACGCCTTTTGAATTTGGTCAATATGATCCACCAGATTACGTCGCACAATACTCTACCGTTTGGTGGAATCCAAGTAGTCTTAGTTGGAGACTTTTGGCAGCTAAAACCTATACCAAGTCCGTTGGATGCCGGAATTCCAATATACGAGTCGAAGTTATTCAACGATGTCTTCCCACATCGGTTTGAGCTGACAAGGATTCTTCGGCAAGAAGAAAACGAACATGGGCTAATAGAAGCTCTTGACGTGTTGCGGATGGCGCGATGTGACGATGAAACGGAAAAGTATCTCCGCTCGTTATCAACAAATTATGCCTATTTTAAGACCGATAGTTTGATAATTTTGCTCTTATTACGCGTAATAAGGGTAATAAGCATTGAGAATAGCTATGTAGGCAAAGGGCTATGGTGATAAGGGTAATAAGGGTAATAAGCAACTATAGTGACATTATATAGGCAACGTACTCGGGGAATAGGATAATAAGGATAGGAATTAGTAAGCATTGGTTATATTGATTATTTTAGTATACAGGCAAAGGGTAATAAGAATTACGCACGTGAAATTTTATCATAAGCATTACGCACGTGAAGTTTTATCCGTACTCACTCGAGGTTTATTGTCATTATACATTAATGGCATATTATATAGACAAAATTGACAGAGTGACATTTCGAATTTGTCTTTGGATGAAGATATTTATAATCTATTTAAACGCATTTGTATCACTGAAATGTGAGTCCGATATCAAGCGCATTTTGTATGACTGAAATTCGATATTTTAATGTGCCACGCACAAAAGGCTAGTGTCCGGCGCTTGAGCACATAGTGTATACTGATCTACCAAAGTTTGAATCACGGTTTTAATAATGTCGAAATGACGACGAGGTTCGGATATATTTTCGCGAGAAGCATGCCTTGCTCGGTTGGCAGCGAAGGCAGATGTTAGTGATAATATAAACAACATCGCAAATTTTGAAAGTGCCAAAAGTTTAGGTTTGACACAACTGCTCAGCAATAAGAACGAGATTGGCGAGGAAACCATGATGTTTATACTGTCAACTAAACCTACGGCAAAAGGATTGCTGACGCTGGCTATGGCAATAAACCACGTACCGGCACCATATAATCAGGCAGGTCATAAGGACTTTCATAATTTAAGATTATACGTGATTGGCACAATCATGAAGAAGTCAGGTTTTGTGATTGGGGTAGAAGATCTTCAAGCCTACGTGATGTTAGTGGAAGCAAGATGTCCTTCGTTATGTTCTACGTTCAAAAAAGATTTTGATGACCTTCTTTGGAAAGCCACCGAAGAAGAATCTTTTAATTTCAACCGCATGATGACGCCTCCGGTTGACTTGTGCCTTTATTGTAGAAAGCCATTGTCAACCAACAACAAGCCTAATAAAGTAACATTGTTTACGTTGAATGGACCGATACCATGCACCAAGTTGAGACTTCGCTGTCGCGAATGTGATGTTCAGTACGGAATTTGCTCTTTAACGGATAAAGCTGGACAGCATCTGTATCCCAAATCACATCGCCCTCTTCTTGTGGAAGCTAGTAATGTCAGTTATCTAGACGCAGCATTGTACGAGTGGATACCTTCACTTGGGTAAGACAATTAATAATGGTTCTACTCATTTTATATAACTGTATCAATTTAATAGTAACGTTTTATTTCATTTCCAATGGAAATCATAGTTGGGTGTCATTCAGTGGCTTCTCCCAAGCGTATAATGAAGTTTATGGAAAAGAAATCAATCGTTTGTCATATGCATCAATAGGTAAGATTTTTTAAAATGTTTACACCATAAAACACTTGTGTAGAATTACGCGCAGGTTCATGTCAATTCTCAAGATATTTTAATGATATAATTAATATTGAAAAAATTTAAATAAAACAAAATAATATTACCAACACAATAGTCTAGGGCAAGCTGGTTTGGCACACTGTTAAATGCTTTCTCACGGCATTTTACACTTTCAAAAGTTTTTCACGAGCAAGATTTATGCTGTTTGGTATATGCGTATTATGGATATGTCTATGTTATATCTTGACTTATTTTGGTTCGGTATTCCTCTTTAGGTATAAAATGGATTTAAAATGTCATCTGTGTACGTGTCCTATTTCAAGTTCGCCTAACATAAAACTGCATGACAAGTCCATGATAATGTCAACTAAACTTGTTTTCGGGCAAGTCAAATAGTTTTTAAAAGTATTGAACATTTTTCAATAATATACTCCTTAAATCATGATAAATTTTATTTGTATCATATAGTGATAATTTATTATATTATTATAACCGTAAACCCTTCTGTCTTCTGTATTTAAGGCACATAATTGAGGGGGGGATTAGGAATTAATTGGAGAGGGTAGGTAGATTTATTTAATAGAGAGGGGGCTTGTCGATTGTATAGCAGAAACGCTTCAAAATTCATGTCAGCTTCTAGACCAATTTATACATCTAATCATTATGTGTATTTGTAGTGGTTGTGAAGGTAAGGTTAATAGACAGGGGTCAGGGGGACTCTTTTAACAGGTTGTTTATTTGAGTTGATCAGTGTACTATTTTACCAGAAGTCTGAAGATGGCCTACTATCAGCCTACTTCCCATAGCTTAAATAGGCAGTAAAATCCATAGTCTCACACCATTTGAATTAGCACAATTTTTGTCGAGTTCCACTCTACTCATTTTTAAGCACAGTAATGATTTTGCCTCTTTATTGTTAGAAAGTGATGTTAAAATGGGAAATGATCAAGAGAAAGATACATTCATAAATGATGAAGGTACTTTTTGGCTTATTGTACTGAGTCTGAGGAAACTTGTTTAAAGTAAACTTCTCACACAGCACATGGAACTGTTTCAGTAAGCTACCCAAGCTTAATATATTACTTATTTATCACACAATGGGCACTTCTCAAATTTGCTTGAGTGCGCACAATACAATAGATTGAAATCGAGGCAGACAATGTAATCCATTGTTTTAAAATAGCAGTTTCCATTGCCAGCCAGGAAATCCGGGAAGTGCCTATTGCTTGCTTTATAGTAACTAAGTATGCATATTATATATACATTGAATAATATAGAACTATTTGATGTACCTAATTTTCCCTAGTTAAAAAGGGGGGGGGGCAACTTAGGCAACTGTTCTGCTTCTTTATTACAAGACCGTTGGGCGACGTTTACCTAAATTCATGGGGATATTTTTATGCTAGTTCCAGTTGTCTTACTAGTTGCCATTTCAAATCCTACCAACTCTAAGGTACAGTGCCTTGTGTAAAAGGTGTATCTTGCAATGTCAATTATTTTTCCATATAGAGATCCTTCCAGAAGCGTGTGACAGGAATGAGAAAGGTAATAAAGGCAATTCAATTGTAACAATTAAATGTCTTATAATTCATATAAGCCTGGCATAGTAATCCACATTTCTTGTCTTGACCACTATAAATTGTCCTACATTAGCCTAGAAAAATAGCTGAGTGCAATCTTGTTCCATAATGAGTAAAATATGGCAAATCACTAATTTAGTTACCTAAAACACTGTTTTAGAAACATATAATGTTGCTGAAATTACTGCTAAAATTGTAGCAAAAGCTTTTTGGAAGGAGGAGGTCAACCAAGAACTTTCAGACTTGAGAGTAGATGAAAAGTGGACTTTCATGTCGAACGCAGCTGGGTCATTGAGTGGGACCTATGATGACGCCATGGAGTATGTGAATAAACATCGCAGTCACAATATATATTTACACGAATGCTCTGAAATGTGCAAAAAGAAAGGTACATCCATACATACATTGAGAAAAATTGCTATTTGAGTTTTTTGGTTTAGTAGCTAGATTTTGATTTACAAATATTTTACGGAAGATACCAGTACAAATTTTTTTGTTAATTAAATGTGTTGTATTTACATTATCTAAAGAAAATGCTTATTCAAGGATAACCTTTTGGTTCATATGTTTGTGTTTGTGGATCTTACACTAGACCATTACTTATTATATACTCTAATATGACATAATTCTGTTGTTACATTTAGGTTGTGGTTCATTATACGTGGCTGATGGCAACTGGAAACTTAGATATGCTCATTGCATGTGGAAGGTTCCAGTTGTGATAAAAGGATTTGGAAAGATTAATTATCCATCAATCTGCCCTTTGACTCCCGTTCCTGGTAAGGCCTTTTGTGGTGCTCACGTCGCAGCTGCAGAAAAACAACAAATTAAGACTGACTTGAAAGAATTTTTGAAGTCATGTGGGTTGAATGAGGATGATCAATCTGAGACTGACACAAGTCACAGTAAGTTTTAATAAGCCTGTCATCAATCATTATAACATTTACAGTAATATATAACATACAGTAAGATAGAGTAAAGCATGCCAACAAATCACGAAAGCTTTGTTAACCCAATAGCTGGCAATGCACCCATATCACCCTACTTTAGTATGTTACTCCAGCTGTCTAATGCCAGACCTTTTTACAGTACCTATCAGTGATAGGGTACTGCCAGTTAATGGGTTAATCTGTCATACTTTTTACAGTATATTTAAAATTTATTAATTGAAGTTTACCCCAAAAGCATATTACTTATCGATGGGGTACACATCTATAAAAAAATTACATCACACACAAAAAAAATTAAAACACACATACAGTAGAAAATAAGCAGCTGCTGGTGCAAAACGACCTGCAGTACTAAGTTAAGATAAATTGTTGAACGAAAGAAAATAATACACAATTTTCTTTGTAATTCAAAACTTTAGAACCGTTTAATAGATTATTTAATGTTTTCAGAATCACTGTGCATCAAACACCACTGTGTATTTCAATTTTGGTTTAATATAATTCAATTAAAACCCAGTTCTGGGTTTGATTTTGTTGGGATCTGGCCAATTTTCATAGTCATCTGAATATTTTCTATTTTTATTTTTCTATTTTTAAAAGCTATGATTTTACGAAGCAACAACAAAGTGGAGGAACAACTTGATAAGTTGGCTGAGTCCAATATACTGAATGATGTGAATGCCACAACCTATCAAGGTAAAATGACAGTCTGTTTGCCTGCTATTCTATGCATGTTTATGCACATAGTGCCACAAGAGCGAAATGTTATAGTAAGTAAGTAAGCAGGGGTGCTTATTATCCTTACTTGCAGCTGAGAGCTAAGCTGAATTGCGAAGGACACAGCTCAACGTGACCAAGTCGAAGGCTTTCTAGGGCGCATATTGCAGCCACCTTTTGCTCGCCATCACGGAGCACAGCTACGATGGAAGGGCTAGTTAGGGGTTAAACCCAACCCACCCTGTCAACATTCCCTGTGGGAGGAAACCGGAGTACCCGGAGAAAACCCACGACTTTCGGCAGAGCGTTGACTAACTCTTTTCACATGGCTATCATAAGTCGTCCCCAACGGGACTTGAACCCACGATGTCAGAGGTGAAAGGCGCGTGCTCTAACGATTGCGCCACCGAAGCCCCCAAATTTTGGAATTCCAAAATTTGAGTGAAATTTACTGTGATTCATGAACTACTGTAAGGGCTCTATTATGCCCCATCTCCGCAGAGATGGCACCAGGAATCCTGGCGCCACCCCTGCATCTCCGCATCCATAATATTTTTTAGGTTACTTACGTACTTTTTAATGCTGGAGACAATGTTTTGCTGGTTTTACTGCATACATTATGACAGCTTCCTCTGGACAAAGGCCCCCTTTTTAGGCTTCCTTCCCAATATAAAGCACCCAGCCCGTCAAACCACAGTCAAACATGCATGGATTAAATGTCCTCCAGGAGAGGGTTTGATAGAATATTTCCTCTATTTAATAATTCCTGTTTGGTACTGTACATAATAATAATCTGTTAAGGGACCTTCGACTTCCTGGAAAAACATCATGATGCTATTGATGGTAATAATAGTGATCAGATCGATGACATACAGTGCAATAAAGACACCGGAGGAAAGAAAACACTACACAGTTGGTCCAGAGGTTCAATGTGGATCGTTACTGCAGGTGGAATTATTGAGTACTTTCAGCCTTTGTACAGGTCAGTTTGTACATATTTTTCAAATCGTCTTTAATTCATGAGTAATTGAATCAATCACAATGAACATTTTATCACGAGATTCGTCCTCGCATGGATGAAAATTACCGCATACATATATTTTTCAAATGTTATTTGTGCTCGCGGGCGAATTTGTGTTTTTGAAATTTAACGAAGTTTGTTTTTTCAATTTTTTTCAATTCTGTATTGTTTTTTTGCAAACTTTGCTCTTTTTGTTAAGTAGCTATTTACTATGTTCGAGTTGAGAACAACCTTTTCCAATATAGGAGTATATTTTCCTATTGCAAGTTTGAAAACAAACATTTTCCATTCGCGTCTTATGTAAGTCGCGACTTATTTTCTCCTGTATAAATGGCCCTATTATGATCTTATGAACTAATAACTTGGAATTAGCTAGAAAAAAATGGTATAAAAACTGTTCATGACCTTCATGAGTTTGGAGGTCAATTGCCACCATCTTGGCTTCACTTGGCCTACCGCCTATTGGCGGAACATTAGAAGTTCTTACTCCAGATAACTCCATATATATATATGGAGCTACCTCCTATATGCTCCATTATCTATGATGGATCTCACTGCGGTTTACTCGTGTGCGCCTGGATATGAGGCAGCGTTCAAAATTTCAAATATAGAATACAGTATACATAGCCAATGACGTAGACATCTGCATATATAATGCAAGTAAATCGCTAAGGAAAAGTGATTTTAATAACAAGTACATTCGTATAGGATATTTCAACGTTTTATAGTTAATATATATTTTATATGTATTTTATATATATATGCTGGGCATTGCTGGGCGACCAATGGCAATGCACAGACATGTACTATCAGTTATTTAGTGCAATACTTAACTTATCCAAATTATCACGCATACAAAAATTTGGCAATGTATTATAAATTCTTTCTATATTTTAAAACATATGTTCATTTGCTCGACAGTTCACTGTCTAACGAATTGTTATTTTCCGCTTCTATCTCTGCATACTTGCGAGACCACCTCTACCGTTTCGTTGTGTAGGTGTAGAACTGTTTTCGTCAAGCTTGTCTCGCACGTACTACGACTCAATATTTAATCTTTAATCAAATCTTATTTATACACGGTAAATTGACAAAGTTGTGCCAAATCTATATACTGGAACCACACATTCAAATATGGATACCCATTAATCCATTATATGTTTCTCAGTATTGCATCATAATTAGGTTACTGCTTTCATAGATCTAAACCTTATGAATATACATTTTCCCTTCATTATTCTATCCCACCCTATATGATTCTTTTTCTAAATATAACAAGACTAAAGTTAATAACTTTCAATTTTCTCGTATGAAGGTCAGAATCTCCAACCCAGGCATTCGTAATATTCATGTCTTGGCTTTTGTTAAAGTTCAAGCCTATGATAGAAAACGGTTTGGATGATAAAGAGGTCATTAAGGCAATTAAATCTACAACATTGTCTTATGACAATATGTGCCATGTGGATAACATGAAAATATGCAAAAAGGACCTACCACTCCCTGCACCACTTAACCGTTCATGGAAAGATCTTGGCAAAGTTATTGACAGACTCCACCTGAGGAATCACAAAGACCCAAAGTGCAAGAAATATTACAACCCAGATGGGAAAGTGTCTGAAGATTTCAACTCCATGGCTGCAGAGCAAACGTTTGTTTGGGCAAGTCGGATGAAGAAGACAGGACAAGACAACCGATGTTTAGCTGTAACAATGTATTAGCCACACAAAAATGTTTATGCATAAACCTTAAGTATTTAAAAGGGCCACTGTAATATATGCCAAATATAATTATGTATATAGTTTGCTTTTCAATTTTAATCTGTTAGGGTATTTAAGATTCCAAGATTCACATACAAATATTGGGAGTGTTAAGCAAGTTTAGATCCACACCAAATTGTATTCAACTAAAATATGCTTTAATGGTTTTATAGTATGTTCTCTGTTCTATTTGATTTTTTTTGTATGATAACCAATATGTTCGTAAAACTACAATTAATGTTAAATTTGCTCCGATTAGAAAATTTGTAAAATGTAGTAGTACTATATAATCATGTAATTCAATTGATTTGTAATTCAATATTAAAGCAACTGGAACACTACATTAAATATCAAACCACTATGTACGTTATCAAAACATTATTATAATAAACAAATTTGCTGTACGACTTTGCATCGTGGGACTGTTTTTGGGGATGCAAACAAAAAGCTCATCCCCCCAAACAATCCCAAGATGCATTGTCAACCTCGCTATTTCCAGTCCTCCACTGCAACTTCTGAATGGCGAATTGGTTTATATTTGAGGCAAAAGACATCCGGTTTCATTGTGACAGTCAAGTGCGTTTTTGTAGATACTGTGAAAAGTCTTTCTGCAAGTACCGTAATGCTTTGCACATTTGTGGGGTAGCTCATGGTGCATGGGGAAAAAAGAAAATGACATGGGAAGATTATGAATTCTAGACAAGAACTAGAAAAGCGATTTTCAAAATCAAATGGAATGGAAGTAGTAAGTTGGGATAAAGATGGAATGTTTTACGACCTTATAAAACTTTGGAAATTATATTAGTGAGATACGATGACCTTGGACTTAGTGAATGATTTCTTTGTTGGTTGTCGTTCAAATGTAGTGATAAAATACAAAAATTGCAAGTTGTAGTAATGACAAGAACGACAAAACAAACGTGACTTCCTTCGACAATAATAGTGTTCCTTTAACGGTCTAGATTCGTTTTTGCTTTAACGTGCTATGTTTTATATTTATACCCACAAGGAGCAAAGCAATATGGTATATGCAAAAGGAGCGAATACGTAATAACGGTACTCAGATCAATGACTGTACTCACGTTACTGTCAACAAGAACAGGGCCAAACTATATTAATCATAATAGTGTACTACAGTATATCTGCTGTTGAATAAATATTTTACAATTGCCGTGGTTTGCGAGCTCTCTTGATTTGTGTTGGTTCGAAGGTTTTGCTTAGTCCATCTTCCAACGGATGCTTGCGGTCATGGGGTTCCAGTAAGGATGCTTAAAGAATGGAAAACAAAAATTAGCAAACAAAACGATTACGCATTTGTACTAATACTGACGCATGAGAACAAGTTTTTAAGTTTAGATATAGGTAATGAGAGCCATAATGGTGGTTTGTGCAGTGTGCAATATTGGTATCGCCAATGATACCAATTTCAATTAATTTGTCATACCTTCAATCATTAAGGTGTTCAGTGTATCTGCAGCGGGTGGACTGGCCGTGGTTGTGGTGCTGCATGATGGTGTCTGTGTACTGGTCTCAGATATGAGAGGCTTTTGTAACGCCTCGTCCAAGCGATGTTTTAGGGACGCAATTTCCTCATCTTTTTTACGAATTTCAACGTTGTAGTGCTCCTCCAAGGCCTTCGTTTCTTTTTCTTGCTTTGCCTTCAAATCTTCTATCGTCCTCTTTGTGGAGTCCAGTTCATTTTTCAGTGTTTCCACTTCTTCGTTAACAGGGTCCTCTTGCCCTCTAGTGCCACCTTCTTCCTCGGAGCCCTATTCATTTTGCACTTTGTCAAACACTATGACAGCAAATTACACAATGGTACACATACTGATGTCATTATCACCGACCTTCAAATGATTATGGAACCTCGGCATTAACAGGATACGATATACACTTACGTCTATCCAAGCGTTCGAGAACATCAGCTTCAAAAGCTTGTCTTGGTATTTTCCAGCAAGACACTTGGTTGGTACCCACAAAGCAGGTACGAAATTTGGTATTCGCTCCAGGGATCCTGTTAACAGCAGCCCTAACAGCGACAGTGTCAACAGTAACCCCTTCTTTCAACAGGAAATCTTTCATCTTCGTCAAGCTAAGGTGGACGGTGTCTCCATAAATGGACTGCCGACACTCAGCTTTAGGTTTCAACCAACTAGAAACCTGAAATCAGTTACAAGAATATCGTTCAGTTCTCAACAAGATTACAACAATAACAATCATGACAACGCTACTCAACAAATAGTCTGAAACGTTAAGTAAGTCAACATAGCAATTACCACAAAATCAATAACATGAGAGCAATAACATTTGGACTAATTTGGATTATATCGATACATTTCCGTAGTATCCGGATTTTTTATTAAAATGGGAAATGCGAACACGAGGGAAAATGGTTGTCCACATGACTTCATTTTCCACACAATTCGACAAATGCATCTACCTTGAAATATATAATAGACATCGTGTAAAAAACACGATTTGCACCTTTACTCCTCAAACAACAATAGCATTAAAACTTTTACTCCAATTCGGTTTAACCTCCACAAATGTTGAATGTATATGCATAACGTGTTGAACTGCAATTTGAACTTACCAAATCAATACTTGTTCCTTTTTCACTGAGGATATCAATGATGGCAGACACAAATGAATTTACATTGTCCGAGTTGATGGATGATCCGAAATAGAATTCTTTGACGTAAGGAATGAACTTATTCTTAAGATAAGTATCAAGGTCAATAGTGTTGACAACTATCCCATCGTCTACCAAATCAATGATCTGTATAGATAAAATAGACAAATTAATGTGTTTCCATTTACTAAACTTGCAACTACTATATTATGGCATTTACTATAAGGCAGATACCTAATTAGTTTTATTTTATATCATGCCAAGCAATTTTATTCACTGGGGGTGCTTTAGTCTGTTCAAATTATTGTTGGAATACCTAAGCATATTGGGCAGCTTACTTATATGAACAAAGTAGCACTTGCTTTTCATAGTTGTACCATTCTGAGAAGAAATGCAATATATCCCTATAGTAAAATTCCTCATTTTGATCAACATTTTCACTGTCAAAGCTACCGGATATGATGTTTTCCTTTGTTTTTTATGCTAAAATTCATCTAATGACGTCATATCCGGAAACTTTAACAGTGAAAAGTTGATCAAGATGAGGATTTTTACTGTAAAGATATATTACATTTCTTCTCAGAATGACACAAGTATTACATATACACAAAATTGGGGTTAGTGTATACGTGTTACACCAAAATTTAGAATTACTTATTACCTTCCTTGCAAAGTAGCGGTATACAGAATAACAGCTAGAAAGGCGGTTGGGAAGACCTTCCATATGATTCGTGAAAAATTCAACATGTTCGTTTAAGCTGTTGAAGCGGACATCACGTGCCATCCTAATCACATCCGGAAGGCAGAATGTATTTGCCAAGTTAAAAACCACTTGCTTCTGGTCCAAAAAATCAGATGCTCCTTCCGTCATCTTCTCGAACCAGATCGGTGACGTTCTTTCGAATGACCTGAGATTTGTAAGAAAATGCACATTAAGTAATGAGAATATGAGCATTAGTACTTTATGCGAGCATAATTATCTTCACGCATACGTACTGTACTCTAGATTTGAAATGTTGGACCAGAGAGAACAAATGCCGTAGCGGCATACTTTACTTTGAATGGAGAACAAAACACACTTGCAAGGTCGTCACTGGAGAAAGGAGAATGCATTCCCTAGCTTGGACCTTCGTAACATAATTTATTATAATTTCTGTATATTGCTTGGTGTAAATTGGTAGCTCTTGAACTTTATAGTATGTTGACATTACCTTTAATACGTACACATGCAGATATAACGGATACATTAACGAGTTCCAGTAATGCTTTGTTAGACAAATGAAATCTGGGAAATGTGTTGAGATAAAATGAGGTGAATGTAGGTGGAGCGAATTAATGAAAAAATCCTCATGTAAATGGATTTCGCTAATTGACGATTGGAGATCTTTAAAGTTACCTTTCCATTCTTAATTCTTAAGAATATTTCAAATTACAGTATTTATCTGTCAGGACCGTAATATACCTCTTTCACAATGACGTCAAACGCGCATCGACACTTAGTCTCACAGGACAACGATTTTAACTGCGAACTGCTGCATGTTACATCGCCTTTACGGTAAAAGTTGGAGCAGAGGTGCCTACCTGCGTTTGATGTAATTATGAAAAAGGTCGACGTCTATAAGGACCTAAGGCTAAGAAGCATTTCTTTTACAAGTACCTCATATCATCATCCAATGTAAAATTAACTGTTAGTAGAAATGAGGTTTCTGGTAGCTCTGTTCCTCCTTGCTTGGTCTGTCTGCCACCTCTTTGAAAGGTTGACACCAAAACCTTTTTTAAAGTTGTCGGGTGGGTCGGGTCATCCCAGCAAACTGGAAATAGTCGTCTTGGTTAGTTCTGCAGACAGTGACTCTCCTGATGTTTGGGAAATAAACTTTCCTCCAAGCAACTTGTTTATGAGTTGCAATGAAGTTGACTTTCCACTCGATGGATTGCCAACTGCCATTGGAACAGAACATGAACCTAATGACAAACAGAAAATGGCAATTCTAATTTTAAAAATGTTGATTTTGAGTTAAGATCACATTTACTGTCGCTTAGATTCAGAGATTCCAGTAAGTGATTCACACTATATCCATCGAGGGACAAATCGCTGATTTAAATCTCGTACACATTAAAAAATCATCAAAAATATTCACAAAAATTGGACAAATCTTAAAATCCAGAATATATCTCACATGACTGTTTAGTCTCGTACACTCTTTTAGAGAGATTTCCCCCTCGATAATAACAAGTAGAAGGGACGAAGTAAAGACGGTAAAGTTAATATATATATGGCATTAATTACTTTTCCTGGTAATATATTATATATATTACATTGAATATTTTATTCTTAAATAACTGTCGCTAGAGAGGATATTTAGTGGTATCTCCAATTCTTATTCGGCTATCTCATACTTTCAAAAACTATTTTGATAATCTGAAGTAGGCCAAATTGTACAGAACCATCATTGTTTTGAGGCACTAGACTCCCTTGCTCTTCACGCTTTAATAAATAATGTATGTTTTTGATGGCTTGTTATTGATTTTTGGGTATGTATGCATAAATTCTTACCCAAAACATTTAGAACCTCTTGGTAATGAAACACTGACACTGATCCAGCCAGGAACATGATAAACGGAAAGAAGTTGCAACCGAAAAAGGTTTTCGTTTCTTCGATGAATCTGCTCCAGTTGAACATTTGAATCGGCACATCAATCTTGATAGGTGTTGCAGTTAAATACTCCCTCATGTGCTTATCATTTATTGCCACCAACATGCTTTTTAGGTATGGCACCATTAGAACATATTGATGGTTTTCTTTAGGTATGGTAATACCATTGGCATCAATCTAAATAAGAAACAAATTTTAATACAAAATGTACGTTACTGACAGAACTATCGTTCTAATATAGAGCATTGTAGTAATTTTCTTCGTTGTGATAGGCGGGGGTGGGAGTATAATGAAGTAGGGGCTAATGGAGTTAATGCTATACATAGATAGCTTAGTTGAAAGAGCGGGGGTTAACCATGGTGGTGCAACAAGGCTAGTATTAACTCATTTGCATTGCACCCTTGTAAGTCTTGTCCCTCATCAAGAAGTATTAAAAGATATAATCTCAAAAACCAAAACCTACCTGAACGTCTTCATTGAGAACATATACTTCATTCCTTGGCTGGTTTTCGTCGCTAGTTCTCCATTGTCGCCCAATGACCAATGCTGCCTTTCTCGTCGCTCTCTCTCCATTTCCATCTTCCCAAAACTCTTCAGCCTTTTTTATGAGAAAGTTGCATAACTGGCTGTCTTGCACACCTTCCCATAAAACCCCTCCTTTACACGAGAATGTCCTATTTATGGCATTACGGAAATGTTTGGCCACATTTACTTCATCACACGTCACAAAGGCTTCTCTGAAAAGTTTTTAAACCAAAAATATATATTTAATCACTCCATTTTGTTTTTCTTGTTTTTCTCTTTAAAATTTCTACTAATTAACAATTAGTCTCCGAAGGCGAGGTGATTACAAGCCGAAACCGAAATGACTAGGGCGTTTTTATACTAGAGACACAATATCCGTCTTGACGCACTTGGGCAAACATTTATATAGACTTGCTCCAAGTCTGTCTCTTATATGGTTTTTTATTGGGGAGTTAAAGGATTGGGGAGTTATAAAGGGTGCACGAAAATGCGGGCGGGAGGAAATTAAGGCGGGCGAGCGGGCTGGAGGCGAGAAAATTGGGAGAAGAGACAGACTTGTTTCCCTTGCACCGCGTCTGAGGCTTAGAATGAGATCTTTAAAGGATGCTATTGTGTATGAAGCAACTAATTGCATCTACAAAAGACCAGCAAAGGCAAGTGGCAGAAACATCTCATTCTGAGCGAGATGTTTTCATGTTGCGCCAACGGGTTCTGGTGTCGAATATCAGAGGTACAAACTTGTCAGTACACTTTCTCGCCGAATTTATAATCGGATTCAAATTCCTGCAAGGGAAACAAGTCTGTCTCTCCTCTCCCAATTTTATCGTCTCCCGCCCGCCCGCTACAGGCCTTAATTTCCTCCCGCCCGCATTTTCGTGCGCCAATCCTTTATAACTCCCCAATAAAAAACCCTTTAAGAGACAGACTTGGAGCAAGTCTAGCATTTATAGTTCGTCTGGTTATGTCTCTTCAGTATGGAGACGGGCACAAGACGCATTATGCATCTTGACGAACTATGTTCGATAGTTCGTCTTGAGAGAATTGAAAGCACTGCCGTGCGTATAATGTTGAAAGCACCGAATGAAATGAAGTTTGACGACTAGACAGCTATGGCTTTCCATATATGAACTCTCTTTTCCGTATAGATACGTTATATATATTAGCGTAATAATAAAAAAGCCTCTGCGGATGAGAGAAGATTAATAATGACAGTGTCACAACACTCTAGAGATTACAGTAGTTATAAATTACATGCACAATGTTATTTGGTTACTTACATTTTGATCCCATCTTTCCTTTCCACGTCCAAAATATAACCGTTATAGCGACTAAGATTGTCAGGGAAAATAATAAAATATTTAATATTAAAAAAAAAGTTGGCAACGGATTTGTAACTGTTCTCTCCAATCTTTGCGTGTATGGATGGTCTCCTGTCTCGATCCAGTCGGACGGATAGCGATTTCTTTGGAGAAGGAGAAGACATTTCTAGTTGTTGAGATTGCTAAGTCAGTTGCGATGCCAATTCCGCCTTTCTGCGCAAACGACGTGGGTGGAATGATATGAAATGAATATTTATAACGATTAACTCTAACACTAATTATGCGAGCACATGCGGCTAACACCTCTGTGTTTTGTCACCTGGTTTTGTTTGACAGACCAATAGGTTCAATTCTATAATGACATGCATTTTCCGGTTCCTATCCGCTTTGTGAGAAAAGCGGCATGCAGGAAAAGCCGCTCCTGATAGGTCGTGCAAACAACGTGATAATAAAAATCTAATATAAAGTTTGATATATAAGCCTTCAGTCCTTGAAAACTCGCTATATTCGAGTTAACTAATACAAGACGTACTGAGGAATATCGTACCTATTTTCCAAGGAATGAAGAAACGGCTATGAGTGTACATGTAACCCGTATAAGTGGTTTGGGCGCCCTATGCCTATGTAAAACCATGTGGACCCATGAGTCTTTGCGAGATTTTTATATAGTTTTTGAGTTGTACGAAGAAAGTGTTTTAGTATAAAGAAATAGTGTTTAAAACGATTTTAAAGCGTATTTATCAATGATTTAACCCAGAGTAACATACATTGCTACGCTCCACTATCATTCTGAAAATTCTCTATGCTGCGCGAAATTTAATCTGCGCGAAAAATTAGTCGGGGCGAAACGCTTCGTTTTACCACGAATTTACAAAGTAGCACGTTATATGCTAATATCTTCGAGAAAAACATTACACACATGAATAATTAAAAATAATATATAACTATAACAAAACTATAACTATATATACTATCGATATGCTATGTCTTTATGTAGTAGTTCTTGATTTTGGTAGAGTTTGACTGATTTTTTGTTCCTCTTTAGATAAAGAGGATAATCTTTAAATAGTATTGTTAAGATATTCTGAATTCTCTTACTAGATAGAGAGAAACATCCCACTTTGTCCAACAATTGATGATGTGTCTTTTAAAATAAATCTCCGTAAATAAACTATCGTTTCAAATTTCAAATCCAATGTTTTTTAACTCGCACTTACTGACATTATTTTTCGAGAAACACTGTAATAGGCAAACAAATGTCGAGAAACACTGTAATGAAAACTAATTATTGGAGTGTCAGCAAATACGATCACCATTTTTGTTTTTAGGCCAAAAAAATTTTTTTTTTACCCTATGCGTGCAGTGGTCATATAGAAGTACACAGGATGCGTTATGATAACCTGCTAATGATGAAACCGATGAAACATGTCAATATGTGCCTATTTCCAATGCTTATCACCCTTATTACCCTAGTGCTTTGCCTATATATGCTTATTCCAATGCTTATTACCCTTATTACCTTATTACCCTAGTGCTTTGCCTATATGTGCTTATTTCCAATGCTTATTACCCTTATTACCTTATTACCCTAGTGCTTTGCCTATATGTGATTATACTCCCAATGCTTATTACCCTTATTACCTTATTACCCTAGTGCTTTGCCTATATGTGATTATACTCCCAATGCTTATTACCCTTATGACCTTATTACCCTAGTGCTTTGCCTATATGTGATTATACTCCCAATGCTTATTACCCTTATTACCCTTATTACCTTATTACCCTAGTGCTTTGCCTATATGTGCTTGTTTCCAATGCTTATTACCCTTATTACCTTATTACCCTAGTGCTTTGCCTATATGTGATTATACTCCCAATGCTTATTACCCTTATCACATGTAATTATGTAATTAGCGCCGTTAGGCTGCTTGTTTTAGAGCTCCTCAAATTTGTCTATTTGTTGTTGTTAAATACTCGCTTTTACGAGTATTTCTTGTGTTGTTGGACTTTCTACTGGTTACTACAAATCCTGAAATGATTACCTACTCAAGAAACGTTCTGCTATCACTTAGTTCATGGTGCGAAACGGAGATCTACTTTGCATTCTGTAACCGGCAATAACAATATTACTATTGTACCGAAATCATCTGGTTCTTCGTTCCCAAAATTACTGTTGAGTAATGCGAGATCGATGGCTAACAAGATAGACGAAATTTGTGCGACCATAACTGCTAACATGCCTGATATTGCTGTGATAACTGAATCTTGGCTATCTACTTGCGTGACTGACGACCTCATTTGTATTCCAGACTATGTAGCGTGTCGAAGAGATAGACCTGACGATCAGCGTGGCGGCGGACTATGTACTTTCATTAACTCATGTCTTAACTTCGAAGAACTGTGCCAACTATGTGATCCATATATCGAAAGCCAGTGGTTTGTCGTTAAACCCAATATTTTGCCAAGGGGAATTAACTCTATAATCTTGTGCGTTGTCTATCATCCGCCTCAAAATGACGATAATTCTCTCCGTACTCATTTATTTACTGGTCTTGATTCGGCCCTCGCTTTATATCCGAATTCTGGTATTATTCTTCTTGGGGATTTTAACCGTTTCAAACCTGGGAATCTGAGTTCATCTTTCAAGCTAAAAAAACTTGTTACAAAACCAACGCGCGGCGATGCTATACTTGATCAAGTGTTCTCGACCTTGTCCAATTACTATGATGAAGCGCTAATACTACCTCCTATAGGACTCTCCGATCATTCGACTGTACTTCTCCACCCAACTTTTTATCGTGCCCCTTCCCGTCCATCTTCTCGTATCCTGAAGCGTGACTGCAAGGCTTCCAATAGACTCGCGTTAGGTTCATTTTTTAGTTCTGTTAATTGGTCTCCTTTATACCATACGAGCCTTTGCAGCGACCAATTTAATTACTTTCAGGCCGTGGTTACTACTGCAATTGACACATGCTTGCCTAATCGGTCTGTGAAACGCCAGCCAACCGACAAACCCTGGATATCTGCAGACATGGGAGGCCATCAGGAAACGACAACGTGCTTGGGCTTCGGGAATCACCATCTATATTCGGTACCGCAACCAAGTTATTAGTTTGTGCAAACACACCGTAATTCCTTTAATCGTAACACAGTCAGTCAAATGCGGGATACCAACCCACGGAAATGGTGGAACAACATTAAATTAATGTCTGGACTATCAAAACCTTTGCCAGTCTCAAGTATTACTATCATTGGGTCAGTCTTGGAGGACGTCGACCTTGCCGACGCAATTAATGTTTCTTTCGTTGCCGTTAGTAACGACATTCCACCGCTTGAATTTACTCCCTTTCCAATATCTATCACCCCTGACGAGTATATCATTAGTCCTGACGAAGTGGAACGTTCTCTTTCAACCATTAAAGTGCGTTCGTCTGGTGGACCTGACGAGATCCCTAATTGGGTTTTAAAGAATCTTGCTCCGGTACTAAGCCTTCCCGTTTGTGCCATATTTAATTCATCTATTAATCAAGGCCATGTCCCTTTGTTGTGGAAAGCTGCTAATGTCATACCGTTAGGGAAAGTCTCCCATCCACGTTCTATCGACAATGACCTTAGGCCAATTTCCCTAACCCCAGTGCTTAGCAAGGAGTTAGAAGGGTTTGTTTTCAAATGGCTCGCTGACATCATAATGCCTCATATCGATCCGTTTCTGTTTGGCAGTGTCAAAAAATCATCTACAACCCATGCCCTCGTCCACCTCGTCCACCAATTGCTACTCGCGACTGAGACGCCTAAAACATTCGTTAGATCTTGCCTTATTGATTTTTCCAAAGCCTTCGACAGGATCGATCACAACATTCTACTGCAAAAGCTCCTACTTCTTAACGTTCCCCCAATTTTGTTGAACTGGTGTGCTGACTTTTTACGACTCCGTCAGCAGCGTGTGAAGGTTGGCCAATTTACATCTACGTGGTTGAGAATCAACGCGGGCGTACCACAGGGAACCAAGCTTGGTCCGTTGTTCTTCCTCGTCATGGTTAACGACCTGTCTTCCTCGCTTCCACTTTACAAGTATGTGGACGATTGCTCGACTTATGAAATTATTTCCACCACTGCCGTTGTTCCATCAGCTTTGCAACGAGAAATTGATAATATTTCCCGGTGGTCGACAGCCAACAATATGAGACTCAATGTTACGAAGACTAAAGAGTTCACCGTATCATTTCTGAAAAATCCTCCCGTGCTTCCTCCACTTACCATCAATCAAGTACCTTTGGAATCCGTGCAATCATTTAAATTGTTGGGCGTTATGTTATCATCTGATCTTAAATGGGAAACGCATATAAATTATATTTGTTCTAAAGCAAGCAGCCGTTTGTACGCTCTAAGGACGCTTAAACAGAGTGGTGTTCCTGCTACAGATCTCTGTTCTGTTTTTTGTTACTTTGTCAGGCCTATTCTCGAATACGTGTGTCCTGTGTGGCATTTTTCGCTGACGGTACTGCAGAAAGACAACGTTGAACATATACAAAGGCGTGCTGTCCGAATCATCTATCCTCATCTCTCGTATAAGCAAGGTTTATGTGAACTTAACTTATCAACCCTTTTTGAAAGGAGAGAATCTATATGCCGGACTTTCTATGAACGTTCTTTGTCTCCGGACTGTAATTTAAATGACTTGATTCCTCGGCCTGTTCCTCACCGCTATCACTTCCGGGACGCACGAAAAATTCCATTGATTAAGTGTAGGACTAATAGATTCCAGAACAGT
Organism: Trachythela sp. YZ-2020; assembly: GCA_016169945.1. Lineage (NCBI taxonomy): Eukaryota > Metazoa > Cnidaria > Anthozoa > Malacalcyonacea > Clavulariidae > Trachythela > Trachythela sp. YZ-2020. Next base: position 4,901,577 of record JADLSH010000350.1, read on the forward strand.
TTTTTACCATCGTGTGTTAGGTTATGGGATAATTGTAATTAGTTCATCCAATTTCTATCATATAGACATGTTAGTAAATACCTTAACTAGATATTTTAACTATTTTAACTATTTTTAATCAATTGTAACTTGAGTTTTTCAATTTTCAGATACGTCTGTAGATTGCCATTCAAGTGTTTTAATAATAAATTCAAATTCATACTCCCAATGCTTATTACCCTATTACCATAGTGCTTTGCCTATATATGTGCTTGTTTCCAATGCTTATTACCCTTATTACCTTATTACCATAGTGCTTTGCCAATATGTGATTATACTCCCAATGCTTATTACCCTTATTACCCTTATTACCTTATTACCCTAGTGCTTTGCCTATATGTGATTATACTCCCAATGCTTATTACCCTTATTACCTTATTACCCTAGTGCTTTGCCTATATGTGATTATACTCCCAATGCTTATTACCCTATTTTAGTATTACCATAGTGCTTTGCCTATATGTGCTTATTTCCAATGCTTATTACCCTTATTACCTTATTACCATAGTGCTTTGCCAATATGTGATTATACTCCCAATGCTTATTACCCTTATTACCCTATTACCATAGTGCTTTGCCTATATGTGCTTATTTCCAATGCTTTATATTTCCAATGCTTATTACCCTTATTACCTTATTACCCTAGTGCTTTGCCTATATGTGCTTATTTCCAATGCTTATTACCCTTATTACCCTAGTGCTTTGCCCATATGTGCTTATTTCCAATACTTATTACCCTTATTACCTTATTACCCTAGTGCTTTGCCAACTGTAAATGTATATTTGCAAGGTATATATATATATATATATTATACTATTTTCACATTGATCTTTGAACTAAGTACATGTCCATAATGCCCATACCCTGCTAAATAAGTTTAAATATTTATTACCCAATTACGGGTAATAAGAGAAAAAAAAGCAATATACCCGTCTTAGAATGTGCATGGTATAGTTATCAAGGGAGTTCAACTCGTGTGAAGACGTTCAACCAGTCCATATCTACTTCAAAAGACTTCCGGTAGAAGTGCACAATTTGTCGATGTTGGCTGCTCTCCCTGGGTTGAAGTTGACATTTGAAAGCATTGACACTGGGAATGCGCAATCACTGAATAATACAGTTCCAGTATCTAAAACCAGGATGCAAGGTGATGCTGTTGTACAACGTTAGCGACCAATTGAAGAACGGCATATGTGGCCAGTTTGTGGGCGAGGACGTTGGTGAGGATGGGCTTCTCGTCAAGTTTCCAAAAGTCGGTACTGTGACCTTACGACGTAAAACGTGGTTCAAATATCATTCAACCGGGAGAACACAAGGCAGCCGTACTCAGTATCCTCTTGCGCTCTGCTACGCGATAACGGCTCATAAAGCACAAAGTCTAACTATGGATAAGATCGTAGTTCACTGTTCACAGGAGTTCATTCCAGGTCAAACCTACGTGGCGATATCCAGAGTCAGACGAGAGGAATCCCTTCAAATCCTTGGATTCCATCGACGGTTTCTGCTTCCACCACCACCTGCGCTCACTAGAGTAGTCACTTGCCAGTCTGGAAATCCTGTTTCAACATTCGATTGTTGCAAAACAGTAAACTAGACGAATCTTTGACCAAGGTGGATGAAGAATGCCAACGCCCTTCAGATGGTAGAGATGATCCATGCGAGTACAACTTTGGCGCCGAGTACGAAACCATTGCCAAGCAACACTTCGAATGCAATGATGGTGTGTCCGTCAATCTTGAAGACGTGCTTTTGTGTATGTCGGATTTCAGTCATGAATTATCTCATCCTCCTGTCGGGTTCACCATTAAAGATTTCCTTTCGGGTTTGTTGAGCGATAAAAACCATGACCCATTTACCAAGTCAATCAAAGCAGCGGCAGACTACGCAATGAAGGATTTGGATTCATTCGAGTTATTGGCTTGTTTACTCTGGCATAGAATCAGTGACGTGTTCCAAATCTATTTGACGGAGAATCTCGAAGAAGTTCACATGACGAATAAGAACTTTACATGTGCCACGGCGAAGGTCAATGAACTGTTTATCACAAACGAGTACAGAAGTGACGTCATAAGCGCGTTTAACATTGGTAAATGGTCGGATATAAACAGTGGTCAAAGGAGTCTTGCAGTTCAACTGGTGTTTCACTTGTACCAATTACTCACAGCCGAAGTACGAAAGCGGATTCAAAAGCAAGAAGAGCAAGATCCTATATGTTTTAACGTGGCTGATATGGAAGCGGGTGGACTTGGAAAGGTCCGATATATTGGCGGATGGGCGCTCCGAAAGTCACTGGATAAAAGTCGCAGATACGTTGTTGGCAACAAATCTTCGGATTCAACTGAAGTGCTATCGAAAGTTTCCAGAGAGATCAAGAAAGTTAACCTGTTAGAGAACAACGTCATCGTTCCTTTCCTAACCCTCGAGCAAACAACAACCAGACCCGAAACACTCGACGCTATCAAAGTACGACAATTCCGTGAAAGAGGCTTGTTGCATATCAGTGATGGTGCATACCCTTTCTTCCTGCAACTTGAGCAAGAAAGGGTTAATAAAATTAACCTTCGAAGGCTCGCATCCTTGCAAACCGACTTGATAGATTCGTTGATGAAAGAAGTTTTAAACAACACAGCCCTAAAAGAGGATTTTACCAAGTTGTTTGATTTGGAAACTGCTGAAGATCAGGTAATTATCAGTAAATAACATGTAATACAAACCGTAGCATGTTTACAATAAGGCCCAAATATGACTGCAGAGGAAATTAGGGGTAATAGCTGTGTTTCCGTGAAAATGTTTTAAATTAGCTGATAGGAGATCTACCTTAGTGATAACCGTTGAAGGTCTGGGTAAGTAATATTATTACGCTCCGACTATGATAATTTACAACTTCTATGATTATGGCATTTTCATATAACAGCAAAGTACATTCTTTATCGTATATACATACGTTCTTTTTTAGGTTTTGGTTCATGGAATTTACAACGAAGTGACCATACGGTATTTGAAGATGGGTGCTGGGAAATTCCTACGTGACTTCCGTAGAGATTACCACATCAAGAAATCACTGGCACATCGCAAGGCTGTAACACAGAGGAAGGAAAAAGCAGACGAGAAACGGATGAAAGTTCATTTGCAACAAATCGAACAGGATAGAAGCCTGGGCAAGAAAGTTTCTCATGTCCATTTGTTATCGCTTGTAAACGAGTTGAAGGACAACGGGTTGATGCGCCTTTACACCAAGAAGGAGTTGCAACATTTGTGTAGTGGGTACAACGTGCGATATCTCTCGAAGTGGAACAAAGTGAAATTGTCAGCAGAACTTGCACATGCAATCTCACATTGTGAAAGCATGCCATGTTTCCAAGTTACGTCAAGATATGTCGTGGACATTGTAAGAGAAGATGAACACGCACCTATTCCGATTCTGAGGCTTCGACGATTGTAGACATTTTGGCTGTAATATGTTAAGCCTCAGCTTTTTTGATCGTGCGGGGGTCTCCTTAATTGGTGCTACTGCCGTTATCAGAGATTGAGGCTGTTTATTATTGTATGTTGGTTCAGTATTTGTGACATGCATGCTCGTCTGTAAAGTGTAATTCAAACTTTTTGTTGGTGCAGCAGTTTTACTGCTGTTATCCACCAATTTTTGTATTATATTTTAAATATAATGTACATCAACGGTGGGTAAACCGCAACAGCTTTACCTATGGAGTTCTTACAATTTCCTTTAGATATCAGTGACACTGTTTCGAATTATAAGCCTTTTATAAGTTTAGAGGGAAATGGCAACATAATTTTAGTTTGTCTCATTTAAAAGAACTTTTAAAATTATATTTGAAACTCGTTTACCGATTTTTCGTATCTTACTTAGTTCTTCAAATATTTTGATTGAAAGTAATAAATGTCCTCCATCTTAGATTATTTTTTATCTTATTTTGGTAATGTCACCATCTGTGTTAACCATACAAAAGGACTCCTTGGTGACCAAATACCAATTGGTGGATGTTTTAATTGTGGATGTTTTAATAAGTACCCAAAGTGTAATGTTGAACTCATAATGATCAGTTGTTCAGTCAAGATAAAAACATTGCGTGACCCTGGTTGTGAAGTAACATGCATATCTACAAAAATCCAAGATGGCGGACATCTCATTGCTTTCAGTCAAAATATGTAAAGAACTAAGCAAGATATATAAAATCTGTAAAAGGTTTCATATATAATTTTAAAATTTCTTTCAAATGGTACAAACTAAAATTATGTTGCCATTTTCCTTTATAAGTTTAGGTTTGTGCATCAAGTTGAGTTTTAGAAGGTACGTTCAGACCAGTGAACTCTAATAAAACTGGAACGCTAACTCAATACAACAGTCCCTATAATAGGATGAAGCCAAGCTAGTTTTTCTGAGTTTTTAGTTCAACTACTTAACCCCAAAGATTGGGCCGTATATCAAATTGAAGCTATTAAAAAGTTCTATTTAGCATAAAAATTTCAAGACTTTAGGCAAAAAAGAACTACTTAAAAAATACGAAAATAACCGCAATTTCGTAAAATACGGCAAATTTCTACTCAAAGTTTTAAGTATTTCTTTTTTGTCTAAAGTCTTGAAATTTTTATATTAAATAGAACTTTTTAATAGCTTCAATTTGATATACGGCCCAATCTTTGGCGTTAAGTATTTCAACTCAAAACTGAGAAAAACTGAATCAAGCTGGCTTCAATTCCCCCCCCCCCCCGGAGTTATCGTTCCAGTTTACTTATAGTTAAATGGTTCAGACAGCGATTTGCCGAATTTCAGGTTTTGCCGAAAGTTAAGATGTACTTTATGATAATGAATGAGATTCAGATCAATCACACTCTCCTCCGCAGAGGCTTCTTTGTTTTTTTCACAGTTAAAATTGTTTTTTCACAGTAATAAAATCAAAGGAAATATACAGTTTTCATAGCGGAAGTAATAATGGCATTTTTCGTAGTGGAGGGTAATAATGGTAAAGTAGGGACAGTAGAGGACATGGGAGGGGGGAGGCGAAGGGGGAAAAGGAGGAGAAGCCTCTGCCATACAATGTTCGGTTCTCAGGGATTTTGATCGGTTCTCGGGGATGACCGAATTGCGAGGTGAAAACGACATTATAGTTCAGGATTTGGAATTGTCACTTGATAATTTAAGTCTTGAAGGTAAGTAGAATGAATTTCACGTTATTTTGAAGCTATTTTATAACAAAAAAAAATCACTATATATTAATCATGTGAAAGGTAGGTCGCCATATTGTGATTTTTGCATGTTGATGTATGCTTGATAAATCTAACTGGTTTCTTCAAAAACGGCTTGTATACTTTAAGTTATAGTATGATTTCATTGTATATTTTGACTTTCTTAATGCTAGTGTTAGTCTTTAAACCAATATTTGGACATGGCATGCAAGAACTAGTGCCAATCTCTCACGGTAATTTGGCGCCATTTTTAAAACATTATATGGCAGAGCCTTACGAAACTTCCATCTTCCCGTCATACTTAGCGGGCCGAAAAATTTATTTTATTTTTTACTTTATTTTTTACGTATAAAGGCTCTGCGGAGGAGAGTGGATCAATCAGATGTACGTTAATGATATTTGAAAAATACGCAGTCGTAGTGAACCCAATCTGATTACGTCACCAAATGATCTCCAAAAGTCACTGATCTCTAATGAAAACTGTAGGGAGTCGTTACAATTTAGGCGTTACATTTCAGGAACTGAATTGTCTATATTGACTATAATGCCAATATTAATGTTTTATTGCATGCATGATTGAAATAATATTTATTAATTAACACTGTCATTGATATAAATATAAACATACAATTTAACAATCATTGAACAGCTGTGTATATTGCAATTCATGTTCAGATGTTGGGCTTTTTCTTGCTAAAAAGGTTTTCTTTCGGAAGTTCTGCAAATGAATAATTTCGACTTGTACCGGTATTAGATTTTTTGCTTAAGGTTGTCTGCCCGAATATTATGGAATTCTGTGTTCCTTGGGTCAGCAGGTATGTTGGATTTTCATTTTGTCCGTTTGCGGCTCTCAATTGGGAAAAATGATTCTCCACCAGATCTTGGTTCATAATGGCAGGTTTTATAACTGATCCAGGAAATCGTGCAAGTTTAGCTCTGACCAATGAAATAAAACCAAGGATCATTGACTGCATATCAAACCACAGCTTGCCTGACAAAAACTCTTTTCCATTCTGGGTTTGCTGCTTCCAATCAGAGAAAAAATGTGGCGTTTAAATCTTGGAGACGGGCATCATTGGCATTGTAGATAACATGCTTGTCAGTAAAGAGTTGCACCATACGACTTGTATGCTTCAACAAACTAATGGACTGATCAAGTCTACTTGAATCTTTGTCATTTGTAATTAACAGATGATCTTGATAAGCCTAAAAACCACATTTGGAAAAGTACATATGTTATTTTATTAATTAGGTGCAACTTCATGTCAGTTTAACACAAATGGCCATATGTTTATATAAATTATATAATACTTTCATAAGCAGAAACATTTTCTTGTCCAACACATCCTCAGCTAGGCCATTTCTCATTCTGGAGCTTGCCGTTAATTCGAAGTGGTCTTCCTTCAAACGTTCGTGACAATGAGCGGAATTGTATTTCTGGTCCCAAATGTAAGCCTCTTTCCAATGGGACCACAATATAAATTTCCCATCTTTGGTAAGACACCTTGCAGTTCCAGACGGAGCGCTTTTCTCGATGTTGTTGCGTATTTTCTTGACTCGTGGGTATACAACATGAACATACTTGAAGCCAGCCTTTCTCATTTGTAACACTCCTTCCCAGAACTGAAGGTATAGTGTTGACGGTGGACATTGTGCAGTTGGAAAATGTGCCACGGGAAACCTGAATCCACAATCGCTCAAGAATATAAACTGCAATAGATGGGTTGCTATTTGAGTGCTTGATGTTCCTAAAATTGACAGTACATAAACTAATATATTGTAATAATCTATTATGTATATTAACACATAATTTTCAAATCAAAAAGACTTAAAACTAACTACGTATAAGATGAAATGTTTACTGTTTAGCAACGTTTCTGACTAGATAAAGAATTGAATTTCGACAACACAACATTGCATGCATGTACGCCTATTACGTACCAGTTTCAATTTGCTTCGCGTCTTTGTAAAACTGAAATTTCAACCGTAAACAGGGTTGAGTTCAACCCCGGGGTTGAAAATGCTCCATGTAATCGGCCCCTTAGGAACTCTGTCACTATTAAAATTATAAGATTTTTAAACCGGTGTGCAATATAATGTATATAAAATTCTACCTTATGAGACGATTGCTTGGAAGAATGATAAATTCTCGCATTGAATCTAATGCTCTGGGATTTTTGCAATACAAATCGAGAGCGAATCTTACAATTCTATAGAAAACAATTTAAAAATCTATCAGATTATTAAAAAAAAGGAATTTCTCAGTCTATCAAAGCAAAAAGGTTGTAGCCTATCAACATTTTCTAATAATCCATTCCTGATATTCTAGATAATGGAAACTAAAAAAACCGAGTGATTCCTCAACATGACTATATATTTCAATAAATTCATTGCATGCATTGATAGACCAAAATTAATAAAATAAAGCAATGAAACGAAATAAAATAAAGCAATTTGATGAAAAACCTTGGGTGCCAGCGATAACCTTTGGGCGACTTGACGGACAATTGCTTCATCTGTACATCCCAAAGCAGCTTCATTTCAGGTGGTACATCTTTGCTCTCAATTCCTTCAAACACTTTCCGTAGGTCTGCGCTATCACTTTCTAAAATATCAATCATTTTGTCTTTCATTCGTTTTTCTCTTGCCATGTCGCTTCTAATCTCTCTCCGTTGCGTGTTAATTTTTTCTTTCAATCCCTCTCTGGCCAAGAATCGCAAGTTGCATTTGCCGTGGGGTATGCTTTGATCCTTCATTTTTCTTCTCCTTTCTCGGTTTCTCCATAATTTCGCCACGTATATACAATTTGTACAGGCCTTTTTCCCAAATGCAATCAGCAGACATGATGTTGACACTAGTTTTTTTTCGTTTTGCAAGTCGCTTGTTGTGATGTTCAGTAGCATGGAATCAGAAACACGAACTTGTAAGAGGTGGCTATCATCGCCTTCATCGGAAATTGATAGATGTCCTAAGCATAGTGATGTTGCTTCCACTAGACGAATAATTGTGTCAATACTGTAAAGTGACAATCCTTGAATTTCCTCTCCAGTTATATCTTTGATGAATACTGCTTCTCCGTGGGTGCGTAGTGCTATGTTAGGTGGGTCGAGGGTAACAGTAACCTCGCAGACTAGACGGCGACCTTCAACAGTTGTCCCTGTTGCATTGCTTTCTGAAGACGGTACCTTTAACAGCGTGATACGTTTCTCCAAAATGGAATGGCTAACAATCCACCCAAAACCAGTGGAATATAACTGTTTTATTTGATCCACAATTTCTTCGCTAAAATTCTCGATACTTTTTTTGTATGTTTCGTCCACAACACGTTTTCTAAGATTTTCGTAGCCGGATCCTTTCTCTGAAACCGCTAGTAATTTTCTTATTCTCTCACCCCAAGTATTCTTTAGCAATCTTCCAAGAAATGCTTTGTTAACTGGTTGGTTGATTCTATCGGCATCGTCCAGAATTGACTGTGTTGTCAAAAAATCACCTTTGCTATATTCGTAATTGGAAATAATCCTAAAATATACATAACGGAAAATATAATATTATATACAGTACGTACGAGTATTAGACATTATAGTGAGCTTAAGCAAGCGACGTTTTTGTCAACACAGACGTCACCCGACGTCGGCAATCTGACGTCTGTGACGTCATAAAATAATATATTTTAACGGTTTGTTAGAAGCATGTGCGGTATGATGCCAAAATGAAATGTATTAGCACAGTACCCGTTGAAATATAGAGTTACTGATGACGTCATAATACTGTGACACTATCTATATAGGCGCCCCCAGCCTACTTATACACATAAATGACATTATACATGCATTATAGTGAGAAAATTACACTATAAACCTTGGGCGTATATAAATAATATATAATTATATTGAGAAAGGTGATAATTAATATTCAGGAACGTCACTATCTATTGCGCACGCGCCGTTTAGTCGCAGACCGGTCAAACCAGTTTTTCGAAGCACAGACCATGCATTGCATGCCACTTGAAGTGTCGTTGGAACTTGGAACTGTGTTTTTTAACTGCTGAACAGTTTGTTTTAACTGCTGATTTAAAAAGATCATGCCAATAGCGTTAAAGGAAAACGTAAGTAAATGCAGAAAACTATTATTTTTATGTTTGTAGACTTTGTAGTCGAGCTTGATATATTAGTACTCGACTTTTATTCGTTTGAAATGTACAACGAATTTTGATTCGAATGCTGTTTTTCATTTTCCTTTTTTTACACTAAAGCGGCTCCAATCGTTTACCAAATTGAAGTTGTGTTTTTCGGTGTTTGAAATTCTCTTGCCCTTGAACTATTTTTTAGTTCAAGCATCGAGAATACCATCTAAAATATTCGATGAATCGGGCGCCATGACATTATATGTTCAATGTTGCATTTCTTAATTTTCTTGTAGCTCGCCATACAAACAGCCGAAAAATTCGCATCAATGCAACTGCCAATGTGCTGCAGGCAATAAAAACCGCTTTTTCATGTTTTGTTTTCATTTAAAATTATATTCGTGATGCATGACTTGTACTCATTATATTTTAGTTGTGTTTGTGATAAACTACGGCTCGGAAACGTTTCAGTGTTTCAAAATATATTTTTTTGACGAGTTATAAAGACTTTTTAAAGTCGTTTTAAACTTTTTTGGTTTAAATAACGTTAGTCTAGACAAGTTTTATTTGCTTGTGTGTATACGCAAAAACTGAGACGGTTTTTGCTTTATCTCAAGCAAAGCGAGGGGCAAATACAATTGACATTTTACTTACCAGTGATGTAAACGTTTTCAATATATTTCTGAAAAATATGTTTTTTGTTTATAGTACGCGAGAGATGTCCTGTTGCCACAATCCGGCCCCCCGGTTTCATGTTTTCCTCGCTTACGACGAGAATTGCGATAGCCAATGAACAGCCCAGTTTTATTTTGAAAACCTTTTCCAGTAGCAAGACGTTGGCATCCCGCATAGTTACAGAAAAAAAATCGACAAAACACCGTAAACTTTCGTTAATTTATCGACTTTTAAAGCTGTACTTTCGGAAGAAAACTTACAGATAGGTTAGTAAAATTATCCTTGTTTATATTTATGTTATTTTTAGGGCTAGTTTCTTTCTATTTTTAAAATACTACGGATATATTTCTTGTGTGTACGGTAAACAGTTCAAAGACTTGCCTACCTTAGGTAACTTATACTATACGTCAGTGCGTTGATATCGCTGAATCGGGTGATTTTTAATAAGCTACATATTTCGCTAATTTGTGATTTTTGTGGCTTTCTTTTCTAATTTTAATCGAGTTTTAATGTAAATTCAAACATTTAGTGGGCTGCCTATGATAAAATAGCACAGTTTGAGTTGTAATATGGTTAGCAAAGGCAGTAATGATGAAATAAGTTGCAATAACCTATGTTTGCAATAAGGAAGGTGCTTTAAAAAACAGGATAATTATTGTTAAAGTCCAAGACAACACACTTTACATTATGTTGCCAAAGTTTAAATAGTTAGCAAAGGTAAAATTGACAAAATAGAACAGTTAAAATTGTGATAACTGTATGAAATGCAACTGTGAATAAGTGAAAAGGAATAACTGATATTTAGAACAATAGACACTTTAAAAGACAGTACTTTAAAGAAGTGTTGAAAACGCTAGGGTAAACACAGTGCAGATCGGGTGACCGCAATTGTAATATTTACAAAGGGCAAACTTCCATAGAACAACACAGTTTGTGTTATAATAAGACAACAAAACACAGTCTCGTTTGTTCTAGTTGCAACAACTGATATTTAAGAAATTAACTTGTTTTACACAACACGATAAAGCACGAAAATGAAATAGTAATTGTACATTCTATATATATCTACATTCACATTCACTGAAACTACTGGGATTTAAGGTGTCATTATTTGTTTTTCTACCTTTCTCAAGCTGCATTTTATGATATTTGTCAAAATGCCTTGTTCTCATGTGCATTTTAGTTCTGTTTTTCACCAATAAATTTTTTTTCTAATGGCTTTTAAGGGCTTATTCTTCATTTCTACTTTCTCAAGCTGCATTTTATGATATTTGCCCTGATTGGATACCACAACTTGCTTTTCAGATATTTTGGCCTTCAATTTCCAATGGTTTATGGTCAAACTGCCTTGTTCGCATTTGCATTTCCTTCTGTTTTTCACAGATAAATATTTTCTAATGTCTTATGAGCCCTCGTTATTATTTTTCTACCTTTGTCAAGCAACATTTTATGATATTTGTCCTGATTGGATAGATTGAAAATGATTGGATAGATTGAAAATGATAGATTGAAAATGGTTATTAAACTTGGCAGTATCGCGGGTGCAGCATTTTTTATTAAACGGACATTAATATGGTCAGGCCCGATCACCTTGTTCTTTTGAAGTCTACGCAGTTGCTTCTCAACATAATCTACTGGTATGGACTTGAAACAAAATTGTTGTGAGTTAGAAATGTCATAGTTCAATGCCACTGTTAAAGAAACAGCTCTAGTAACTGATCTCAATTTGATAGTACAAAAATGTGTGTTCAGAATTTCTGATATTGACTGTGCATCTGCCATCCGAATACCTTACACCATCTGAAAAAATGCAAGTGGGAACTGATTTCCCATTTCGATTAGTCAATTCATTAATGCTTTTCCAAAGTTTTTTCTGCTTTGCCCTTATTTTTTACGATTAGTTCCTTATATTATTCTACCTTGTATTTCTTCACTTCACAATTCACAAACAACTTCTGTAGTATCCGGTATAATTAGTATTAGCTCATTAGTATGCATGAATTAATATTAGCTCATTAGTATGCATGAATTAGTGTTCCATTTTCACCGTGTTGTTGTTGGCTTGTATTAAACACATTTGTATATCTTCAGTGAGTTGAGGTCATTACATTGGTGACTAGGATAAAAACTGTTAGAGTCCGTAAAGACTCGCATTTAGCAGCGAAGTATGAAATGGTTTTCGAGTAACAACGTCAAGAACACTCGAAGAAATCGACAAACAATGTCTGATAGCAAACAACAAGAAGCGGCAAATGCAGAAAGCATTGACTATTCGTGTAATAACAGAAACAAGAAACCTGAAAATATGACCTTTCGCACCAGGAGACAATCAGATTACTACGGGTAAAGCGTGGGATGATTGGTCAGAAGAAATCGAACGAGAGCTTCGTTATTTCAAAATAAGGATTCGATCGACAAGAAAGATGCACTAATTATTTATGGCAGCAAAGAGATAGCCAGACTTGAGAAAAGCTTGCCTAATCCAGCAGGGGTACTCAATGAATTCGATAAGCTGAAGACAAAAACTGAATGACTATTTCACACCGAAGAAGAACAAACATCACACCAGATATTTGTTCCTTAAAACTTTGACCAAACCAGGGCAAAACAATAGCTGCATATGCAAGTCGACTGAGAGAGAAGGCTAATGATTGAGAATTAGAAGGGAACTCTGACGAACGAATTCTAGAACACCTTATTCAAACGACTCACAATCAAGTACTAATTCAAAAGGCTATCAACAAGAAGTGGAATCTGTCAAAATTTCTCACGGAAGCGGCTCAAATGGAGGATACATTGCTTCAAGTACGTGATATGAAATTACCCGGGTGTGACGAAGTTAAGTATGTAAACAACGAAGGACGATACAGAAAAAGACAGCCACCTTGTAAGTAGGGAAACCGTTGGGACGTTGAACAAAACCATGCAACTACTGTGGACAAACAGGGACTCACATCAACGGAAAGAATTGTCCAACGTATGGCAAGAAGTACAAGAAATGTCAGAAGTATAATCACTTCGCGGTAGTATGTAGATCAAGTAAATCGGATACATCAAAAGGCGATCGGGGAAAATCAAGTCACGAGCAGGAGTTCAATCAACATGTATCCCAAAAGCAAAAGCTATCAATCAAGAAAACGTCAGAAGAGGCAACAGATACAGCAACAAGCTCAGATGATGAATTTTTCTGTCAAGCAGTAAGACATCTTAAACAAGTCAAGAAAATTCAAAGTGACAATTATAATAACCGGATAGTGAAGCAGAAGTTAAGTGCTCAGCAGTTCAGAGCACTAGTGAACCGATGTGGTAAAGACCAACCAATGCTACAATCCAGTCAGACAAAACTGAACACTTTGCAAAGCAAGTTGGCTCTGAAAGGAGAGTTCAAAGCGACAGTTAACTCTTTCTGGTCGGTCGGTCGGTCGGTCGGTCGGTCGCTCGCACGCGACTTTCACACACGACTTTATTCTAACGTAAATATATCCGGAAGTATTTACTCTCTTGTAATGGGACATGCATCATTCGATAGCTAATGACTTGAAATAATGGCCAGACTTAAATTATATATGCGAAATAATTAACATAAATTAGCAGACATTATCTAAAATGTAGCAATTATTCGCAAAAGTTGTAGCTCATGAACAAAGGTATATTCTCTGAAAGTTTCATTGCTTTTGAAGAACTGGAACTACGTTTTGTTATTTACTCAAATTTGCATGCTAAACAATAAAAAATGTAGTTATTCTAGTCTTACTCTATATATAGGGTGTCATGACATGGGTGTTTCCAAAAAAGTCTTAAATGTTTATATAAAAATGTTATATTTCCTTATCCTGAATGATATCCACCTGTTAAGTATAATGTTTCCTTTTTGGACAATGTACAATTCAAGCAAACTGCCATTTGGTCAAAATACCAATTCCACCATATGAAAAATCACTACCATCTTCCACAATTCCTTCATTCATTATTATTCAAAAAACATACAAAACACAATACAATTGTTTTTCAAGTTCTCGTGGACATTGGGTAAGAGTAAAAAAAAATGTATGCCATTGAAGTACCATAACATAATGTTAAAATATGTCACAGATTTTCTCTGGCAAATTTGAGTTAGGACTTGTCGAGGACAGTCCATGAACCAAAACTAACCTAATCTATCCACTACTTTCTGTCCTATCCAATAGTGCCAGGTTTTTTGAAACAATTCAAACCTGGCTGGATATGCAAAAACTTCCCATACTGCGGAGCAGCACAGTAAGTTATAACCTTCTTCTGACCTCTACCTTCCTCATAACACACAACACAATTATGCCTAGTGCCATCATCTGATGCTACCAGCATATGAACAGTCTCAAACTGACTTTCACCAGGAGCGCTTTTCTCATATGCTGGTGGGTCATCACATGCTGGCAAACTACAAATCTGCCTAACTAACTCCTCCCTAAAGTCTACTACAGAATATTGGTCCTAGCGTTGCAAATCTTCGATATCTGCATTCTTGGCTCGATAACTCTGAAAAAGAAGAAAACTGTTAACTATTGCAATATCTACTAGGTGAAAGAACAAAGTCTTCCACCGCCTATAACATTTCTTACTTACATTATGGGATGCGAGGAGTTGATCAGACCTATCCACGCCATTCATGAACTGGTTATACTCGTGGATAGCAAGGGGCTGAGGAACAGTATCTACTGATAATGACAAAAATGAGTCAAATGAACTGCAGTTTATTCCATTATTCCCCTGAGAATACACATAGTGACACTGACATTGCTATGGAACAACCGACAGATAGTCCAAAACGTATTTGCACTTCCTCACAGGACATTTTGTCTAATGCAAATGATGATGTTGCGTTGGATATGGTTGGCGATGATTATTGTTGTTCTAGTTCTTCAGATTCTGAAAATAGTTATTTGAATGATCAATCTCTTTGGTAGGGTTTAGGGGAGTGGGCAAATAGATTTCAGGTTAAGCAAAATGCAATTGATGGTTTGCTTAAATTTTTGAAAGAAAATGGTCACCCAGATTTACATGCTTCTGCTAGTACCCTGTTGCAAACTGTGCGAAGCATTCCTGTTGAAACAAAGTCTGGAATGTAGTGAATGCGACTCAATCACTTGAAATTTCATTGAATGTTGATGGCCTTCCATTATTTAAAAGCTAAAATAAAACACTGGCCAGTTTTGTGTGTAATTGTCAATGTAGAGTCTGTTCTCACTTGTGGTAGCTCCAAACCCACTGATTTAGAGTTCTTGGAAGATCTTATTAAAGATTTAGGTGCTGTTCTTCAACATGGAATACAGGATGGTGACCGGGTTCTCTGAGTATCTTTGAGGTGTGTTGTTTGTGATGCCCCAGCAAAAGCCTTTATTAAAGGTACTAAGCTGTGCTCAGGGTATTTTGAGTGTGACAAATGTTCTCAAAAAGGTATGTGGGTTGGCAGGGCAGTATATCATGATGTAAAGGATATTACACTGTGCTCTGATTTATCCTTTAGAGAGCAGTACATGAAGGGTACCACCTTTCTGCAATTTACCTCTTGATATGATTGGGAATTTCCAATTGACTACATGCATCAATTGTGTTGCGGGGTTATGAAGAAATTGATTTTGACTTGGATAAGGGGAAAGCGGGATGTTAGAATGTCTGCTGGCCAGGTTCATGAGATAAGTTTGAATTTAGTTGATCTGAAATCCTGTGTACCAAACACATTTGCACAAAATCCAAGAGGATTGGCAGAAATTGACAGATGGAAGGCACCAGAGTACAGGCAGTTTCTTTTGTACACTGGGAAAATAGTTCTCAGTGACATTCTAAAGCCAGATCTGTATGCTCATTTCCTCTGTCTTAGTGTTGCTAGCTCTATTCTTGTTTTTTTTCCTACTCTAGTTCTTTCTCATCAGAACTATGCAAAGTAATTGTTGGAGTATTTTGTTGAGCAGGCTAAGATATTGTATGGGGATGAATTTTTAGTTTACAACGTACATAGTATGGTTCATTTGGCTGCTGAAGTTGAGGAGTATGGGAGCTTAGATGCATATAGTGCTTTTCCATTTGTGAACTACATGCAGAAATTAAAACGACTGGTGCGCTCAGGGAGGATTCCTTTATCTCAGATAGCAAAACGGTTGAGTGAGTCCTCTTCAACAATTCCTCCTTGCACTGAAGATACTGTCAGTGTAAAAGTGCCTGACAATGCTTTTATCTTTGGTGATACATCTTGCTGTGAGGTAGTTAATGCTTGCCATCTTGATGAGGAAGGGAATCATAAATATATGTGTCGAGTGTATGAGAGGTCTGAACTACTTTTTATGAGTCCATGTGACTCTCACATCATTGGTGTCCACAAAGCAAACCAACATTGGACTACCATGAAAGTTCTTCCTGCACAGTGTTTGAAAAGAAAGGCAATGAAAATTGACCTTGGGCCAGACAAGATTGTATTTATGGCACTTCTTCATACGAGTTAACAAATATTTTTAAAGGTACTGTAGGTCAAACAGCTGATTAAATTTGAGTGGTGGAAATAATAAGCAGCACACTGTATGCAAGGTCATGTTCATAGTAGGAAAATTTCAACTTAATGTAGAATTGAAAATTTTTGTACTTTTAGATGACTATCTATGCTATAGTTGAATTTGTTGGGGAGAAGGCAGTTGAGGTTATTTGTGAATCGTGGATTGAGACCAGTGAGGGGGTAAGTAGTCGAATAACTTAATTTTGTACTGAGCAATAAACAGAAATGGTTTAATACAAAGTAAAACTAATGTATTTGATTACTATAATATTCATGATGATTGCATCTTGTTATTTTAAGGTTTTGTACAGCTACTGGCCACGCATTGACGCTTCTGCGAAAGTAAAGAAGGGCAAGGTCCCAGACAACATATAGTTTGACTTCAACACATTTCGTAAATGACGTCACAAGGTGGCTCGTTTTAGGCCCCAAAATTTGTGGGATTTTTATACAAATGACTATGTTGAAAGGCCGATAAGCTACTTTCTCATGCTCCATTGAATATCAAATAAAACATTAGGCTGTATAGGCACTTTAAGCTTATAGTAAGATATATAATATCGACATGTGTGATAACTGTGTGCTAGAATACAAGATGTTACTGGAAAATGTTGGCAGCAATTTCATCTAGAACTTGTTTTTGGTGTACTTCAAATAGATTGCCAAAAACAACTGAGTTCCTTCTGTGCCTTTTTGTACCTATATATTTGAGTACATATTCAAAGGCACACTGGAAATATCTTCATTAACCTGCCCATGTTTTCATATTTTTAGATAATAATTTTCTACAATCTGCAGGATGACCCCACGAAAAAATCCTATAGGAATTCCTATTATATTTTGGCCCAATTTCCTATAGGAATTCCTATATATACTGTGGTTTGTTCTCACCACAAAATATTATCAGTTACATGTAAAGGGATCAATATTAATATATAAATTCTAGGAATTCCTATAGGATCCAACAGGAATTTTCCTACAGGATCCTATAGAAATTCCTGTATAATCGTTTTAATCAAGGTGAAGGAAAACGAGAAAACAAATAGAGAACAATTTTTATTACAGATACAAATGTGGCAAATATAACAATTTTTTACAACTAATATACTAATCCTGATTTCAAAACTAAGTTTGTCTAAAGTGAAAGGACTGATTTTACAAATTTTAATAGCTTTTTTGGTTTTGGAGATGTTTCAATGTATTCAATATACAAATTAAGACATCGCAAGCTGGGTATGTACAGCAATTTTTAGATCAGCATTTACAGCGGATTCCGTTTGACTGCAAAACAACAAACGTTCGCAATGCACGTTGGTCTTTTAAAATTTGACGTTGCTAACGTCAATTTCAATTGTTTCAAGGGGCGGGCCCAACGTTCGATGTGCTTCAAAATGTGGAAAGTTAACAGTAAAGGGCGATCTTACAGTCACGGAAAAGCACTTTCTCTTAATGCAAGGGTCAATACTGTAGACGAAATTTCCGCCAAAGGGGGGGATAAAACTACAGGGAACTTCAGTTTGTAATGCCGTTCAAAATAAACTACCGAGTGGTCAGTTTACTTTTAAAAAAACTACGGTTGTGGCAAGAGAACGATTCACAATAAATAACATGGCATACACACAACTATTTATCGACTACTTGCACGGCAAAGATCCATATGTTTTGAAATACTTCGATGAATGTGGGGTAAAGCTTCCTGTAAATGGCGCGAAATTACGTACGCACCGATAGGAGAGAGGGCAGTTGAGATTCGAAGATACTGTCAAACCGCCAATACCACCGTTAATCTCATGTGTGGCTTAACTGGTGTGACATATATGAACACAGTAAATGGCCCATCTAACACATTGGAATTTTTACGGTTTTAAGAGGCTTATAATTCCACAAATCCTAACACGGGACGACCATGCCTAGAAGTCGGAGACATAATAGTTATGGACAATTGCGCATTTCATCATAATGAAGGTGGTCAAATTTTGAGGGATTTCTTGGATGACTTGAATATAGAGTTAGTCTACATGCCTTGCTACAGTCCAGATTTCAATCCAGCAGAATATGTCTTTGGTAAGATAAAAACACTACTAAAATATAGACTTTGGGATTTGACAAACACCAACCTGGTTGATTCGCTATACACTGCCATCAATCTCATAACTCCTGTGGACATGCAAGAATTTTTTCGAATTACTGGTTACTTAACTGTATAATCTGTTTTTTACTGTAGTCTGGTATAATAATGAGATTGTTAGATGTTTGATATTAAATTGTTAAAGGATATTTGTAATTACTGTAATTCGTAGAGAAAAAATTCAAATTTGTAAATGTCATGGTCTATAAATTACAAGTGTTACTGACAGGGCCTTTCAACCGACTGACTAACGAACTTGTACCGACTACATTGCTGTTAGTCATCAAAAATATTTTTGTCTGCCGATTAAAATAGCACTTCTGCCGACTGAAACTCCAAATAGAATTTCTGGGGGGGTGTGACACCCGGACTTACTGAAAGTGCTAGTTTGGTTGAAAACTGATTCCTGCATAGCTATAAACAAAATACATGTAAAGTTTTGTAAAACCTATTACAGTAAACTCGTTCTATTACAGTATTTATTCTTTTCTGGAAATAGCCCGTCTTCGTAGAATTATATAATTCAAATTATTTCATGTATATAACCAAAAAGTGTGCCTGTTGAAAAATTCATACTGTTGACACGTTTTATAAAGCGAAGTTTACACAAGCAAATTTTACTTGGCAATTTTTACTTCGACAATCTCTATTTGCCCGTGTATAAAATGATGAAATGTGACAAGTCTTTCATTGACCAGTGCATGTAATCAGTGTTGAAAAACTTGCATGCCAACTTGTCACATTTCATCATTTACACCAGACAAATAATTAATTGTCAAAAGTCTAAAAATATACATGCAGTCTACAAACAGTGTGGGCATTTTTATTTAAAAAGTAAACGTCAGCGACGTTTTGTAAACGGACCTCGTTTTGTGCGGTAGTTAGACTTCGTTCGAGCCGAGCAGTTTCCCTTTCCAAAGTTGTAATTGCTATCTTTTCGCTGCCATGTTTTGAGAGGAAGCCACATGAGTAAGCGGATCTACAAGGACTAAAATTGCAACTTTTTTTGGTGTGACCAAGTTTAAGATGACAATTCCCACATGTGCCCTTTTTTCCCACATTTTGCTGCGATGCGATATCTATCTTCTCACGACATTTCGTAAGCTCTTGACTTTTCATTTGCAATGTGCGTTGAATATCCTTCGCGGCTTGTTGTTGTTTCTTAGCGTATCTCTCCAAAGGAAGTAATATATGCGAGTCTTGAGGTGGATTGGTAGGATTGCTGCTTTCTGAATCACTGTCACTGGAGTATACAAGATCATTTTGCCCTTCTGTTAAGGTCAATGATCTTTTTGCGCGAGGAATGGCTTCTACTTCATGGCGAAGTTCTTGCGGTTCAACATTTCTACGGGTATTACTGACACTGTTTTTTTCAGTGCGAGAAGGGACAGACAGTAAGCCAGGAGAATCAAACGCAAAAGCCTTGACTGTTATTGTTTTCTCCTTCTCTAAAATCCCCTTGATTTGATAGTTAAAATAAGTGGAAGACAAATCCACTTCCAAATTATCTTCGATAACTGACAGTCGCAAAGATGAGGCCATTTTATTTAGATAAGGAACTTCGGTCAATAAACGCGCTTTGAATTCATCAAAACATAGATTCACGAGCTCTTCTTCCCTCATGAAAACAGGAGTTACCCTTTTGGTTGAATAATAGTCGTAGACAATTTTTATTTTTACCAGAGACATATTAAATTTTCGTATAAACTTGTTTATAATACTACATTATAAAATATACTGCAAGCACGTGCTACAAGCAGGCTAAATAAACTATGAACCTGTCAAAAAAGCACATCGAACGTTGGGCCCGCCCCTTGGAAACAATTGAAATTGACGTTAGCAACGTCAAATTTTAAACGACCAACGTGCGTTGCGAACGTTTGTTGTTTTGCAGTCAAACGGAATCCGCTGTAAGTTAAATCTCCATGTTTGTACCCCCAAATCACTTGAAATTGTGTTCATAATATTAACTATTCAATTCACCAAATGTTGAACAATCAGTACAACATAACTGATATTTTTATGTCTAAAAATCTTGTACACAGCTTGCAACATTGAACACATGTATTGAACAGTTCAAATTGAAACCAAGCACATTGAAATATCTCCTTTGTAGTATATACCGTTTAACCTGCAAAAATACTGTGGTTTGTTCTTACCATAATATATTATCAGTTACATGTAAAGGATCAATATTAATAGATTAATATATAATCTAGTTTTTATCTTTGGCACAACTAGTTTACATTCACTTGTAAACATTACAATGCCACAGGTCGAAGTCTGATGTGTTATAGCACCAACGTTCTCCTGGAACTGTCTTCCATCAAAACATTAACGGCCAGCACTACCCTTGAGAAGACAATTGAGAAGACTAATGACAGGGAAATTGTTGACCAAAGGCACATTGCAGCATAATGGTTTAATGACAAGAAGGTTTAATGGTTTAATGACAAAAGAAAACAAAACATACCTTCTGTTCACCTTAGTCCTGAGTCAATTTGCTTCTCCTTTTACTTTTAACTTCCATCCCCAACACAATTAATGATCTAATGGAATCTGTAGAAGAATAAGTACAGGACAGCAGTTGACTTAAAATGGGTTAGCAAGACATTGGAAGGTTGCCTGGTTAAAGGTTCACATGCAACAATCTCCACTTCACAAGTAAATTAAACTGTCTAGCAACTAGCATTAGAATGACTGAAATAGTGTAGTATGATGCAAAGATGTGCATTGCACCTTAATGGGTTAACCGAAATATGGTAAATATTCTAAACTTTGCAAATTTGGGTATCTAAGCTACACAGTACAGTTGCCAAAAGATCATCATTGGCATCAAGAACACACATTGCCAACAATAACACACACTAGAATTATCCTGGTAAATACACATAAATTTGTGGTTAGCCCTTGGCAACTGGAATAGGCAGCATTGCACCGGAATTGCAGGGCATATATTTTCATTTTTACAACTGCCTACAACTAAAAATAGTGATTTGGTAGAAAATTCCCTGTTGGGATATACAATATAATTAATTACTAATTTGTAAATATGACAACAACATTTGGGTAATTTAGGTAGTATATAATAACTGAGTAATTTATGTTTTGTTTACATACATTTCAATCTTGAAATATCTCTGTATAATCATTTCTGTGGGTTACAATGGTGAAACTTTTGTTCACAAAATTATGATTTATGAGCAACCGAAATAGGCATTAGGGATTATTAGGGTTAAGTTTGGGGTTAAGATTAGGGTTAGTTGCTCATTTTTGACGAGCCACCCGATCTGCACAGTTTCATGTAAACACAGGTAAAATTCTTCTATTAAGCATAAATTACACTAAACACTATTCTGCACTCTGTTATTCCAATTTTTATTACTGTTTTAACTTATCTTTAAAACTGATTTTGATGTTAAAGATTTAAAGCAATGTTATTTGCCTACTCTGAGTCGCTATATAGCATTAACAAAGACTTTACTTGATGTCAGTGCCATTTATTTATAAGGTTTATATAACTCTTTCTGGTCGGTCGCATTTTAATTATGTTGTCGCAAGTTGTCGCAAGAGCACTTTGAGTACGATCCCCTTTGCAAAATATTTACCCCCTGGCAATGAAATTAACACCATTGGAATCCTTACAAAATAAGCTTTTTAACAGTGAGCTATTTTGCTGACTAAACATTACAGAATCAAAAATACTAAAAGTTTAATCCCAAACATACCTCCAGTCATACTTCAGTTCAACTCAAACAATCTTTAATATCTTTTCATATGTTTGCTATCTCTACAGACTTCCAATGGTCGAAATTTAGCTTTTTATCTGTGTCTTTATTTGGTAAAACTTGGCTGCGATACGGCGAATAGAAATATTTATTTTTAATGTTTTTTTATTTATCGGCTATTTTCCAGCAAGCACGCGCTTGCCGTAGTTTGACTATATATGGTTTGCCCACGCGCTTCAGTCCCGACAAAAAATCTTATATAGGGTATTTTAGCCTGGGGAATTCATTCCGGCCACTTAAATAACCATAGCAACAGTCTTTGTTTATCTTTGGGCAGTCATACTTCAGTTCAACTCAAACAATCTTTAATATCTTTTCATATGTTTGCTATCTCTACAGACTTCTAATGGTCGAAATTTAGCTTTTTATCTGTGTCTTTATTTGGTAAAACTTGGCTGCGATACGGCGAATAGAAATATTTATTTTTAATGTTTTTTTATTTATCGGCTATTTTCCAGCAAGCACGCGCTTGCCGTAGTTTGACTATATATGGTTTGCCCACGCGCTTCAGTCCCGACAAAAAATCTTATATAGGGTATTTTAGCCTGGGGAATTCATTCCGGCCACTTAAATAACCATAGCAACAGTCTTTGTTTATCTTTCGCCATAACTTTGTCAATTTGTATTGTTGTTCTTTGAAAGTTGGTCCGTATGTACTGTTTTTAAAGCTCTATAAAACGGTGTATTAGCGAAGATCACACAGTTTTTAAAACAGAAGTTATGATCGACCAAAGGTACTGAATATATATTAGTTTACGATATAATAAATATCAGATTACAAAGGTGTTAAAACTCACGGAGATCTGTAAAACAATGTGTTTAGCGATTTGATTGGCATTAGCCAAGAACAGGTGTGTTTGCTGAATCGATTGGTGGTATTTTCGTCCGTTTTGGGTGAGGGGCGCCAAAGATACAAGCGCTCAAAGTCATCATCCTTTGGTGGTTGATATTCGACGGTGCCGTGTAGAAAGAGTTAAACAATTGCCAAAATACATTACTTTTTAATAATTACATTACAAATTACATTATGCAATTTGGTATGGATGGAATTCCTATAGATCAATTCAAATTGATGTTTTAATGAAGCAATAGTTTGTTGTTAAGAAGCGATAGTTTGTTGGTTTTATATGCAAATATAAGGCGGCTAATTCAAATTTTTAACGGAATTTCACAGTGACAACATACACAAAACATCACTGCCTATATTTTGCAATTAAAAAATTTAAATAACAAATTTAGTCGGGGAGGTGGAGGGCCAAATATATGTGCACACTTACCTCATAGAGGGGCAAATTTCTTTTATGATAGAATTGTAGCTGTGAACATGATCACGTTTTCGGATGTTGTTTTGGTTAAATTTTCTTGAGGAAGGTAATCAACACCATTTTCTGACAGCTTTGAGCACTTGCGAGCGGCAGTCATGTTGTTTATACGTGCGAAGAAACAAGCCCACAGTATTTTGGACAGCGGAGCAGCTTAAAGTTCAAGTATGCAAATTAAATGCATTCTTTCCTTAATTTGCATGTGTAGTAAAAAATATATCAAATTTCAAAATCTTTTTTGTAAAAGCTTATGAATTTCCGAAATTATGTCAAAGTATTTTAAAATCTTAACCTTGGGATGTTAAAATCCTTGGGTGGTACACTCCCCAGAGATAATGATCCGGTCTGTCTCAAAATAAGTGCAGTTGGTTGGTCTCAAAATTTTGGATTGTTAAATTGGACGCATTATGCCATGCAATGCTATGCAAGACGGGCTAAATAGTTTCAGAGACCGACTTCAATCACTACATTCTTTACAATTCCTAACAGGAGTTATTTCAATTGCAGTTACTGGAATATGTCCAGATAATGTTTGTCGAATGTCAGTTTCAGACAGGAGACCAAAACTGACTACTTCGGCCACAACTGCTATAATCTACATATTAACTACTTCATGGCAAAACTTATTGTATAGGAAGCTAAACTTATTCTTATCTGGAAAAATTACGTTGTTTTAAAAACCAGCACCAGATTCTTTGTTGGAGTTTCTAGCATGTGGATGCAAAAACTCAGGTTGTCCAAATAACATGTGCGTTTGCGTTTCGAATGACTCAACTGCATGGACTTGTGTGATTGTAATTCATGTACGAATACTTCACCGGATAAAGACGATGTAAGCAGACGAGAACAGCTTGATGATGACGCAGACTAGATACTCCCTCGAATGCATTAATTCAACAGAAGATGATAAACCCCAAAGCACAATTACTACTTTCAGCTATAATAACTTTGAAATTAAACATTTTATGCTTTATATTCCATGTTGTTTTCTAAACATTACCATTAACAGGACATTCCTCTGGTTTTATGGTGCGCTGCTGTCTAAAGATGATCATTACCAGGACATTCCTCTTGTTTCCTGGTGCGCTGCTGTATAAAGATGATCATTAACAGGACATTCCTCCCGTTTCCTGGTGCATTGTTGTCTACAGATGATCATTAACAGGACATTCCTCCTGTTTTCTGGTACGCTGCTGTTTCCTATCGTTTGCTAGCCTACCGTCTGTTGAAGAGGCGCATTTCACTTTTGCCGCCATTTTCTACAAATGTCAACATGTGCCGAGTGAGCGAGAAAAAACATGTTTATTTAAGCTCTCAAGAAAATGAACAAAAACAACATTTGAATTTGTGATAAGGGACCATTTAGCTACAATATTATCAACAAAAGAATTTGCCCCTTGACAAGGTAGGTAAAATTCCCAAGGAGGTATCCTTGACTAATTAAACATAAAATAAATTTTACCTGTAAGTTCTTGAATGTCATTCTGCACTTTGAGGGAAAAGATTTCTTCTTCATACAATAATAATTAAACATAAAATAAATTTTACCTGTAAGTTCTTGAATGTCATTCTGCACTTTGAGGGAAAAGATTTCTTCTTCATACAATAATAAATCGGAAAAATGCCAACCATAAAACATTTCAGTTGAAAGAGAACAATTTCAATTTTCAAAGCGATGCTATCCCATAATGCTGTGCATTCGAGAACTTAAACTAGGCACCAGTTCCCAGTGCATGCATCTCTTACTGAGATTGCAGAGTTGGCAATTTTAAAATGAAGTAGTTTTATCTTTTTGAAAAAGGGAATAAATGTATATTATTCTATTATCAGATTGGTACCAATGATGCCCCCCCCCCCTTTTGATATAGGAAGTACATTTCTCCCTAGGAAATACCTAATGAACTTCTGTAGGAAATTTTGCTCCTATAGGAATTCTTATAGGAATTTGAATTTGAATTCCTATAGGAATTTCGGTTATTTCAATCGGCCCCCCTTGGTAAAATTCTGGCAAATATTAAGGAGCTTATGTTTAAGAGAGATGCTTTGAAAACGAAAGCTACTATAACTACCTTACCCGATGATTGGAGAAACTACAAACAAATTAAAAATATAGTAAACATTTCCATAAAATCAGCAAAATCTGCATATTTTGATAACAAATTTAATTCTTGCAAAGGAGATATTAAGAAAACCTGGAAAACGCTAAATAAATATCACGCAAGACAAATCAAACAACCACGATAAAAAACCTAAATACTGGTAACAGTGAAATAAACGATTCTTATCAAGTTGCTAATTATATTAACCAGTATTTTGCAAATATAGGTGAAGAACTAGGAAATTCAACGACTGATACAAATATACCATTTGAGAAATATATCACCCCATCTAACACTGTATTTACTTTAGTTAACACTTGCTCCTCTGAAGTTTTAAGTATTTTAAATTCATTAGCTACATGTAAAGCCACCGGATTGGATGGTATTATCCACCAAAATCCTCAAAATGTCAGGACCAATAATTTCACTTTGGCTGATTGTAATTTTCAACCAGTCTTTCAGAACTGGTGTTTTTCCAAATGAATGGAAGTTAGTGAAAGTTATTCCATTATATAAAAACAAGAAAGGAGATAAAAGAAACAACGCTGAACACTAACGCCCGATTTCAATTTTACCGATTGTGGCAAAAATATCGGAAATAATTGTGTATAATCAATTATACAACTATCTTACCAAACACAATATTATGTCGAAAACTCGGTAAATCATGAAATATTATTATGAAAGCTTGACCTGTATGGCCCTTAAAGGGGTAACTCTACACTGGTTCAAAAAGTTATCTTAGCGATAGACACCAGAAATAATTTGTAAATATGAAATTGTCAAATGAAGCTCTTATTAAATGTGGTGTTCCACAAGGATCAATTTTAGGACCATTGCTATTTTTAACATTTATCAATGATTTTCCAAATTGCCTTGTTAATTCCAAAGCAGACCTTTATGCAGATGATACCCAAGTGTACACTGCATCGCAGAATATATCGGAACTTGAGATTAAGCTACACAAAGATCTGGCTGAAATTGATGTATGGCTTTGCACTAACAAATTGCAAGTCAACATCAGTAAAACAGAATACATGTTAATCGGAACAGATCACAGACTAAGCAATTATTTAGACCATGAATGCCAATTAATTTCATGCCTTTTGGGCCCCGGTGTCACAGCGGATTTGGACCCCCTCACGAATCTATCATATGGCATATTAAATATCGAATAAAAAAGTTTATCTTTCATATGTTCGTTGGTGTGAATTAATGAATTATTAAATTTAATCAATATAGTCATATATTTATCAAGCGTTATATTTATCGTTTTGATTAATTATGTATAACCTAATACAATTGAATGTGCATGAGTAGCCGCACAATTCAACTTGCCACAGTATAAAGATGACCAGCAGGGCCACTCGGTGATGCAACATGTAGCCGGCTTTTTATGCAAAAATATGCAGTTTACTGGCTAGGAAAGTTAGTCCAGCTTGCTTATTGGCCAGAAAAAGCAATTGAATGGCTGCCAATGCGTAATGAGCGGCCACACAAAATTTCAAATGAGTGGCCCTACTGGTCGTCTCTATACTGTGAACTTGCGTAAGTTACGTTTCATATTTTTACTTAACTCTAGCAGAATAGGACGACTGATGCAGTAGGACACCCATTTGCAGGGGGGTCCGGAGAATCCTCCTTCTGGGAAATTTTAAAATCTAGTACCTCGTAGGCACAATTTCCTGCATTCTGAACAAATATTTTATCACAATTTGTAGGTAGAAATCAGTAAAATATTCGAATTATATCGCAAGAACAATGTATTTTTTCCGGATAAGAATAAGCGGATTATAAGAATAAGCGGAAGAACGTTTAGCTTCCTGTAATATGTAGATTATAGCAGTTGTGGCAACAGGCAACTGGCAATATTATGGTTCTATTTCAAAGTAGTTTGTTTTAGCATTTACAGTGCTTCAGTGCTTTTGTAAATATTCAACATACGCACGCCACATACAGTGAGTGATGACATTCTAGAAGAACGCTTTACAACAAAGATTGAAACAGGATATTCAGCAAACTTTATATTTTAATTAATGCAACGATTCAAGTTGGTCTCTGAAACTATTTAGCCAGTCTCGCATAGCATTACGCGGCATAATGCGTCCAATTTAACAATGAATATCTCGAGACCGACTGCATCATGATCCCTGGGGGTGTACCACCCCCCCTCGCACCCCCCCCACATTTATGCCCCTGTCTGTGTGGTCAGCAATGGTCTGAAACATGATGCGACAGCTGTGCATGCATTTATCAACGTTGTCATTGCTCATCTCAAGAAGCTGGTTCCAGGTCTTTCGTTGGTGAGGTACTTCAGTGATGGAGCCGCAGTCAGTACAAGAACTATAAAAACTTTTGAAATTTACGCTACCATGAGGAGGATTTTGGGGTTAAGGCGGAATGACATTTTTTTGCTTGAAATTTCATCGCTTGAAATTTAACAACTTTTTTACTGACACCGACAGCCATGCAGAAAGTTACGACACTGCAGATATTCAAACAATTAATATGGTGTCTTGGATTAGATTAGTTATTAGAAAACATCATATTTTACTTATAGGATACTTTTATCCGCTTGAATATGTAACAACGAAAATACATTTTGCAGTACACGTTGGTCAAAATTGTCAAAAAATCTCCCATTCGCGCAGGCTCACGTTTTCAGTGGTTTACCTTCCATTGCTTTATTATCTCTCCATAACATGAAGTACAAGACAAATTGTCAAAGACATTCAAGATGGCGGTCAATAGTCAGTGACTCAAATGAAATTACAGTTGAACAAGAGTGGACAAAGGCTGTTCGAAAAGCGAAACGTACGCCAAATTATGGTATGCTGAACATGGACAATCAGCTCGAAGAAATAGTCAGCAACAAACTGGAGTTAGTTGGCCCTATGATCGATTCTTATTTACGTGAAATTGGCAAATGTTTACAATCTAAGTTGAAAAGATCTAAAGCTACAGGCCTTGTAAATCCAGTTGCCTTGTTTATTCCATTCTGCATTGACTACACTATGAAGAGCCAGAAAGTCAGTGTCTTGTTTTATTCAATTATGCATTGGACACACAAGTCTCCAGACACTTATGAATCAGAAACTATTCTCAAAATAAATTTGGCAGTGAACATTTCATGGTAATTATGGCGACGGTAAACTATATCTCATATGGGTAAACTTTGTTAAAAATTCTATTTAAATTTGTCTGCCAGCATGCGCAGAATATGTAGATATTACATATGTTTGATTTTTGAAGAATAACAATCTACAGTATATATGCAGGGCCGGATTAACCATATGGCAGAAGAGGCATATGCCACGGGTCCCCGCGCCTTCAAGGCCCCCGCGCCTTCAAGGGCCCCCGCACCTTCAAGGGCCCCAGCGCCTTCAAGGGCCCCCGCGCCTTCAAGGGGCCCCCGCGTTTTAGGCTGGAAAGAAAAATACGAAAAAACTAATGAACTAATTAATTTTTTCAGGTTATAGAGCAGTAGGAGCAAGCCAAAGGGGCCCCCGTGCCAAAAAAAAACGCCACAGGCCCCGCGCTGCCTTAATCCGGCCTTGTATATATGTTAAATTTAAAGGGTATTAACCATTAACGTGCAAGGCTATCACCTTGACAAATAGAATAGAAGAATAGAATAGAAACTCTTTATTTACCCACATAAAACTCTTCACAAAAATGCTCTTCCAGAGCAATACTTAATATTTACATAAATAAACTTACAAAACCAATTGAAGGAACAATATAAGATACAATGTAATATAATATATAGTTACGCTATTAGAGAGTTACACACTAGATTTTAGCGACCTCTTAAATTCTGTTAGCGAATTAGCCAAGCGAACAAGTCTTGGAAGAGAATTCTAGATTACGGCTCCGCTGTATGAGAAACTCTTTTTAAGAAGGTTGCTCTTTGGCTTTGGAGGTAAAAGATTTAGATCAGAGTTTCACAAATCGTGATTGTGTACTTGATTGGTCTCGCGAAACAAATATTTTAAATACTCTCTCATGAGCAAGTGCATGCCACCTGAGTTCAACAAGTAATTCACTAGATGGAGCGTCATATGCACTCTGTGATAATTCTGGCTGCCCTGTTTTGCAATGTTTGCAATTTCTTGGATAGACCATCAGACAGAGTGTCCCAAACTTCGCTACAATAGTTTAGTTGTTGTTCAATTAAACTATGGTATATTAGTAATAGATTTTGTCTGGGCATGAAAGAGCTAACACGTCGTATCATTTTTAGAGCTTGGGAAATTTTTTCGATTAACTCATTGATGTGATCGTTCCAAGAAGATGCTCATCATAGATTAGTCCTAATATTTTTTTATTTTGAAACTCGCTTAAGAAAGTTATGATTGAGTATTAGGACTGGCAACAATGTTGGGAAATGTGTTTGCGATGCTATTTTTTCGCCAATATAAAGGATTTTGGAAAGCTAAACCCACTTGTTCGAATGATCTTGGAAACAAGGATATATGCTAAAAAATTGTACAAATTATGCTGAAACCTTGCTGAATAATTTTGTATTTATGACATTGCATTTGCAACTTTGGTTTGAAAATACGATAGTCAATACCAAGATAAAGTGTACTCAAGATTCAAGAATATGTTAAACCTTAACTTCGATTATTAAACAAACAGCAAGCAATTTCGTTATGTTACTAGATGGAATACTCGAATGGAACTTTATACACATTTTTTAGAAAATATCTCAAATGTGTGGTGCCAGTGTGGGTAGAGTGTAGCAAATATTTGCTGGTTGACTGTTGTGTGAAACTACCTGAAAAATACAATAAGAACTTCAACATTTCGAGCAAAGGCCCTTCGTCTGGAAGTTAGTAGAATGGGTCAGGGAAAAACATGTGCTTTATAGTGATACAAAAGTGATCATCTGATAAAAAAATAAACCAATCAGCTGGATGTAATCAAAACAAACTATAAACAAAATATGGAAAGTAGTGTATTAACGCTCTATCAACCTAAGCACCCGAGACCGACAACCAGATAATACCAATTGGCTATATCTTCATATTACATACATATCAAATGCAGTATACCACAAAATCAAAATCACCCTAAAAGAAGCTCTCTACATTAAGAAAGAGAAACTGCAAATAAACTCCCGAGAGGAATGCAACAAACGGACCAACCTATTGTTTTAAACTTACATTTACTTAGATTTAGTTATGCATAAGTTGACTTTTAGCCTTTAGTACATTTTAGCATTATTTTAACATATTTATACATGACTAATTGGTCCATATAACGCTGTTATTTCACTAATTTGTAAATTTCCTATATGCTAAATATACTAGTGAGTGATGAGAAGGATGCAATTCTTGGATACAATCTTCAAGTAAACTAATATATTTAGAGTAGACAATACTTTGTTTTCTTCTCCATTTTCACTGCATGTCTGGTGCTTACAGTCCAGCCATTAAAATGAACAACTATTAAAATCTTATGTAGCTGATATTTGAAGTGGTGCAATCTTTAAACAATGCTATAAACTAGACGAGGTAGGTTTTCCTTGGAGTCAAATATCTGTCATATACAGTTTAATATAAACATTGAAAGTCCAAGTAAAATGAAAGATTTTGTATAGTAGCATTTGCTAAAGTTATTTTAAATGGGAACTGTAATATAATTTCAGTGTTTTATTTCAAATATTGTTGTGGCAAATTCAAGTTTTATGCAGAACAACATGCTTAAAAATTCACAAACAAAGATTGCCAATACCTCCTAACAAAATCGCTCTATTACACATAAAACATAACAATGATCTTACCTAGTACAGAGGGTAAAAAATGTATTCAAATAATAAAAAATATAAACACAAACCCAGCGCTGATATAAACACAAAAATATTTACCCAGCGCTGGTTTGCAAGTTAGGTTGTACTACCAACAAATTAACGGAGACATTATTGTCCGAATCCCATAAGACGAAAATATTAAATTGCTTGTAAAATATATAGCATATAAGATCGGCCAATATTATCGTAAAACATGAAGAAATGCTGCTAGCAGACAAGTTTAAAAGTTATGGCAACTCTGAAAGTATATTAAATCTGAGTGAACCGGAGGATGTTGCTTCGTACACAAACCAAGTTTTGATGGAAGAGGTCTGAATCTTCTACCCATTTTTGTACAATCTCCTTCTTGGCACGATGCGCATTGGGTTTATGCATGTCATGACTGATAGCATCTATCATGACTGATAATACAGAGATTAATGTAGCTGCTCTAGCAACGTCATCTCTTATCCGCATAAAGAATTGACTGCGTCTGCCTTTCATTACCGTATTTCAACCATCCTGTTTAATATGTCATTATCCAAAAGGGGGAGGGGGGTTAATATATCATGATGGACAGGCTTATTTTAGAGAGGGGGACTTATTAGAGATATTGGTAAAATGAGGAGCATTTAACTCCAAAAAAGGCATAGGATTTTCCCAGGATATTGTATATTTTCTGTATTTTGCAACTGTGGTAAGACAACTTACTCAATTAAAATCGACAAGTTGTAACAGGTTTTCTTACAATGTAATCACTTTTGCGAACTTGTTATTGCTAAAGCATTTGCCTGTGTAACTGTGAGCGCATGTTTAGTCAAGTAAACTTGATTAAAACGGAGCACAGAAATCAGTTCTCCACAGAAGGTGTAGTATCTCTCATTTTTATTAAAGACCGAGTAAAACACATTGCAGAATCTTGTGAACACTTTGAGCCAACACATTAGATGCTTTCAAGATGCAATAATGACATTTATAAGAATGTTCAGGCTGTGTATGGTGATGCGTATGATGCTAGTGACAGTGAAACTGATGAATAAGTAGTTAAAACATTTTCGATACTAACTTTATATTATAAAGTGGTGACAAATCATAGTCATTATCCAACTGTTCAGTGTTGTCAAGTATTTTATGTGTCAATACTTGAGTTTTGACTATGTTAACTCTTTCTGAACGGCAGCGTCGAATATCAACCGCCAAAGGTTGATGACTTTGAGCGCTTGTATTTTTGGTGCCCCTCGCCCAAAACGGACGTGTGATTTTCCGTGTGATTTTCGCTAATACACCGCTTTATAGAGCTTTACAAAACAGTACATACTGACCAACTTTCAAAGAAACACAATAAAAATTGACAAAGTTACGGCGAAATTTGAAATGTAGCGTACAGGTCAAACCGGAATTTCAGACAAAAACAACCGGAAAAGGTCCAAAGACAAACAAAGACTGTTGCTATGGTTTTTTAAGTGGCCGGAATGAATTCCCCAGGGTACAATACCCTATATGAGATCTTTTTGTCGGGACTGAAGCATGTGGGCAAACCATATATAGTCAAACTACGGCAAGCGCGTGCATGCTGGAAAATTCCGATAAATAAAAAAAAATTAAAAATAAATATTTCTAGACTTAGTATCGAAGCGAAACTTTACATCATAAAGACACAGATAAAAAGCTAAATTTCGACAATTAGAAGTCTCTGATAATATGGTCTTATAAAGAAGATATTAAAGATTGTTTGAGTTGAACTGGAGTATACTGGAGGTATGTTTGGGATTAAACTTTTAGTATTTTTGATTCTGTAATGTTTAGTCGGCAAAATAGCCTACTGTTAAAAAGCTTATTTTGTAAGGATTCCAATGGTGTTAATTTCATTGCCAGGGGGTAAATATTTTGCAAAGGAAATCGTACTCAAAGTGCTCTTGTGACAACATAATTAAAATGCGACCGACCAGAAAGAGTTAAGAAATTCTTAGAAACGTATACTGACCATACTATTTTATAAAAATAAAGATGAAGAAACCCTGGCTAATAACTGATTTGTACTGGGCATCGGGCAGGCTGTGTGGCGGCTGGTTTTCAGGTTTGGTAATATTTTGGTTAATTTTTCATCACCTTATTTGGTAATTGCGCCTGAAAAACCTGGTCACACTGACTATATATCAGAAGTGACTCAAATTTGCATGCAAGTAAATTTTATGAAATATCTATGCCAAAATATCTATGACTCAGATAATAACTCCACACATGGTAAGCCAGTGCCTGAATAATCCACAGAGTAGCACAGGGCTGTTTAGCCAGGGACGTACATATCAATTTTGGCCGGGGGGTGAAGTTCCAAAATGAGATCGACTCACCGACTAATCAATTATACGAAGAAGAAATTAAAAGACAATGTATTTAAGTCTCGCAAGTGTTTTAACAAAGCGTTCCACTCTTTCGCTGCCGAACATTAAAATGACGACTCGCCCTTAATTAAGGTTTTAAGGATTATAGAATGCCTGAACGTGTAGAGTGCTGTGACAATTTTGAGTTTATAAGTCTTCATATTTTCATCAAGCGTCCGCGTTTAGTCAGTTTTGACCACCGATCAGCGATTTTGTCAAGATCTATCGTGTCCGTTAGATCGCGCTCACATGCAAGAGTCAAGAGCTCAGTGAGGCGTTCCTGGTTCATTACTGAACGCATTACTGTTTGCACTAATTTGAGCTTTGAAAAACTGCGCTCAGCGGATGCGGATGTGACAGAACCATAAGCAGCAATCTGAAACATCGCCTGGTCAGTGGAAACAACGTTTCACTTCGGGATTTCAGATAAACCAGGACGTCGTTGACTGATCGAATTTCCTCGTGGTTTGTTTCCAGATGGAAACGGAAAGTTGTCAGTTCGGTGTCTACTGCGTCCGCATCTGGCCGCATCGACACTGGAAACATGCCACATAACTTATGCAATGCTGTGTTGTCGACTGGGCCATTGTAGGGTGGTTGGAGCAAGGTCATGACTGGTTGGAGAATGTTCGTCACAGCCTCCAGGATTGCCTTTAGTGCATTTATTTGCGCATCAAGTACTGCAACGAATTCCTTCCTGTAATGGTTCACCAGACCAAGATTTGCTGCTGTTTCTGGATCATCGTCTATACGACGGGGCTTCTTGCATTGGCGATGGTGCCTGTTGTATTTGGCATCGGGATCGATGCAGTGTTGTTCAGCCAGACTTAGCCGCATGTATATGATTGACAAGGCCGTCATTGTCATTGCGAATGTGCTCGAGGGTTGCGATGGTTGTCTTGAAACTTTAGATGGTATCAATGATATTCATATCGATACCTTGAACTTCTGTGGTCAAGCACTTGGTTTTACCCATGACGTTTTTCATGAACATCAACATCACCACAAAGTTGAAGGACTTCATCTTATCCTGCAATGCTGCTGCCTTCGCCTGAGTTTTCGTGTCGTACTTGGGGTCAGTCAGCACATCAAGGACTTCTAATAAGACTGCATACAAGCTCCACACTGTGCGAATTGATTCCTCGTGTGCTACCCAACGCGTACCCGATAGATTGCCTTCAATGTGAATGGTTCTTCGTCTGACTGTTTCAATTTTTCGCTGTAAACGTCGTAGCGCTTTGTGCTGGCTGTAATGAAAACGAAGAGCTCCTGCATTACATCGAAAAGTGCACATACTGGTACACTCGCGTAGCAGCTGTGCTCTACTGACGTATTTATTGGATGGGCCGTGCAGGGTATGTATGGAATGTCACGTTCGAGATGGATTTGCATCATTGCCTGACACCCTCTGAATACACCTGACATAGATGATGTGTAGTCATATGATTGGAAGACAATACCATCTTTATCAAGTGATGTTCGGTCGACGGATGCAATAATTCCCTGTGCTTGCCCATCTCCTGTTTTGTCGTTGATGTCATTGATGTCGAACAAGCGTTCAGTGGGCACACCAGAATCTGGACCAACATATCTAGCCACTACGGCCAGTTGATCTCTGTGTGACACGTCAGGAGACATGTCGGCAATCATGCTCCACATTCCTGATTTGTTTACTTCCTTTGTCACCTTGTTGGAAACATCCTCACCAAGTAGTTTGATGTATTCATTCTGGGACTTTGGACTGAGGTACTTGGCAGCATGAGGGCGTTTTGGAGCATCGTTCAACCATCGTTTGAAAGACGGCACATGTCTGGCAACCAACTGCACAAACTGATTAAAATTACTGTTCACTTCATGTTCTTCTGCAGATCCACTTCGGCGATCATCTCTTTTCGGTGAGCTTTGTCCATCAACAAATCAATGTGCCCTCTTTGATCAGCAAAATTAGCCAACTGCTGCCATGCTGCTTTGTGACTTTCACTACCAAAGTGAACGGCGAGATTTCCTTTCTTCTTTTGTCCAACACTCTTCATCTTATCCCATGCATTTTGGTCATCTTTAATCCAAGCATCTTTGGAGTCGTTTTGATGGAATAGCTGACACACAAAGCAATAGACTTTGTTTGTGTGGGGGGAATATTCTAGATATGGATACTGCTTAAACCATTCCGATGAGAAAGTACATGGTTTTTTATTATCTTTTATGTCATATATGAGCTTTGGCTGGAAGGGACCTTGTTCTATTAGGTAATTCCTGTTCGCGTGTCCACGTCACGGACATGGACAGGATGTGCGCGTTTTCCATAACATGTAACGAAGCCTCCTGTATCATTACCGGATGTTACAGAATCAATGTCGTCTGTATCAGTGTCTTCAGTATCAGAATCTAGACTGTCTGAAGTGGTATGCATATTCAGATGGACAGGTGATGCATCTTCTAGCATTCTTCATCACATAACATCTCATTTGGCTGCACAATCTCGGACTGTGGACTGTGGATTGCCTCTTCGAATTCTACTGATGCCTCAGATTGATGCTCTTCATCCAATTATTGGTCATGCTGGTTATCTTCGGGAATAAGAGCTGAATGTGACGGCTGCTCTATCTGTTCCTCAGGTTGTAACAACATCCAAAGCTGTGCTTTCGACATGCCAACTGCCAGAATCACGGAAGTTCTAAACGATATTATTCACAAATATTATCCGTATGACAATGATAATAATATAAATGTAATCAAGTAAGGCTTATAAAATATAGCAGACTTTCGAAGCAAATTATAATATTGCATGCATACTTCAAAGGCCGTGAGCATATTTTAATGATGAAGAATGCTTTCCAACAGTCGCCCAAGCGGGATTTTCGCAGAGTCGTATATTTGTAGACTATTAGTCTATAATTACCGGCGGTATTACGATAATACGATTTACGAGTAAACTCGAATTGAAATTTGAAATAGCGTTCATCAATCATCATAATCTTAATTTCTTGCCATGATTGAAGACTTCAAGTCGGTCTCCGAAAATATTTAGTCGGTCAAGTCGGTCACTGTTAGAATCGCATCTAATGAAACGATGCATAATTTTGAGACCGACTGGAGCATGTGTCTGGGGGGTGTACCACCCCCCACACCCCCCACATTTACGCCCCTGTGTTTAGCACGAAGAGCTTGGGATTTTGAAGTACCACCATGCCACTGCATATAAAATTAAAAATTATATTAATCCACATTAGTAACATCATTTACTAAACAAATCACTTTCAACATTCATTAAATCGGTAATGGATGGAACATGAGCAACCAAGCTGCATTTCAAATGTTAAATGCAGTAACACAACATACAGAAGTGATGAACTAACTTAAACTGTGGTTGTGTATGCTGCATCCATTTTGCATTAGAAAAAAAGGCTACAGTATGAATAGTCAAGCCAGTCTATTAGAACAATATGGTATATAGTATGAGGTGTTTCCCGATTATTACTTTCCCAATTACCTCTTATTCACTTTCACTTTTATCATTAAATGTTACGTTTTCTCCCACCAGTTAAAGTGGCTCTCAGTGTCGGTCATATTTTCACTACAAACCAAATTAATTGTTTCATTAAAGTCTGGAATCTCCAAAAAGATTTGTTGAATTACCTCCATGATCCTATGAGCATTAGCCAAAGAATATACTGGAAAGTTTGTGATTATATCATCAATCCCAGGGTAGCTGCCTTGGCCCTATCCTATTCATACTCTACGTGGCTGGGTTATTTAAGATCATTGACAAATACCTTCCCAATGCACATAGTTACGCTGACGACACCCAAGTTTACCGTTCGTTTCGACCAGATACATCTTTATCTCAGGATGCTGCACTAACAAGTATCGAAAACTGTGTTGCTGATATCCGTGCTTGGATGCTTTCAAACCGTCTCTTGATCAACGATTCCAAGACTGAGTTTATAATCATCGGTTCAAAGCAGCAAATGTCGAAGATTCAAGTCAATAAGATCACAGTTGGTGAGTCTACGATCGAATCTGTGGACATGGTGCGTACCTCGGAACATGGTTTGACTCCCATATGTCGATGAAAATTCACATTGGGAAAGTGTGTAGTAAAGCGTTCCGCAGCCTCTATAATATTCGACAGATAAGGAAATTCCTCTCGGAAGAGACAACAAAGATTTTGGTACATGCTTTCGTCACCTCACATCTGGATTATTGTAACTCGTTGCTCTATGGTCTCCCACAATCTCAATATGATCGGCTACAAAGAGTTCTCAATGCCGTGGCACGCATGGTCTGCCTGATCCCTAAATTCGATCACATTACTCCTGTCTTGATTAATCTTCATTGGCTCCCTGTGCAGTACCGTGTGACCTTCAATATACTGCTGCTGGTGTACAAGGCCCTTCATGCAAAAGCACCATCATACATCTCTAGCCTTTTGACCCCTAAGCCTGCTGGTTGTTACATTCTGCGTTCTGATGACCAGGATTTGCTAATGGTCCCTAAGACAATGAGGAAAACGTTTGGGGATAGAGCCTTTGCTAAGGCAGGCCCCTCCTTGTGGAACGATCTTCCTGGTGATATTCGTAGGGCATCATCAGTGGAAATTTTTAAAAACCATCTGAAGACCTTTCTTTTTAAAAAGGCATTTCATTTTTAAATGCAGTAGCTTTGTAATCATAAGACACTGTTTCTCTATATTTTTAACCTGTATATAGTAGAAATTCATTCATATTTTATCACATTGTTATATTTGAACTTGTAATGATAGTGCTTTAGAATATTTATAGTTTTAGCGCTTTATAAATGAATAAATTATTATTATTATTATTAAAAAATTAATTATTATAAGTGCGTTTCTTAGATCTTTGCGATCCTCTGCTATAACAATCCTTTGTGGATGGTCAACATTTCCTGTGAGATCAGGTGGTGTATAATCTACTTCAAATGGTAAAAATCCTAAATATACATTTAATTTTACAGTGTGAACAACATTGATGCAAAGGTTCAATAGGTTCTATGTTTGAGTCCAAACTCTTGTATGCTGCTGCTCGTAGGCATCCTTCTGAACGTACAAACTCTTTAACTGCTCCTTCACAGGACTCTGCTTGCAGCCATGGTACAAAACAATTACATGGGAAGTTACACCATCTCATCCCCTAGCTGGTCCCCCCATACATCTGGAAAGTTGACACCCATGCACAAAGCAGTAGTTGCAATAACAAGTTGAATTATTCCATTTCCTCTGAAGGAATCAATAACCCTTTTCTTATTTGTATCCCATGTATGTGAATGGTATACAGCAACAAGCATGCTTATGTGGATAATAGCTAAATTTTCCTAGTTGATCCAATAAATAGTTCAGAACAGTAGCAATTTCAACCATAGTGTT
This sequence comes from Trachythela sp. YZ-2020, assembly GCA_016169945.1. NCBI lineage: Eukaryota > Metazoa > Cnidaria > Anthozoa > Malacalcyonacea > Clavulariidae > Trachythela > Trachythela sp. YZ-2020. The sequence goes on from JADLSH010000350.1 coordinate 4,941,038, forward strand.
ACAAAATATGATGGTCTTTGGTGTTTCTTTGCCATTCTCTTAGTCCGTGCAAATTATGGAAATTATTCATTTCTTGTTCATTTCTTTGATATATAAAGAGTGACAAAACTCCAGTCACCAATAAATATTTCAGATTTTGTGCTATATGTATACATATATAGCTACTAAACCAGAAATTATAATTCAATTTATCCAAACATTATTCTAGCTTCCAAACTAGCCAACTAGGGGGTTCACACCTAATAGTCTACAGTATGCTGCAATTAAGTTAATGGGAACATGGTTGAGTATTGCTATTAAGAAAGTTACTATAACAACTTAAGGTGCCTGGGAACTTGTGAACCCTTGTATACAATGTGTTTATCTAGCTATTATTTGAATTTCTTAACAATTGTCTTGGACTGTTATACCTTTTCTCTGTCTATTGCTGGTTGATTTTATTGCCGGACACCACTTGACTAGGCCTTAATGGTTAACCAGCTTATATCAGGCCTATAATTAATTAAAGTATTAATAGCTATTAGTAAAATTACATAGCTGATTATTGGAAATTTTCAACGCTGATTGGTTGCGCTACCTTGGATTAAAACGTGGAATCCGCCGGTTGTTAAACATTAATGTTTACATTTTGAATTGAACAGTTTTGGTGTTTTCGTTCTCATTCTCTTCGCAAAATCGTATTAAGTCATTGTCAGAAACTTCAGAAAAAACCTTGGGCTGCCATTGTTGATAAAAAAGCGGGGAAACTCGCGACGGTTGCATGAGGAAACACACACGTTACTTTTTTTTCATATTTCACGAGAAATATGAGTGTTTTAGTTTCCGGTAAAACACCCATATCCATATAATAAATAACAACATCTTACCCCTACTCTTCATAGTTGCCATATGGAAAGCATGTTTTCAAAGGCAAAAATTGACTAGGGAAACCCAACGAATAAGGCTAGTAATATCACATTAAAATTATACATTCACTAGGTGAGAATTCTGCATAAAAATAATTTTGCAAACATTCATTGTTTTAATTAAACAAGTAGGGTCAACACACACCATTTTCAATGTCCAATTTCGTCCAAAAATAACCCAAAAATAATTCGTGAAAACATGTTGAATACAAAACAACAAAACCAAAATGGCGCCTCTTATAATTCTATGATGCCAGTACTTCATGTAAAGAATAATATACTGGACCTTTCATTTAAACTAGTCTCTGTCTGGGGCCTTTTTCAAAAACGTGGTTGCCATATGGCAACTTTGAACAATAAAGGGTTTTAATATGAGAGCAAAATCTCAGTATCTCAGCAGTTGTCTTCCTGCCATTCTTATGCAGTTCCCATTGTTTGAAGAGTTTGTCTTGTTGGTTCCTGTAGACCTTTCGTTCAATTCTCTTCAGCTTTCTTTTCGACACCAGTCTGATGTTGATAGCAGTCAGTTGGGCCTCTCGATCAGGAGACACAAAGATAAATTGCTTCCTCCCCTGCATGTCTGTTTAATGCATTGTGTAAACCCTCAATGTCGTTGTTCGTCTGAACAACTTGCATGTGAACACTCCAGTTTCTGGGAGGAAAGATTTCGCTGTCAATCAACTGCTTCTTAACATACTTGATAAATTTTGACAAGGGGGGATTCCGAGCCTGTTCACTTAGTGAGAGGTGAACATTGCTTGGATCTCACGGTGTGAGAGAAATGGTAGTGCCATTAACTTTCTTATATACTTATAGATGGCATCATCATTGCTGTAGGCTGTCTGGAGACCAAGCTCTTGGATCTAAGTGATAAAGGAATGAAAATTTAAGTCAATGTGTACCCATTAATACTGTAATAGTATTTTTATAGCCTATATTTTTAAAGTGCATCCTAGTGGATTTAAAATGAGCAATAAAATAGGTTGAATTAAGATTTTTTGTTTTAAGATCTTGATATATATTCTAAATTATATTGATCTTCAGTAAGATATATCTCAATTAGCCTTTCTCACGCCATGCGACCAGGCCTTCTGTGAGATTTTTGGGGTACTTTTTCGCGCGGGCCAAAGGACGACAACAAACAAAGTAGATATTTTGCAATCTTGAAGGCATGAAAGCCACGTATTTCGCTGAAAATTTTGCTGTTTTTGTCAGTAAATATCCTATATTTTTTACTTGTACAACAAGTGTACGTCTTCAGTTACATTTTGAGATAATTTCAGCCCTTAACATATGTAATTTCTGGAGATAATTGGTGTTTGAAGAGCGAAGTCCTTCGTGGACGATTGCAGGTAGGAAATGTTTGCTTACTTTATTGCATGACCTTTTAAACATAAACTCTACCTACTCTACTGAGGGTAACGTCATATTATATGATTTTCTGAATTGACATACCAATGTTTTATTGTAATTTGGGAATAAAACTACTCGAACGCGTAATTTTCAAGGTTTTTTCGTTCATTTTTCAGACCATGGTCGCCACATTCATCTGTCATGCCTGGACGAGTTAAATGTTTCGTCTTGGGCTGCAGCAATGCGTGGTACAGCAATAACAAACATAATAAAACTAGAGAACTGAATTTCCACCGTTTGCCGAGAAATGAACAACTTATAGAAAAGTACGAAAGTATCCTAAATACTACATTTTCAAACACAAACAACGCCCGCATTTGTGGAGCACACTTTAAAAATGGTAAACGAGAATCACGAGATGAACTTCCTTTGTGGCAATGTCCACGAAAAACAACACTAAT